>CM031621.1:14617051-14812051 GCA_018398815.1 Conus ventricosus
CTAGGTCGCACTGAAAACATCAGCCATTCGCTTAATTTCTTGGTCCCAGATCTTAAAAACAAAACAAAAACAAACATTTTGATGCAAACAAAATAGAGTTAAAGGCCAAATGAGGAAATGCACCCAGCAGACAGGGTGCCTAGTGTCACATCAGGACAGTGTGTACACATCCAGCAGACAGGGTGCCTAGTGTCCACTCAGGACAGTGTGTACAGTACCCAGCAAGACAGGGTGCCTAGTGTCCACTCAGGACAGTGTGTACAGCACCAGCAGACAGGGTGCCTAGTGTCCACTCAGGACAGAGTGTACACACCAGCTAGACAGGGTGCCTTAGTGTCCACTCAGGACAGTGTGTACAGCACCCAGCAGACGCGTGGTGCCTAGTGTCACTCAGGACAGTGTGTACAGCACCCAGCAACAGGGTGCCTAGTGTCCACTCAGGACAGTTGGTACAGCACCCAGCAGCAGGGTGCCTAGTGTCCACTCAGGACAGTGTGTACAGCACCAAGCAGACAGGGTGCATAGTGTCCACTCAGGACAGTTGTGTACAGCACCCAGCAGACAGGGTGCCTAGTGTCCACTCAGGACAGTGTGCTACAGCACCAGCAGACTGGGTGCCTAGTGTCACTCAGGACAGTGTGTACAGCACCCAGCAGACAGGGTGCCTAGTGTCCACTCAGGACAGTGTGTACAGTACCAGCAGACAGGGTGCCTAGTGTCCACTCAGGTACAGTGTATGTACAGCACCCATGCAGACAGGGTGCCTAGTGTCCACTCAGGACAGTGTGTACAGCACCAGCAGACAGGGTTGCCTAGTGTCACTCAGGACAGTGTGTACAGCACCAGCAGACAGGGTGCCTAGTGTCCATCAGGACAGTGTGATACATAACCAGCAGACAGGGTTGCTAGTGTCCACTCAGGACAGTGTGTACAGTACCCAGCAGACAGGGTGCCTAGTGTCCACTCAGACAGTGTGTACAGCACCCAGCAGACAGGGTGCCTAGTGTCCATCAGGACAGTGTGGTACACACCCAGCGACAGGGTGCCTAGTGTCCACTCAGGACAGTGTGTACAGACCCAGCAGACAGGGTGCCTAGTGTCCACTCAGGAAGTGTGTACAGCACCCAGCAGACAGGTGCCTAGTGCCACTCAGGACAGTGTGTACAGCACCCAGCAGACAGGGTGCCTAGTGTCCACTCAGGACAGTGTGTACAGCACCCAGCAGACAGGGTGCCTAGTGTCACTCAGGACAGTGTGTCAGCACCCAGCAGACAGGGTGCCTAGTGTCCACTCAGACAGTGTGTAATGCACCCAGCAGACAGGGTGCCTAGTGTCCACTCAGGACAGTGTGTACAGTATTCACTGTCTACTGGCCAGATTACTTTAAAAGTATAAAGCAAAATAAAGGAAAAGGATAAATGGAGAATATACATGAAAACAAATGAATAAACTTATGACAGACATGTCTAAATTGTAACCAGTAAAAAGAGTTTCTGTAACAAACTGAAGATAATGGTCTGCAAAGGGCAGAAAAACAGTAGATGAATGTAAAGAAAAGTTAAAATGTTAAAAGAAAACAAGGCAGTGTCAAAGAAGGTGACTGAAACAAGGAAGTTATTTGCACTGAACTTTCAGAATGTACAGGAGTGTTTTGTACTGTAACAGTCCTTAGTATCCCCATGGAGATGTCAGACCAACTAGCACTATGTCAAAACAAAATCTAGAATACATATCTGTCACAAATTAAACAGTAGCAAAGTCTCTCACTTATATTGCACACATAAAGCATTGCATTTCTCGTTCTGTCTGTTCAGACAGTATATAGTCACATATAGGATTTGTTTTCTTGTGTAAAAGTTCCACAGCGGGAATCAAGCTCTCAGGAGGTTTTCTGAAAAGAAACCCCAAGTCCTACTGTTAGCTTTGGAACATGTAATTTTTATTAATTTTTTTCTTAAACCGTTGATAATGCATCATACTTACAAATTCGTAGCATTCTGTTTCCAGCACATCCTCACCTACAGTTGAGGATACAAAGTGAAATCTTTTACCAAAAATATTAATCTAAAAAAAACATTATTTTTTTTTTTTTATATAAACCAATTACATTTTTCCAAAATGCTTCTCGTTACACATTCTCATTCTATTTACTTTTTTTTTTAATCAATCACATCAATCTTTTACATTCACTTATGAGCGTTTCACTTTTCTCTTTATGTATTTATTTTCCCCAACTGGCACTTGACCCTAGGAACAAAATCCCTAGCAGACTTCTGTCTGTGCTACATCACTGACACTTTGGTCGCTCAGAAAAGAAGTTTTCCGTTCCAACCGCAAAGGTTAGAAAATATACTGCCGAACTAAGTTAAGGGCCAGAAGAAGAATCATCTCTCATAACCCAAAAATCAAAAGCAACACTTCAACTCTTGAAATGTATTATTATCGACATGTAACATTTCGATTCATGGTAAACAAATCACCACAAAGAAATTCATTTGCGCAGCAAACGTCGGAATTACCCCACCCCCTTTGAAAGTTGCAAGAAAGTTCTTTCAGTTTGGTCAAGTTCAGTAACGGGTGTGCCCACCCTGGGCTGCAAGCATTCACCGATCCGTGAGCGCATTGAGTTTCACATGGTTCTGGAGCATCAGTTGAGAGATTGCCATCCACTCCTGCTGCAGGAACCGGAAGAGCTGGTCGACATCAGCAGGTGGGGGGTGATTGTCCCTCACCCGGCGCCAAGGATATCCCAGAGGTTTTTCTATGGGCGCCAAGTCGGGTGATCGGGCTGGCCAGTTCATCTCACAATCTGCTGACACTGCAGAACATCTTGGACCACCCTAGCGCGATGAGGGGTCGCGTTATCGTCTTGGAGTATAGCCCCGGCCCCCATGGCTTGCAGTGTAGGGAGGATCAGAGGCGTCACGATTTCATCCCTGTACCGTACGCCGGTAAGATTGCCTAATACGGTACAGTGGGGTCCTCCCGTGCAGATGGAAGCCAGCCCACACCATAACTGAACCGCCTCAGTACCTGTCATGTTCCTGGACACAGGGTCGATGAAACGTTCACCTGGACGTCTCCAAGCGCGTATGCGGGCTCACAGGAAGACAGAGTAAACCGGGACTCGTCTGTAAAGAGTACCCTGCCCCACTGCTGTCTGTTCCAACGTCGATGGTTTTGGCAGAACGCCATCCTGGCCCGGCGATGACGTGGTGTGAGGGGCACACGGACGACAGTTCTCCTTGAGTACAGGCGCACCTCACGCAGACGACGGGGTCACCGTCATGCGACTTATGGTGACGTTGGTAGCGGCCTGAGGTTGCCTATCAACGTCCTGCGGGTGATGGTTTGGTGACGTGAGCCCAAGACCTGGAGGTAGCGATCGTCTCTTCCATCTGTACATCTTGGCCGCCCAGACCGAGGTCGCTCATCAGTACTTCCCGGGAGTCGGAAGCGTTGGTGGGCCGCTGAAAAAACAGAGGGGCTAACTCCTAGCCGTCTGGAAACTTCTCTGCCGGAAACGCCTCCTGCAGCCATCCAGCGCCCGTCCTCGATCCACTGTTGTCAGTTTCGTTCTTGGAGGCATGCTTAATCAGGCTCTGGTGCGCGCCCCTAAAGACCCATTCCTGTGCAACTTTCGTTGAGAAAGTGTTCAGTATAGCATGGTTTGCTGTGCAAAATGCCAAAAACCACTGCAATACGCTTTTTCAGCTAAATCGAGCAAAGTTTCAAGAAAAGTCTCGTGTTTTGACAACCTTTTCACTCCCCCTAAAAACGGTGTTGCTGAACTGCCATTCTTGCAAAACATGGTCAGGCACGTGCAGCAGTGGGAAGGCTTTAGGAAAACCCAAGTTGACCATTTTTTCGTCCCGCGGTTGTTGGCATAAAAAAACCCATACGGAAAGCTGCTGAATCAGAGGCCGGCCCTTAACTTTAGTTCCGCAGTATATTAACAAAACTTGACTCAAGTCAAGAGACCTATCCTCCTGTTTGGCAACTCTGGTCTGCCATACAGATCAGGAAAAACACTCATCCAAAAACAGTGGAGCTCTCACCCAAAATGTGCCTCATTGACCAATCAACAATAGAAAAGGTAAAGGATTCAAGCATTGTTCACATATGGTCTAACATTGGTCATAATAAAAAAAATTCCCTTTTAAAAACTCAACATGAACATTCTTCGTTCATGCATAAAATCTTTTGTCATCTCACACACCACACACCACCACACACAACTACACCCACACAAACACTCATATACTAGCACCCCACTCCCCACACACGCATGCACACACATACAAAACACACCACACGCACGCACACTCACATGCTCCATGCATGCCACACAGAAGCATGCTGTGTGTGCGCACACGTACACACACAACATGTTGAGGAAAAAAGCTGACTAAAAAAAAAAAAATTCAGAAAGTGGCACTGGGCCCATTGTATCCAGTCTTTTATCCCTATCAGTATCTTCCCTCCCACATATGCGTGTGCGCCCACACACTTACGCATACATACATATTCACGCTCATGTGTAGGCACACACACGCACACACCACACACACACACACACCACACACACACACACCCACACACACATTTCTTTTTCCCTAATGTCTTTTCCCCTTGGGTTTTACAAATGACATTCCCTGGGGAAACAGAGATAATGAGGGGGGGTTTTCCATGAGAAAGAGGCCCAGAATTGGGGAAAAATTTTGTACTACTGTGAGTCCATTGTTCCCCCCCTTCTATCCTCCTTTCGTTTCCTTCTTTTCATCCCCTCCATTTTACCTACCAATCTTTTCAACTTTTTCCCCCCCCAAACCTTTCCCCCCTACCTCCTCCCCCTCTTTTAAATCACCCGGGTCATTTGCATCAATCCCCGGTAACAGGTCAGAAAAGACAGGACTCTAGAGTGAGATTCGCAACACATCAAAACCGCTGTGCCCAAACCACAGCACTTTCTCCTTTCTTTTCCTTCTTGCCCCCCTTTTTTTTCCCCCCACCCCCTCCAACTCTGTCCCCCTTTCCCCCATTTTTTTCCCCCCAAAGCAGCCACTGTCTTTACCCCCACAAATTCTTCCCCCCCTTTTCCCGTCACACCCCCTTTCCCCCCCCGGCCCCATCCGCCTGCCTTTCATTTTTTATCCCCCCACCACTCTTTTTTCACCTCCCCTTAAAGAGTTAACTGTATTGTCGGAATGACATGATGATGGCGATTATTATTGGTATTTTTACTGTTGGCGTTCGTTCAATAACCGATATATAAAATAACAATCTTGGTTAGGGCTCCCACCAGCCCCCCCTTCCCCCCCCCCTCCCTTTTTTTCCTTGTTATTCTCCAAAATATCTTTTCCCTTGCCCACCCCCACCCTTTCTCCCCCTACTCCCCTTACTTCCCCCCCGGCCCCCCCCTCTCCTTGTCTCGGGTGCGGTAAAACCTTCAGTCTCGCTGCTTTTGCCTTTTGAATCAAGATTCCTCTTTCTTTTGATTTTTTGTGTCCATATGTACTCTGTGTGTGGGTGGGTGTGGGTGCTATGTGGGGGGTGTGTGTGTGGATGGGGTTTTTGCAGGTTGTGTCGGTTGGGGAGGGGGGAATGGGGGGGGGGGGGTGAAAAGGATGTGGGGGGAGAGTGAGAGATTTGTTTTTCAACATTACTGTGTTTTTTCTGTAGCGGGGGATGCTTCTGTTTGTCCATGTAGAGTCCCGGATCAGTGCGACAGTGTTTTTTTTTTTTTTTTTTTTTTTTTCGTCCCAACCTCTGCGCACCCAAGGGGGGGCACCCACGCCGCCAATTCCCACACCCCCTCCACAGCCTAGCCCCCGGGCCCGGCCCGCCGCAGCCCCCGGCACCGCAATCCCCGGGGCGTCAATGCAATTCATGAGGCAACCCACCGGGGGGAGGGAAATGCACTGCTGCCGGTCCTTCGGGGTGTTCAGTGGCGCCCGTTCTGTTAACATCCCAGGACCCATACTAAACCCCCTACTCGACAAAAATTGCTTGCCTGAGCCCGTGAGTGAGCTTCCTCCCGGGGGCGCCACCCGTCCTCCAACGACAGCCCCCCGGACTCGCCCATACCCGGGGACCCCAAGGAACCCAAACCCAAAACCACGACCGGAGGGACATCGAAATGGGTCCCCATGAGACAGGCATGAAGGGCCACAGAATTTTAGACTTTTTTTTTTTAGTGATCAAGGGAAGGGATGATTAAGATGAGCTACGGATTTTCCCTTGGTCTGAGACAGATGACAGGGTGTACCTACGCTTCCTTTCATAAAATTTTCCGGGGTCAAACCAGGCCCCGGGGATCAGGCACCTGCAGTTTGGTCATGAAATTTGAGCAACACTCTCAGAAACGCATCCTTAAAATGGATGAAACCGACTGTGTGTCCCAGTTTCCAACTGAGCCCGCAGCAAACTCAACTCTGGGTAGGAGCCGGGTCGGGCAGAAAAACCCACATGCCTCTGATGGGATTCGAACCCACGACCTCCCAGCCGGGAGTCCGGCGACGCTAACCACTTCGCCACGGCGGCTGCGATCAGTGTTTTAAATCAGATGTAGATGAAGTCATTCAGCAATATTGCCAAAGCATTAAAATAAGCAACCAACTTCTTTTGTCTTTTTTTGCTGTGATAAAGATGTAAAACAAACAAATCATCATATAGATGGATAGACAGATAGATACACGTACATGCAAGTCATCGTTTAGCTTCTGGTCACACCGGGGAGTGATTTCGTTTCCCATGCATTTTCTATTTAACTGTCAGCTCTCAGGCTATGATTTTTAGTAGAAATATCCAACGAAATTGAAGAAAAGTAAATCTTAAATGAGGCAGGGAGCAGAAAACAGTGAATAATGAGCAAGTGGAGTAGCTTTGTTTCCATGATGAAATAATACATGCCCATAACTCCAAACGAATGCTGTTAATGACACCAAATGGCCTACAGGAATGACAACACAGAGTGCATAGAACAAAAAAGGGAAACCCATCCCTTGGAGTTAAGGTTGTATTCATTTCATCATGGGACAAGAGTTACCCTACTTGTTCATTTTTTTAAAATTGAAAAAATGTAATGGTTTCAGCAAACACTGGTGCAATTCTCAAGATTTTGATTAATACTGACAGAGGCAACAAAAGTGCAGTAAAAGATGGGTTTTGAAAATGAGTTTGGGATTTGTTGCCATCATTATGGTTTGGGCACAGTACATGACACTTTTATGATTCCCGGGCTATAAGTATAAAGCTGCACCCATTGTGATTTTAGGGGAAATTCTAAAAGAATTGATACATTAGCTGCAACCATTTATTAGCTCAAGAAAGGAGCAGTGAAAAACAATGAATTAAAAAGAGCAGCGCAACAGAATGTAAACGGCCAAAGTTGATTTTGTATTTTGAGGAATATCTTAAACAGTCAAATAGACGGAAATGGCAGAATATATGAGAAAAATAAAATACCTAAAGTATGGCAGTATATACAATGCAAGAAAAAATCAATTGCTCTCATTTGTCTGTATCGTTGTCTTGAATTTTATACGCCTATAGTAAAGAAATGTATTGCACTGGCAACAAAACTCCTCTTGCTCACTGAGTTGAAAACATCACATAGCTTGGAGCTGACTGGCTAGTCGCAAAAGAAAACACTGGCTATAAAGGACAAAATTCATAATGCTGACAAGTGTCAAAAGAGGGAAGGGACTTTTGGGACACTGATACCCCGTGATTCTGTTGCTGCTGACCGGCTACACACGAAAAATTTGACAGATTCCTAACTGCTAAGGAAGAGGGAGTGGAACAAGGGTAGAGTTACACTGATTGGCAGCAAGAAAAAGGCAAGGATCACAGAGGGACAAAACACTTTGGGACCCAGTCATTAAACCTAAATAATGTGGCACAACATGCATTAAAGGATATCCAATCGCTTCAGTAAATAAACATGTTGACTTTATGTAGTTGGTTTTCTAAGTTTTGTCTGCCTCTGTTTTGTTCATATACTGACTTCCATAAAAAACGCGAAAAATTAAAAGGGCTATTTTTCGGGTGAAAAGGGGTGAATATACATATTGAACCATTGTGGCAAGTTGTTTGGGTCAAGACTCACGTGCAGTGAAAAAATTGTGTGAGCAACCCCATCATTTCCGGCATTGGAGGTCAACAAAAATGGCAAACTGGTTGCTGCATGTGAGGCACGTGCACACCATGCAGAGCAAAGTTAACCAGCGACAAGTACGCAGGCATGCAGCCTTTATAAAGCCGCGCTACAAGGTTCAGATATCGCTTGCCGTCTGGCACTACAGAGATCCCAAGACTACGAGCAGAGGAACGCAATCGTGCCCTAGGCCATCTGGAGGCTGGTGGGATGCCAGGCAGGTCGCCAACATCTTTAAGTCCACATCTCAACCATCTATCGTCTGCAGCACCGCATGGAAGTCACTGGTACCACTGATGATCGTCCCCGGCTAGGCCGTCCTCGGGTCACCACACCAAGAGACGACGCCATTTTGTTCAAAACCCATCTGCGGGACAGGCGGCAAACAGCCGCTAACACTGCTCGACAGGTGCCTGGGAATCTCCAGCAACGAATCAGCCTCAACACTGTGCGGCGGCGTCTTCAGGAAACGGGCTGGCATGTAGGCGTCCTCACAGAGGTCCGGTACAGACACCAAGACACCGGCGGACAGGCTGCAGTGGGGCACAGCCCGAATCAACTGGCGCAGCAGCAGTGGGGACGCATACTGTTCTCAAAATGAGAGCCGTTTTTGTATTACATGGTGACGGTCGTGTCAGAATATGGCGTGGGACCGGGTGAACGCTATGCCTGACTCCTGTGTGGTAGAGCGGAACCCCCTGGGGAGGCCCGAACGTTATGATATGGGGTGAAATTGACATTAACCACGCCATAGGACCAGTCATTTTTCAGAACATTGGTCGGGTCGCGGACAGGGTGTCAATGCACAGCGCTACATCCCAGGTGCTCAGACCCCCAGGGTCGTTCCTTTTTTGCGCAACACCCAACTGGACATTCCAACAGGACAATGCAAGACCACACACAGCCAGGCCCCCCGGGCAATTTCTTCAGCATAACAACGTCAATGTGTCTGCCCTGGCCAGCCCTCAGTCCGATTTAAACCCTTTAAACATTTTTGGGATGAACTTGGCAGAGGGTTTTGGACCTCCTGCGTCCACGCCAGCAACAGCGGCTCAACTTCACCAGGCCATCGTCCATGTGTGGGCTGGTGTGCCAAGGGGACGCATCAACCACTGGTCCACTCAATGAGCCCAGGTGTCAAGCAGTTGTCCATGAAAATGGTGGCCACAACCGGTATTAGGCTTAAAGCTGGTTTGTCACGTGACCTTGGATTTTCCACACAAAGACATATTGCTGATGAAATTTTCACACATTACCGGTGTAATGAATCAAATCACGTTGAATTCCCCGCTTCCACTCTTTTACAATTGTGACCAATAAATTCGCCCCTAACCTTCGCGTTTTTGCTTTCCGCGTTTTTATGGAATCAGTATATTTAAAAATGACCCTTTGGGAAAGCAAATCAGCCCAAAACTGGGCCAGGCACTAAAGACCCCCTGGATGTAAAATCTGAAGGATTGAAAAAAAAAAGTTTGTATAAAGTTTTAAGTTATTTGAGCTGTATGTCCTTTTTTTGAGTACAAGCCTAAGTTCCTTTTGCTTTATTTCAGTTCCTATCTTTAAATGTTCATGAAAGAAGAAAAAAACCTGATGTGATCTTGATGCAGGCACCTGAGCCAAGTGCTTTTGACTTTGAGATCCCAGTGAGGCCCTCCACCAAGATGAAGATGACTCCAAGAACTCCAGGTACGGATAATTTCACAGCCTTGATGGATTCTGTTGCTTGTGTGTGTGTGTGGTGTGTGAGTGTGAGTGTGTCCCCATGCTTTCTTACTTTTCTTCTCTGTGGGAATGGTTCTTAGAGCAATGTAAGGGTAAATAGTAACTTTTCTTTCGATGGTTTTGTTTTGTTGCTTTTTTTTCCCCTTACATGTGATTTAAATTTATATAGGGTTTTAATCTATGTTTGCTCTTTACTGGCTTTATCACTATTATTTTTCAAATTCTTATTTTTCTCATATTTACCTCTTCAAACAAATGCCTTATCCCCACTTGGCATGGAACATGGCCATATTATCATTTTTGGGAGGGAGAAGAAACTTTCAGCTTCATAACAGAGAATTTCGGCCAATAATTCCCCAACATTAAGGTTAGTTGCTGTTTAATTTAAATTGTCACTGTGTCGTTGTTTGCCTTGGCATACTACCAGTCCCATCGAAACCTTCTTCTACTTTGTTCTCCACTTGTGTCTGCTCTTCCTGCCTCAAGTGGGTCTATGTGCTGATACAAAATGAGCCCCATGCTTTTGGTCCTGGATGTCTCCCTTTTTCACATCGTGACGGCCTGGCGCAACATGGGTACATTGTTTTGGGTTTTGATATCAGGTCAGTCTGCATGACAGTCCGTCAATTTTCCTTCTTTTTTTTCTTTTTTTTTATTGAACAATTTTTTTTTTTGCAAGACATACACAACTTCATACAGAGACTATGCATTTTCTTCATAATTTTGTAAATGGGGAAGGAAAGAAAGCAAAAAACAAAACAAAAGCAAAAAAAAAAAAATAACACCATCCTTCCCCCTCCCCTATATATATTATCTGTATTCACATATACAATGGTGAATGACAACACTCTTAAATATTACATACTTCCCCTCCTCCCTTACTGGTGATTGATTTTAACGTGGTGACAGCCCTGAGGGTGGCCCTTTGCGGTCGGCTGGGCTATAAGAAACATTATCTTAATTTATCCTCCCATCTCTGTGTGGGGTATAATTTCTGCCATATTTGCAAGAAATAAATGAAACGAGGATGAGAAAATCAACTAAGTATACAGTTTGTCTTACATCAGTGTCAACATACATCATACGCACACACGTAAAAATTATAGGCCAACATGTGCACACACTTAAGTATTGGGGAGTGAGGTCCGAAAGCCATGGGTAAACAAACAATTACCTTCTACAATAGATAATACATGTGCATACAAGACTGAAGACAATTGGTGAATCGGTAAAAAAATAGATATTTGTGGAATGGGAGAAAGAAGGCAATCAAGGAATTACTGTAAGCATGGGGACCAGGTTTCCCTTCAAACTGTCTTGCCTTATAATTAAATAACGCTGAATATTTTTCAATTTTAAATAGGGTATTTTTCAAAATTGCAACAAGCCAACAAAGTGGGATGGACATCTCGAAGTTTACATGTTTAAATGAAGAATTTAGCTAACAGAAGAATGAGATCCATTATTTTATCTGTTTTTGTATCTACTTTGACCCCAAATAGAACAAACTCCTTGTTTATGTTTATATTATGACAAAGTTGGCATTTGTCTTTGAACATATTTTCAAAATCATTCCAAACTTTTTTAACAAAAATACAGTCATGCATCATGTGAAGAATGGTTTGTTCTTCTTGATTACAAAAGTTACAATAGGAGAATCAGAGATTTTACACATAAATATCTTTGAGTGGGAGCAGCCTGTGTAGAAGTCTAGTTTGAAACCATCTCAGTTGGACATTGTTTTTGGTTTTAAAGCAGTGAAAAAAATCTTTTCAGTTTAGATTCTCAAAAAGATTTTCCATTTAGTGACACAGGCATAGCATTGTATCATTCAAAATATTTTGTACACATTATTGCTTTTCTGATAAAAAAAACCCCCTACTTTCTGATCGGCAATTTAATTTTGTTGGAAAAGACAACATTTACTTTCCGCCATAAGAATGAACAGCACTGAGAATACCTTCATACAAAAGAAAATTAGTTCTGATTCCTGGAAAACTTGTCAAAACTCTCTGTATGACATGAAATTGCCATTCCTCATTCATTAATTCCCTTTACAAAAAAGATATTGTGTTATACCATTCCTGCACAAATATAACTTTTTTATTTCTTATAATATTCACATTGTAATGGATACATTTCTGACATAAAATCATAAAGGGTGGAAGGCTTACTTTTAAAAACCCACAGTTTTTTTATGTCCCCAAAACATCCTTCCAAAATGGATCTGAACATTCGCATAACAATATTTACATATTCTGCTCCAAATACCGCACCTCATTGAACTTTGGATACATATTTAGAGTAAACATTTTCCAATCGCCATCACCACAAAAGAGTCTTCGTAGCCAACTGATTTCATGGAAGACATAAAATTTCTAACGTTAAGCATTTTAACCCACCAGCACTAGTTTTTTTCAATTAGACTTTTAATTTTACCCTTCTTCCCATTCCTTTAAAAAGGTGTATAGTTCCCTTTCTAAGGAGTAATGAAATTCATCCGGGGGGGTTCCGGCAGGTTGATCAGGAGATGGACAATTTTTGAAAATACTAAAGTCTTGATAACTGTTATTTTGCCAAAAGGGGTGATTTGCCATTTCTTCCATGAGTTAGAATTCTTCTTATTGCTAAAAGTTTACTTCATAATTGATACGTCCCAATGCTATCTGTTTTAGTAGAAAATTTGAAAACCAAGAATTTTAAAAGTACCTGGATCCCACACAAAATTTTTGTCCCTAATATATTGAATGCCACGGTTTCTCCCACTTCCTATCCAGATAATTTGAGTTTATGTCAAAGTTTATTTTTGACCCGAGATGTGTGAGAATTTTGTGAGCACACTTACAGTTTCATTGAATGATCTTTCAGACCATCAAGATATAAGGTTGTTTTATCAGCAAACTGTGACAACAAATTTTCTTTCTCTTTTATTTTTGATACCTTTAATATTTTCATTTTTATGGATCAAAAGTGATAAAAATTTCTGCACATATTAAGTATAAATAAGGCGAAGACGGATCTCCTGTCTGACCCCCCTTTTGATCTTAAAACCAGGGTGAATACTGACCATTCACCAAAACACAAGTTTTTGTATTGCAATAAAAGGTTTTTATCCACTGTATCATATCCGAACCAAAGTTTAAAAAATGTAAACTTTTTCAAAAGAAAGGACCAGGAAACACTGTCAAACGCCTTTCAAAATCAATAGTAATAGCATTGCCGGAATATTTTCTTTTTCCACGTATAACAAGGTATCATAAAGCAACGGATGTTTTCCCCAATAAAACTTTCCTTTAAAAAACCCTTTCTGACCACTGGGTAAATAATATTTGGTAGAAAAATCTTTTAGCCGGTTAGCAATACACGCTGAGCAATCTTATAGGTAATGTTTAAAAGGGAGATAGGTCGCCATTTTTTGATGAATCTCTTTTGGTTTTCCCTTCTTTGGGAATGCAGGTGATGGAACCCTGTCTCTGTGTTATAGAAAATTTGTCCTTTTCAAAACCCTCTTTGACAGTTTCGTATTAAGAATATGCCAATATTCAAGAAAGAAGAATTTTAAAAACTCCACTGTAAATCCATCAGGCCCAGGGCTCTTCCCATTTTTCATTTTTTTTAATGTTTTTAGTAGCCTCTTCAAAAGGTAATTAAATCCTTCTATTGCTTCACTATCTTCATTGGATAAAATAGTAGCATTTGGACACTCATCCGGGATTAATGTCGCTTACAATTTTGTAGACTTGTATAATTCGTGAAAAATTTGTCTTACTTCATTAAGTATTATGTCTTGATCCGAGATGATACCTTTGTCATCAGTTTCAAGAAAGGGTTTATGGATTTATCTAAGTAGTTTGGGTTTTCTAAATTACAGAAGTACTTAGTCACTTTTTCCTCCTTGTTCAATCCAACCAATCGGGGAGCGCACAGATATTCCTTGAATTTTTATTTCTCTAATTTTTGTAACTGTATTTTAAAACTTCTAAATACGGAGCGTCCTCTTGTTGTAAATTATTTTCAAGTTTTTTTTTTTCCAGATCAGACTCTTGTTCACCCAATACCTTTTTTCCTGTGTGTGGAGTAAGAAATTGTTTTACCTCTGATTTCAAGCAATAATGTTTCAAGAAAAACTGATCAATTATTTGAAAAAAAAGTTTTCATTTGGTATACTATTTATATTGTCCTTGTTATAAACAAGCACCGCATATTGTTTCTTAATCTCCGAAATAAGATTTTTTATTTCCAAATATACTGTTTGTTTTTTAGAAGGCTATTATTAAATTTCCAAAAGGGCCTATCCCTTTTAAATTCATTTTTTTTCAAAGCTAGGGTGACGAGAGAATGATCCAATCTGTAGCCAGGGTCAATATATACATCATTAACTATAGACAAAAATTCTTCACTAATTCAAAAAAAATCTAATCTTTGCCTGTTTTATTCGTTAAATTTTCCCCATGGTATTTTCTTTTGTCGGGATACATTTCTCAAAACCCACTTTAAAAAGGTTATATTCTGTCATAATATGTAAATTTTTCCGTCTCCTGGAACGATTCATAGTACTAGAATAATTACGAATATCTAAATCATTTTTAAAGGGGGAGTTCCAATCCCCTGTAACAATTCATGTTCATTCCCAATTTTTTCAATGTGGTCAAAAACACTACCCCAAAAATCTGGCCTGTCCCACTGCTAGGGCCATAAAAAATTGACCAAAGTAAATTTCTTTTTAAGAGTTTGTATTCACCACCATTATAACAACCATGCTGGTCTTTGATTTACATCATGCAGTTTGTACTCAAAATTGTATTAAATAAGATAGCCACACCCATTTTTTTTGGTTTCACAGCCACTGGAGCCAAATCCAATAACCCCAGCTAGCCTGTATATAGCTCTCAATGTCTGCCTTCAAGTGAGTCTCTGAAAAAAACAAAAAATGTTAGCCTCTGTCTTTCTTAGAAAGTCGAATACATCTCTTCTTTTTATTTGGGCGTTAAGCCCATTGGGAACTGAATGAGGAAATTCTAAATGCTTTATTCGATGCCATTTTGCTGAACAAGGAGGCAAATAGAGTGTAACAAAGCATGATAATAGGCGAAAAAAATGAGATCATATGAAATCGTAGAATGATTGTCAGCCCATTGCTCAAATTTTAAAAACAAAGCCAGCCAAAAGTACCACATGTACAAACTTTGCAGACACGACGGACCATCAAAGTATGTTATTCAACGTTGCAGTACAAAGCATGAAAAATATGGAGTAGGCTTCATTTTTTTGACCCAAAGAAAAAGAAACACCCGAAGGTGCGGGGAGGACCCAGAGAAGCACTGTCTTCGCCCGCCTTTTGAGCAGTCCTGTACCACCCTTGGGGGCCTGCGCTGTGTTGACGATGGTACAGGCCTACGTGAAACAAACATTGCGATGACCCAATTTCTACCTTACCCCCGCTCCCTTTCTCCCAACCCCGTAACCCTTCTCTCACACACACACATTCAATAATACAAAAACAAGAATACAACAAAAGACAAACAACACTTACTTGTTTGATTCATCCAGGTGTACCGCCAATACTCCACCCACATTATTATAAAATCGGTTTAGAGGGAAAATTTCCACAAAACCCTTTTTTCAATTCCAGCATGACTTCTCAGCATGCAGACATTTGCAGCAACACACGTGAAGTAAACACTGAACGTCACGTGATCAAACAAAACTAAAAGTCCCCCAATATATTGAAGCCCAAGTAGAATACAATGCAAAGTGAAATAGTACTGCCAGCAAATTTAGCTGGGACATTCAATCATATGTAAAAATTAACAGAACAATCGGGGGAAAAAAAAACAAAAAAACATGAGTACGCTCAAACAAACTAAACCCTTTACCTTGAGGACCTGCGCAAAAGAAAAATGTAAAATTTACCAACATTATGCCCGACGTACAGACAAGAATGGTGGAATTTCAAAAATTTCCGTAACAGTTAACCGATGAAACTAACAAAAATTAACAATCCGTCAAAAAGTTTAGAGTGGAAGAAAATAAGTGAAAAAGAAATTTAAAAAAATAGAAGGCAAACCGAAAAAATAAAAACTAGGGAATGCTAGCTACCTGAAGCAGACGAGGTATGTCGAAGCAAAACGATACACTGGACTTCCGGTTCTAACGGGGCGGTGTTTCTCTGGAATGCTGTCTGAAATCAGCGAGTGATCTCACAGGCACCACTCTCCCGTTTGTCGTCTTTGCCCAAACAGTCCCGGTCTTGGTCCACGCCTGCTGACAGGCATGTCCCCTTTTCCACTACACAACAGTGAATACGTACGAGGGGTCAATCCTCAACAACGACAGTTCCACTCCCTTCAGATTCTTCCTGGCATACAGGACAGCATCGCGAACACGTCGGGACACAAAACGTAATATTATGCCCCTTACCCGAGTTCCCAGAACCGCCAGTGGCGCCCCCGGAACGTTGGACACGGGCACCACAAAGGTTTTACAGCCTCCAGGTCCTCGAATTTCACTTTGACCTTGAGTTGACTGGAGATCAACAAAAGGACCTTCTCCTCGCACTGCTGCGCCGTCTCACCTTGGTCTTCCTTCATTCCGTAGATACGTAGGTTTTCCTACGGACGGACGCCGGATAAGTCCTCCTTTCTACGGTCGGCGGTCTTGGCAAGGTGACGGGCTTCCCTCAGCTGGTCCCCCAAGGGGTCTTCCCTCTGTTTGGCGTCCCCCCCCTCCTTCTTCAGCCTGTCGTTCTCATTCTGCAGCAGCAGGGAAAGGAGGCCCTCAAATCTTCTACCCCTGTGGACAGTTTTGCGAGAGCAGAGCCGTCGCGCACAATTTCTTCATCAGGTCTTCGTTAGTAATGGAACCCTGATGAAGATTCGAACTGTGTTCAGGGGAGAAGAAACCCCCCCTTGAGCCTCCTCGGATGGTGACAGAGGTAAGTTGTCTCCCTTGTCAGGGCATGTCTTTGGGTTTTCCGATTCGGGAACGTAAACAAACTTTGATAGCTTTTCTTTCCCGATGTTGGCGTGCTTGTCACAACTTTTTTGTTTCTTTGGGGTATTATTTGAATTATTTAAGTCACTTGACTTTCCCCACCGATGCCCAGAAGAGTTTGATCCCGAGTTGGAGTTTGTTTTTCTGTGTTTACGTTTCCGTTGTCCGCCGCCGGCCTACTGACTTGTAATGGTTCGACTCGTGTCTTCATTTTAGCTTGAATCGCGGTTGCTGCGCTAAAAAATTACCTGACATGTTTGGTGGAGATTGGCAGTGGTCGCACTATTAATCCAGCGGCACCCACACTTCTTCATTGATTAATTAACAGAAAAACTGGGTTTATGTCCAACAAAAAAATTTATGCTCCGTTTCGCCATACCCGAAAGTTCGAAGTTTCGTTATTCCTTGTGTCTGATACTGGCAATCGTCATATTTTTTGGGATCCCTCAGTTTTTGCCACTTACACACAACAGGGGTCAGTCGACAGGGGCATTCCCTTGGTTTTGCGGATGGTACGTTTTTTGGCCCATTTTTATTCTGCGTTTTGCACTTAGTCAAACCAAGTTGTCAGCTTCAATTTTTTTTTGTACCTTTGGGGATGCTTGCCATTTGGTGGAAATCTTTTCTCCTCCTTGTTGTTCCAAGAGTTCTGCGTGTCTTTCTTGCGCATCCTGAGGGTAGGGGATTATCTTTGATGTCAAACAGATTTTGTGCCTTGCCAAAGTTTAGCCTACTTCGGCATCTCCGGACTTTGGTCCTTCCTATGGTCATTTTGAGCTCAGCTGGGCTCCTCATTCCCTTTCCTTGGCCCTCCTTTTGAGGTTTAGTGGTCAGTCAAAATCCAGTTCTCTGTCCTCCAAGAATTTTATATAGAAGAAAAAGAAACACCCGAAGGTGCTGGGGAGAACCCAGAGAAGCACTGTCTTCACCTGCCTTTAGAGCATCCTGTACCACCCTTGGAGGCCGCGCTGTGTTTTACGATGGGTAAAAGGCACGCGCAGGACACTTTCCCTTAAGATATCAAGGGACATAACTGCTCCTGAACAGAGGTAATTAACTACAGGATGCAGCTCATAACAGCCTTAAAGTAGCATCCCCAGGGTGTACCAGCCCGTAATTTCATGACTGCAGAGCCCTCCGGCGAAAAAAACACCACCCTCCAGCTGCCAGGCACACCCCAAAAGACCCAACCCCCCTGCCCACGGACAGATGAAGACATTGCCACTCCAGACAAAAGCCAAGCTTTCGCCATGCGGTCTTAAGTGCCTCAAGAGAGAAACCAAAGTTGTAGTCTTTCCCACTGTCAAAGGACTTTCCCCGTGGGCAGTGGGTCTTTCCTCACCGTCACTGGACCTTTCCCCCAGGGTCAGCCTAGTTAAGGCAAAGAAAAAAGAACACCCGAAGGTGCTGGGGAGGACCCAGAGAAGCACTGTCTTCACCTGCCTTTAGAGCAGTCCCCGTACCACCCTTGGAGGCCTGCACTGTGTTGACGATGGTACAGGCACGCGCAGGACACATTAAGATAACAAGGGACATAACTGCTCCTGAACAGAGGTAAATTAGACTACAGGATGCAGCTCATAACAGCCTTAAAGTACATCCCCATGGGTGTAACCAGCCCGTATTTCATGACTGCAGAGCCCACCGGCGAAAAAAACCACCCTCCAGCTGCCGAGCACACCCCACAGACCCAAAACCACCCCTGCCCACGACAGATGAAGACAGTGCCACTCCAGACACAGCCAAGCTTTCGCCATGCGGTCTTTTGTGCCCTCAAGAGAGAATCCAAAGTTGTAGTCTTCCCACTGTCAACGGGGCTTTCCCTGTGGTCAGTGGGTCTTTCCTCACGTCATGGACCTTTCCTCCCGGGTCAGCCTAGTTTAAAGGCAAAGAAGAAAAAGAAACACCCAAGGTGCTGGGGAGGACCCAGAGAAGCACTGTCTTCACCCGCCTTTAGAGCAGTCCTTTTACCACCCTTGCAGGCCTGCGCTGTGTTGACATGGGGACAGGCACGCGCAGGACACTCCATTAAGATATCAAGGGACATAACTGCTCCTGAACAGAGGTAAATTAGACTACAGATGCAGCTCATAACAGCCTTAAAGTAGCAAACCCCATGGGTTTACCCGCCCGTTTTTATGACGGGAGAGCCACCGGCGAAAAAAAACCACCCTCCACTGCCGAGCACACCCCACAGACCCAACCACCCCTGCCCACGGACAGATGAAGACAGTGCCACTCCAGACACAGCCAAAGCTTTCGCCATGCGGTCTTATGTGCCTCAAAGAGAATCCCTTTCCTTGGCCCCCCTTTTGAGGTCAGTGGTCAGTCCCAAAATCCAGTTCTCTGTCCTCCAAGAATTATATATAATATAAATATATATATATATTTATGAAAGAAATAACATTAAAATATTGAAATGAAAAAATAACAGAGGAGAAGATTTTTGGAAGAAGGGAAAATTTAAAAAAAAAGAAGAAAAATGAAGAATAGAAATTTAATAGTAAAAGAGGAGAAAAGAGGAGAAGAAAGAAATTTTAAAAATGTAAAAAAAGAAAAAATTATACAACCAATAAAAGGGGCTGCCTGTGCTCGGCCCTCAGTAGGGTTCAGTCTCGGCTTCTGTGCTGGCCCCCAGGGGTTCGTCCTCAGGCTGGATGGGAAGTGGACAGCTTTCTGTGCTGGCCCCTCAGTAGGGTTCAGTCTCAGGCTAGGATGGGAAGTGGACAGCTTTCTGTGCTGGCCCCTCAGTAGGGTTCCAGTCTCAGGCTAGGATTTGGGGGGTGGACAGCTTTCCTTCGGACACTGTGCTGGCCCTCAGTAGGGTTCAGTTAGGCTAGGATGGGAAGTGGACAGCTTTCACTTCGGACACTGTGCTGGCCCCTCAGTAGGGTTCAGTCCAGGCTAGGATGGGAAGTGGAAAAGCTTTCACTTCGGACACTGTGCTGGCCCCTCAGTAGGGGTTTAGTCTCAGGCTAGGATGGGAGTGGACAGCTTTCTGTGCGGCCCCTCAGTAGGGGTTTAGTCTCAGGCTAGGATGGAATGGGCAGCTTTTACTTCGGACACTGTGGGTGGCCCCCCTCAGGGTTCATCTCAGGCTAGGAGGAATGGACAGCTTTCACTTTCGGACACTGGCTGGCCCCTCAGTAGGTTCAGTCTCAGGCTAGGATGGGAAGGACGCTTTCTGTGCTGGCCCCTCAGTAGGGTTCAGTCTCAGGCTGGGATGGGAAGTGGACAGCTTTCTGTGCTGGCCCCCCAGTAGGGTTCAGTCTCAGGCTGGGATGGGAATGACAGCTTTCACTTCGGACACTGTGCTGGCCCCTCAGTAGGGTTCAGTCTCAGCTAGGATGGGAAGTGGACAGCTTTCTGTGCTGGCCCCTCAGTAGGTTCAGTCTCAGGCTTCTGTGCTGGCCCCTCAGTAAGGGTTCAGTCTCGGGCTAGATGGGAAGTGGACAGCTTTCACTTTTGGACACTGTGCTGGCCCCTCAGTAGGGTTCAGTCTCGGGTAGGATGGGAAGGGACAGCTTTCTGTGCTGGCCCCTCAGTAGGGTTCAGTCTCAGGCTGGGATGGGAGTGGACAGTTTCTGTGCTGGCCCTCAGTAGGGGTTTAGTCTCAGGCTGGGATGGGAAGTGGACGCTTTCTGTGCTGGCCCTCAGTAGGGTTCAGCTCAGGCTGGGATGGGAAGTGGACAGCTTTCTGTGCTGGCCCCTCAGTAGGTTCAGTCTCAGGCTGGGATGGAAGTGGACAGCTTTCACTTCGGACACTGTGCTGGCCCCCCAGTAGGGTTCAGTCTCAGGCTAGGATGGGAAGTGGACAGCTTTCTGGCTGCCCTCAGTAGGGTTCAGTCTCAGGCGGGATGGGAAGTGGACACTTTCTGTGCTGGCCCTCAGTAGGGTTCAAATCTCAGGCTAGGATGGGAAGTGGACAGCTTTCACTTCGGACACTGGGCTGGCCCCTCAGTAGGGGGTTTAGTCTCAGGCTGGTATGGAAGTGGACAGCTTTCTGTGCTGGCCCCTCAGTAGGGTTTAGTCAGGCTAGGATGGGAAGTGGCCCGCTTTCAAATTCGGACACTGTGCTGGCCCCTCAGTAGGGTTCATTTTCAGGCTAGGATGGGAAGTGGACAGCTTTCACTTCGGACACTGGCTGCCCCTCAGTAGGTTCCCCGTCTCAGCTTGGGTGGAAGTGACGCTTTCTGTGCTGGCCCCTCAGTAGGGTTCAGTCTCAGGCTAGGGGTGGGAAGTGGACAGCTTTCGTGCTGGCCCCTCAGTAGGGTTCAGTCTCAGGCTAGGATGGGAAAATGGACGCTTTCTGTGCTGGCCCCTCAGTTAGGGTTTAGTCTCAGGCTGGGATGGGAAGTGGACAAACTTTCTGTGCGGCCCCTCAGTAGGGTTCAGTCTCAGGCTAGGATGGGAAGTGGACAGCTTTCGGTGCTGGCCCCCAGTAGGGTTCAGTCTCAGGGTAGGATGGGAAGTGGACAGCTTTCTGTGCTGGGCCCCCCAGTAGGTTCAGTCTCAGGCTAGGATGGGAAGTGGGACAGCTTTCTGTGCTGGCCCCTCATTGGGGTTTATCTCAGGCTAGGGTGGAAGTGGACAGCTTTCTGTGCTGGCCCTCAGTAGGGTTTCAGTCTCAGGCTAGGATGGGAAGTGGAAAAGCTTTCTGTGCTGGCCCCTCAGTTAGGGTTCAGTCTCAGGCTAGGATGGGAAGTGGACAGCTTTCTGTGCTGGCCCCCCCAGTAGGGTTCAGTCTCAGGCTGGGAATGGGAAGTGGACAGCTTCTTGCTGGGCCCCTCAGTAGGGTTCAGTCTCAGGCTGGGAGGGAAGTGGACAGCTTTCTGTGCGGCCCCTCAGTAGGGTTTTAGTCTCAGGCTAGGATGGGAAGTGGACAGCTTTCTGTGCTGGCCCCTCAGTAGGGTTCAGTCTCAGGCTGGGATGGAAGTGGACAGCTTTCACTTCGGGACACTGTGCTGGGCCCTCAGTAGGGTTTCAGTCCAGGCTTTGGGTGGGGAAGTGGACAGCTTTTTGTGCTGGCCCTCAGTAGGGTTCGTCTCAGGCTGGGATGGGAAGTGGGACAGCTTTCTGTGCTGGCCCCTCAGTAGGGTTCAGTCTCAGGCTAGGATGGGGAAATGGACAGCTTTCACTTCGGACACGTCTGGCCCCTCAGTAGGGTTCAGTCTCAGGCAGGATGGGAAGTGGGCAGCTTTCACTTGGACTGTGCTGGCCCCTCAGTAGGGTTCAGTCTCAGGCTAGGATGGGAAGTGGACAGCTTTCTGTGCTGGCCCCTCAGTAGGGTTCGTCTCAGGCTGGGATGGGAAGTGGACAGCTTTTTCTGTGCTGGCCCCTCAGTAGGGTTCAGTCTCAGGCTAGGATGGGAAGTGGACAGCTTTCACTTGACCTGTGCTGGCCCCTCAGTAGGGTTCAGTCTCTGGTTGGGAGGGCTTTCTGTGCTGGCCCCTCAGTAGGGTTCAGTCTCGGGCTAGGATGGGAAGTGGACAGCTTTCACTTCGGACACTGTGCTGGCCCCTCAGTAGGGTTCAGTCTCAGGCTAGGATGGGAAGTGGACAGCTTCACTTGGACACTGTGCTGGCCCTCAGTAGGGTTCAGTCTCAGGCTGGATGGGAAGTGGACAGCTTTCTGTGCTGGCCCCTCAGTAGGGTTCAGTCTCAGGCTAGGATGGGAAGTGGACAGTTTTCTGTGCTGGCCCTCCAGTAGGGTTCGTCTCAGGTTTAGGATGGGAAGTGGACAGCTTTCTGTGCTCCCCCTCATTTGGGTTCAGTCTCAGGCTGGATGGGAAGTGGACAGCTTTCTGTGCTGGCCCCTCAGTAGGGTCATTCTCAGGCTGGATGGAAGTGGACAGCTTTCTGTGCTGGCCCCTCATAGGGTTCAGTCTCAGGCTAGGATGGGAAGTGGACAGCTTTCTGTGCTGGCCCTCAGTAGGGTTCAGTCTCAGGCTAGGTTTGGAAGTGGACAGCTTTCTGGTGCGGCCCCTCAGTAGGGTTTCAGTCTCAGGCTAGGATGGGAAGTGGACAGCTTCTGTGCTGGCCCCTCAGTGGGTTCAGTCTCAGGCTAGGAGGGGAAGTGGACAGCTTTCTGTGCTGGCCCCTCAGTAGGGTTCAGTCTCAGGCTAGGATGGGGAAGTGGACAGCTTTCTGTGCTGGCCCCTCAGTGGGGTTCAGTCTCAGGTTAGGATGGGAAGTGGACAGCTTTCTGTGCTGGCCCTCCGGGGGGTTGCGACCTTGTCGTGGTCGGAGGGTTTGCGTGGTCCATGATCCCTTAGGCTTTGCGGGGCGGGGCATCAAATTACTTGGCGATAGGCTGTTTTTTCACACTGCTTCTAGGCCTGAGAGGTGCAGATGCTGTTTGGCCTAAGCGTAACGTGGTAAGGAGTTATGCCCCTGGTAGGGCTCCCATTCAGATAGGCTAAGGGTGAGGATCCTGACTAAGAGTTAACCCCACCTTTCTCCTTTTCTTGTTTTCTTGCCTCCCTTTATTTGGCCCTTTTCTATCTTCGTCCCCCCTTTCAAGTCTTCTTTTCCACCTCCTTTTCTCTCTGTGGTCTCCTTCAGATCCGCCGCGTTTGCCGTTGCGGTGCACCTGTGTCGGGGGGGAATGAGATCCTGGTGATTGAGAGGGCCAGCGCTCTCAACACAAAACTTTGGCTCGGCCCTTTCTCCTAGACAGGGAGTAAACTTTGGCCCGGGTGTACTAATCGGCTCCCCTTCTTGGGGCTGGGTCAAGACGGACAGTTCCCCTACTGGCCAAGTTAACCCCTGCAGTGCTCAGCTCTCCGTCCCCGGGAGTTGAGGCATGATCAGGGGGGATAGGTTGGTAGTTTCTGTTTGTCGTAAAATCTCTCCCGAAGCGGGAAAGGGTCAAGACTTTGGTTTTTTGGGCCCTGGCCCCTTAGTTGGACTCCAAGGTGGGTGGGTAAGGGAGAGATGAATAAAATAAAATACATCAGGGCTTTTTCAAAAACAATCCCCCAAAAAAGAGGATGGCTGCATCCCCTATTTCAGGGAATTTTGATTCAGATAGTGTTTCCGATATGGAGGTACGACAGGGGACAGGATTCTGGGCTTCCTGGCTCGTGATGGAAGGGACGGAGCGGGAAAGACCCCTTTCAGCTCTGAGCCCTTTTGCCATACAGAAGGGCTTTCAAGCTTTAGCAGGTGACCCTCGGTCCATCAAGAGGTTGAGGAATGGTTCATTTCTTATTCAGTGTAAATCACCAAACAATCTGAACAGCTGCTGAAGGCAAAGAAACTTGTGGACAGGGAGATCGGGTAACTCCCCCAAACAGTTAAACTCATCAAAAGGCGGATTCGCTGCGGGATTTATCTGGTGTATCAAGGCAGAAATTAAGACGGAGCTGGCATCCCAGGTGTGACGGAGGTGCGCAGGGTGACAGTAAAGAAAGGTTCAGAGAGAGTGGCCACCAACACCCTCTTTCTGACCTTCTGCAACCCTGTGCTGCCTCCGGTCATAAAAGTTGGTTACTTGAATGTTCATGTTCAGTTTTTATGTTCCGTCCCGCTGAGGTGCTTCAGGTGCCAGAAGTTTGGCCCATGTCAGGGACCGCTGTTCAGGGCAAGAGGTATGCGGTGTTTGCTGAAAGGGCAACCCATGATGGGCCGTGTCAAGACCGGCACTTTGTGCTAACTGGCGGGGGCCCAACCATCCCCCTCTTCACGAAACTGCCCTTTTTGGGATTCAGGAATCCGCTTTTCAAAAATCAAAACTAAAAAGAAGATCTCCTTTTTCGAAGCCCGCAAGCAGTTGTGGGAAAGTCAGTCGCCGACAGCTTCTTCAAATGCTTCGGCCGTAAAGAAAGTTCCTACAGTTCAACTCGGTCAGTCTGCTGCAGACTGATAACTTTACGTTCGAAAAATTGCAAGTACGATCTGTCAGTTCTGGTGGTAGCAAGTCCACCACCTTCCCAACCAAAGTGACTGCCCGGGTGGAGGCAAAAATCCGCCACCCCTCAGACTGCCCAGCAGTCTACAACACTGCTGGGTGGGCAGATTAAAAAACCAGCAATTCCCCTCGAACTCCTCGTCCAGTGCCCGTGCGGCAAGGGAGTTCAACCCAGTGTGGAGATGGGGGAGATAAGGAAGAAACCTCCACCGTCTCCCAAATCCAGACCTCCTTTCTCACCTGTTGGCAAGTCTGCCACAGGGCTGAAGACCAAAAACAGTCCAGTACATACCCAAATAAATTTACACCTTTAGCACCAGACGTTGAAGAGGAGATGACCTGATCTCTCTCCCCTTTTCGCCCTCTGCCCCATGGATAATACAATATTCCATTGGAATATCCGTGGACTAAATTCAACACTTTGAGGAGCTGCAGCTTTTGTGCCAATCTATAAAACCTTCCGTTTGTGGCTGTTCAGGAAACTCAAATTCAAAGCCAAAGACCCTTACTCTTTCTGGCTTTAATATTCTTTCAAATCCTGCACAACCATCCACGTTGGGATGGTCGGGCCCGGGGTTGCCTTTTTCATACACAAAACTCTACTGTATAGTCCTGTCGCTCTGTCTACCTCCCTTCAAGCTGTTGCTGCGAGAGTCACTCCCACAAAACTGGGGACAATCTGTTCTCTTTATTTACCTCCTTCTGTCCCGGTTTGTCGTCAGGACCTTGTCAGTCTGATAGAGGAACTCCCTCGACCTTTTTTGCTGTTGGGTGACTTTAACGGTCACAACCTCTTTGGGGTAGTACCGGTTCGTCAATCCAGAGGTCTGCTGATTGAGGATGTCCTTTTCGGATTTGGGGTTTGTGTTGTCTGAACGACGGATCTGCAACTTACCTCCATTCTTCCACAGGTTCACTTTCGTGTTTGATTTGTCGGTTTTTTGACCCCTCGCGGTCCTGACTATGAGTGGTCTGTCCATGACGATCTGCACGGAAGTGACCATTTCCCTGTCCTTCTACAACCTGTAATAACTGAAAAACGTCTCTGTCTCTCAGCATTTTTAAAATTTTAAGAAAGCAAACTGGGATCTATTTGCAGCCACTATTTCCAAGGAGTTCCAGGACATGATTTTCTTCGAGTCTGACCCAGCTGAATCACTGACTAATACTATGATTAAATGTGCTAAAGCCTGTATTCCAGTGTCTTCCGACAAACTTCAAATGCCAAAAACACCCTGGTTTGATTCGAATGCCAACAAATTTCCAAAAGTAGAAAACGGGCTCAGCGTCAGGTATACCAACGACCTTTGGGTCCCAACGCTCGAGCCCCATCAGAAACTCCGTGCTAAATCAAGACACACTTTTAAAATCAGTAAACGTCGGTCCTGGAGAAGCTTCTGCTCCAGGCTGACATCAAAAACTCTAAGAAAAAAGTGTGAAACATCATTAAGAAAATCAAAAGGGGAAAAACACCTGTCCCACTGTGAACCATCTCAAGTTTTTGGATTCTTTAATAACAGAGAAGAAAGCGTTGCTAATCGCTTGCTTCAACCATTGAAAAAATTCCTCCTCTCTAATCAATCGGTCATTTTGTCAAACACAAAGCCCTAAAAGAAAAATCACCCTGCAACTTTTCATCCGACAACATGGAAGACTACAATCTTCCTTTTACATTAAACGAGCTGAAATCTGCCTTACTCTCTTGCAGCGATTCCTCTCCAGGTATAGATGAAATCCATTATCAGCTGTTGAACATCTTCCGCTAGAAGGTCTGAACATACTGCTACAGGTCTACAACCATGTGTGGACTACAGGTTTTTTTCCACCCCTTGGCGAAAAGCCCTCATTATCCCCCTCCCCAACCTGGAAAAAAATCTTCTAATCCTTCAAAATTACCGTCCCATAGCTTTGACCAGCTGTGTTTGTAAATTGAGGAAAAATGGTCAATGCAGCTCATGTGGAAACTTGAAACCGATGGCCTTTTGGCGAAAGAACAGTGTGGTTCCGCAAACATCGGACTACCGTAGACCCATTTGATTCGTCTGGAACTACACTTCGGAACGCCTTTCTGAACAAACAGCATGCAGTGGCAATTTTCTTTGACTTGGAGAAGGCCTACGATACCACCTGGAAGTCGGGGATACTTCATGATCCCACGATCTGGTTTTCGAGGTCATCTTCCGTTTTTATTCAAATTTTTGCAGAACGCAGTTTCAGGCCGGGTTGGCACCACTCTCTCTGATGTCCACGAGCAGGAGTTGGGTGTTCCACAGGGAGCATACTATCTCCTGCCCTCTTTAGTATTAAGATCAACAACATTGTTCAAACAGTTCAGCAGGGGTTTAGACTGCTCATTGTTTGTGGATGATTTTGTGTCTACGCAACTGGAAGCCTGTACCCGAGTGTCCAGCGCAGGCTCCAGTTTTGCGTAGATAAAAAACCATCGGGGGGCGGATGGAAAACGGTTTCACCTTTTCTGCTACAAAAACCCAGTGTATTCCCCTTCATAATTTCCGTCAGTTTTTTCCAGATCCGGAACTTCAAGTAGGGAAATCTCCCATTCCAGCTGTTAAAGAAGCCAAATTTCTGGGGGTCATTTTTGACCAAAACTTTAAATTTCTCAGCCAATTAAAAACCTCAAAACTGCTTTGCCAAAAGGCACTGAATATTCTGCGGGTCGTAGCACACACCGACTGGGGCGCTGATAAGAAAACTTTGTTGCACCTCTACAGAGCCCCGGTCCGTTCTAAACTGGACTACGGTTGTGCTGTGTACGGCTCCGCAAGATCATCTTACCCCAAACTCTTGGACCCTATCCACCATCAAGGGCTTCGTCTCTGTCTTGGAGCGTTCCGCACCACCCCTGTGTACAGCCTGTAGCAGAGGCAGGTGAACCTTCACTGTCCAATCGCAGGCTGAAACTGTCTTTGAATTATTACATCCGACTGTTCTCAGAACCGCAAAATCCTGCCTATGACTGTGTTTTTGACCCTCCGTTCCAAAGTAAGTTTGAAAATAACCCGAAATGTATTCCGCCGTTTGGGCTTCGTATGCAGCCTCACGTGCGGAATGCAGGTATAGACCTGGGAGTAGTTTCCGATTTTTCCAAGTTTCCGGATCAACCTCCATGGACCTTTTTCACACCAGAGATTCGTTTCGATCTCGCAGCTTTCCTTAAGGAGTCTACCAGCTCTCTGGCGTACAAGGCTTTGTATGCCGAGCTCTGTTCCAAATTCCCATCCTATCAAAAAGTTTTCACTGACGGTTCCAAGTCTGAGGATGGAGTGGCCTGTGCAGCCTACTGCCCTGGGGCTCCTTCTCAGATATTGTTGGAACATATACATTCAGATGCTTCTGTCTATTCTGCTGAACTTACTGCTCTAGTACTGGCTTTGAAGATAATCTCCCATTCTTCGAGGAGGGACTTTCTGGTTCTGTCGGATTCGCTGTCAGCTTTGGAGGCCATAGCTGGCCGCAACCTTCAGCATCCAGAACTTTTACTTTTTTTTGAACTTTTTAGCAAGTTGAAGGCGGACGGTTACAACATTACTCTTGCTTGGGTTCCTGGCCATGTTGGCATCGGCGGGAACGAAATGGTTGATCGTTTAGCCAAGAACGCCACAAGAGAGAAACTGTCCAACACTTATATCCCCTGCTCAGATGTGAAACCCAAAATTAACGATTATGTGAGAGACCTCTGGCAGGAGGATTGGAACACACAGACGAATAACAAACTCTTTCAGATCCGTCCAAACCTTAAAGACTTCCTCCCATCTACGTCGGGTGGTCGTAAAGAGGAAACGGTTCTGTGCCGGCTGCACACCGGCCATTCGTATTTTACCCATTCTTACCTTTTAAAGAGTTAAGAAGCTCCGTGGTGCATTCCATGTCATGCACCACTCACAATGAAACATGTTCTTTTAGAGTGTTGGGACTTGCACGATGTGAGACACAAACATTTTACAGCGGAGTCCATGAAGATCCTGTTCAGGGATGTCCCGCCTGACGTGATCCTTGGGTTTTTGCGAGAAATTAACATTTTTCATCTGATTTGAGATTTTACGGAAGAAGGATTTTTAACAAAGTTTCTGGTTCGTTTGTAGACGATGTCATTTAACGAGATGTGTGAAAGTTTTTTTTTTTTTTTTTTTTTTTTTTTTTTAAATGACTGGTGAGTTGATTTTAACGTGGTGACAGCCCTGATGTGGCCCTCTGCGGTCGGTGGGCTATAAGCAACATTATCTTATCTTATCTTATCTTCTGTGCTGGCCCCTCAGTAGGGTTCAGTCTCAGGCTAGGATGGGAAGTGGACAGCTTTCTGTGCTGGCCCCTCAGTAGGGTTCAGTCTCAGGCTGGGATGGGAAGTGGACAGCTTTCACTTCGGACACTGTGCTGGCCCCTCAGTAGGGTTCAGTCTCAGGCTAGGATGGGAAGTGGACAGCTTTCTGTGCTGGCCCCTCAGTAGGGTTCAGTCTCAGGCTAGGATGGGAAGTGGACAGCTTTCTGTGCTGGCCCCTCAGTAGGGTTCAGTCTCAGGCTAGGATGGGAAGTGGACAGCTTTCTGTGCTGGCCCCTCAGTAGGGTTTAGTCTCAGGCTAGGATGGGAAGTGGACAGCTTTCTGTGCTGGCCCCTCAGTAGGGTTCAGTCTCAGGCTAGGATGGGAAGTGGACAGCTTTCACTTCGGACACTGTGCTGGCCCCTCAGTAGGGTTCAGTCTCAGGCTAGGATGGGAAGTGGACAGCTTTCTGTGCTGGCCCCTCAGTAGGGTTCAGTCTCAGGCTAGGATGGGAAGTGGACAGCTTTCTGTGCTGGCCCCTCAGTAGGGTTCAGTCTCAGGCTAGGATGGGAAGTGGACAGCTTTCTGTGCTGGCCCTCAGTAGGGTTCAGTCTCAGGCTAGGATGGGAAGTGGACAGCTTTCTGTGCTGGCCCCTCAGTAGGGTTCAGTCTCAGGCTAGGATGGGAAGTGGACAGCTTTCTGTGCTGGCCCCTCAGTAGGGTTCAGTCTCAGGCTAGGATGGGAAGTGGACAGCTTTCACTTCGGACACTGTGCTGGCCCCCTCAGTAGGGTTCAGTCTCAGGCTAGGATGGGAAGTGGACAGCTTTCACTTCGGACACTGTGCTGGCCCCTCAGTAGGGTTCAGTCTCAGGCTAGGATGGGAAGTGGACAGCTTTCACTTCGGACACTGTGCTGGCCCCCTCAGTAGGGTTCAGTCTCAGGCTGGGATGGGAAGTGGACAGCTTTCACTTCGGACACTGTGCTGGCCCCCTCAGTAGGGTTCAGTCTCAGGCTGGGATGGGAAGTGGACAGCTTTCACTTCGGACACTGTGCTGGCCCCCTCAGTAGGGTTCAGTCTCAGGCTGGGATGGGAAGTGGACAGCTTTCACTTCGGACACTGTGCTGGCCCCCTCAGTAGGGTTCAGTCTCAGGCTAGGATGGGAAGTGGACAGTTTTTCACTTCGGACACTGTGCTGGCCCCCTCAGTAGGGTTCAGTCTCAGGCTAGGATGGGAAGTGGACAGCTTTCACTTCGGACACTGTGCTGGCCCCCTCAGTAGGGTTCAGTCTCAGGCTAGGATGGGAAGTGGACAGCTTTCACTTCGGACACTGTGCTGGCCCCCTCAGTAGGGTTCAGTCTCAGGCTAGGATGGGAAGTGGACAGCTTTCACTTCGGACACTGTGCTGGCCCCCTCAGTAGGGTTCAGTCTCAGGCTAGGATGGGAAGTGGACAGCTTTCACTTCGGACACTGTGCTGGCCCCCTCAGTAGGGTTCAGTCTCAGGCTAGGATGGGAAGTGGACAGCTTTCACTTCGGACACTGTGCTGGCCCCCTCAGTAGGGTTCAGTCTCAGGCTAGGATGGGAAGTGGACAGCTTTCACTTCGGACAAGTGGGTTTGCCAGTTATTTAGAAGGCTTTTTGGATTTCCTTTCCTCACACCTCCATGTCACCCCAGATATCTTCCTCACCATGAGCAAAGACACCCCTCACATCCGGTAAAGCTTCAGCTCCTATTGAGGTAGTGAGTTCCCTCTTTTCAAAAAATGCAATGCAAAAGTGCCTCCTCCTCGTCACTTGGAAGTATTTTGCTTTTCCTTCCTTGTTCCCAAAGGGGAAGTGGAAGTCTGTATCAACCTCAGCAGACTGAATAGTTTTCTTCTACATCAAAGGTTGCCATGGAGGCAGTCTGAAGGCAGCATATTTCCATTCTCCTCAGATATTGGGTCATGACCCTCAACCTCTTGGATACCTATTTTCACATTGCCATTCAGGGGTCACCCCAAAAGTGTCTTCACTTTCCATTCAGGGAAGGGTCTTTTCTTTCAAAACCTTCCCTTTGGGCCTGTCTCTCAGTCCTCAGGTATTCAGCAGGGCGATTTGCTCAGACAGAGAACAGATTCAGTGTCTTTCAACTTCCTGATGACCTTCTCCAAAAGATCCAGGACATGGAGGTTCCTTGCTGGGATTTTTCCACTCTTAAACAGACCCTATTTTTCCTGGACCCTCTCTTCCCTGGGATTTTTCCACTCTTAAACAGACTCTCTTTTCCCTGGGATTTTTCCACTCTTAAATAGACCCCCTTTTCTCTGGGATTTCTAGTCATCTTCAGCAAGTCAGAAGGGTCCCTGTCAGGACTGTTTTTACCTAGTCATGCATTTTTAAAAAAATTGTTATGTGGTTTGCCTTTTGGACACCAAGGCAGAAAAGATCCAATTGGGAGGTGAGCTCTAGTCACGATCGAGAGAGTCAAGCTTTCCGGAGCTGCAACATTAATTAACTCTTTTGTGTTAATTAACACTCGATCAAGCTTCAGAATGCAGCTAAGTTGACCGAGCACCTGTTTGCCTACCTCCACACGAGTTTTGGATGATTTTTTTTTTCATGCAACGACGGCCCCGTGAAAAGGAAAATGTGGGACCATACTGTGAAAGTTATGGTGGCGGTAATGGCGGCCGCGGAACTCGTAAAAGAAAACAACGTAAAACAACAGGATCCAACACTAGTTCCAGCTCGTCTGACACTTCAGTGACAAAGAATACTGAAGATACTGAAGTAAAGTGTACCCCAAAGAAGCAGAAGACCCTAGCCACCGGGCCTGTATGCACGTCGATCCGGATAGAGGGCTATCCGCGAATAGCGCCTATTCGGTGGATAAGCGGCAGATTTTGGTACGCCACGTCAGACCGCATAAGCTATCCGACTCGGCTAAACGCGGATAAAGTTATCGGTGCCTCGGGGGTCCGATAGCGAGCCTAAACGCGGATAAATATGGCTGCATTGATGTTTTTCCAAGTGACATAGACGGCAATTGCGAAGAAACCGCATCTTTCGTGACAAAGAACCGTTTGACCTGTACGATGACCTAGAACTGTTCCGAAAGTTCAGGTTTAGGCGGCAACATATTTTGGAGCTGACAAACGAGGTGGAAGTGAGATATGGTTGGAGAATCGTGGGTTTACCTTGACACCCTTGCAGCAGGTGCTTGTTAAACTGCGGTACCTGGCGACTTCAAGCTTTCAAGACGTGTGTGGCGAGTTGGTTGGGGTGACCAGTCCACGGTGAGCCGGCGGTGTCTCGTGTGACAAATGCTCTATTCCGTCGCTCGAGGCAATACATCATTCTTCTCAGGCCATCTTCCATGTTTCCGTCTTCTGAGGGTTGGCAACACTCGGAGTAAAACTGCTGAATAACAGCGCATGTTCTACCTGCATCCCTTCCAGTAATACTCGAATTTCATCAGCACTGAAATTTGGCTTCCTAGTGCGCTTTGATTCTCCATGGCAAGTAACAAAAACAATAAAAACTTGGACTGGCGAAAACGACGAAGCACGTACCACGGAAGTTTCACGAGGGAGGGTATGACTAAACCGAAAGCAGTGCCTGCTGCACCCCGGTTTTGCCAAGACCTCTATAAAATAGAGCGCGTTTCCTGCCTGTAAACGCGGAGAGCTATTCAATCGCGAATAGGGCGTCGTGCATACCAAAACCGGAGAGGGGCTATCCGCGTTTAAGCTCCAAATAGCTAATCGCGTTATAAGCCCTAAACGCGAATAAGCTAATCGGGTTTGACGTGCATACCAGTCCAGCACTCCAGCACCATTCAAGGAGAAACTGTCTCGGTTTGTTTACCAGACGAGAGATACGATGGCGGACAAAGGGGACGAAACGGCCAACAGCAGCTTCAGCAGACGACCACGCTGTTTTCTCCCCTGACTTGTCTTCATCAAAACAGCAAACTGTGATTACCAATGAACAGTTGATGATGAAGTTTGTGTGCCAATGGAGCAGAAATCTCGAAACTGACCCAAATGGTGGACGAGTTGAAGGCAACCCTATTTACGGTGCAGGCGGACAACGACAGACTGAAGAAAGAGGTGGCTGACGCGAGGAAGAGAGAGGACCAGATGAAAACACAAATCGCCGAAGCCAAGCATCAAGTGGAACTTGCCGACAGTCGAGTTGAAGACCTGTCCGCGTATGTGCGCAGAAACAACTTGCGTATATACGGCATCAAGGAAGAGCAGACGTCCGGAGCCAGAGAAACATCCGACCAGTGCGAGGAGAAAGTGCTTGCACTTTTCAATGACAAACTCAAAATTCCAGTGACAAAGGGCGCTATTGAGGCTGTACATCGAGTGGGCACTAAGCAGGATCGTCGGTCTGACGGTTCTAGCGTCTCCAGGGATAGGCCTACTGGACGGGGCATCATCTTCAGGTTCGTGTCGCGGCGCATTCGGGACAGCATGCTGTACGCTCGACGTACCCTAAAGGCACGAGGATTACATTAGTTGAGGACTTAAACCCCCAGAGCCTACACATTGTTGTGTTCAGTGAAGAACGAAAACACTCTCTGTCAACAGGCCTGGTCAAAGAACGGGAACGTATTTGTGAAGACGGTTAGCGGGAAGATAGGGAGTGTGAAGTCTCTAGCCGACCTGAGACAATTGTGTTGATGGATATGATGATGTGTTGCCTGTTACAGAAGGTCAGTAAGTTTGTTTGTTTTTTCCTTCGTGTATGTGCTTAAAAGTTTCGTTATAATAACCTTCCTCTGTAGAGGGATTTTGAGATTTTCCCCTTATTCCAAAATTTTACAATGTTTACCCTTTTCAGCTATTTCATTGGTCAATGTTTTGGGTCAAGGCAATTCAACAAGCCGTGTGATAAGCGGAGATGAGGAACCAGTGGATCTTTCGTTTTTTTGGAATTTGTTATCCTTGCTACATAATGGCGATCGTGTTTCTTTGATAATCAAATAACTACCCAGCTGTGAGGATCTGCTTGTCTTTTTGGTCTTACTGTCGGAAGCACGTGGGGTTTTTGTTTTTGTCACGTGATAGATGTTCATGATGGCCGCTAACGGATTAGGCCTATTACGACTGTGGAAAGGGCCTGTATACTTTTTCTTTATGTATTCTTTTTGCACTGTGTATAGCAGAATATGCTTGTTAAAGCAGTTGATGTGGAGTGGGGCAATGGGCCACAGATGAAACCTTTTTTAGTTGTAAATTCTACATGTTGTGTGCCTGTCTTGTTTTGTTGTCGTTTGTGTGTGCTGATACAGCAACTTACATTGTGTGCATGTGGATGAGAGTGTGAACATTGAAATTAGGTCAGGTTGGATTTTTCAAATTGTCCTTATGATACTAGTTTTCCAGAAGACAGTTTATCTTTAATTCGGTGGATTTCTGGATTGAGTGAGGTACTGTTGTTCTTTTTTTATAGTATGTGGAGACAGAAACAGAAAATGTGCTTAATTCATTTGATTTTACTATATGTTGTGGGAATAAGATATGTTTTGTACTCTGTTTATACCACTCCTTCTTCTCTTTCAAACTTACCAAATGGCGGGTGATAACTCCTTTAAAATATGCTCATTTAACTGTAAGGCTTAAACAACTCCAATAAGAGGAAGGATGTATTTGATTTCCTTAGGAAAAGAGAAGCCAACATATATTGTCTTCAAGAGACACATTTGAAAACAGAATCAGAAAACTTCATAAGAGCAAGTTGGGGTTATAATGTCTGGCTCTGTGGTTCTGAGACAAATAAAAACGGGGTTGCCATTCTTTTTAGCAATAATTTTTGAATATAAATTGTTAGATGTCATTAGAGATCCTCATGGTTGTTATATTGTAATGAAGCTGGAAATTCTAAATAAAAAACTTACCTTAGTCAACCTATATGGGCCAAGTAATAACGATACACCTGAATTTTTTGATGGTGTGTGCGAACAAATTGAGCGCATTGCCAATGAACATGTGATTATCACTGGTGACTGGAATTGTGCCCTGGACATGAAAATAGATGTCAGAAATTATGCAAGTGTGAATAATCGTCCTAGGACCAGAAAAAGAATTATTGACATGATGGTAAAAATTCAATCTATTTTGATGTTTTTAGGGAAATGTATCCTGAAAAAAGATCATATACTTGGCATAAATTTAATTCATTTAAACAAGGAAGACTTGATTATTTTCTAATTACAGAAGAATTATTGGTCGAAACAATAACATTTTACTAACCCGGATACAGATCAGATCATTCTTTAGTCACTATACTTTTAAAAAAAGAGCAGCTTAAACGTGATAGGCCTTTCTGAAATTTAATAATAGTTTGCTTAAAGATAAAAAATATATTTCAGAAATAAAAAGAATCATCATGAGGTGAAAAAAACAGTTATGCACTATTACCTTACAATTTAGACAACATTGAAAATATTCCTAACGAAATATCTCCTTTGAGATCAATGATCAACTTTTTTTTGAAACCCTGTTATTAGAAATTAGGGGGAAAACAATATCTTATAGCACTTACAAAAAAAGAAAGGAAACCCAGCAAGAACTCAACCTTGAAAAAAGAATAAGTAATCTTGAACGTGATTTGCATGAGGAAGATATTTCCAGTTTTAGAAAACTTAAAAACACAGTTACAGGAAATTAGAGATCACAGGATTCAAGGTATGGCAATGCGTTCGAGGGTTTGCTGGATCCATCAGGGTGAAAAGGTTAGTAAATATTTCTGTAATCTTGAAAACCGTAACTACCTAGACAAGTCTATACCCTTTCTCGAAAAGGAAAATGGAACAATAATTTCAGATCAAAAAATGTTCTTAATGAAAACAAATGCTCTATGAAAATTTATATTGCTTTAGAGAGGTAAACGATGTTAACATTACTGATGAACTCCTGATGCACCAGTTCTATCTAATGAGGAGAGTGAATCTATCGAAGGCTTAATAACATTTCAGGAAGCTGCTTGTGCTTTGAAAAATATGAAAAATTTTAAAAGTCCAGGACCTGATGGCTTTACTGTTGAATTTTTTAAGTTTTTCTTTATTGATATTGGCTCTTTCCTTGTGCGTTCTATCAACGAGAGTTTTGACAAAGGTCAAATGTCAATAACCCAGCGGCAAGGAACTATAATATGTATCCCTAAAGAAGGGAAACCTAAATGATTTATTAAAAACTGGCGCCCTATTTCCCTTTTGAATACTACATACAAAATCGCTTCAGCTTGTATTGCTAACCGTCTCAAGAGAGTTTTACCAAGTGTTATTCATGAAAGCTAAAAAGGTTTCTAAAGGGCGTTTCATTGGCGAAATATCAGGTTACTCTAGGATACATTGTTTGTACACTGAAAATAAAAATATTCCAGGCATGTTATTATTAGTAGATTTTGAAAAGGCGTTTGACAGTGTGTCTTGGTCCTTTCTACTAAAATGCATACATTTTTTTTTTAATTTGGCCCAGACATTATTAAATGGATAATGACTTTTTATAACCAAATTTCTACCTGTATCTTGGTCAATGGCCAATACACTCCTTGGTTTTCAATAGAAAGAGGAGTCAGACAGGGGGATCCTGTCTCACCTTATTTGTATTTAATCTGTGCGGAAATATTGTGGTCTCATGATCCGCCGTAATGTGAACATTAAAGGAATTAAAATTAAAAATAAAGTAAACTTACTATCCCAATTTGCTGATGACACAACATTGTGCCTTGATGGATACAAAAAGTCATTTATTGAAGCAGTGCATACCCTTACAAGATTTGCACATATTTCTGGTCTAAAAAATAAATTTTGACAAAACCCAAGTTGTTTGGATAGGTAGCAGAAAAAATTCTGGCATGCAATATATGCGTGATAAGAATTTTGTTTGGGACCCAGGCACTTTTAAGGTTTTAGGCATTACATTTTCCACCAACACTGACACTATTGTACAAGTAAACTACGAGGACAAACCTTTTTCAATCAGACGCGTCTTAGCGTCTTGGAAAAAAAGACAGATTACTCCGTATGGAAAAATAACTGTTATTAAAACCTTAGTGTTTTCAAAAATTATCTATTTATTAATTAATTTGCCTGACCCACCAGACTATTTTTTGAAATCTTTGGAAAAGAACTGTACATGTTTTTGTGGAATGGCAAACAAGCAAAATCAAAAGGTCTGTGGTTGAAAAAACAGTACTTGAAGGTGGATTGAAGATGCTGAATGTTGGAAACTTTTTGTCTTCTATGAGATTTCTTGGTTAAGGAGACTGAACTCTGATTCTGAGTGGAAGGATTTTACCCTTAATATGTTTCCTAGGTTAGACATTTAAAACATTTTGGAGCCAAATATGCTAAATATTATTATTGAAAATGTGGAAACCCATTCTGGAAGGATGTTGTAAAACATTACAAAAAAACTATGTACAAAATGTTGTGTATCTTCTGTGCATGAATTCATGTCTGAATGTATTCATTACAACATTAATATATACGGGGACGAAGGGTAGTTTGGGTGCGAAGAATGGTGTGACTATGACATTTTCTATGTAAAAAATATAATTAATGATAATGGTCAGTTTATGACATATAACCAATTTCTGCATTAAGTACCCCAATTATTTTTTTTAACGTGGTGACAGCCCTGATGTGGCCCTTTGCGGTCGGCTGGGCTATAAGCAACATTATCTTTCCAGGTATTTAGAACCAATTTTTATACTGTACGAAGGTATTGTCGACGTAGTCCGAACATATTGTCAAAAGTTAAATGTAGTTCTAACCAACAGATACCAAACTTTAGACTCGATGACATGGTCCTTTATTTATAAGGGCAATAAACATGTGCAGACCATTTAAATGGAAATGATGCTATTCCAACAGCAGTCAAAAAATGGAACAACTTGTTTGAAACTCGAGCTGGAAGCATATTTTTTCACATTATTATAAAATACTAAGATGTACAGCTCAGATGGTTTCAAACCAGACTATTACATAGACTACTCCCCACTCAGAGATATTTGTTCAGGATTAAAATTACCGATTCCCCTATTTGCAACTTTTGTAATATGGATAGCAATGCATTTCACACATGTTGTATGATTGTGCTATTGTCAACAGATTTTGGACGCGTTTTGAACATTTGCTTAAGGAAAAATGTCCACATTGTGATTACCTTCAAATTGATAAAGAATTAGTTTTTGTTCGGAGTAAAACAAAATATTACAACAGATAAGCCTCTAGATTTTATTCTGCTTCTGGCTAAATTTTATATATACAAGACAAAATTGCAAAATATACACCCAAATGTCCAGTTGTTCATAACATTTCTTAGAAACGATTGGAATCAGAAAATATGTATCTTTTTTGAACAACACATATAGAGAATTTGAAGAAAGTTGGCTGCCTTATTCCACACTTTTTTCTTGGATCTTTGAAATACGGTTTCTTTTTATTAACAAAACTGGATAGAGCCCTATGGCTGCTGTCAAAGAATTTTATTTTATTACTCTTTTTCAAAATTTTTTGTATTTCTCTGTTAATGTTATTATCAATCATGCAATCTGTTTTCAATATTTATACTATGTTACAGTACTTAGTCGATTCCTATCAATTATAACAAGCTGGTGTGGCATGCCGTGAAAGAAGAAAAGAAAAGAAAAGAGGAAGTTGTAGAAACCTACCTTGGCATTCCGAAGAGGTCTCATCATACTCTAACTTGTTTCACTCCACGTAAACTTACTACACAAAAACTATACTATGTATAGATCAACTTCAACTGATACTAGCGATAAGAGTATCATGTATTATATATATGCTGTTATCATCTGTGATAATCAACTAACAACTCTTTCCTGTATCCTTTACCTGTGTGGTGTGTGTGTGTGCGTGTGCGTGTGTGTCCTTTCGCCTTTGTGTTGTAGTCGTGCATTTGTATATGTATTGGTATGTGTATTTGCATTATGTATATGTGTATGTATGTGTATATGTGTGTATGTGTATGCAGGTGTGTGTATGTATAGTCATATATACATGTGTATGTATATGTGTACATACGTATGTGTATGTGTGTGTGTGTGTGTGTGTGTGTGTGTGTATGTACATTGTGTGGGTGCTGTTATTTTCTCAAATTCATAGTACCTAGTATTACTGTTTTGTCACTATAATGTTCTGTGTTTGTCAGTTTGTTTGGTAACTGAAAATGAAAAGAAACCTCCTTGTAAACTACTACTTTTTTTTTCTATTTTTTTTTCCCCCACTCATTCAAACTGAGTAAAAACACAAAGAAAAATTGCCAGATTGTAACAATTGTATATTTACTATTCATAATTCATTTATTGTTTATAACTACACACATCCTTACATTCGTACATGTACAGTACGGGACATGCTATGTCAAATTGTTTGTTTAAATCCATGTCGAAGGATGAGTGCGTGAAGAAGGGAAGAAAGTGAAGGAACTGTAGAGTGGAGGGATGAGAGAGGAGGAATAAAACATATTAAAAAAAAAAAAAAAAATCCAATTGTTTGCTCACTTTCTACTTTAACTTAAGTCTTGGTCTGCGTCTCCTCACAGTCTCCAGACTATGATAGGACAGCCTTCATGATATGGAGCTGGTCCCCTGGATCATCTCAAGTGTGTCCTTTTTCAGTGAGCTCTGAGCCTTGCCTAGGACTGATCCTTGCCTAGACCGATCATCAACCATTTGGGATGTCCTACCATCTGTGACCCAGGCTGTCATGTTCACCCTTCAGCCTTGACTCAAGCTAGCTGGGTTGAAGTCTGTGTTCCTCTACTTCTCCCTCCATTGTCGCACATCATTTGTGTTAATGTGACTGAGTCAGGCTGGGGTGCACGCCTGCTTTCCATCTTCGTGGAGACCAGCTGTGCTTGGTCATAGCCCTCCGGGGTTGCAACCTTGCCGTGCTCAGAGGGCTTGTGTGGTCCAGCGATCCCTTAGGCTCTGTTGGTGGGTGAAGGCCCTGACAAAAAGTAACCGTCCATTTTCCTTTTCTTATCTTCTGCCTTTCTTACGTGGCTTTTTCTTTCTTCGTCTCCTCATCAAGTCTTCTTTCCTACATTCTTTTTTTCTCTGTGTTCTTCTTGAGGCCCACCGTGTTTGCGGTGCGGTGCATCCTGTGATAGGGAGAATGGGATCCTGGAGGTTGAGACCATGTGACTGGTGCATCAAGTCAACACACCTCTTTGGCCTGGACTTCCTCATTTTTTTACCTAGAAAAAGTGTACACCACCACCTGGAAATCAGGAATCCTGATGGATCTTCACAGACTTGGTTTTCGAGGTCATCTGCCTCTGTTATTCAAAACTTCCTGGCTGATCGGCAGTTCCAGGTGCGTGTTGGCACCATGCTGTCTGACATCCATGGGCAGGAGATGGGTGTGCCTCAAGGGAACATTCTTTCTCTGCCCTTTTCAGCATCAAAATCAATGACAATCGTGAAATCAGTAAACCAGGGTTCTGAGTCATCTCTGTTCGTTGATGACTTAGCGATGTACACAGTTGGTGCTTCTTACACCAGCGTACAGCGTCGACTCCAACTTTGTGTCAACAAATCCAACGGTGGGCCGAGGAAAACGGGGTTTACCTTCTCAAGTACCAAAACTCAGTCAGTCCATTTCCACAATTTTTTGTCAATTTTTTCCTTATCCTGAAATTCGTCTGGACAATCCACCATTTCAGCTGTAAAAGAAGCCAGATTTCTGGGTGTATTTTTTTTAATCAGAACTGAACTTTAAAAGTCATATCCAACACTTAAAAACTGCATGTCAGAAAGCACTGAACATACTGCGACTTGTGGCGCACCAGATTGGGCGCTGACAGGAAAACTCTCCTCCATCTTTACAGGGCTCTGATCTGCTCCAAACTGGACTATGGGTGTGTAGTGTATGGCTCTGCCGGACCGTCCTACCTGAAAAGTCTGGACCCTATCCACCATCAAGGGCTTCAATTGTGTCTGGGTTACATTCCGCACCACTCCTGTTTACAGCTTGTATGCCGAGGCATGAGAACCATCCCTTTCAAATCGCCGACTAAAACTTTACCTGAATTATTGTCCGAGTCTCTCGTCTGAACCTCAAAACCCTGCATATGACTGTGTTTTCGACCCCAAATTCCAAAAGAAATTTGATGACCATCCCAGTTCCATTCCACCCTTGGGGATTCGTATTCTTCGCCATCTGAACAAAGCAGGAGTTGTTAATGATTTCCTCCAAGTTTCCTGACGACTCTCCATGGACTTTCTTCATACCAGAGATCCGGTTTGATTTAGCCTCATACCGGGAAGATTCCACTGGTTCCTTGGCATACAAGTCCCTTTTTGCTGAACTGTGTTCCAAGTTTCCATCTTTCAAAAGAATTTTCACTTTCAAAAGAATTTTCAAATCTGAGGAGGGGTTGCCTCTGCTGTGTTTTGTGCAGTAGACCCCTCAGAGATGTACCATATACATTCCCACCAACAGCTCCATCTACACTGCTGAGCTGACAGCTTGGTCCTGGCACTTCAGATGATGTCCAATATAGAAACAGAAAGATTTCCTTATTTTTGTCAGACTCTCTTTTGGGTCCTGGCACTTCAGATGATCTCCAAATAGAAACAGAAAGATTTCCTTATTTTGTCAGACTCTCTTTCTGCTTTGGAGGCCATTGCCGGCCGTAATCTAACCTCCCTCAACTACTGAAAGATTTTTAACTGTACACCTCCCTAAAATCAAACGGACACAACGTAGTGTTTTGCTTGGGTTCCCAGCCATTTGGGCATTCGAAGCAATGAGATGGTTGACCAGCTTGCCAAGAATGCCCACAAGGCAAAAGTTGATCAGGTTTACTGTTCTATACACTGGTCTGAAACCCAAAACACAGGCCTATGTCAAAGACCTCTGGCAAGAGGAATGGACCTGCAGACGGATAACAAACTGTATAAAATCCGTCCAAACCTCAACAAGTTTTTACCATGTTCCAGAGGCAGCCGTAAAGAAGAAACGGTCCTGTGCCGCTTACACACAAGCCACTCATTTTATACCCATCCTTATCTTTTAAAAGGTGAAGAAGCTCTGTGTGGTATTCCACGTCATGTTCCGCTCACAGTGAAACATATTCCTTTAGATTGTTGGGACTTGCACAGTGTGAAACATAAACACTTTACAGCAGAGTCCATGAAAACCCTGTTCAGGGGTATCCCACCAGACGTGATCTTTGAGTTTCTGAAAGAGATTAACATTTTTCATCCGAGTTAAGATTTTACGGAAGAAAGATTTTTAAACGAAGTTTCTGTGCGTTTTTAGATGTATTTTAAAGAGAGTGTAAAAGGTTTTGTTTGTTTTTTTGTTTTTTTAAATGACTTGTGAGTTGATTTTAATGGGTGACAGCCCTGATATGGCTCTTTGCGGTCAGCTGGGCTATCAGCAACAGTACCTTACCTTACCTTTCATTCATAAAAGATAAAAGCAGCAAAAAGCTTTTTTTTTTTTTTTTTTGATGGATTGTGTTTAGGGCTTAGTGTTGGACATCACATAGTGTTGAATTAAATATGGGTGAAATAACATTCTGATTCCTACTTCGTAATAAAGAAATTTGAAAATGAGCAGAATGTTCATGTGTTCCATTGGTGGTCAAAGGCATTGTATAATCTGTGTTCTATCTAGCACAAACCAAGCTCTTATGATGTGTGTTTTTGTATAGCACAACCCAGATGGTTGTAATAAATGTTCTGACTAAGAGTAAGACAGTCCAAGTTTACATGATGTGTGTTCCGACTAGTAAAACTCAGGTGGTCAAGTGTTCTGACTAGCACAGCTCAAGTTGTCATGATGTGTATCCAGAATCTAAATTGTCGTGATGTATGTTCTGTCTAGTCCTTTCCAGTGCAGTCCACTCCACATCATCATTTAGGTATGTGCTCTGACTGTCACAGCCCAAGCCAGACGTCCAGAAAAGAAGTGGCGTGCATGGACAACATCATCAGCTCCCTCAAACGTCAGCAGAAAGCAGAGCGGGAAGCCAGGAAACATCAGGCACGTCATTCAGGGATGACTAGTTTCCGAAGTGGAACACCTTCACGCATGACCGTTTTTTCACCAACCACCTCCCCACGTCTGTCAACAGCCACTTCCCAGGCCCAGTTTCTCCACGTGTATCTGCACCTACCAGTTCACCTCCTTCACGTCAGGCAGAAAGTGGAGAAGGCACGGAGCAGAAACATCATGCGCCAGAGTCTCCCTCAACAAGATCAGAGTCTGTATCAGCAGTGGCTGCTTCAAATGATGGGGATGTTGTGCAGCGGCTTTCCTGTGAAGGCCAAGTCTGTCATGCCCCAGTGAATGAGCTAGGAGCAGCAGGTCCCTCAGGATCTGCTTCCCCCCAGTTCTGCAGGGACCTTGGTCACTGTGAAAGTGGAAAAGGACAATGATGATGTCAAACAAGATTCCTCACCAGCAGAAATGGATCCAAAACTTACAGATAATGTAACTGTGAAACAGAAAGGATGACTACACAGGGTAAAACACTAATGGCAGATGCTGTGCATTCTACTAACCTGGCCCATGCAGAGACTGTAGTATGCATGCTTGAGTACTTGCCTTCAAATGGCTGTATCTTCACTGCTACACCAGTCCATTGACCAGTTGTACCAGTCCATTGACCAGTTGTTCGCATAAGTTGCCATCAGTTGCAGATGTATCGCTGATGACAAATAATCTTACTCAAAACCTCGCACAGCGGGATGCTTTATCTCAAGATGGACTAGGCTTAGCATTCATTTTTCTTTGAGTGCAGATTCAAAGTTGAAAATCAACCCTTTCAGTTGTAACAAAACAAATAAATGCAAATTGTTTGGTACTTTTCCTAGAATCTTCTGTTCTAGTAATAGGATTTTCCAGACTTTTCATTGAAGAGCAAGCAGCTTGAGCTCCTCTTACCTTTCCAACAGCTGATCATTGACTGTAGCTGCATTAAAGTTGGTCACTTCACGATGACAGTAGTTGTTTGCTATATGGTACAGCGAAATAAACGTTAATAATATGTGAGGGCGCCAGTGTAAAAGTACAGGCAACATTTCGTATGAAGATTAGTAGAAGCTTATTAGAAAAGATAGATATTGATGCAAGTTGTTATGGACTGACATGATTAATGTGTGAAGACAACAGCCTAGCATGAAGTCATTCCTTCTGACAATTTAAAAGGGTAGCAGAAAATTAGAGATGGACGACAGGATGCCAGTGTGTGCTTATGTGTGCATGACAGGAGTGTGTTTATGTGTGTGGTGTGTGTGAGATGAGGCAGGGGCATTGTGCAAGTGTGTATGTATGTGTGAGATCATCACATGCCTGTTGATCAGTAAAACAGTGTATAAAACGCTGACATAGTGTTGACAATTGGATGTTTACAGCTATTAGCACAGGAGGATACAGTGTAGCATCAGTTTTGGAAAAGTTGAGAATGGTCAGAGGTTATATTTGAGGACATAGCCAGTTAGGAATGATTTAACTGTTGTGCAATAATAGTAGACACAGCAGCTGTTGGGGTTAAAAATATTCAGACCAAAACAAGAATTCTGAAACAGTTTGATTTGTCTGATACACTGCTTTTGGTTTGCTGTGAATAATTTTTTTTTTCTGTCCCATCCTCTGTGCCACCTCAGTGGCAGTGCACCCACGCCACTTATTCCGACATCCCGTCCACAACCATAGCCCGGTCAGTCCTCCCTCAGCCCAGACACCAGCAATCCATAGGGAACAGTCAATGTCAGGTTGTCTGGAGGCAAACCTACCAGAGGAGACACTGCAGTGCTACCGAGTCACTTAAGTGGTGTTCAGTGGTGCCGATCTGATCCAACATACGCAGGACACCACCTACTAAGCCCCCTACTGACGACAATAATTGCTTAGTCGCGGAGCTGGCATGAGTGAGCTTTCCCTCCAGGGGGCGCCACCACATCCGTCCAACAACAGCCCCCATTGACTTGCCGACACCAGTGACCCCGACGGAACCAAAACAAGGCCACAGACATGGAGAGAACATCGAAACTGAGGTCACCATGAGAGCAGCGCATGAAAGGCCACAGAATCTGAAAGTTTTTCTTTTATGCTGATGGATGAGATGAGGATGATACTACGGGATTAACATTCCAGTCTGAGACTGCATACAGGGCTGTACTCTATACTTCCTTTCATAATATATCCTGGCGTCAACCAGGCCTGAGAGATACAGATACCTGCAGTGTTGGTCAGGAAATTTGAGCAACACTCTCAGAGATGCATCCATTAAGTGGATGAAACTTGACTGTGTGGTCCCAGTCTTCCCAACTGAGCCTGTTGCAAACTCAACTCTGGGTAGGAGCCGGTCGGGGCAGAAAAATCCCACATGACTCTGATGGGAATCGAACCTGCAACCACCCAGCTGAGAGTCTGCGATAACACATCAGGCTGACAGTGAAACCATGAGTTGCTTTTTGCAAAAGATTTACAATGCATTAAGTTCTTTACACTTCTTGATGACCTGGTTAGAAAAAAAGTGTATGCCCTGTTTGCCATTCAACTCAAATTAAGAATATGCAACCCTCCAAACTGAATTAATTTAAAGTTGATTTATGTAACAAACTTAACAAAATGATGAACACAAATTTTATTGACATCTAAAGTTAAATCGAGGTTTATTTTCAACTTTTATTCAAATAGGTGATGCAAAAACCATGGACAAGGATCAAATTACAGAACATGGTTAACAGGTCATAGAAATTATTCTGAACAAAGAAAAAGAAATGAAAGAAAGGAAGGGAAAAAAAGATTCAGTTATCTTTATTTGTCTCTGAGATAAGTACATTTAGACTGTAAGCAATCAAATATGACTCAACATACATGAAAGAAAATTCAATTTGAAGGTTGTCAGAGGTGACACAGCTCTCTAACTTATCATTCTGTATTTTCCCAAGCAAATGAATGGTATGAACGTGTCGTGTTTGACTGACAGAAGTTTGGTGATTTGTTCACTTTGAACAGAAAATTTGGTTATTATTCTAGAATTTTCATAAATAAAGGTCAGTCAGATGGCGATCAGGGGAGCACTTTCGTGCATTTTTGTGTTCTGTTTGTAACATGTCAGGGGAGCACTGGATTGTGCATTTTTGTTTACTGTTTGTAACATGTCAGGGGAGCACTGTAACATGTCAGGGGAGCACTGGATTGTGCATTTTTATGTTCTGTTTGTAACATGGCAGGGGAGCACTGTATTGTGTATTTTTGTGTTCTGTTTGTAAGGCTAAAGAAGATACATTTGTCGAAAATTTACTTGTCTGTTTTGTGTTGTACATAAAATCTGCATTACACTTTGTGTGTTCATTTGTATTTTTGCCTGTTTTCCAGTAACACTGCTGTGTGTTTCATTTTCGTTCTGGATAAAATGGTGTATACATGTTTAATTTTTAGTTCTCCTAAGCGTTTTAAGAACAAGGCTTAAAAAAGATAGCCATCACTTTTGACTTCTCCTCCATCCACTGCAGTTCAAAAATGAAAGGCACAGTCCCAAAGGTTCGAGTCTTTTTCCCTGATGTTCTTCACAAGATCAGTCTATTTCAAATTACAAAAATTAGGAAAAAAGATCAACCCAACTATCCTCTTCACTTCTCCTCCTTCCCTTTCCCATCTTCCCCCTTCTTTCCCCATCTACAAGTACCTCACCATCGTTTTGTACAATTCTGCAAACATGTTTTGGCATGTTAATTTAGTACTCCATCTATCAATTTCAGCTTTTGCCATAAAACTCATGCGTACACACACACAAACACACACACACACATAAACACACGCACACACACACATACACTAAAAAATCAGACATCTGTACCTGTGCCAATTTCCATGCTGTTTACATGACATAACCCCCTTCCTCCACTACCACCACTACCACCTCCTTTCCCCTTATCCACCAGAGGAATAGTCTTTTGGAACTGTTGCGCAGCTGCAGATCATTTGCAATATCCAATGTTAAGAAGAAAAAAAAAATCCAGCCTTTGCTGAAAAGTACTTTCTCAACCGCCGTGCTGCCTACCAGATCTGTTTTTTTTTTTTTGACATTTCCACATATCAGTAGCAAGCAGAAACACTCTGGGCACTGTTTCTAAACTGTCGTTTACAGTTTACTGTATGTTCCCTGTTGGGCTCAGTATATTTACCAGGTCAAACTCTTGCAAGCTAGGATGTTTAGTGAATGTTTATGGCCAACATGGCTAATCAACATCATGTCCTGTGTCTTAGGTCGTAAAAGACAATACAGAGTTGCTTCCAGTGTCATCCATTCTGTGGCTGACTAAAGGTGCCCCATGCTGACCATCGCAATACTAGAGGGGTGGAAACAGTGAGACTGTTGTGGTAAATGTACTTGGACAAAATGGAGCTAGAAAGATAGAAATGGCACCTGTGACGTTAATATGGTAAATGTACTCAAACAAAATTGGAAAGTGATAAAACTCTCAATTTTGACATCATCATCACAAGCTATATCACATCAAAGTCTTGCAGAATTTAAATGAAGCGGAGGAGGGTTGTTACTCTGATTATTTAAATAGGAGCTGATATGGCCTGTTAAACCACAATGAAAACGATACCTTTTAAATCATTAGTGCTGGTCATGTGGATTTTGAGATTGAAATTCATTAAGGTATTTCCAAACACCAGGAGGCTGCCTCCAAACCATGTGGAGTGGCACAGTTTGAGAACGATCATATTACAGTTGTCATCATTATCTCATTTGCTTGGAGGCAAAGGGTCCTGGTTTCACTGTCAGCTTGAGTATACCCACCATAGATGATGTAGGAGAGCCATCTAGAGATAGTGCCTGCTGAAAATGTCCTTACTGTTCTTGTTTAGAGACGAGAAATTGGAGCTGGAAGGAGCACCTTATTGAGACTGATCCAGCACTGAGATGGGGATAACTTCCTGTCCATTTCGTCTTCCCAGCTGAGGGTCTTTTCCAGATTTGTTGCTTTGTCAGGGTCCGATGGCTTGCATGGTCCGGTGATCCCAGTAGCAATGCTGATAGGGGCATTAATACTTGGATTAAACGCTAGATTTCCAGAACACCTCAGGCCTATGAAAGCCAAGTTGCTGACTGGTCTGAGTAAATATGGTAGGATTTTATGCCGCTGGTACGGTCTCCCATGTTTGACAATCTATGGATGCGAGTCCAGACTAACAGACACCTGCCTTTTATCTAATCATCAGCATTTCTCTTTTCTATCTTGTATTTCCCTTCAAATCTTCATTTCCACATTTTTTCAGTGGTCTTCTTTAGACCCCCGCATTTGCCATGTGGAGAGAGGAGGAGAACCTTGAGGTAATCCCATAGAAAGTTGTGAGGTTCAGACGTCCAATTTCCAAATCACAGGATGACGGTTCGCTCCTGAAGTGCTGCTGCTATCCATCATGTAAGTATCTGACTAACTCCATAGTCAAGGAGTAGTTTCATGAGAAGTGAAAACTGGATTTTGTTGTATGCATCTTCCAGGTCTATTGCAACAGCCAGTGTTTCTTCCTTTCTTTGGAATCCTTGTTATACTTCATAGGCGAAAGCGGCCACATTTTCCCCTGTAGTTTTATCCGTTCTGTAGCCTCAATTTGATGGAGGATTTGTCGACTTTTAAGATCTCTTGCGAGTTTTCTTGCTATGATTCATTCCATGAGCTTTCCTGCTAGAATTTGCATAGTGAGTATGTGGTAGCCATTTAGTCGATGATGATCTTTTCCTTGTTTTGGTAAAGCTTTCAGGTAGCTGTATGTCCAGTCTTCTGGAATATAGCCTTTATCAGAACTCTCCTGGTAGAGACTGAAGAGATGGGCTCTGTCCTCTTCTGAGAGCTGTTTGATATTGGCATACCGTACTTTGGTCCTGGAGCACTATCCTTAGTGCATCTAGCTATTGCATCATCCAGTTCAGATTCTGTGATTTCATCATCAATGCCAGTCTGAGCTAGGTGTAGGTTTAACTTGGTCGAATATTTCTTCTTTTCCTCCAGATTTCTGTGATCAGGGTTCAGGTGTTCTATGAAATGTTTAAGTAGAGCCCACCCTTTCTCCACATTTGTCTTGAGTTTTGTGATCTCATCAGCGTCTATCGGGAGTTAGGCTTCAGTAGACGCCTGTAAAGAAATATATACGTTTGATGAAAATATATGCTAACTTCATATTGTTTACCTGTCTTGCACAGTCTGTTGGATATTGTACTAGCCAAGATCTGAAATAAATTGAAAATAGGGGAGGTACTATACCAGTGGGTTGGGGCATTTGTGAGGTGATGGGGAGGCATAAGAGGAAGTGAGGGGAGGGATGAGGTGTTAAAACCCCTTTACTACCACAATTTAATAACACTTATGTACTTTTGTGTGCCGAACCAACATTTGGCTTTTAATGGTAGGTTCGCTAATTTGATCAGTGCTCATTTATTTGAGGGATATCTCTGAGATTTTTTGGTTTGTTTTCTTTTCATACCTTTGGCTATAATATGCTAGAAAAATATATTATTTTGCTGATTCAGAGTATGATGAAAACTTATATACTTCACCTTTTTTTTTAAAAATGATACTTTGCAAACAGACATAGCCATACTTAAGCAAATAACATCATCCTAACCCAGCATAAATATCTGGTCGTGAAGGTAGCACCCACAGTTGTTTTCTCTAATAAATCTATGCATAAATATCTGGTCGTGAAGGTAGCACCCACAATTGTTCTTTTCTCTGATAAATCTATGCATTTCTGCGGTACACTACAATCCAGGTATAAAGGACCAGTTTCATATTTTTAGGTAGAATATGCCCACTGCTCTTTCATTTATTGAGATATATCTCAGATACTTGGGAAATTTTCTTCTTATATCCTTTGCTATAACCAGATGCCACAATAGTTTGATTTTGGTTGTAAGGAGATAAGATAATGTTGCTTATAGCCCAGCCGACCGCAAAGGGCCACATCAAGGCTGTGGTTGTAAGGAGTAGACAAAAGTATATAATGATGAACATTTTGTTTGAAAAACAGACACTTTCAGAACATAAACACTAACTATGGCACATAAAATCACAATAAAATACTACAAAAACAGGTGTCAGTATAAACTGAACTTCAGGACAAACATCTGTGCTCACTATAAAGCTTGACAATCCATGAATTGTTGTTTTGTAATCATACCATAGGGGGTCCAGGTAAAGAGGGAAATAAGACAGGCATCATACATTATCCTTAGTGTCAATCTGCACACCTTGCAGAAAGCCTCGGGAGTTGGTCTTGCAGGGATGACATAACAAAACCAACACTCAGTCTAACTTCCAATTCATTATTCTGTCTTTCTTTCACCTATGTATTTTGGTACAGCCATGAACTAAATGAGAGAGATAAAAAGCCATCACCACAGAAGATAATACATAAAACACTGCAACCCCCCCCCCCCCTCCACACACACACACACACACACACACACACACAAATGACTACTTAAGACAGGACTAAGCTACAGAAGCCCACACCACAGATGATGAAAGCACACTAAATACTGAAAAATACACCAGTGTCACAGAGAACACACCACACCACAGAACCTATGGACAGAAGGATCAGGGTCCCACACTACTGCACACCTTGCAGGGCCTTGCTGGTCGCTCCTTGTTAGGCATTAGAGGAATATAGAAGATGAAGTGCCTGGCTGTTTGACGCACTTCATCATCAGATTTATTTTCCTCCACTGCTGGAATCTGGTCTGGCCAAATCCATGCACAGATGAGTGCATCAAGGAAACTCAGCAGTGTCTTGCAAGAGTTGTCCCGTCCGTTTTGCAGAATGAAGCGTTGCATGCTGCTACCTGCAGAAAATGAAAAAAAAAGAAGCTTTTTTGTCCATTTCAATTTTCATGGACTTGCGAGTGCAGTCACATGGGTGGAGTAACTGATCTTGCTTGTCCACTCCACCCATATTCTTATCATATTGTGATGAAGCTTCTGGCCGCGTCTTTTTCCCCTGTTACCCCAATCTCCGATGGCTGCTCTGTGTGCTCATGGACCGTCGACAGCAGGTGCACCACCTTGGCGCTGTGGTGCCTGGTGGCCCTTTATCTTGCCATCACCACAAAGTACAGCGGATGATCCCGGGTCCAGCTGAACCCTATGGAGCTGCCCTGGGATGCCCCGGTTCTCCCTCACAGTGCCGCAAGCCAGGATGTTCTTTTCCCGTAGGTACTAGAACAACCAGAGGCTGCTATACCAATTGTCGGTGTAGACATGGTAGCCCTTCAGGGTTGCACATCCACGTCGGACATCGGACATAGACCGATTGCACATGCAAAATGTCCGATATAACTGGCAGTGAAGAGGACAAATGTCCCATTACTTTGCCGAAAACGCGGTCACTGTCCGATAGCTTTCCGATGCTCACAGGACATGGCACCGGCCATTTATATCAAGCCCGCATAATTATTTGAGTCCGACCGTCGTACAGAACTCCAGTCTGTAACTTTAGTGTAAGCCCAGTGAATCACTACTGACTAGGCCTATTACTAGTCCCGTGTGCCACTGGCACTAAGCTTAGTGGCGAGCTGTGGCGGTCTATTTTTAGCTCGTTGGCTTGCAACTCTGCCTCCCTGACTCACAGAGGCTAGCGAGCCAGCGAGGTACACGGCAGCTGAGAGGTCGCAGCCAGCTTGTGTCAGGGTTATTTTTAGCGTAAAGCGGCTAAAGAGCGATAAGCCTTTCCTACTTGTTACGTGTTGTAGGCCATGTAGGCACATGTTGCTGAAACGGAGACTTGAAAGGAATCCTTGCTCCACGACGCCTGCCTAAGCGTGCAACATTTATCACTATCAGACTGTATCAGACGTGACGATGCCACCCAAAAAGAAACTCAAGAAAGACGCAGGTCAGAAGACTTTGGCAACTTTTTTGTCACCTGCAAATCGGGACAGTAGATCTACAGAGAGTGCCGACACATCTAGTGCTGTGGACGCAAGTGAAAATGACGTGACCAGCACTAGGCCTAGTGCCAGCAGCGAAGAAACCGGCGGCAAAAAACAAAGGACATTTGTCAAGTCGTGGTTAACACTGTTTCCTTGGCTTCGTCATACAAATTCGGCGATGTTTTGCGAAATGTGCGTGGAGGCGAAATTTGTGAATTCCTTTACACAGGATGGCTGCACTAATTCCCGAAAGAGTGCACTGATAGAGCACGCAGAAACAAAGGACCACCAGACCGCTATCCAGGTGCCAGCGCTGGAGAGGGAGGTGATACACACCAAGCAGCTGACCAGACAGGAGAAAGGAGCGGCTGTTGCTGTCAAAGCAATGCACTGGCTGGTCACAGAGTCACTGCCTACCAGTAAATTTTCATCACTGATGGGCACAATGCAAGATCTCCAGGTGCCCAACACAAACGAACTGATCATTTCTGAGAGCACCCAGTACAACTCCAGGAGATCTGCACAGGAATTTCTTGAGGCAATGTCGGACGTTGTGGAGGAGGACATAAAAAAAGAACTTGACAGTGCAGAAGCTGTGACCGTCCATACAGCTGATGTAGAAAGAGGGTTCAGCACTCAGAATTTGATTTTGACAAGTCAAAGGAACAGACTGACAGCAGAAAACCAGGCCATGCTGATGAGGGTGCAAATGGAAGGACCAAGTGATGTCAAGGGGGAATCAGAATGGGTGTTCAGGGTGACAGAAAAGTGGGGAGAGAAAAGGAAAAGAATGCTCTTCAACCAAAAAGACGACTCCAAATGAATCAATATTGTACTTGAATACTAGCATTACTAGCAATGAATAGTGATTTAGGAAAGACACTTCCTCTGTGTGTGACTGTGTGTGTGTGTGTGGACTAGTAATAGTATGTTTACCAAACATGGCTTCCCACTCTAGGAATATAGTCAGCTTTTGTAATACCATTTTTGTGTGCATAAAACTTAATATACATTCAGTCTGGCTTGCGTTCAAAATGTCCGATTGATTTTGTTATGAAGAGGACAAATGTCCTATTACTTCAGGGTGGTCCAGGACATTTGTCCTATAGATACTGCTAAGGATGTACAACCCTGGCCCTTGTTCAGGAGTGGATCCATCAGGAACAGCACCATCTTTCACTGGTGGTGAGGTCAGGACTGTTGGCCTGCACTGCATCCAGTACAGGCGTCACCTCGTTGATGGGGTCATCCTTGCCCGCATACACTTTGAAGCGATAGCAGTGTCCACCACTTCCTTTGACACCACCGTCAGATTTGCAGCAGAGATATATTTTTATGCCAAACCTGGCACACCTCAGAAGAATGTACTGCCTGAAGATCAGCCTACCTGTCCAAAGAAGTAAGCTTTTATCTACAAAGACATCCCTCCTTGGATCACATACCTACTGGAATTTCTCATGGAGATGGTCCAAAATTAGCCAGATCTTGAAGAGGCAGCTATAGGATGGGTCACCCAGAGCTGGCATCGTGTTGTCATTGAAGTGCAGCATTTGGAGGATGATCTGAATTATAAAGTTCAATAATAGTTCACTGACCCACAGTTGGACACACACACACACACACACACACACACACACACAACACACACACACAACACACACACACCACACACACGCACAACACACACACACATACACACCATGCACAAGCAACACATGCACAAACACCAGACACATGCATAAGCAGCACATGCACAAGCAGCACACACACACATACGCACAAGCAACACACACACATGCGCGCATGCACTACACACACGCACGCACGCACAAGCAGCACATGCACAAGCACCACAAACATACAAACACACACACCATGCACAAGCACCACATGCATATACACACACACCACGCACAAGCACCACACACACATGCACAAGCAACACACGTATACCCACACTGTGCACAAGCACTGTTCTTACACACACACGCACGCACATCATCATCATCATCTGTACTTGTAATGTTCCTGAAGTAAGAGAAGACAGTGGGGGTGTGAGAGGTAGTTAGGAAAGATGGGAGAAAGAGAAGGAGAAAGCTTGAAAAACGTTGACCTGAAATCGGTTCCTTGACATGACTGAACTGAAGACTGGTATGCAGTAAAGCACTTTTCTTGACCAGTACAGATCTATGGCTGGCAGTCCACTTTTCTTGACCAGTACAGTTCTATGGCTGGCAGTCTTAAAATGCCCATCAACAGCACTAAAGCCAGGAACTTCTTCATTTCTGTGCCATCAAAGTTCTCCTACTGACTGGGTCTTGAAAATTCTGGCAGATGAGGTGGAGAGAACTAATAAATGCCAAGCCTAGCTCAACCGCCCTCAACCAGTTTCGGGCGGTTGACTCTAGGCTTGGCATTTATTAGTTCTCTACTGGTAAACCCTACAAACAAACATACTGTGTAGGATTATCCGTTTTCAATACTAATTTACTAAACTTTTCAGATTTTAGTTTTTGTTTAATCCTGTGTTTTTCCTGATCATTTTCAATAACATCATTTCGCGCATACATTCATCAAATGCGTCTCTGTCTTTCATGTGAAATAAAACTACAGTCTTTAACTGTTCTCTAAAGTCTTTTAAAACTGAGTTATATTTTTGACATAAAATCCACACACTTATTCCAGCATGTCTTCCACTGAAAGCAATTTTTGACAAAGTGTTTTTCTTTTTTTAACTATGTCTCTTTCTGCCGAACAGTCATCTATAATAAATAGTGTCTGCGTTCCTTCAAACAGTCTATAAAAGTGTTCTAAACACTCACTCAGTTTATTGCTAGGATCAACTAAATATATGTCATCATCTGTCCATATAAACCTTCTATCATGATATGCTTTGTTCCATTTAAGTGTTGGACAGAAAATCACAATATGATCAAAATTAAATAGCGATAAACTGTTTGTAATAGGCCTAGGACAAATATTGTTTTTCCACAACCAGTCTGTCCACAAATTAATGAACAATGAGGCTTTTTTATCATAAAGTTTAACTGGTCCATAGTTTTATAACAGAATTAATCTAATCCAGTTATTGTTTTTATCATACTCTCTGTCAAAACTTGCTCAGTATAATAAAACCCTATAAGATCTAAATGTGTAAGATTAATCCAATTAGTTCTGTAAGATTGTTTCTATTTAAGCAAATATGATTTTGTTGCTTGTTGCTATGACCTTAATATCCTCACCATTGTGAAGAACGACGATGGTAACTTTAAGTTTTTCAACGTCTAGTTTGCCAGCTAATTAGAATTCCTTTTAAAAGGACGTCACTAACGCCCACAACCCCACCCCTCTCCTCATCTTTTAAGACAGAAATTTCAAATATCATTGTGAACGTGTCTCCTAATTTCATTTGTGGAATGAACTGTAATTTTGTAGAAGCATCTTTCAAAACTGATTCCCTCTGTGGAGGATGTACTGTTTGCTCCCAAACGGCTTATTTCGATCTCTTTCCGACTATTGTCCTCTGGTGTAGGCTTATATGTAAAGGACCTGAGTTGAGTGCTTTCTGAAACTTTTTTGACGGTCAAAAAATGTAAATGGGCTTATGAATTCAAATTTTATGTCCCATTCTAAATGTGGTTCTATGTGCCATTTGTTGCTGTTAGGTTTTCGATCTATTTATATTCATAATGGCCTGCATCATTTGTTTCTACATTACGCAGTTGTTCTAGTTTAGGAAACTTTTGCTGTCGCCAACCTCTTACGTTTATAATAACCATCTTTGCTGTACTCAAAACAATACAAAGCGCCTATTTCACCGTTCTGTTCAAAGTCCTCAATGTCTGCAAGGTCTTTTAATTCTAAAGTTATACACCTCTCAGGCGCTAATGTAACTCCCGAATTCTTCTGGTCCACGCGACATTATTTTTTAGAACAACTAATTATTTTATTTCTAAAACAATGTGCAGGTTATCACATTTCACGACTTTTCCTGCTTGTCTGCGATTTTTATATTAAATGATCCGACCCTCCACAAACTAATCGTTTAAACTGTAAATTAGGGAATTGTATAATTTCATAATCGCAATATGCAGCTTTCCCAGATGGAAGAGCTCTTAAAACAGTTGAGGGCCTTCCATCATATAAGTTTTCATCAGTGCTCAGCTCGTCCAATGAACATAGAGTAATGAATGTAATGCAAGATTGAGCGGACTTTCTCCCTCATAAGTAGTTTTGTTTGGCGTAACTCCAAATCTATGAACGGCTCGATTGGCAGTTGTAAAGCCTAACATTTTAGCTAACTCTTTATCAAAATAGTAACCTACTTCTTCTTTTTCAGGTTTGAAGGTCAAACATTGTTTTTAGATTTGCATTGTTAAGTTTGAGAGTAATGTCAAAGTTACTCATTGCTTCTTTTAGTGAGCAAAACCCGTAATAACCATCAGGTATTGTTAACTGGCTAACTTTGGTCCCTGTTTTGTCAACTTTTTGAATCTTATTATTCTTCTTCGATTCACTTATATTAAACCATACAACTTTGTAAAATATTTCATGAAGTGCAACCATTCTGATTCCGCAATTGTTATCAATAGCATGTTCTAAAAACGAAGGACGGTCTTGAGTTGTTATTGTTACAAACATTTTTTAAACGAAATAAAAATGAGTGCATTCAAATATACTGATGCAAAATATTCTGTTGGGCCGCACTACAATCTTAAAAATATAACAACTGATACTCTTGACATTTCTGTGACCCAGTCTGACACCTTTCAAGTAAAGGTTAGTACTCCATTGAAGAGCTATCTTAACCCTCCTATTAAAAACGACTACATCCCGAAAGTGTGGTTTAGTCATCCGATGCAGTTTTATCAGAACCAGTTAAACTTGCTGTGTTTTGTGCATCAACTGGGTGTGGAGTGTCGTATGCTGATCACTTAAATCATCCTGATCCTTTGGTGAGGTCAGTGTACAGATTTCATTTTTATTACACCTTCAGACGTATTTTGACTGAACTGCAAGCACCATTACCAAATGACAAACCGTTTAATCCATTTAGCAACAGAATAGACATGAAGGCTGTTGAAAGGATCTGTAACGAATTCAATATTAATGTTAAGACAGACTTTAGACAAAAGTTGGATCTTAATCATGGTCTAGGCACCCCTTATTTGTGGGCGTGCACAGAAAGTATAACTATGACTGGAATCCTCCTTACACATCTTTCTCTTCAGGCACAGCTGTTCACCTCGGACCATAGAGCAAGAGCATAAAACAGCATGGACAACATTTATCTTAGACACTTCTAAGGGCCTAACTAAAGCAGGAATAGAACGAATAAACGACTCTGTTCGTACTTACGTTTGGTGTTTGCTAGGTTCGCAAGCACAAACGAGATCGAGCATAACTGATCCTTCTACTGGCTTTGATGCACAAAAACAATACTTAGCAAATTTAGAGGACGCCATTAATTCTACAGTTGATTTACCTTCAAGTATTAAAAGGTACCAAAATGTTTTACAATACGCAAGATCGAAAGTAGACTTTGCTGTTGGTACTGGTTTATACATGCTGCCTTCTGACCTCAGACTCCAGATAGGTACAATAATAAACTACAATAATGAAATCCTTGTGGCAGGCAATGAACAGAAAGTCGGAAAAAACGAAATAAATTCTGAGCCAGTAATATTGCAAGCAGTAAACAAACAAGTCGACCCCCAAAGAATAAGTCATCCAATCCCCGTGGTCCAAAGCCCGAAGGCCGTTGAAGAACACGAAGTAAAAAAAAATAATGACCATGAATATGAAAAGACAGCACTTGCTTTTGGATTAACTGGCCTAGGATTACTTGGTCTTTATTTTACTAAAAATTAACCCAACTATTAAGAGAACTAATGTCCATAAGTGCTCGGCCATAAAGCCAACAACTTTGCTTGCAGTAGACAAAAGCCAGCTAACGACACTCCCTAATATACCTGGTAAAGCGTCTATAGCTTTACTGGCTAATTTTTTTAATAAACCCGCAAGATGATCAAGCTGTTTTTTTACCATGATTTATCAGGTGGTGATGGAGGCGATGGCGGTGGAGGTAATGAACTTTGACCACCGCCACCTGTAATAGCCAACACCAGTGTACTTATTGCAAATCCTAAGGCTGTTATAACGCTTGCTAATGTGACACCTTGCTCTCTAAACAGTGTTCTTATTCTTTCTGCTAGCGTCGTGTCTTCATATAAAATTCTTTGGATAGTTTCTCTTATTCGCTCACTTGAGTTCGTAATTGTTCTCGGTTAGTAGACAACACTTCTAGTCTTGCTGATCTTTCTTGTTCAAGATCTTTTAGTCTTTGGGTTATTCTTTCTTTAACACCAGGCCCTAAGTTGGCGTCATCAGCCTCAACGAGTTTTTCTTTTTCTCTTTTATATGCTCATCTAGTTCACCCAGTTTTGCTAAATTGTTTGTTAATTCGCCTCTAATGCTTCTTAAAGCATGATCAAGGGCCGTTATTTCTCGCATGGGTAGCGGTGGGTCGTGTATAGTTTTTAATGCTGTTTCTTCTGAAAAACTGGTTTCTGCTTCTATTATTTCGTCTGCTGTTTGACTTAAATTTTAAGTTCCATGTTTTGTATTTGGTTATCTGTTGGGAGTTCTTGTAGCGTGTTTTGAAGTTTAGAAACAGCCTCCCCATCTAATTTTGGTTCAGTAATGCCAAGGCGATTTTGATCTTTCACCCTAAGTTTTTGGATAATTGTTTTCATACCTACAAACTTTAATGGGTCTCGTTTATGTGTAAGCTGAACACGTTTTCCTTGATCGTTTTTAAAATACAAATGGCCATCATCATCTTTTACAAAATCATCAGGGCTATAAATTCGGGAGGTTCAAGGCCTAAACTTTGGTACAATGATCTAACCTTACTTTCTGTTAATTCACGCAGCATTGAGTGCGCTGAGCTATGCTGTGTCAAAGGGATCATTTCACTCATGTCGTCTCCAGGATCAAAAACATCTTAATCTTCTTCACCTTCAATTCCTGCCATGTTTTTAAATAATTAACTTTTTATTTTGTTTTATAAAAATGTCACAAGCATATGGTTCAATTCTTGACCCGCATAGAAGACTGAAAGAGCCCTTTGGCGTGAAGGGAAATAAACGGAATATTACTGTTCCAAATAATCCATCTACTATTGATGCAGATCAAATTCTTACTGTCAAATTTCCAGACCTAGGAGCAGATGAAGTGATTGTGCCAGGCTCTGCGCAACTTACTTTCAAAATAGAACTCGAATCAGCAACAGACCCAAACAGGACAGTTGTCCAGAATCTGGGACGGGCAATCGTTAAGAAAATTTCTATAAAACTTGAGGACAAGAAATATTTTCTTTACACAATGCAGACATATTTTTAATCTATTCTGATCTATGGCTAACCGGGAATGAAAGGGCTGATCTTGCGTTTCAAGGAATAGAAAATAATGAAGCACTAAAACACAGAATAGGCGCTGAAGATGCTAAAGACGGTAACAAGCATGTAGCTGCAAATTTTGCGTATGGAAATCGCTTTTCTATTCCTTAGATTTTGAGTTGTTAAAAGCGCATGCACCATACTTTCAAGGGCATTAAAAGACAGATTATCATATGAACTAACTTTTAATGAATACAAACGTGTTATTATATCTACAGACACCGAAGCAAAGTACAGCATTTCTGACATCTCGTTAGAGTTTGACGTTGTTAGCAACCCTAATTTAGCAAGGCTGATTGAGCAACAATATCAGTCAAAATTAGCAATATATTACGAAAGAGTGATTCATCATACAACATATCCCAGAAGCAAGAATGACACTATATGGAATTTTAGTTTTAGTGCCGCAGCAAGATCACTTAAAGGTATTTTATTGCTGTGTGAAGATGAAGAACCATTCAAAAGACAAACTGAAAAGTTTATTAATCCTAAAATAACGAAAGTACAATGTTCGATTGAGGGTAGTCCTAACCAAATCTACGCTAGTGGGCTTAGACCTTATCAGCATTTTGACGAAATAAGAAAATTGTTTGGGGTGGGAGGTGTAGAAATCCAACAGTTGACCTTGTGTCTAAAGATCTACACCTTCACAGTGTTAGACTCGATGATTATTTAACAACAAAATACGGCTTATGGAATGACCTAAGATCGACAGAGGATAATCAGTTGCATGGAAGTGGGAGAACGGTTAAAGACGTAATAAACATTCAAATTGATAAAGAAAAAGATGGTGATAAACCACTTAATGTACATTTGTTTTTAATATATGATGCGCAGCTGAATATTCAAGATAACAGATTAAAAGATATACAATACTAAATTATTTTTTTATTTTAAAAAAGCATGTCTTACTACTACTAGAATATTGTTGGTCATTGTGCCGGATCAGTATTGGCAATGAATTTGACCAGGCAATGAATTTGACTGATACTGCGGTCAAATTCCTTGCTCCAGTCAAATTCGTTGCCGTGAAATATCCTGACCACTCCTGCTACTACTACTGTTACTACTGTTACTACTACTACTACTACTACTACTAGAATATTGTTGGTCATTGTGCCGGATCGGGAGTAGTCATAATATTGCACGGCAACGAATTTGACTGGAGCAACGAATTTGACCGCAGTATCAGTCAAATTCGTTGCCTGGTCAAATTCATTGCCAATACTGATCCGGCACAATGACCAACAATATTCTAGTAGTAGTAGTAGTAGTAGTAGTAGTAGTAGTAATAGTAGTAGTAGTAGTAGTAGTAGTAACAGTATTAGCAGCAGGATTGGTCAGTATATTGCACGGCAACGAATTTGACTGGAACAACGAATTTGACCGCAGTATCAGTCAAATTCATTGCCTGGTCAAATTTGGCACAATGACCAAATATTCTAGTAGTGCTAGTAGTAGTAGTAGTAGTAGTAGTAACAGTAGTAGCAGCAAGAGTGGTCATAATATTGCATGGCAACGAATTTGACTGGAGCAACGAATTTGACCGCGAGTGTCGCAGTCAAATTCGTTGCTCCAATCAAATTCGTTGCCGTGCAATATTATGACTACTCCTGATCCCGCACAATGACCAACAATATTCTAGTAGTAGTAGTAGTAGTAGTAACAGTAGTAACAGTAGTAGCAGAGCGAGTGGTCAGTATATTGCACGGGAACGAATTCGACTGAAACAACGAATTTGACCGCAGTATCAGTCAAATTAATTGCCTGGTCAAATTCATTGCCACTACTGATTTGGCACAATGACCAACAATATTCCAGTTGTAGTAGTAGTAGTAATAGTAGTAGTAGTAGTAGTAGTAACAGTAGTAGCAGCAGGAGTGGTCAGGATATTGCACGGAAACGAATTTGACTGGAGCAACGAATTTGACCGCAGTATCAGTCAAATTCATTGCCTGGTCAAATCCATTGCCAATACTGATCCTGCACAATGACCAACAATATTCTAGTAGTAGTAGTAGTAGTAGGAGTACTAATAGTAGTAGTATCAGTAGTAATAGTAGTAGTAGTAGCAGTAGTAGTGGTACTAGTAGTAGTCATAGCAGTAGTAGCAGCAGGAGTGGTCATGATATTGCATGGCAACGAGTTTGACTGGAGCAACGAATTTGACCGCAGTATCAGTCAAATTCATTGCCTGGTCAAATTCATTGCCAATACTGATCCGGCACAATGACCAACAATATTCTAGTAGTAGTAGTAGTACTAGTAGCAGTAGTAGTAATAGTAGCAGTAGTAGCAGCAGGAGTGGTCATGATATTCCACAGCAACGAATTTGACTGAAGCAACGAATTTGACCGCAGTATCAGTCAAATTCATTGCCTGGTCAAATTCATTGCCAATACTGATTCTGCACAATCACCAACAATATTCTAGTAGTAGTAGTAGTAGTGGTAGGGGTAGTAGTAATAGTAGTAGTAGTAGTGGTAGTAGTAGTAGTAGCAGTAGTAGCAGCAGGAGTGGTCATGATATTGCACGGCAACGAATTTGACTGAAGCAACGAATTTGACCGCAGTATCAGTCAAATTCGTTGCCTGGTCAAATTCATTGCCAATACTGATCCGGCACAATGACCAACAATATTCTAGTAGTAGTAGTAGTAGTAGTAGTAGTAGTCGTAGCAATAGTAGCAGCAGGAGTGTTCATGATATTGGACGACAACGAGTTTGACTGGAGCAACGAATTTGACCGCAGTGTTAGTCAAATTCGTTGCCTGGTCAAATTCATTGCCAATACTGATTTGGCACTATGACCAACAATATTCTAGTAGTAGTAGTAGTAGTAGTAGTAGTAATAGTAGTAGCAGTAGTAGCAATAGGAGTGGTCATAATATTGCACGGCAAATTCGTTGCTCCAGTCAAATTCGTTGCTGTGCAATATTATGACCACTCCTGATCCGGCAAAATGACCAACAATATTTCTAGTAGTAGCAGTGGTAGTAGTAGTAGTAGTAGTTGTAGTAGGAGTAGGAATAGGAGTAGTCGTAGCAGTAGTAGCAGCAGGAGTGGTCATGATACTGTACGGCAACGAGTTTGACTAGAGCAACGAATTTGACCGCAGTATCCGTCGAATTCGTTGCCTGGTCAAATTCATTGCCACTACTGATTTGGCACAATGACCAACATATTCTAGTAGTAGTAGTAGTAGTAGTAGTAGTAGTAGCAGTAGTAGCAGCAGGAGTGGTCATAATATTGCACGGCAACGAATTTGACTGGAGCAACGAATTTGACCGCAGTATTAGTCAAATGCATTGCCTGGTCATATTCATTGCCAAGACTGATCCTGCACAATGACCAAAGATATTCTAGTAGTAGTGGTCCTAGTAGTACTAGTAGTAGTAGTAGTAGGAGTAATAGTAGTAGTAGTAATAGTAGTGGCAGTAGTGGAAGCAGTAGTGGTCATAATATTGCACGGCAACGAATTTGGCTGGAGCAACGAATTTGACCGCAGAATCAGTCAAATTCATTGCCTGGTCAAATTAATTGCCACTACTGATTTGGTACAATGACCAACAATATTCTAGTAGTAGTAGTAGTAGTAGTAATACTAGTAGTAGGAGCAGTAGTAGCACCAAGAGTGGTCATTATATTGCACGGCAACGAATTTGACTGGAGCAACGAATTTGACCGCGACTGTCGCGGTCAAATTCGTTGCTCCAGTCAAATTCGTTGCCGTGCAATATTATGACTACTCCTGATCCGGCACAATGACCAACAATATTCTAGTAGTAGTAGTGGTAGTAGTAGTAAAAGTAGTAGTAGTAGTAGTAGTAGTAGTAGTAGCAGTAGTAGCAGCAGGAGTGGTCATGATATTGCACGGAACGAATTTGACTGGAGCAACGAATTTGACCTTGTCTGGAGCAACGAATTTAACCGCAGTGCCAGTCAAATTCATTGCCTGGTCAAATTCATTGCCAATACTGATCCGGCACAATGACCAACTATATCCTAGTAGTAGTCGTAGCAATAGTAGCAGCAGGAGTGGTCATGATATTGCACGACAACGAGTTTGACTGGAGCAACGAATTTGACCGCAGTATCAGTCAAATTCATTGCCTGGTCAAATTCATTGCCACTACTGATTTGGTACAATAACCAACAATATTCTAGTAGTAGTAGTAGTAGTAATACTAGTAGTAGTAGGAGCAGTAGTAGCAGCAAGAGTGGTCATAATATTGCAGGGCAACGAATTTGACTGATGCAACGAATTTGACCGCGACTGTCGCGGTCAAATTCGTTGCTCCAGTCAAATTCGTTGCCCTGCAATATTATGACCACTCCTGATGCGGCACAATGACCAACAATATTTCTAGTAGTAGCAGTGGTAGTGGTAGTAGTAGTAGTAGTAGTAGTAGTAGTCGTAGCAGTAGTAGCAGCAAGAGTGGTCATGATATTGCACGGCAACGAGTTTGACTGGAGCAACGAATTTGACCGCAGTATCAGTCGAATTCGTTGCCTGGTGAAATTCATTGCCTCTACTGATTTGGCACAATGACCAACAATATTCTAGTAGTAGTAGTAGTAGTAGTAGTAGCAGTAGTTGCAGCAGGAGTGGTCATAATTTTGCATGGCAACGAATTAGACTGGAGCAACGAATTTGACCGCAGTGTTAGTCAAATTCATTGTCTGGTCAAATTCATTGCCAATACTGATCCTGCACAATGACCAAAGATATTCTACTAGGGGTGGTCCTAGTAGTATAAGTAGTAGTAGTAGTACTACTAGTAGTAGTAGTAGTACTAGTAGTAGCAGTAGTAGCAGCAGGAGTGGTCATGATATTTCACGGTAACGAATTTGACTGGAACAACGATTTTCACCGCAGTATCAGTCAAATTCATTGCCTGGTCAAATTCATTGCCACTACTGATTTTGCACAATGACCAACAATATTCTAGTAGTAGTAGTAGTAGTAGTAATACTAGTAGTAGTAGTAGCAGTAGTAGCAGCAGTATGGTCATAATATTGCACGGCAACGAATTTGAATGGAGCAACGAATTTGCCCCCGACTGTCGCGGTCAAATTCGTTGCTCCAGTCAAATTCGTGCCGTGTGTCAGGCGACTATCTTCTGAAACGTTACTAGTACTACTATCTTCTGAAAACACTACTATAATTTTCATAAGATAGTAGTAATACTACTAACTTATGAAAATTATAGTAGTGATTTCAGAAGATAGTAGTAATAGTAACGTTTCAGAAGTTAGTAGCTTCGCATTGTGACTATCTAGTGAAATGATCCCTGTGTGAAATTATGTCCTCTTTCTTAGTATAAAGTGGAGGAGTTAAGATTTATGATCTTGCGTTTTTTAGTAGAAATATTTCCTCTTGCACAATGATACTAAAAACCCTTGCTGTTAATGTCGGGAAAAGGGAAAAACCATAACACCCCCCCTGGGTTAGAGCGTGACGATGAAATTTTTTTCAATAACGGGGGTTTTTTGGGGAAAATTTTAGAACACCAAACACCAGCCCAAAGGATCCCCCCAACCCCGAAGGTCGGGGTCAGACACGCGCCTGCCCCAAAGACCCTGTCATCGCTGCCAGGGGTGTAAGTCAGGGGATTTAACCCACGTAAAAAAGCAACACTTTTTCACTTGGGGTTCCCTGTTAAGTTTTTTCCTTTTAAAAAAGAACTTTTGGAAAACATGTGAATATCAAATAAAATTTTGAGAAAGAAATTTTCAAAGGTACATTACTTGTAACGGGGAAAAATACATATAAAACTAAAGGGGGTTGCAAATATTCCATGGGGGTGCAAAAAAAGGGAAATCACCGATCGGGGGCCATCACGCGGGGGAAAGGGCCCTGTGCTAGGGGGTTTTTTTTGTTTTTTTTTTTTTCCCCCCTTCCCCCTGAGGCTTGTGTTTCATTTTTGGGGTGTACTGTTTTTGACGTTTTTTTGAAAATACCCCCAATTTTCAGCGCAATTTAAAAGCGGCTTTTGCATAATGCAGCTATTTGACTGTGACAAAACCAACCTTTTCACACGGGGAGGTTATATACTTTATTTTTTTTTCCCTTTTTATATCCAGTGTAAGTTTTATGTTTTAAAAAATCGTTTTTTAAATATTAGAATTGTTTTTTCTTAAAGATAAAGCCCGCATTCAGCCCGAATTCCAAAGCGATTCTTGTTTTTTTTAACATTACCCCAGTGTCTTTTTTAAAACCCACAAATGCCACATTTTTTATTTTAAAGAAAATTATAAAATTTAAGCTCGCATCAACATAAATTTTTAATTTGATTGATAACAAATGCTAAAATAAAAAAACAAAACATAAAAATCAATTCTTTGAACGGGCTTTTTGGGTTGTTGGGTTAAGGGGAAAATAAAAACCTGAGCCGTGCAAACGGGAGGGTTCTCCATTACATCAAAACCCCGGGTTTTTGCTTTTTTGTCTATGGTGCAGTTCCGTTTCTGTAGGCAGTCGAAAGGGGGGAAAGGGTCTCGTGAATAAAAAGGGGATAGCGACCCCAGGGGAAATTTTTTCCCCCTTTTAAGAAGTTGATGATTTGGACATTTTGCCCGGGAATCTGGGGCGCTCGGGCCAAAACCCCTCAAGCGAAGCCCCCGGGATACCCCCAAAAAAGAAAGCAAAAGGGAAAAATGGAGCAGGGTATACCCCCCTTGCTTACAAGGGGGCAGCCCCAGGGGGTTGGGTGATCCCCACTTTCTTTTTCCCATTTCAAAAATGGTTTAAGGGGAACTTTTTTCGAGAGACCTTGAGGAAGCACAAAGCTTTTTGGGCACAAATCCGGCCCGTGCAAAAAAAACCAACACGGGTTTAAAAAACGGAAAAACAGCTAAAATGATAAACCCGTCGGGGGAAAAACAAAAACCCTTGCGGGAAAAATTTCTAGCGTAAGACGGGATAAAGAGGGGCCCACGGGCCCAACATGCTTTTTTTCCTGCTTGGATCCCCAGTGAAAGCAGGGTTCACCCGAGCTCTTACTTTGCCCCTGGATGAAAAAGTTCGTCCCCCATGCTCGGGCAACTGAACGATCAAAGCTACTCAAAAACTGCTGTCAAAGCTTGGTGGAAATGGTTTTCATTACCCACTTAAAATTTACCGGCCGGGCCTTTTTCAACGGTACCAGCAAACCAGGCCCAAAAAAATCAGAAAAAACAACAATAGTTTAAACGGGCGCAGGGCTATTCACTTGCAAATTTCCCCTGGCTTATTTTAAAAAATTTCCCAAGAAAACCCCCAAACACCCCCTGTCTTGGGCAAAACCCTTTGCCACTTCGTCTATATTTTTCTCATAAAATACCCGACAGTTTTGGCCCAAAAAAAATAAAAGGGCCCTTCCAGCATTTCATGTTTTTACGGGATGTGACACAGGGGTTTTTTTTTCGGGCAGCGGGGGCAAGAAAACCGCGTGGGAAAACATGGACTATTTTTCCTAAGTGACAGACCCCTTTTCCAGCCACGGGACAGACCCATTTTTCACAAAACAGGCTTTTTTTAAAACCCTTTCGAGGGGTTTTTGTTGTACTCAGGAAACGAACGTAGGAGTGCACTCCATAAATTGACCAGGTTTGGAAGAAACTTTTTGCCCAGCAAGGAAGGCTTTTTGAAACATTCCTCCAACTTCAGCAGCTTTTTAGCAACTTTTCTTCTCCGTGCTATCTCCCAAGCTGGCCGCTGGGGTCAGTGCTACAAAAAAACCGGGGCCCCACTCCTGCGACTGGGGTTGGAAAAAAGGGGGCAAATGTGGCAGCCCTGTGGCAACTTTTCACAGGCACAGGATTAAAGTCTTGAACGTTTCACTGGGGAGGCCAGCAAGGCTGCAAAGGACGTTGCAAAGGTTAAAGGGCCAACCTGCAATGTCCCGCCCCCCTGCGCAGGTGGTGGAAAAACTGCTCCCGGGAAAAGGGTGAGGGGAGTTGAATGTACGTGAGGCAAAGAAAACTTTTTTCTTTAGAAGAAAATGTGGGGTGTCTGAATCTGTTTTGAGGTAAATTTGCTTGGCATTTGACATTCACAGACTGTTTCCCTTTAATGTTCATCGGAAAATGGTGCTTTAGAGTTATATTTTTAAAATTAAATAAAAACCCCACATAGTATTTGGTTAGCAAAATGACCCTTTAAATAGGTCAAATCTTGAAAAATAAAAAGGAAACCTCAAAAAAGTCTGTAAACTTGGGCAATAAGTATAGAGACAACCCAATACTTAAAACCCCCCATTTTTTCCCTTTCTAGAAGCGGCGGGTTTGGGGCCAAATCTGATACCAAAAAAAGTAAAGAAAAGGAAAATCCTGTTAGTTATTAATTTGCAAACAAACGTGGAGCAAAAAAAAAAACCCCTGAAAAAAAAATGGAAAAAATTTAAAAATTTTAAGGATTTTTTCCCCTATTTTTTTAAATGCGAAACTTTTTTAAGTTTTTAAAACTAGTTTTAATATAGACTTGTTTTCATATTTTCTCATCAATCATACTCGGGGGTTATTCTGAAGCATTTTTTGTTGCAAGAATACATTTTTTTGGGGCGAAAACCGAAAAAAAAAGAACAAAACACACTGCCCAATTTTAAATGAATGACCAGGGCCCTCCAGAGGTCCGCCCAGGGTTTCCCTCTCAATAAAAACCAAAAAAGGGTCTAGGTACCCACAAAAAAAAAGGGCATGCTTCTACTGTGAATTTGGAAAGATTCACTGATATTTCCCGGACTGGGGCCCAAAATTTTCACTTTTTGGGCACCCAGTTAGTGTAGAACGAGTTCAGGGGAACAATTTAGGACGTTGCTGACTATGGTCAGTTCTTTGACCATTGGTCATTTTAACCCTTTTCAACGGCTGGGTAGGGGTAGAGCAGCCCGGGAAAAAAACCCCCATAACGCTGCGACCAGTGGTCGGGGTCATTGTCCAGTGGTCTTTTTGGGCCCAAATTTTAAAACTGTTTTACAGCAAAATTATATAGAACGATTTCCATGGGGAACAAACATGATTTTGCTGACTATGGTCAGTGAAAATTTCCCCGGGGGGGGGGAAATTTTTTGCCTCATTTCACGGTTGACTGCAAATTTTCTGCGGAAACTTTTGTGTGGTGTGTGTGTGTGTGGGGTGGGTGTGTGTGTGTGTGTGGGGTTTTGGTGTGGGGTTGTGACACACAGAAGAGAGAGAGGGGAAGAGAGAGAGAAAATTTCCAGCTAAATTTTTTTACTTATTGTAAATAAATTTGGGAAAGGGGTTTTAAAAAGTACAGTCCGTGTAAGTATTGCCGAAGGTGTGGAAAAGTTTTTTGGAAAAAACATTTCTAACGGAAGGAAATGCGCACTTAACAGACGTTTCTTTTTACTCCCTTTGGACGAAAATATGCACGCCTTTTCGTACACTGACAACGCGCGCTTATGGTAAAATGCGCGTATTTTAGTAAAAAAAAACCAAAACCCGGGGCGCAAATTTGGACGCACCCGTGGGGTGCGAGTATGTGCAGCGAAGTACGCATGCATGTATTTGGGGGGGGGGTTTTAAAGTGCCTGCGTGCGATTCCCTTTTCCTAAATAAACCTAACAACAATTTTTAATATGAACGGAAAGGGCAAAGCGCGAACTTTGTAACGAGCATAGAATTAAAATAAATTTTTGGGGAAAAAAAAGCAACGCTACGTTACAGAAACAAAATTTAATAAAACAAAGGGGAACACAAACTTGTTTACGTTTTTTTTGGTTTGTAAAGACAACAGCAATGAGGAAAAAAAAGGGGGATAACACTTCGCTCTTATTTAACAGATGCAGAAAAGCCTGAGGTATTCAAAATGTGTAAAAAGCAAGGGGTTTTTTTTTTTTTAATAGGAAATTAAATCATTTCAAAGGGGTTTTGGGGTTTAGGGTTGATTTTAAAAAAAGGAAAAAAAAATATTAAATACACAGAACAAATTGATCAAGCCCAGATTTTTTTTCGATAAAAAAAATTTTACACCCCTTTTCCCCACTCATTTTTTTGAAAACTTTTCTGAAACCGTTCCCAAAAAAAACCCCTTTCATTCTCCTTTTTGCCCGAATATTGGTGAGGGAGGAAAATTTTCCCCCGTGCCCCCCCAGGGCCCGACCCGGTCCGGGACTCGGCTTCCTGGGGTCACAAAGGGCATCCCCCGGTCATGAAACTTAAAACCCTTTCCCGTGGCCAGAAAACCCGGGGCAAAAAAATTTTTGGCGCTGCTTCCCCCGAGACGGAAACAGAGAAAAAGGGAATTTTTTTTTTTAGTTTTTTGCCGTCCAAAGGGGGCACGGGATTTTCCGGGAAGTACAGCAATTTCTGCCGTCACCAGGCACGGGTCGTCGTGAACGGGGCCCACAGAAATTTTCCGTCCCCTTTCGCAAAAGCGCGTCCCTGAAAAGGAAGGAAGTCGCTTTTCTTTATTCTACATCCTGCAGTTCTTGGGTTTTTACTACCTTGAAAAATTGTTTTTTAGACAGAGTTTTTCCCCCAATTTTGGGCATATTTCCCTTTTCTTTGTACAATGATGGGGGAAAAAGTTTGACTTGGGCCGGGGCCACATTGTGCTGCTGGAAAGTGGTGGGGACGGGGCACCAAAAAGGGGAAAGGGGAGGCAGAAAGGAAGCGGGCGCCAGAATATAAATAAAGAAATTTTTACAAAAAACCACTTTTAAATCATTTCCCGCGAACCCTCACCAATTCCAGTGACGGAAAGAACAACCGGGAAAAAACGTAGGATAAATCTATCTCCAAAACGGGCAGATTGGGAAAAGGGGCACGTTCCCCTTTTAAAAAAGAAAACATTTCAAACTGTTTACCAAAATAAATCGGGTAATTTTTTTCTGAGGAGGAAATTTTTAAGAGCATTCAATACAAATTTTATGCCCTTTTCCCTGGGGAAGGAGCCAGGAAAATTTACTAAACGCATGGAAAAAACGATTATTAACGGGGAAACGGAGAACCTTTAAATTTAACAACGCCCCCCCCCCAAAGGAAAATTTTGTCACACACTAGACCAACGGTTTTGAAACAAACGCAAAAGAAAACAATCTCTGCAGCATCAATATTACAAAGGGAACCCAAAAAAACTTAAATAGTTCCCAACCCGATCAACCCGGGGCAATTTGCTAGGGGAATCCATTTCCGACGTTTTAGTCGATAAACCTTTTTGGGTTAAACTTCAAAAAAGAAAATGCCGAAAACATTGGGTTATAGTCCCCCTTTTTTAAATTTTTATGAAAAGGGGTTTTTTCCAAATATTATTCAGTGTGACAATGGCGGCGAGTTTAAAAGGGGTGTTTTTTAAAACAATGTAACAACAAAGGAATTTAAGATTATAAAAGCCCTGCTGGACATCCGCCCAAAATCAGGGGAAAGTGGAAAGTTCGCACCAGTCTTGGAAACAAAGATCCACTTCCCCGGTTTTAAAAAAAAATTTTTTCTTGAAAAAAACAAAAGAAACAAATTTTTGGAAAGGGACAAGTTCAGTTTGGGAAAGAAGGGGGAACACTGCATTTCTTAAACCCAATAAAGATGACACCAAAAGAGTGTCCCTTTTCAGCCAGAAAAAAGAGCCCTGCTAGTGAAAATTCTAATCATCGGGGGGGGGGGGGAAAAAAAACATCGAAAAAGCCGCAAAAAAATACCCCCCGGCCAAACAAGTACTTTGTTGGGGAATAGTTTTTTAAATTTAAAACCCCAAAAAAAAGGGTGCTGATTAAAACGTGGAAAGGTCTTAAGGCAACCTTTCTGTAAGAAAGGGAAAAATCATTAAAACAAATGGGGGAAACGGGATTTTGGCAGAGTGAAGGAAAGGAAATGTTGGGAATTTTGGAGGACTTTTCATCAACCCAAAAGCTTTGCAGAAAAAACGAAAAGAAAGCCCCAATCATCCCTTTTAGAAAAAAATTCTTTACAACGGGGCGAAAAAACAGAGTCCTCCGACATTTATTATCCTGGATTACAGTCCCCTTGCGAACACTTAGGGAGTTCAGATTTTTAGAAATCCCAAAAAGGGTTTTGGGAATTCCAGTTTTTTACACAAAACGCGCAACAACTCAAATTTTTTACTAATAACAGTATTTACAGAAAGATTGAGAAAGGCAATTTTTAACTTTTTAAGAAAAAACCTGTTTTTAATGGCCCCGATGGTTTTTAAAAGATTTTTAAAGGGAACGTGGCCCCTGACGAATCTGGGTTAGTTTTTAAAAGAATGGAGAAAGGAGGACAATGGGGGGATGAGACAACACTAATTGCTGTCCCCTTTTTTTTCGAAAGCCGGGGACGGGACTGTCTGATTCTTTTTGATAAATGTAGTTTACGATTCCACCACCAACCACAGTTCGGACCAAGAAAGTGCCAACACTGTTAAAGGACACATAACGAAATGCACTATGGTTTGGGTTTTAATTCCCCGTCGAAGACCCTTCATCATGTGAAAAATTTTTTAAACTTTTTCAGTTGGGGACAGGTTTTGTGTTCCCCGAGGATGCAGTTTTTTGCGCTGAAAAATCACAGTATTTTTCAGTCTAAAAATGGGGGCCAACTTTATGTAAATTTGTGGGACAGTTTTGGGCAGCATGACGTTTTTAAAAAATCATTAACTGTTTTTCCCTGGGGGAAAACCCCACCCATTGATCCGGTTAAAGAAATTTTTTGTTTTTCTTTGGGGCGTTTTTTGGGAAAACAGATTTGAGGTCCAGTACATTTCCCAAAGCAACAGTCCCCTGATCTCAGTGATTTGATGTTTTTGTTTTATTTTTGCTTTTGCAACCTTTTTTTTGGGTTTAACAGAAGATAACATGTCCTTGGGTGCAAAAAATGGAAAGATTTAGGAGCTCCTCTCCTTTTTTACAAAGTCCCAAAACCGCCCAAATGGGCTAAAAAACAGCTGTTGTTTTGGGGGAGCCCTTTTTAAAAAGATTTTTAAAAGACCTTTTCTTTCTGATACAATTCCCCGGGAAAAAGCAGGGAAAGTGCATATTGCGGAAAGGAGTTCTTTTGGGGGGCCCAAAAGGCCCCCCCCCCAACCGCGGGCCAGATGGGTTGGGCCCCGATTCATTGGTGGGGATGATTTTTGTTTCTACTCTTGCTTGGGAGAAATTCAACGAAAGGAATAAACAAGACCAAAAAGGGAAGTCGGACAGACTTTTTCCCTTTTCCCATTGTTTTATAATGATTTTGTGGGATGCACACGGACACCTCTTAAACAAGAAAAAAGATGTTTGAAAGCTGACCGAGAAATTTGGGGATTTTAGGAACGTTTATCGACTTTGTGCAAACAGTCTTTTGGGGATTGTCTTTTCAAAACATAGTAACGAGTTTTTTAACCAAAAAAGTCACATTTCCTGTTTTTTTAATCAAAGGAACTTTTTTTCTTTGTGAACCTTTTTGGGGCTCCCCAAAAAAGTAGGCCCCTAAGGGTTTTAATCTTATAAATAAATGGCATAATACTGAAGTGAATACATGACCCCCTTTCACTCTGTTTTAATCGATAAAAGGGTTAAAGTGATTCCATTTTCGCAAGTACCTACCAAATAATTTTTTGGGCCCTTTTTTTTTCAATAAAATTTGGCCCAAATGGAAAAAAAAAGGGCATTTTTTTTTGTTTTATATAAATGTTTTGGGTTTTTCAAAAAGGTCAGAGGGCCTTTTCATGCCCGGGAAAGGGGCCCAAACCGTATTTGTTACATACTTTTTTTTTGCCTAAAGTGTGGGGGGGGCGGGTAAATTTTGGCCAAAACACGTCGAAAAATACCAGGAAAACTTTTTGGTTTTTTAGATATTGCCCCTGGGTTTTTCGCGCGCGAAGACTACAACTACCTGGACATTTCATGTTTTTTCTTTCCCCTCCCCTTTTCTCTCTCTCTCTTCTCCTTCCTAAACTCCCCTCCTCTCTCCTCCCCTCTCTCCCTCTCTCTCTCACACACACACACACACACACACACACACACACACACACTCTCTCTCTCTCTCTCTCTCTCTCTCTCTCCTCTCTCTCTCTCTCTCTGAGCGCTCATCAGTAGGCAGAAACGAAGGGATACATTACTTCCGTTTATGAGTAAAAGCCACGCGAAAGATGAAATGTTCGGAAACATCTGTGAAAACTGTAGAGCATTGCAGACCACAGGGAAAACCATGTTGTAAATAAGAGCAGAGTAAAACAATACGATCAAGTCAAGTTGATTATAGACCGAGCATTGAGGGTTTGATCAAAGCTGATACAATACAATAGAACTAGTACAATGCAAAACAATACAATTAGTACGAACAATACAATCCAGCACCAAAAAAGTCAAATACAGCACAGCATAATACGGTATCATGTGATACAATACAACGTAGAGCACATATAGTTGTAGATTTAATGACACACAGGTATGTTCTGTATTATACAATATAGGACAGCTACAAATGTAGATGTGTGTGTGTGTGTGTGTGTGTGTGTGTGTGTGTGTGTGTGTCTGTGTGTGTGTGTGTGTGTGTGTGTGTTGTGTGTGGTGTGTGTGTGTGTGTGTGTGTGCAGTCGATACCAATGAGGTTACATTTCACCTACCCCCCCCCCCCCCCCCCCCCCCCCCCCCCCCCCCCCCCCCCCCCCCCCCCCCCCCCCCCTTCCAAAGTGATCCGTAATCCCCACGATCGTCTTAAACCGAAAGGCGAAAAACCAAAGGGAAGGGCCCGCTGCGGGAGTGCACCACCGAGAAAGGAAGCAAAAGGGGGAAGTTTGGGGAAGGGGGAAGGGGGGAAGGCTAATCGATACTCTTCGTCACTAAAAACAAGTGATTTACAGCGTAAAAAGGCATTAATAATGCAAAAATATCGTAACTTTCCCCTTACATTTTCATTTAAATTTTAAATTCAAAAGATTGCCAAGTTTTTTGCCAACGTTAAAGGGGCGAAAAAAGGCTAAGGGAGAAAATGGGCAACTTTGCCGATTCTCGATTCCGCATTAAAAAGGCCGGAATCCATCCACAGATTCACACTGTTACAGATTTGGTTGTCAATACTGAACCCTTCATGAAACCCCAAGAAACCAACAATTTAAAAGGAATTCAAATGAATTTTTTGGAAAACAATCAAAAGCATAAAAATAATCGATAGTTAAAAAACCTGGTTTTTTGTCTTGAGGCAGCTGATCTTGACATCATCAATAAAACGAAGCATGTAGAACCGCTTTTTTTTACATACCCAATTTGATCTCGATATCATTAATGACACTACCTACGCCTGCCAGACTTTAGCGGGAGTTTATAGCCCCATTAGTTAAAGGTATGGTCCCATTTATTTACTCATTCCCTGATAAACTTTTCCTTTTATGTAAAAGTTTAACGGCCTTACGATGAGAAAGGGGACATCCCTGTTTCAAATACAACGAAAATGACCCCATTACATACTTACTGAACGCCTAAACATTTTTGTAAAATTGGTTTTTGTCCTCACCCCCAAAGGACTAAAACCCATTTTTCATTTTTTTCAGAGCACTTCAAATTTTTTGCTCTAAAAGTTACTACCACGAAACTTTCGTTTTTAATAAAGAAGGCAAACACCCCCCAAGAACGCTTGCTTTCTTTGTAACATATACATTTTATTTTTTTCTTAATCAATTTTAAAAAAACCCCTCGGTGCAATAAAATGTTTTTGCCCCGAAACCTCAACCCATCTCATTTTTCACTTTCCAAATTTTCGAGTTAGCACGAGCTTTTCTAAACCAAAAAAAAAGTGTGTTCTTGCCCCTCCTATCCACTTCCCCGGGCCCCGTCCCTGTGCAGCAGGGTTTTGTTTTCTTTTTCAATTCTAATTGAATTTTCACTGCCTTTTTCCGCATTTTTCACTGCAGTCGGGGAAATGTACGAGCATATAATGTGTTCAAATCAGGTGAAGGTGTGCTATTTTATTTTTAGTTGACAATCTTTCCTTTTGAAAAGTTGGGGTACATTCTTTGTTTTTAAATTTTTAAAATTTCCCCCAATTTCCCTGACGTTTCTTAGGTCCGTTTAAAAATCGTCTAAAACGTTGTTCAAAAATTTAACAAAGTTTTATCAGAAAAAACGAGCAAAAAATTTTTCCAGTACCCTTGACCACTTCAGTATCTCAAACTAACGACTTTTAAGCACCCTTGTAATGGGAGAAAAGACATTGAATCGTATTTTGACTACTTTTTCAAGAGGAGGGTTTTGGTAACCAAGTAACTATTCTAGCAAAAAATGGGTTTCTTCGCCCAGCAAAATTTCCCTTCTCTTCATTATGAAAAAAATTTCCATGTTGGAAAATCCTTTCACAAAATCTTATTGAATCTCTGTCAATATGCGACCTGAATTCCCACTTTTTAACTCAACTCATTATCTTAAGACAGCGTTAAAATCCCCAACACGCAATATTATGCATTGACTTTTTAATAACCCTTATTTTATCAAAAAAAACAGTTTTCCTCGAAAAATATTGGGGGCTAAACTTAAACCCACAATCATGTTTGCCCCCCTGAAATCATTAAAGGCCAAAATTTTTTCAGAGGCATACACAAGCCAGTTCCACAGGCAAGCCTTTTTTTTTAAAATTTAAAATAAACCAACCCCCCGGTGTTTTTTTGGGTCAGTAAAAGTTTCCCACCCCTTTTTTTTTTCCCATTTTTCAATTTTCATGAAAAATTTTTTCTTGTAAAAGATCACGTCTACCCATTTTTTTTTCAAAAACTTAAAAACAATATTCTTTTTTTCTCTCACTTTAAAACAAAAAACATAAGAAAAGAAAAAGCCATTTTAGGGAGGAAATCAAAGGAAAGCCCCGAGATGCGCCGAAAACCTTTTCAAATTCATCCCCATCCCCACCCTTGTCACTGCTTCTGTAAGAACGACAGGGGAAAGTTGGCAGTTTTTTAACGTTTGCAGAATGACGGGGGGAACCCCCTTCTGTTGAACGGGTTCTTTTCGGAGTTTGCGATCGGAACGTGTTGAAAAACCATTTTAAACTGACGGTAAAAAAGGCCTTTCCCTTTATCCATCTTTTTCCCTCTTGGGTGGTTACCACTCCCCTTGTTTTTTCTGTTCCCCATGACGGGCCCGAAGAAGTCGACTAACGTCCCCCCCCCACTATTTCCTTCTTTCCACCTTTTTCACCGTCCCCCTTTTCGTTGTCAGTGCACCAGTCGTGTCATTGTCAGAAGGGGGAGTCAGTTCAGATGTGTGTCCAAACCCCGTAACCGGGGGCAAGGGTCCCAAAATGACATCACTGTCGTTCCCCACTGGGTTTTCTGAATCTCACAGACAGACCCCTTCCGATGACCGGGTAGGCACAGGCTCTGCAGGAACCCCGTTTAGACACTCCGCCCGTACCCCGGTTTTGGCAACGATTACACTTTTTACCCTAGTATTCTTTTGGGGTGTTCCTTTTGAACAGGCTAGCCCCAAAAAACCGCAACCTTTAATTCATAAATGGGTTTTTTTTGAAAATCTATGAAAATAAAAGCCTTCCCGTGTAGAACCGTCAATTTTCCGTCTCTATTCCTCATTTTCTCCAGAAAAAAGGGAGAGCGTAAGACGCCCCAGCCTGAAAAAAAGCTGATGTTTTCCGCCCCCGTCGCAAAGAGAGGGTATTAAAATCCCCATTTGTACGAAAGTTCATGTGTCCTGGCGTTGAGTACGAAAGGGTTTTTGCCAAAAAAAGACAAAAAGCACCAAGTGACAAACCCCCCCAATTTGCAACTTCTGGTCAGCCCTTTTTCGTGGGTAAAGTCCCACAGTCCCCAAATTTTTGAGCAAACCCTACTTTCCACCAAAAATGTCGACGCTGAAAAAATCGCCCCTGTTCATTTTCAAAAGAGAGGGTAATCTCTCTTTTAACAAGAAAACGGGGGTTTCCCCTGAGATCCCCCATTTTTAAAATACAAGATTTTATGTTGAAAAAGAAAAAAAATAAAAAACCACAAATTAGCGAAAATCTCCGCCAGACAACAGAAAAATTTTAACAAACCTTTATCACCCAAAATACACACGAAAAACCCCTAGAACAGGGGGGCCCCGAAAAAAAACTGAACGGGGAGCCAGAAAAAAAAAAGCGGCTGTCGACTTTGAAGCCCGTCCGAATATCGTATCACCTTTTTGCGTCAAACAGTAAAATTGGGCCAAAAAGCCACTTTCAATGACATGACCATGGTCAACCCCATCGTAAATTTTTAACATTAACTTGTACCTAAAAACAGTCATAGTATAAAAAAATATGATATACATTGGGTCATGCCCCTTTTTCAATGACGCACCCCTGGGCAGCAACGTAATTTTGTTCACAGAAGTGTTCTACACAATTAGCAGCCAAATGTGAAATGGGCCAAAAGACCACGGGCAAGGCACTGAAATGGTCAAAACGTCATAAATTGTTCGCATGAACCGTTCTTTACTAAATGGGAGTCAAACAGTGAAATTAGGCAAAAATTACCACTGGTCAAGGACACTGACCATTGGTCAGCAACGTCATAATTGTTCACCTGAACTCGTTCTACACTCACTAGCTGTCAAACAGTGAATTTGGGCCAAAATGACCACTGGTCAATGATATTGACCACTGGTCAGAAACGTCATTAATTGTTCACATAAACTCGTTCTACACTAATAGGCCAAATGACCATCGATCAGTGACCCTGGATAGTAATAATACTAAGAAAGAGGACATAATTTCACACAGGAATCATTTCACTAGATAGTCGCAACGCGAAGCTACTAACTTCTGAAACGTTACTATTACTACTATCTTCTGAAATCACTACTATAATTTTCATAAGTTAGTAGTATTACTACTATCTTATGAAAATTATAGTAGTGTTTTCAGAAGATAGTAGTACTAGTAACGTTTCAGAAGATAGTCGCCTGACAGCCGTGCAATATTATGACTACTCCTGATCCGGCACAATGACCAACAATATTCTAGTAGTAGTAGTAGTAGTAGTAGTAGTAGTAGTAGTAATAGTAGGAGCAGTAGCAGCAGGAGTGGTCATGATATTCCACAGCAACGAATTTGACCGCAGTATCAGTCACATTCATTGCCTGGTCAAATTTATTGCCAATACTGATCCGGCACACTGACCAACAATATTCTAGTAGTAGTAGTAGTAGTAGTAGTAGTAGTAGTAGTAGTAGTAGCAGCAGTAGCAGTAGTAGTCGTAGCAATAGTAGCAGCAGGAGTGGTCATGATATTGCACGACAACGAGTTTGACTGGAGCAACGAATTTGACCGCAGTATCAGTCAAATTCGTTGCCTGGTCAAATTCATTGCCAATACTGATCCGGCACAATGACCAACAATATTCTAGTAGTAGTAGTAGTAGTAGTAGTAGTAGTAGTAGTAGTAGAAGTAGTAGTGGTGGTAGTAATAGTAGTAGTAGTACTAGCAGCAGCAGAAGTGGTCATGATATTCCACAGCAACGAATTTGACTGAAGCAAACGAATTTGACCGCAGTATCAGTCAAATTCATTGCCTGGTCAAATTCATTGCCAATACTGATCCTGCACAATGACCAACAATATTCTAGCAGTAGTAGTAGTAGTAGTAGTAGTAGTAGTAGTAGTAGTAGCAGCAGCAGGAGTACTCATGATATTGCACGGAAACGAATTTGACTGGAGCAACGAATTTGACCGCAGTATCAGTCAAATTCATTGCCTGGTCAAATTCATTGCCAATACTGATCCTGCACAATGACCAACAATATTCTAGTAGTAGTATAGTAGTAGTAGTAGGAGTACTAATAGTAGTAGTAGTAGTAATAGTAGTAGTAGTAGCAGTAGTAGTGGTACTAGTAGTAGTAGTAGTCGTAGCAGTAGTAGCAGCAGGAGTGGTCATGATATTGCACGGCAACGAGTTTGACTGGAGCAACGAATTTGACCGCAGTATCAAATTCGTTGCCTGGTTAAATTCATTGCCAATACTGATCCGGCACAATGACCAACAATATTCTAGTCGTAGTAGTAGCAGCAGCAGGAGCACAGGGCCTCAGTAGCAGTAGTAGTAATAGTAGCAGTAGTAGCAGCAGGAGTGGTAATGATATTCCACAGCAACGAATTTGACTGAAGCAACGAATTTGACCGCAGTATCAGTCAAATTCATTGCCTGGTCAAATTCATTGCCAATACTGATTCTGCACAATGACCAACAATATTCTAGTAGTAGTAGTAGTAGTAGTAGTGGTAGTGGTAGTAGTAATAGTAGTAGTAGTAGTGGTAGTAGTAGTAGTAGCAGTAGTAGCAGCAGGAGTGGTCATGATATTGCACGGCAACGAATTTGACTGGAGCAACGAATTTGACCGCAGTACCAGTCAAATTCATTGCCTGGTCAAATTCATTGCCAATACTGATCCGGCACAATGACCAACAATATTCTAGTAGTAGTAGTAGTAGTAGTCGTAGCAATAGTAGCAGCAGGAGTGTTCATGATATTGCACGACAACGAGTTTGACTGGAGCAACGAATTTGACCGCAGTGTTAGTCAAATTCGTTGCCTGGTCAATTCATTACCAATACTGATTTGGCACTATGACCAACAATATTCTAGTAGTAGTAGTAGTAGTAGTAGTAGTAGTAGTATAATAGTAGTAGCAGTAGTAGCAGCAGGAGTGGTCATAATATTGCACGGCAAATTCGTTGCTCCAGTCAAATTCGTTGCCGTGCAATATTATGACCACTCCTGATCCGGCAAAATGACCAACAATATTTCTAGTAGTAGCAGTGGTAGTGGTAGTAGTAGTAGTAGTAGTAGTAGTAGTAGTAGTAGGATTAGGAGTAGTCGTAGCAGTAGTAGCAGCAGGAGTGGTCATGATACTGTACGGCAACGAGTTTGACTAGAGCAACGAATTTGACCGCAGTATCCGTCGAATTCGTTGCCTGGTCAAATTCATTGCCACTACTGATTTGGCACAATGACCAACAATATTCTAGTAGTAGTAGTAGTAGTAGTAGTAGTAGTAGTAATAGTAGTAGTAGTAGTAGCAGTAGTAGCAGCAGGAGTGGTCATAATATTGCACGGCAACGAATTTGACTGGAGCAACGAATTTGACCCCCGTGTTAGTCAAATTCATTGCCTGGTCAAATTCATTGCCAATACTCATCCTGCACAATGACCAAAGATATTCTAGTAGTAGTAGTCCTAGTAGTATTAGTAGTAGTAGTAGTGCTACTAGTAGTAGGAATAGTAGTATTAGTACTAGTAGTAGCAGTAGTAGCAGCAGGAGTGGTCATGATATTTCACGGCAACGAATTTGACTGGAACAACGATTTTGACCGCAGTATCAGTCAAATTCATTGCCTGGTCAAATTCATTGTCAGTACTTCTTCTTCTTCGTTCGCTCAGACAGGAACCCCAGATGCACTGATGAAGGCTGCCGTCCGGCGGAGGTCCTCCAGAGATCCGTAGAGTTTCTCCCTTGGTTGGGCCCCTTTGAGGCACAGGGCCTGGCACTCTTCCACCCTGGCGGGTCCTCAACGGTCGAGCACCATATCGAGATTCTCCAAGGTTGTCTGTCATGTGAGCGGGGATGCGTTGTGCTGCCGTTACGCCCCTGACAAGTCAGGACCAGCACATCCGACTTCGGCTCTTGCCATTTATCCCATGGCTGGGGTAAGGCTTGGAGCAGTGTCAGGGCGTGTCCACGCGCCGGTGGGCCTGCACAGAGTTCCTTCCTTTCTCGGTGGGGGCCTTACTCCTCCATCTGGACTGGTCTAGCCTGCGGCTTTCCTTGATTGGAGAGGCCAAGATCTAGTTTTAATATAGCGCCAGTCGTCCGCTCCCGTGCCGCGTTAGTCACAACAGAGGTTGCGTCCAACCTGCCCCATGTCCCCTGAGGAAACACCCACATTAACGTGGCGAGAAGGTGCGACTACGGTATTGTCAGTACTGATCCTGCACAATGACCAACAATATTCTAGTAGTAGTAGTAGTAGTAGTAGTAGTAGCAGCAGGAGTGGTGATGATATTCCACGCCAACGAATGTGACTGGAACAACGAATTTGACCACAGTATCAGTCAAATTCATTGCCTGGTCAAATTCATTGCCACTACTGAATTGGCACAATGACCAACAATATTCTAGTAGTAGTAGTAGTAGTAGTAGTAGTAGTAGTAAAAGTAGTAGTAGTAGTAGTAAAAGTAGTAGTAGTAGTAGTAGCAGTAGTAGCAGAAGGAGTGGTCATAATATACACGGCAACGAATTTGAATGGAGCAACGAATTTGACCGCGACTGTCGCGGTCAAATTCGTTGCTCCAGTCAAATTCGTTGTCGTGCAATATTATGACCACTCCTGATCCGGCACAATGACCAACAATATTTCTAGTAGTAGTAGTAGTAGTAGTAGTAGTAGTAGTAGCAGTAGCAGTAGCAGCAGGAGTGGTGATGATGTTGCACGGCAACGAATTTGACTGGAGCAACGAATTTGACCGCAGTATCAGTCAAATTCATTGCCTGGTCAAATTCATTGCCAATACTGATCCGGCACAATGACCAACAATATTCTAGTAGTAAGTAGTAGTAGTAGTAGTAGTAGTAGTAGTAGTAGTAGAAGTTGTAGTAATAGTAGTAGTAGCAGTAATAGCAGCAGGCGTAGTGATGATATTGCACAGCAACGAATTTGACTGGAGCAACGAATTTGACCGCAGTATCAGTCAAATTCATTGCCTGGTCAAATTCATTGCCAATACTGATTTGGCACAATGACCAAAAAAATTCTAGTAGTAGTAGTAGTATAGTATAGTAGTAGTAGCAGCAGGAGTGGTCATTTTATTGCACGGCAACGAATTTGACTGGAGCAACGAATTTGACCGCAGTATCAGTCAAATTCGTTGCCTGGTCAAATTCGTTGCCTGGTCAAATTCAATGCCAATACTGATCCGGCACAATGACCAACAAAATTCTAGTAGTAGTAGTAGTAGTAGAAGTAGAAGTAGTAGTAGTAGTAGTAGTAGTAGCAGGAGTAGTCATGATATTCCACTTCAACGAATTTGACTGGAGCAACCAATTTGACAGTAGCAGTAGTAACGGCTGTAACGGTAAAATATAACATTGGGCATCTTCCTTGACCCATAATGAACATACCTACAAATTTTCAGAAAGATCGGCCAAGTGCTTTCTGAGATATTCTATAAAGACGAAAAACCGTACAGGCCGTTACAAACGGCTATAACGGTAAACTAAAACATCAGGCATTATTTGTGACCCATAAGGAACATAACTACAAATTTTCAGAAAGATCGGCCAAGTACTTTTTGAGATATTCTATAATGAAGAAAAACCGTTACATGCTGTTACAGCCGTTAGTAATGGCTATAACGGGGTAAACTAAAACATCGGGCATCATCCGAGACCCATAATGAACATACCTGGTACTTTTCATCAAGATCGGCCAAGTGCTTTGTGAGATTTTCCATAAAGAAGAAAAACCGTTACAGTCCGTTACAGCCGTTAGTAACTGTTAGTAACGCCTGTAACGGTAAAATAAAACATCGGGCATCATCCGTGACCCATAAGGAACATAACTACAAATTTTCAGAAAGATCGGCCAAGTACTTTTTGAGATATTCTATGAAGAAGAAAAACCGTTACAGGCTGTTACAGCCGTTAGTAACGGCTATAACGGGATAAACTAAAACATCGGGCATCATCCGTGCCCATAATGAACATACCTGCTACTTTTCACAAAGATCGGCCAAGTACTTTCTGAGATATTCCATGGAGAAGAAAAAGCGTTACAGGCCGTTACAGCCCTTAGTAACGGCACAATGACAACAAAAATCGAGTAGTAGTAGTGGTAGTGGTTGTCTTAAACTGTGGAGTTTTGCTGTGACCATTAGCAACTACATGTTATGACGTCATTCTTGGCTAAGTTCGTATACCAGCAACCTAAGCTGGTATGCCAGGCAACGAATTTGACTGAGCAACGAATTTGACCGCGTACAGCACAAAGCCAGACGTCATTCTTGGCTCAGAAACATGGTTAGACCCACCATTGGTGATGCTGAATTTTTTCCACCTGGCTTCAGTGACTCCTATAAGATCTACAGGAAGGACAGAAACCGTAGGGGTGGTGGAGTATTGGTAGCTGTGAGAACTATGTTTGACAGTTGTGCAGTCCCCGAGCTTGAAACTGTGAGATTGTTTGGGTCCAGCTGAAACTCAAGGGAAAAAGATCTCTTTATCTCTGTTCTTACCACAGGCCACATGTTACTGACAGGGAGTCACTATTTCATTTCGAATCATCGTTGATCAGGTCAGCTATGATCCCCAATGCGCATTTCCTTATTGGAGGGGACTTAAACTTTCCAGGCTGGGACTGGCCTGCGATGACGCTGAAACCTCAGTCTCCCTGTCCAGATCTCCATCATAAGCTTTCCAGCATCATCCATGACCATGGCCTCGAGCGGATGGTGATGGAACCAACAAGAGAGGAGAACATCCTGGACCTCATCTACACCAACTGTCCTCAGCTTGTTCCCAGAGTGGAAGTTATTCCAGGCCTCTCTGATCACAGCATAGTGTATGCCGAGTTCATCATTTACCCACTGAAGAAAAAGCCAGTAGAAAGAACCATCTTACTCTACAAGAAGGCAGACTGGAACGGGCTAAGGGAGGCGATGAGGAACCTGGCTGCAGATGTTGTAGAAAGGAGAGACCTGATGAACACTGAGGAAATCTGGAATCTATTTAAAGCTACACTCCAGCAAGCCATCCACATCTTCATTCCAACCAAACTATCAGGAACCAGGAGATTTCTACATGGATATCCTCCGAATTATAGCACCTCATCAATAAGAGAAACAGAGCCTACAAAAAAATGGAAGAAACATGGTACCGAAGAACTGAGGTGAAGGCACGAGAACTCAGAAGAGAAGCTCAGCAGAAAATACGTAGGGCATACTGGGAATACCTCAGCAGCACCCTGATTGGCAAGCTGGCAAGTACAAACGCTTCTGGACATACATCAAGCACCAGAGGTCGACCAATGCAGGAGTTTGCTTCTCTCAAGATGAACGGAACCCTGTTATCTGGCCCAAAAGAAAAAAGCAGAGGCCCTCAATCAACAATTCCAATCAGTGTTCAGTGATGGCAGAAATTACTCCCACGACGAGTTTTTGGAGAAGTGTACTATGGCAGACAAGGCTGAACACTCACGGTCACTGAGGAAGGAGTCAAACGATTGTTGAAAGAACTAGACCCTCATAAAACCAGTGGTCCCGATGGAGTCAGCTCAAGAGTCTTAAGAGAACTCGCCGAGGAAATAGCCCCATATGCCATCTTTCAGTCATCCCTCACTACTGGTCAAGTTCCATCTGACTGGACGGATGCGCTCGTCGTACCAATCTACAAGAAGGAGGAGCATTACAACCCAGCAAATTAAAGGCCTGTCTCCTTGACCTGCATCTCTTGCAAACTGCTGGAGCACACTATCGTGAGTTCTGTGATAGAGCATCTAGAGCGGAACAACATCCTCTATGCCCAGCAGCCGGGTTCAGGAGACAGCGATCCTGTGAGACCCAGCTCCTGGAGTTCATTGATGAGTTGGTAGACAGCATGGAAGAGGGACGACAGACTGACATCCTTGTCATGGATTTCACTAAGGCATTTGACAAAGTAAATCACCGTCTCCTCTTACACAAGGTTCACCACTACGGCATCGGGAGTGAGGTCAACCGCTGGATCAAGGGATTTCTGTCAAACCGACATCAAGCAGTTGTAGTGGAGGGAGCCCAATCAGAATATGTCAGGGTGAGGTCAGGTGTACCACAAGGATCAGTTTTGGGACCTTGCTTGTTCCTTGTATACATCAATGATCTCCCTGAGAGCCTGACTTCACCTTGTAGGCTGTTCGCTGACGACACTGCAGCTTATAGAGCAGTCACATCCCAGCGAGACCAAGACCAGCTACAAGAGGACCTCCATCGCCTTGGAGAATGGGAGAAGAGCTGGGACATGGTCTTTCACCCAGAGAAGTGTACTGTTCTTCCTGTGACCAGAAGTCGGCGACCCCTTCACTACCAGTACAAGCTGCATGGACACACACTTGACACTGTGTCATCAGTCAAGTATCTCGGCATCACCATTGAGAAGAACATCAGCTGGGATTCTCACATTGATGCCATCACTTTGAGAGCAAGCAGGATGTTGGGATTCCTTCGTAGGAACTTGAAAGCTGCCCCCACAGAGCTGAGAGAGAGGCTTACCTGACATTTGTCAGGCCCCTCTTAGAATATGCCAGCTCTGTGTGGGACCCCCATACATAGAGGAATGTGGACAGAATAGAAGCAATACAGAGAAGGGCGGCTCGCTTCGTATTGAACCGCTACCACAACACCTCAAGTGTAAATAACATGCTTTCTCAACTGGGATGGCCCTCCCTTCAGCAACGCCGTCAGATGGCACGTCTGACAATGCTGTATAAGATTCAGAATAACATGGTCGCAGTCAGCCACAGCAAACTACATCCAGCTCCGGTCCGCCAAAGAAGAGGACATGACAAACAGTACTCTGCCATCCAGTGCCGCACACAGTATCGGCAGAACTCATTCTTTGCTAGAACAATTTTGAGACTGGAATGAGTTGTCAGCAGAGTCTGTGACCGCCCCCACTCTTGACACCTTCCAGTCAAGGGTGCAACTGCTGCTCTGATTCTCTTCTTTTTTTTTTTCCTTCTTCGCCGGGCAAGCCCCAACCTGAAAAGTGTCCCCCAAAAAATCAAATTGTTGATTGTGGACACTCAAAGGAAGAAGGAAGAAAAAGAAGGTTGAGGTCAAGGTCGTATGGCCTTGAACACTGAAAATCCATTTTTAGAAATATCTCAGGCACCATTCAACATAGGATGTTGAAACTTGGAGTGCATGTGCTTCGGCTCATGCCCCCTCCGAGTATTGTTGACCGATTAAGGTCAAGGTCAAGGTCATATGACCTCGAACACAGAAATATATTTTAGCCATATCTCAAGCACCAGTCAATATTTTGACCGATTAAGGTCAGGTTCAAGGTCAAGGTCGTATGACCTTGAACACTAAAAGTATATTTTTTAGCCATATATCAAGCACCATTCATCGTAGGATATTCAAACTTAGTGTGAAGGTGCTTTGGCTCATGCCCCTTCGAATACTGTTGATCGATCAAGGTCAAGATCAAAGTCGTATGACCTTGAACACTGAACAAATACTTTTAGCCATATCTCAAGCACCAGTCAACATAGGATGTTGAAACTTGGTGTGAAGGTGCTTTGGCTCGTGCCCCTTCCGAATATTGTTGACCCATCAATCTCAAGGCAAAGGTCGTATGACCTTGAACACTGAAAAATATTTTTAGCCATATCTCAAGCACCAGTCTACACAGAATGTTGAAACTTGGTGTGCAGGTGCTTTGGCTCATGCCCCTTCCGAATATTGTTGAACGGTCAAGGTCAAGGTCGCATACACACACACACACACACAAGCACGCATACGCACACGCCCGCAGGCGCGCGCACACACACACACACACACACACACACACGCACGCATGCACACACACACAGAGGAGAGATTGAGAGAGAGAGAGAGAGAGAGAGAGAGAGAGAGAGAGAGAGAGAGAGAGAGAGAGAGAGACAGGGAGGGAGAGAGAGAGAGGGAGGGAGAAAGAGACACAGAGAGAAAGAGACAGAGAGACACTGAGACAGACAGACAGATGGACAGACAGACAGACAGACAGAGAGAGAGAGAGAGAGAGAGAGAGAGAGAGAGAGAGAGAGAGAGAGAGGAGGGTGATCGGGTGGGGAAGGGGGGGGGGGGGGGGGAGTGGAGGGGGAGGCGGTATGAAAGAGTGAGGATCAACAAATTGTTGTCATTTGCATGCACCTCAAAAAGAGTGTCGACAATCCATGCCGTTGCGACAATCTAAATCCGTGCCGGAAGGTCAGACACAAACTGACGTATGAGACAATCCGTGCCGTTGCGACAATCTAAATCCGTGCCGGAAGGTCAGACACAAACTGTCGTATGAGACAATCCGTGCCTTTGCGACAATCCGTGCCGCGACACGACTGCACTGTATGTGGGAGCGTGTTTATGCCTTGTGTCGGGAACTTAAAAGAATCGAAGACCTCCTTCACATGAACGCATGACCCTAACCAGATTCTAACCCCACCTAACCTAAGACTATCCAAAATCCAAACCTCTACCTCCTTAGAAAAGGGGAATACTAGGAAAAACATGAGGAAATTAGAATGGAAACCCTTAGAAGAGAGAAGAGCTTTTATCAAACTTAACATCTTCTTCAAAGGCAGAGCTAAAGTAATTGATATTCCAATGGAACAACTAGTATTGAATAAAAGTAGCACCAGGGGTGGCGGTCAATGTTATAGCCTACCATACCTGCATCAAATATTGACAGCCACTTACATTCTTTTTATCCCAGTTCTGTACGGCTGTGGAACTCACTGCCGGGTGCCATCAAGATTGCCACAAATGCAATCTCATTTAAAAAACAAATTGATACGACAGTTTTGAGATCTGCATATTGACGATTTTCTATTTTTACTTCCCCAGATATTTTACTGTTACCTGGGCCTGAATTTGGCCATTGCTTTTAACTTCTTGAATATCGAGTGCGACCCCTTGTTGCCAAATTTGCTCCAGGGGCCAACAGTCTGAGTCGCACTATTTTATGTTATTTTATTTTACTTTTTAACATGCGCGCTGGTGACCTACTCGTTTTTGAGTGAACCAGTATTTTAGGAAGAAGAAGAAGAAGAAGAACATAGGTAGTAGTTCTCTGGGTTTACACTAATAATCAAATGTACAACAGGCATCAATAGAATTGAATATAATGTTATTTATTCGATAGGCACGCAATCAGAACTAAACAAGGTTGAAAAATAATGAGGGGGACACATAGGCCGCGAGGTCTACGGCCAAAAGTCAGTCCCTGCAACAACTACCACTACTACTACATCTAAAAATAGATCCCAATTATAGCAAGGTGTTCCAGATGAGGTGTCGCAACGCCTAGCAATCGCCTCGCCAAGCAATCGCCTTGATTGCGCATACAGGACGTAAGCACCTGAACACAAGCAACTAAAACGACAGTCGGGATAAGTTTGCCACTTATACTGTCCAGAAGGTTCGTATCGTCAGAGTTTTTCTTCAAGACGTAGGCCTACAAGAGAATAGAATTTAGATAAAGATGTCAGAGGAAAATCCAAGCGACACCGGGAGTAGTTCGCCGAAACTGTGGAGAGGAGTACACAAGGAACGCCTTAGCAAGAGGCTGGCATATATTTTACGGTACGCGGCACGGAGAGAAGGACTGCAGGTGGACGACGCCGGTACGGTAATTTTCTACAATGGTGGTGATGAAGGTTTAAAGAATGTGTGTGCGTGCGTGCGTGCGTGCGTGTGTGTGTGTGTGTGTGTGTGTGAGAGAGAGAGAGAGAGAGAGAGAGAGAGAGAGAGAGAGAGAGAGAGAGCTCAACTTTATTAATCTGGAACTCACCTTTATCACACACACACACACACACACACACACACACACATATGCACACACACACATACGCGCGCGCACACACACACACACAGAGGCACACATGCACGCACACAGACATAAATACACATGTAGCTGAGAGGTTATGGATTGTAAATTTAACGTCTGGGTCAGGCTGATTTAGATGAATGGCTAATTTAAATGAATGTTTCTATTATGTGTGCGCATGGACACACACACACGCACAGACATGCACAGATTGATCCATCATTAAAACAACCCTCTTCATCTATCAATAGCAGTTCTTTCTTCCCCTTCCCTTGCCCATCAAACTGATTCTGTGACGTGTGTGTGTGTGTGACTTTGTGTGCGTGTGTGTGCTGGGGTGTGCATATGTGTGTGTGCGCGCGCATGCTGTTGTGTCCATTTTTGTGCGACAGTGTGTGTGGGATCATGTGTTGTGTGTGTGTGTGTGTGTGTGTGTGTGCGCGCGCGCATGCATGGGTGTGTGTCAATATACAACCTTATTCATCTTCTTTCATTTATTTTTTTCTTTAACTTTTTATTTATTTGTAAGCACTTAGGGCTTATGATGCAAGATTAAGCGCCATACATAATCATCATTATTATTATTATCATTATTTGTATTTGGACACTTCTGCTATGCTGCTCCTTTGTGTATGTAACAAATGTGTAACTTCAAATGTAAGGTAAATACATTCATAATGTGTAACATTTCAGTTTCAGTAAGGTGTCAGTGCATGCAGATAAGTCCCTATACGCTGCATCTGTTAAGTGTTGAGACTGTATGGTGCACGATTTACAGCTGATTGATAAAAGAATTGATGACTAGGATGAAGGGATTTAAGATGAAGGTCTCATGGATAAGATATATAATAGCAGATATCTGACCTGTGCATTAGCCCAACAGCTGGTCGCCCTTTGAGTATCTCCCTAGCATTGTCTGCACCACCGTTATCATTGTATGCTGTGTTTGTGCGAGTGTGCCACCCCACTGTGTATGTGCTGTGCTTGGATGGATGGGCACAGGCCCATGTGAAACAAGTACTTGTGTGTTTGCTATGTGTATGTGCGTGTGCGAGCGCATGCATGTGTGTGCATGTGTGATCTTGGGCTGTGTTGAGCATGCCCCTGCATGCGCGAATGTGCATGTATTTATATATATATATATATATTATATGTATGTAGATGTGTGTATGTAGACCTTTGTATGGTCGTACATGCATATTATGTGTTTTTTTTGTTTGTGTGTAAGCATATGTGTGTGCTATGTATGAAAATAATGATAATGATAGTAAGGGTAAAATAATAGAAATAATGATGAAAATTTATAGAAATGAAAAAGACATAGGTCATGATAAATAATTTGTAATTATAAATTAGATGAGGACTCCCTTGATTCCTTATTTTTCATTACTTTTTCAAGAGTTTTGTGTGTTTAGTTTGTTCTGTTGCTAACCACTCATGCATGATTTATTTGGGTCCACATGCACATTATGAGGGCAGGTGCTCAACCCAAAAAAAAGTAAAAGTTGTGAACCTCTTATGACTTTGAAATTGGCATATAGCATACATTCAATATTCTTGGGATTTGGCTGCATTGACTCTAGTGATGGAAAAAGATAATGAACATTTGATGCTTTGCCATGTGTTGTCAGGGTTTGTAGGTTTGCACTGACTCTAGTGATGGTAAGGATAATGAACATTTGTTTGCTTTGCTATGTGTTGTCAGGGTTTGTAGGGCTGCAGGAACTGCTGTCAGTGCCTATGCTGTCCCAGTACTCTGAGGGGAAAAAGTCATGGAGGAGGTGGATAATTCACAGTCACACAGAGGCAGCCATCGCTTTGAATGTCATACAGAAAATGGCAAAAGTTGGTCCGTGCTTCTTAGGGAAAGGAGAATGGACAAGGTGAAAAAAATAAATGTTGCATACAGTACAACACTGTATAAATATGAAAGTACTTAGACAAAGCGCCAGATATGTATAGACTTGCATGAAAAAACAAGAGGCTTGAAAGTGGACACAGAATGGCTTGTTCCAATTTTCATAAGGTAAAGTCTGCAAAATGTTCTTTTCTCTATTTTAGCAATGGTAAAATTAGTGAATTTTTAGAGGCAAAATGAAGAATGATGAAAACATGCATGCATCATCAAAGGACGTGAACACATAGAGATGCAGGATCTATCTATCTAGTCCTCTTTGTGCTGGTAGAAACAAAAGGGCCCTCGACCAGAGCCCGCCACTGATGTCGGTGGGGTTTGAAACACGTTCCAGACGGCCCATGTCCAACCATTGTCCTTCATCTCCCTCTCTACTGTTCTCCCCCAAAGTTTCCTTGGGGCGTCCTCTTCTTCTTCGGCCATCAGGAGTCCATCGTAGGGCGATTTGGAAATGGCTGTTGTCTGCTGGCGGAGCACATGGCCTATCCATCGCCAACGCCTTCGTTTGATTTGCGTTGAGAGGGGTTCAGTTTTGCTCTTTGTGGAGTTCTTCATTGGTGATGGTATTCGGCCAATAGATGCGTAGAATGCGTCTGAGGCATCTTTTTTGGGAAAGGGACATCTAGTTTGTTGTGATGGTTTTGGTCATCTTCCATGATTTGATCCATAAAGAAGGTGCTTATTACATTTGATTTGAAGATTCTAACTTGTTTTCAGGCGGATATTCCCTGTCTTCCATGTGCTCCTGAGTGAGGAAAAGGCCTGGCTGGCTTTTGCAAGTCGAGCCCGGATCTCCCTCCCCCCCCCCCCCTGTATTTGACATCTTGGATCCAAGATAGGTGAAGTCGCTAACTTCCTCAATTTCGTCTCCGTTCAGTTTGATGTTGTCTTGGACTCTGGCATTCATTCTCATGCTCTTTGTCTTCTTGGTGTTGACCTTCAAGCCAAGGTTTCCAGCGGGTGCTGCCAAGGCCATCTGTTTTCTCCTGCATGTCTTGGTAGCGATGTGACATCAGGGCAATATCGTCAGCAAAGTCCAAGTCTTCCAGTGTTGTTTGTTCCCACCATTGTCGTGGTCCATCTGATTCCCCTCCTCTCTCTGTCTGTGGCGTTCTTCATAACCATCCATGGCCAGGATGAAGAGGAAAGGCGATAGGTGCAGCCCTGTTTCACTCCCGTGCCGACATTGAAGGCGTCGTGAGCTCCGTGTTGCAGATCACTTGTGCGCTGAAGTCACTGTACAGCATCTCAATGACCCGGCAAGTTTTGCAGGGATTCCGTAGTGTCTCAGGATTTTCCATAAGGACTCTCGGTGGATGCTGTCAAATGCCTTCTCCAGGTCAATGAAGTTGATGTACAAAGGCGTTTCCACTCATTGCTCTGTTCCAGACCTGGCGCAGAGTGAAGATATGTCTGAGCGGGATCGTCCAGGGCGAAAGGCCTGCTTGTTGTGGACGGAGATTCCTCTAAAGGGGTTTCCGTCAGCCTTGACATCACAACCTTGCTAAATACCTTGCTGTGAGAGAAAGAAGTGTTATGCCCTCCAGTTGTTGCAATCTCCAAGATCTCCCTTTTTGGGCAACTTGAAGATAAGACCTGTTTTCCACGCTTCAGGGGTCTGGCCCGTTTCCCAAACCTGTCTGAAGATCTCCGTCAGAATAGGGGCTGTCACATTAATATCTGCTTTCAACATTCTGCTGTTACCCCATCTGCCCTGGTGCTTTCCGTTCTTCTGGTTTTGATTGCTGCTGTACTTCTTCTAGGCTCGGTGGATCGATGCAGATGTCCAGGTCTATACCTGCCGGTTGGAAAACTGCTAGCTGAGGGGGGTTTGGTCTGTTCAGAAACTGACTCGAAATGTTTTTCCAGCGCTGTAGTTTTTCTGCTCTCCCTCAAAAGACCTTCCCATTTGTCCTTTACTGGTACATCATTGTTTTGGAACCCATTGTTTAGCTGCTTGTTTATCTTGTACAGCGTTTTTAGATCATTTTACCAGCTGCTTCCTCTGCCTCATTGCCAGTTTCTCGATGTAGTCCTTCTTGTCAGCTCTTGTCATCTTCTTTACCTCTTGTGTTTAATTCTGCATATCTTCTTCTGTTGCTCTTTCAAGCGTTCTGATCTGGTGTTGTGATCTTCTGCTTTGTCAGCTTTCTTTCATCTATCTTTTCCCAGGTTCCTTTCCCTATCCACTCTTCCTTCTTCTTTCGGCGGAAGCCTAGTACCTTTTCTCCTGCTTCCCCCAAGGCCTGGTTGAAACTGTTATTGTTAACTCTTGTTGTTCCCTAGCGCCTGGAATCTTTCTCTATTTCCACAGCGAAAGCTTGTTTGGTGAGCGTCTCATTCAGTCTGTCAGAGTCTATTCTCTGCTGAGTGCCCGTCTTCCTCGTGTTCGGCGTAAATTTCAGGGAACGGTGGCCAAAACAAGGGTGTGATCACTGGCAACATCTGCTCCTCTGTAGGCCCTGACATTTTTGAAGGGAGCTCCTCCATCTCGATTGACTATGATGTGATCTATCTGGTTTTTGGTGGTCCCGTCTGGTGATGCCAGGTTGTTTGTGAATATCTCTGTGTTGAAAAGGGTGCCTCCAATCAACAGGTTGTTCTCTCCACAGAAGTCTGCTAGTCTTTCTCCATTGTCGTTGATGGTACAATTCCATGTTTGCCCATAAACATGCTCCCTCCCGGTGTTGTCACTGCCCACTTTGCATTCAAATCGCCGGGATCAGCACCATGTCAAAGGGCGCAAATACTCTCCGCTGCTGCTTGGAGCTGATCTAAATGCATCCTTGGCTTCTATATCTGCATCTTCGGTTGGTGCGTAGCAACTAGAACTGTCAGCTTGGTGTATTTGGAGTGGAATCTTGCCCTTTAAAAGTCTTGGTCCAAATGGTTTCCATTCTAGTAATGCTTTTTCTGTTTTTCTGTTGAGGAGAAGTGCTACTCCCTCAGAGTGTTGGTTATCTGATCTTCCAGAGAAGACATTTGGGATGTCCTGACGCCAGTCTCCTCTTTCCTGTGCCGGTCCATCTGGGCCTCGCTGATCCCCTGATGTCCAGGCTGTAGTTGTCAAACTCTTTGACTGTTGGGGCATCTTGCCAGTCTGGTACAAGGTCTGGACGTTCCAGCACCCCACCCTCATCTTCTGTTTCGGCTTCAGCAAATCCACCATCGGGGCGCCAGCTCCCTCTCGGGTTTGGCTGTCGTCCGTCATCAGTCCCGTTGCCTGGTGTGCTTCATTGCCGTCGCCATCTGTGTCGGATGCTCTGGTATTGGTTTCTGTAACAATCTTTTTTTTAAGGGACAGGTTGTTAGCCCTGTGCCCTACCCCCCAAACCCGGAGGACCAGTGTCACCTTAGTCGCCTCTTAGGACATGCTGGTGACTGCAGGGACGCGAATTCTAGCAGTGCCACCTCCATAGGCACACCCCCGGGAATCCCACGGGGGAGAGATGCAGGATAGTGATCAAGAAATGAATAGATCATACCTGACAGCCAAGCACATGGGAAATGTTGGTAACATGTAGCCATTTTAACAAGGCTTATTCAGCAATAATATCTCCAGCTTTGCAGGGGGAAATAACTACATCCCAAACAAGGAGTGATTTAATGTTTAGTCAATGCGTGCAGGAGGTGGTAATTTTAACCGATACAAGGTAAAATTTAATATTCAGTGAATGCACATGGGGGGAATTAATCATAGCCCAAGCCCGTTGCAGTTTAGTGTTAAGTTGAATGCACACACAGGGGAAAGATCATAAGGTAAAACAGGTGCAATATTTATTCAGTCACAGTCTTGCAGGAGAAATCCAAATCATAAGCAGCCACCCAACACCAGCACTACAGGCTTTACAGCTAGCTGTGCACAAGAGTTGTCAAACTTTGGGTTCATTGGCAGCCAACGCCAAACTGACACCGATGCTTGTGAAGGGCTTCATCATTGCTGCAGATGTCATGTCTGCAGATTTTAGGTCCTTGTCAGTATGCTGCTGTGAATTTCATTTGTAACCAGACTGACAATGCTTTATTACAATACCTTATAAATTTTTGGGGACAACAAAGTTTAAAAGTATGCAGGGGTTCACAGAGGCCAAAACCCAAGCAAAACATATTGGAATGATGTACTGCACAATGTGCATGTGTTAATGAAAATGAATTTCCAGCTTATGAATGTATTTAAATTTTTTTTGTAAAGTGAAAGTAGTTCATGCCGTCTTCAAACACATCCACAAGTAAGTGCAGCAAAAGGAATGACATGAAAAGGACGATAGGTCATGATTAATGACATTGTTTTTTTTTCAATTTCCTGATGAAATTTACTTAAATATCAAAATGTTGCAAGAAGTTGATTTGATGCCACTACTTGAGAAAGTCATAACCCTTACACACCTGCACATCAAGGGGTGTGTGTGCTAAGGGCAACGAGAGTGTAGTGAAAGTGAACTTTAAACCCCATATTTATTTCATGCAAACGCACAGTTGCCAAATTCTTCACCATGTTGCAGTTTCAATGGTTTAGTGGATTATACATCATCAGTTTGAATGTTTGCTTGTACTTCACTTAATGTGGGCTGATGTAGGTATGCATGTATATTGAATTAAACAATTTCCTTTGAATTTAAATATGAAACTTATTTTCTAATTTTCCTTACAATGGTTTTGTTTGGTTGCTTGTTTTGTCTGCAAAATAGGCAAAGGATTTTGCTGTTCAAATTTTTAGTCTCCTCAAAACACTATCCCCCGGCATCTGTTTTGAGTCTACATCTGGAGTCAAGACTTGAACCTTGCATCACAATGTAAATGTTGCTTGATAGGTGGCTCCAGTGGACAAGAACAGATGAACTTATCTCAACACCAAAAACTTTCCAAACAGCAGTGAGAGAACATGGCAAAAAGACCTGTCACAAAGAAAATTCAGATTGAGGCCATCATGACAGTTCCAAGAAAAAACATCAACAAACAAACAAATGGAAACAGGAAAACCCTGGCGACTGAACGCAAATCCAGCTTTGATCAAAGATGTTATTCACTTATTGGTGCAGCAGCCTCCAAATCTACCATGACTGAAAGTCTCACACGCGGATAGAAAGTTTATTGCTAGTTTTTAAAGAAGGAGACTGAAAGCTTGTACAACAGAAACCAAGTGTCCTACAAACTAAAACAAAAATGTTCAGGCTTTTATTTTTGTTCCAATTTTTTTTTATGTGCTAGAGGATTGTCTAATAAGGCAGTCTGTAAGTCAACTTGCTCTTTATTTGTATGTTGTGTGTTAACAGAATCCGTACCATGATGGCAGCCAGGTTTTTACACTGTTTGAAAGCAGCATACAGGTGATACTTGGCAACTTGGAGCAGTATGACTTGCATAACTTTCCTGACGATTATTTGATTGGGTATGATTGGGTGTGCATGGGGAATGCGAGGGAATGCTAATGTGATATGTTCTGTCTGATATATTCAGTACATTGAAAGGAAGGGATTGAATTTGAATGAATAATTATGCTGTCTATATACAAAGTTGTGCATACATTTTTATTTATCAAGAGGAAATTAATAATGGTAGATGACATCCAGGGTGTACCTGCTTGGATACAGTAGCCTTCACTGTGTTTGGGAACTGAAAACTGCAGGGCCCTGATTTTGTATTATTTAGATGCATGTTGAAGGGTAAAGGCTTGTTTTGTCTTCCTTGTGATATGCAATTGCCCAAACGCCCAAAACGCTGAATCCATTGTTTGTACTTATGCAAGCTGTTCTTTGAAAGATGCCTTTATGAGGCGTTTCAGAGGGTCATGAAACAAAGCTCAGCCTTTGAAACATGGAGTAAAACACTGTCATTCACAAAACAGCTCACTAACCATGCTGTTCTAATGTGCATCAGTTATCATAGCCCACAAGCACAGAAAACAGTTTGTTCTAGAAAAGGAGGTAAATGAAAATCTGGGCTAGAAAATATTGGTTGGATGGTGTAATAAAAAGACTGCGTGGTTTTCACTATAGTTTGTATGAACAAAATGTGATTTTTATGTCATTTTAGCCATTTTGAAAGATGTGTAATTGGGTATCTTTCAAACACTCTGTTTCACACATGTACTCATCAGTCATGTGCATATAAAAGGATAATCTCAGTAAATGCATATTTCTGAGCAGAGAATGCCTGTTTTGACAAAATTATTTGACTACTATGTGCCAGTTTCTTTTTGGTATTTGATGTAAAAGTCCATTGTAAGTAATAAACATAATCATTTAACTTATTGTATACTTCATTTCTTGGCGAGATAATTGGTGTTGACAAAATTAATGTGTAAAGTGATGAATGGACATTGTTATATGATCCACTGTGTACCGCTATTCCTTTATGTGATAATTTGGTTTTGACACCTGTCGAAAGTGACATATCTACAGATTTGACCAACTGCATACTTCCATTTCTTTACTGGATCACCTGGTTTTCATGCCTGTGTAAATTGATGTATTAACAGAATTACCTGTCGTATTCAGTACCTATGTTTCTTTTGGGGACTGCATGGTGTTGATGCCTGTCAAAAGTGATGTACTAAGAGACTGGACTGATTTTGCATGTCTTTTTCTGCCCTTGTCAGCTTCATGTTGAATCGTCTGGCACGGCAAAAGAAGCTGAACAACGCATCATTGAAAATACTGCTGTGCCGGTCTTGGAACATTTAAATCTGCAAGATGTATACTTAACACAGAACACACTACGCATTGTCTACGCCCAGTTTCCACATCTTAAAAGCCTCAGCCTACGTAACTGCAGCTACATTGTCACCGACAGTTCTACTGAACCAGCTGACCAAGGTAAATACATTTTTCATTGTATTTTCACATGAGTTAATCTCATCATCAATAAGCATTCCTGTGAAACTGTATGTTTGAACTTAACAAAAGGAAAAAAGTTGCATGTATTATTTATAGCACATGAGCATCTTCAGAATCAGTTTCATAAACTTTACAACATTTCGTTAGTAAGAACATAGATTATTTAAGCAGAGATGGTTGATAAATGTAATATTCTGTGATAGCTCCATGGATGAGAACGTCATCAAAAATAGGAAAGATCTTTGGAGAGATGGTTATTCACTGGGGAGGCAGACAACTTGCATAAACACATGCAGGTGAAAACAACAAGACCTATTTGCAGTGAGATCAGAGAGCCTTTCCTTGGATGTGTTTTCCACTGACAGGATGTTAAACATACCTTCCACACTGCCACCTACCTCCATTCTGCTGTGTGTACTCCACACTGGCTGTCTGTACAGGTAGTGTCCGCAGGAGTATCAGCCAGCGTTCGCAGAAAGAAAGAAAGGAAGTGTGAAAAAAAATCTTTTTCCTTCCAAGAACTAGTTTCACCACCTTTTTTTCAGTAGCACTTTAGGATTTTGGAAATGTTACTCTAAAGAGTCCATGTAATGACCCTTCTGTCTCATTCCACTATTTGATTGATTGCTTCTGACATTATTATTGTGCTTGAGATAGAGTTGTGTGTAATACTGTTTACTTGAAGTGTGATTGCCGAGCTTAAGATAGGGCTTTGTGTAATGTACACAGGATCCAGGTATCTTTCTTTTTCTTTTTTTTTTCTTCCTGTCCCAGCCACCTCAGTGGCAATACACCCACAACGCTTATTCTGAATCCTCATTCACAGCCACAGCCTGGCCCATCCTGCCTTAGCCCTGGCACTGGCAATCCACAGGGAGCAGTCAGTGTCAAGTCATAATGAGGCAACCCACCAGAGGAGACGTAAGTCAAAATGAGGCAACATACTGCTATCGAGTCATTTTGGTGGTGTTGTTCTGATCCAACATACACAGGTCACCACCTACTAAGCCCCCTACTGATTACAATAATTTTGTAGTTCTGATCCAACATACACAGGTCACCACCTATTAAGCCCCCTACTGATTACAATAATGTTGTAGTTGTAGAACTGGTGTAAGACTAAGAGAGGGAGGGTGCCACCATATCTGTCAAATGATATTCCCCATGATTTGGCCAATTCCAGTGAGTGTCAGAATCAAACCAAGGTAACAGACATGGAGGTCACTATGACAGCAGGGCATCAAGGGCCACAGAATTTAAGACCTTTTTATAAAAAGTGCTGATCAATGAGGATGCTACAGATTTCCATTCGGATCTGAAACTGCATGACAGGACTGTTCTCGATGCTTACTGTCATACAATATCTCAGTCAGTTAGGCGTGAAAGACACAGACACATGAAGTTACAGTCTGGAAATTCGAGTGACATTTCAGATTCATCCACTAAGTGGATGAACCTGGCCTGTGTGATCCCAGTCTTCCCAGTTGAGTCCATAGGAAACTCAACTGTGGCTAGGAGCAGGTTGGGGCAGAAAAATCCTATATATAAATGGCTCTGATGGGAATCAAACCCACAACCTCCCAAGCCAAGAGTCCACGATATTAACCACTTTGCTGTGGTGGCTGGTACTGGATCCAGTTTTTTGTCAACTCCAATTTTTAATTCATTCTTTCATCTCAACTGTTTTAAAAGTTAGTGAACTGCTGAAATGCTAAATCTGGTTTCAGATTCTGATATCTTAAAAGCATAATTATTGTTTCCTGTCTGAAAGACCTCTTTTTTTTCCTCAGTGGTTTACTTACTGGTCACAAGATGAAATTTCCACACTTTAGCCACAGCACTCACAGTCACACCAATGTGTGTTTTTTACCACTGCAAAGTTCATCACACTGGAGTTGTAACACAGTGCAGGGATATTACAGAAACTTCTTGTGTTGCAGAATCTAAGGGATCTTGAGTTTCTGAACCTGACAGGTTGCCATCACCTGACAGACAAGTGCATCAAGTGCCTGGTCACCAACCTGCCCCACTTAACCACCCTTGGCTGCAGTCTGAATAAAGGCATCACAGAGGCTGGCATCATTCACTTGCTGAGCAAAGCTCCTTCCCTAAGGAAGGTGGATGTCTATGCACTCAAAGCTTCTGATGAAGCTAAGCAGATGATTGACAAAATACGAACTGAGCGAAGGATTATTGTCATCATGAATGGACTAGAAGAGAAAGATGAGAATGGTGTTGTAAGACGCATAGCACCCACATATCAAAAAGGGATGATGTAGTAGGACATTTCACAGTGGAGTGCTATGGCTGTGATACAAATACAATACACATTTTGGTGTTGTGTGGCTTGCTGATACCATAGTCTGGGAATAGCATTTGAGATGTGTGAAATCATCAGTGCAGCAGCTGGTTAAGGTTTTTCATAGATAAGATTTAAAAAAAAAAAAAAAAGGGAAGCAACGATGTGATGTACTGCACAGTTCATAATGATGGCTAAACTGCTGAAATCTGTGACAGTTCTAACAAAGACGTTGGGTGGTTCTTAATTTCATTTAACCCCTTCACATGCCTGACCCTTTTTCTGCTCTGAAAAAACTATTTGCCATGGCATTTTTGGTCATGGAGGGTAAAAATTGACAAAAAATTCTAGCTCAAAAACTATAGAACAGAAGTGCATAAACCCTATACTTTTCTGAAAGGAAATTGAATGTTCAATCTTTTGGTAATAATTGCACACACAGCCAAGAACACTGCAAAAAGTTTATGTCCAATAAAATGGGTGTATTAATTTTCACTCAATTTCTATACATTACATTATAGGCCTAATACTATCATATCAGTGTGGAACAAAATGAATTATTGTAAGAAAACAAAATCATAAGGAAAATTGCATTTTCTTACCTTATGCACATGAAGAAATATCCAAAATTTTCACATTCACCAGTTTTTGTCCTCAGTTCCACACAGTTCATCTGGGTTTCAGAATGAAATTTCTGTGTCACTGGTTTTTTCCACACAAGAAAATATAATAAAAGCACAGCACAAAACACACACAGATGATAAACAAAACTGTATGTATACAGAGCTGTATGCTAAGGGCAGCAGTCTAATAGCTTGGTGTTATGCACCTGGAAGCAAGGCTGTGCACACAAAGATGGGGTTGAAGGACACACAGCGGTAGTTTCCTTCCGGATGCCCCTTTTGCCTGTCAACAACAACAGCCCTAAAAGTCTGGACATTTCAGGACAGTCTGTTGGTTTCCAGTCCTTGATGTGAGCAAACCTATTCTGTGGACAAGACAGCTACCACCTGATCTGCGTAGAGGTTTGTCTCAGCAGTCTGTCTGTCCTGCATTTCATCATTGATGAACAGCCGGTAGTAGTCCACTGGTCTGCCCCCCTCCAGTAGAACCTTCAGGCCAGGTTCACCAGTAAACTCAGGGATGTCTGGCTGGGCGTTGTTTGGTGGCACAAGGGGCTGGGCCAACACACCACCTCTCCCTCTCTGTACAGCAGCTCCCTGTCCTCTGCCTCTGATCCCCCGTCCTCTGCCAACACCTGTTGACATAAAATGAAAGTCATGTTCACATGCACACACACACACACAAACACAGAGGCACACACACACTCTCTCTCATACACACAAATAGCTGTACAACACATGCACATTACTACTTTTCACTCAGTCTTGTTTCAAGTATCTACTCAAAAACCATTTCATTAGACACACACACACTCTCTCTTTCTCACCCACTCATATACACACACAAACGCGCACACACACACACACACAGAGCAGTACAACACGTGCATCATTACTACTCACTCAGTCTTGTTTCAAGTATCTACTCAAAAATCATTGCACACACACACACTTACAGAGTGTGAAATCATACACTCTCATACACAGTGCCACGCCCACTCAGTAAAGTCTTCTGTTTTCTGGTGAATGCCAAGAGAGCAAAACCCAGTCATCAACACACTGGCACAAGACAATAACAAAGAGTCGTACCTGTACACCTTCCAAAGCTTGGCCTTCTCGCTTGATGCCAGCTAGCTCAGCCACGAGTAGGCTGACCAGTTGGTTGAACGCAAGTTTTAGCAGATGATGCTTCTATCACACTCGAGTTTCACACCCCTCTCTGTATTGCTTGATTGACCTTTGCCCACTTCAAAATCTGGGTCAGTCAAGTGGCCGTACTCTGCCTCCAGCCCTGCTCTCTCCTCTCTGCTCACGTCATCTCCAACTATTCTAGTAATATCGACATCAGCGTCACCCCCACTCCTCTGAACAGCTGATTCGTGACCTTCGTCCTCATCCAGCGAATCTTCTGACTCACTGGCATCACCGAATTCCTCGTCTTCAATCAGTTCAGGAACTTGTTCAACATCAGTGATAACAAAATCACTGTAATCTTTTGCTACACGCTTTCTTTTGATACCACTTAGGCCACTTGATAGTTCTTCAGTCATGTTGAAGTCATGTGAAAATCTGCAGGGGGTGGTATCAGTAACAGCCCAGACCGACCACTTGCCCATCTCATTGGATTCTTTTACTCATGAATATGTATAGCAAACACATCAAACTTTCTTATTGGTGTGAATTGGGAAACCCTGATCTTGAGATTATGATTGGAAAACTCTTAGTGACGGAATTGCTGTGATGTGGCACTTTTTTGCACACAGAACTTTCAAGGGATTTCCTGTGATGGGGCGGGCTAGAGATGAATATGCTAGAATGATGTAAAAAATAATGCTAAAACTAAAAGAGTGACATTTTAATTTCACATCGTCTAAAATTATATTGGCTTTTTTTAATTGATCTGCCAAATTTTTTTCCCCGCTTGATTTGTGCACTTGTGGTCCATTTAATTTTGCCATGGGTCTTTATGGAAGATGCCATTGACATGCCTATCATGACCGAGTATTTATGTCTTTGCACATGTTTTTCTACCATTGATTTTCTTTTCATGACCATATATTTTTGCTTTACCATTTTGCAAATGCCATTGACATGCCTCATGTGATTGTGTATTTTTGTCTTGGCTGTAGATCTAAGCTGCCATTGATATGCCTATTATGACTTATATTTTTGCCCTGGCTCTTTATTTAAGGTGTTATTGACAGGTTCAATTGGCCTGTGTAATTTTGTTTTGGCTCTTGGTTTAAGCTGCCATTGACCATATTTTGATCAGGTATCAGCCCCTTGGTTTATGACTCCATTAACATTCCTAATTTGATTGAAAATTTGTGTCTTGGCTGTTGTTTTAGTATATTATCTAGGTAGCATCTGACATGACTTTTTACTGTTTCTTCAATTGAGAACCTTCAACATTTGTCTTTTGGGTCTTCACCTTTTCCTGATCTAAATGGTATGCTTTGTTCTTTTCACCTTTGAGAGAGAGTGGAGACACTCATTCGCCCCCAGATTGTTGAGAGAGACCATCTTTGGATGCCCTTTGAATACCTTGTTTGGGCTAGAGAACTGTACAGAGACATTCTCAGGTGAGTTTAGAATGGGCCATCATGTCTAAAGTTAGGATTTGCCCACCATTCTTTTTATATTCAGGCATATGTTTGGTTCGTTAAATAAGAGAAAAGGGAATTTTACCACTACAGGTAGTATTTGCTTTACACTCCTGACACAAAGATGCTCTCCAACTCCTTGCTGAGCTAGGAAAATGTATGAAAACTGATCTAGTCGGGCTAGCACTGAATGTTGTGAACTCACTGCTAAGGGAGATCACTCTGGTGTCTATCTGTAATTGAGGCAAAGTTACTTCCCTGCTCACTCCATTTTGTTTTGGGGAGGAATCTGTATGTTTGGTGATGTTTCACGCCGAGTACAGATAAGGCACATGTTTGGACAGGTAAGTATCTGTATGTTTGGTGATGTTTCACACGGAGTATGGGTAAGGCACATGTTTGGACAGGTAAGTATCCATGTGTTTGGAGATGTTTCACGCTAAGTATGGATAAGGCACATGTTTGGAAAGAAAAGATAATGTTGCTTATAGCCCAGCCGACCGCAAAGGGCCACATCAGGGCTATGTTTGGAAAGGAAAGTATAAACTTTTAGTAGTAAAATTTCTTTTCTGTGTGCCTGGATGGCACATTTGTGAGTTGTGCGCATACAGTGTCAGGTGCAGCATTGTGACATATAAATTGGCTTTATTATCATATTAATAAACTCTTTTCAGAAATGTATCTCTCATTAATTCGTATATGATGATCTTAAAAAAAAGTAATTGTGATTCAGATGGAGGGAAGAAGACCAATGCACTAGCTGTGAATGCCATTTTGGATTTCTGAAAAGAAGCAATAAATTGAAAAAAGCATTTCATGAAAGGTACTGAGCTGGAAAGAGGAATAAAATCTTTTGTACGTCTGGGCAAGCATCAGAATCTAATTTTAGGAAGAAGGAAAATAAACACACAGAGTACTGAAAAATTGAAAAGAAGGAGTGCCCCAAATCACATTAGTAATCACATGTTATTAAAAACCAGTTGTTCAGAACTCTGCAGATAGATGGATACTCTCAGCATAGAGGCATGAACCCATGCCTCTCCTCTAGAAACTCCTCTGGCTTCCTTTTAAAAAGCTAGAACAGATTGTTAAACTTCAAATGTTTGTCTAGCTCTTCTCCTGGTTTCATGGCTGACCTTATGCTTTTCTGTGGCCCATCTCTAAATCTTAGGTCTTCTTCTGACAACAGTTAGAAAAAAATCTTTGTCATTGACCCTTTTCATTCTGCATATCTCAGATTTGGAGTTGTCTTCCATATAAAGTTTGTCATGCTATACCTTGATTTCTTTCAGAAAAGTGATTTTCAACTAACTAATGATAGACATTCATCTCCCAGAAGCTCTTATACTTTTTTTCTTGGTGTGTGCTTGTACTGTGAATGCTAGCATGTGCAGGTGTGGAGAGTGTGGGTAATGAACATGGAATGTTGATTAAAGTAATTGTTAGAACATATAATGTGAAATGATGATAGTTTACTTTCTATTCTTGTATTTGTGTGCACAGATGATTGTAAGGGTCTGATTTTTGTATATATGCAGGGCTGCCTACCCCCTTCCGCCACTTTCAGGGACATACATTTTCAAAACCAGGGACACAGACTGATTTCCAGGGACACATGCAGCGGTAGCACATATCACAACCACATCAACATTAAAGTGAAAGCTTACCTTTATTTACACTATGTACAACTTCTACCATGGCTTTTGGTTAATTCAGGTCCTGCACTGCAGGCTGAAGAGAACGGTAATAGGCACTCTTCAAATCCTGCAGCTGTATAGTGTCTCCATAGTGTCTGGATCAACAGTCCTCACAATCAGTGGAAAAAGTTTCTGTCCTCCTTTGTTATTGCTTCCATCTGTTGAAATTGTGAAAGGCTGTTTTTTCATTCTATCCCCGAGAGTAAGGGTAACTTGGGCAGCAGTTTCTTTCAAAATCGCCGTGCCTTTGCTTCTAGTGCACTGAAATTTCTTTGCGATGTCCGAGTCAGGAAACATCAATTTAACTCCTTTGTTTAACTTGTCCAACGCGGCCATCGGCAAATTCAGTTCAGCTGCAAGGTCAACCATCAACGTTTCAGCTCTTCTGACGTCAAAAGTTTCCTGACTGGTTGACGTCTGAGCACATTGAAAGAATCCCCTAATGTTGCAAGATTTCTCGCTCTCACGGATTTTTGTGTTCTTCTTGTGCTTCTCAGTAGCGACGTGACGGGTTATTTCGTCCCTACCTCCAGATCCGATGGAGAACTCACACGCACAAATTTCACACGACGCGTATGTCTCGATCTTGCCACGCTTGATGAACGGCCAGGTTTCCGTATATTTCGACAGGAACGTCTGCTGACGTTTCTTCTTCTTGACAGTAGCCCCATTGTCGAGATCGCCATCGGCATTTTTTCGTTTTCCCTGTTTCGCGTCCATTTTCTCGCTTTCAAAACTCGGGAAGACGGTGTATGCGCATGCGCACTGATCAGTTCGGCAATGTTCGGGTCTTTTCGACGGATTTGGTCGGGATGGCCACGACCAAAGTCGGTCAGTCGGTGATCGGCTAACGAACTCGACTTCTTTTTTTTTTTTTTTTTTCTCCCCTGATTTTTTTTTTCGCGGGACATCGAATAAAAAAGTGGATTCCAGGGACAGGCTGCATGATTTTATTATTTCGGGGGACAAATACGGATACTCCGGGACGGTAGGCAGGTCTGTATATGTATAATTTTCCCTTGCATTATTTTCTGTACAGTGCAAAGCTCTCCTTTTACAACCGGAGAAACTTCACAATGTAAGCAGCCATTATTACAGTGAATTGAGAGATTTTGTGCTGTGTAAGAAATAAAGAAATCTGTAAGAAGAGGCACACTGGTTTTTTCATGAAAGGTTGGAATTATATCAGAATGTATACTGCCAGCAGACATCCATGTTGAAAATTCCACTGACATCAGTTGTATTAGAGAAAACTACAAAATAACACAAGATGGACATTACATTAAAGATAGATCTTGGCATGAGTTGGGTTTATTATGACAAACAAAATAACAGCAACAATGGTTGAAAGAAATTGCCATCTAGCTGTGATGGAAGTCACAAGAGTTTCAGATGGCCAGTCACTTGATCCACAAGGGCTGCTGGTCCTGAAACACACCAGTACTGTCTGATTTATAATAAAAACAATGCTGGTCCTGAAACACATCAGTAATGTCTGATTTATAATTAAAACAGTGCTGGTCCTGAAACACATCAGTAATGTCTGATTTATAATTAAAACAGTGCCGGTCCTGAAACACATCAGTAATGTCTGATTTATAATAAAAACAATGCTGGTCCTGAAACACATCAGTAATGTCTGATTTATAATTAAAACAGTGCTGGTCCTGAAACACACCAGTACTGTCTTGATTTATAATAAAAACAATGCTGGTCCTGAAACACATCAGTAATGTCTGATTTATAATTAAAAACAGTGCTGGTCCTGAAACACACCAGTACTGTCTGATTTATAATTAAAAACAGTGCTGGTCCTGAAACACACCAGTACTGTCTGATTTATAATAAAAACAATGCTGGTCCTGAAACACACCAGTACTGTCTGATTTATAATCAATCAAAACAGTGCTGGTCCTGAACACATCAGTAATGTCTGATTCACTATAAAAGCAATGCTGGTCCTGAAACAAACTGATAATGTCCGATTCACTACAAAAACAATGCTGGTCCTGAAACAAACTGATAATGTCCGATTCACTATAAAAACAATGCTGGTGTTGAAACAAACTGATAATGTCCGATTCGCTATAAAAACAATGCTGGTCCTGAAACAAACTGATAATGTCCGATTCACTACAAAAACAATGCTGGTACTGAAACAAACTGATAATGTCCGATTCACTACAAAAAACAATGCTGGTCCTGAAACAAACTGATAATGTCCGATTCACTATAAAAACAATGCTGGTGTTGAAACAAGTCAGTAATGTCTGATCCACAAGAAGAGCAACGTTTGTCCTGAAACACACAGGTACTGTTCCATTCACAAGAAAAAACACCTCCTGAATACACTAGTACTGTTCCATTCACAAGAAAAACCACCTCCTGAATACACCAGTACTGTCCCATTCACAAGAAAAACCACCTCCTGAATACACCAGTACTGTCCCATTCACAAGACAGACAATGCTGGTCTGCCAGCTGCAACGGCGAAGTGCTTAGCCTCATGGACTCACGTTAATTTGGTATTTGTGGTACACCCACTGTATCACTGTCAAATTTTGCCCTCGGCCATTGCCATATTTCTTTGACATTTCTATATGTCTCAGTATGTGCAACCCCTGCCGCTTAGGCAGCAATCACTTGCACTGGCATGAAAGGCCTGATTAGCTGGGCCTTCTCCTTTTCCTGATCCTGGCTCATTTTACTTTTTTATATTTGACCCATGCTAATGGAGCCTTGAGGAGAGCAAGGCAATCCTTTAACCTCCAGGAGACAACCGAGACTTGGGACCAACTGGCTGCTTGACACCGGGCTCTGGGATGAGTTGTGGTCAGCCTATTGCTTATTTGAGTCTGAGGATTGGACTGGCTTCTCAGGTGAGAATTCCCACTGTGTTTGGACTGGTAAGTATGTAGAAAAGGAATGTTACTATTCAAAGTAGTTTTCTTATATACTTTTTACCTGTCCAACCACTAAAACACCCTTCTTCTCCCTGCAAAAGGTTGAAAACTGAATTCAGACTGTGTGAATTGGGTATGAACTCGCCAAGAAAGACTACTCCTGTTGGCCTGATACTTAATGGGAAGAGTTGTCCACAGGCTCTTCAATTTTAATCTTTTTATGGGAATCCTGATGTGTATGGTGTTCTTTCACACCTAGTGGAGATAAGACATTTGCTTGGACAGGTAAGTATATGATACAACTACTTTTAGTTGTAAAATTCCTTTTTTTCCCTCATGTTTTGCATCCTTTTTACCATGCTCTTTCGTGCATTTTGTGCTGTAGAAATTCTGTGTGACAGCGTGTGTTTTTGGTGCCCTAAATAATACTTGCTCAGCCCACTTTTACTGTACATGGTTGGTCCTTTTCCTGATTCTGGGATTGAGAAATTCTTACTTAATTCTCTGATTGTTACTGGCTCTTTGCACTTTGTTACTGGCTCTTAGCGCTTTACTTGAGGGAATGTGGGAACTAAGCCTTTGGCCTCCAGACTGAGCTTATAGGCCAAATTTAACCCTTTCACCGCCAGACAGTCTATTTTGCATAAATCCCTATCGCCAGCCATTTAAAAAAAAAACCACTTCTATTTCATACCAGCATTTGTGAAACGCAGATATCTCTGGAACTAAACAACCAATTCTCATGCTATTTTTTTCGTAAAATCGAGGAGATACACTGTATTTCTTATTATATTATAACATGTTAGTAATGGTTAGTCAATAACATTTTCAAATTTTTAGTAATTTCAAGAGCAAAAAAAAAAAAAAAGCAAAATAAAAAAAATTGAATGTTAGCTTTCTTCTCGGCGTAAAAAAGAAGAAAGCATGCCAACAAACTCTCAACAAGGGAGAAAAAATATTCCACTCACAAATGAAGACCCAGGAAGTATGGTATATTCAACAGAAAAATGGAAGAAACAGCCATAACCCAACTACTCCAAAAGCAGGGAACACACACACACACACACACACACACACACAAAACACATCCCTTTCACTCTCACTGTTGAAAGCAATATTTTTTTATGAAAACAAAGTCATTCACATGCCTGTTGGTCTCTGGAACCTGGGGAGCCATTCAAGCTGACCATAATTCCCACTCAAACACATCTCTGCTGCTCACCTCTGACATGTGTCAGTCAGCTACACCCCCTTCAACCTTGACCTGCAAGCCAGCTGTGGTTGAAATTCATTGTCTTTTACTAGTCTTAGCTATTCGTCTTGCTCACCCCCTCACATACACTTTCAACTGTCAGTCACTGCTGGTTGGCTCAATGCCAAAACACTGGGCACACGCGCTGAACCTGTTTCTAGTCTGATCTCTCGTCTTCTCTTCTTTCTACACTACTTGGCGCGTGTCCAAAGCCTCACTTTGCAGTACTTCAGTCAAGTTCTTGCTATCCCATAATGTTTCCTGGTCACTATCTGGTCTTCTTCATCTGAATCAGGATCAACTGACCGTCTATTAAGTATTTCCAGCACCTGATCTGTGATTAATGTACGGTGAGGTCGCGTACATCAAGTGCTTGGTTGTGATGTCATAGTGAATGAAAAACAATCGGTATAAATCAATAAAAAAACCCACTTACCTGAGCAGCGCTCTGACGAAGCAAATGGCTGAGCACAGGTCAGGAAATCCCCCAACTATGACGTTTATTGATGGCTTTCTATCTCATCAACTTGGAGAGTGAGAGTATCAGAGTTAGGTGACCCTAGTTGGTTGCATTTCAGCGACTTCGGCGGTGAGCCACGTGGTCACAGAAATGTGACATTGGTGCGTAAAGGTTAAAGGTCCTTAGAGGCCTCCGTCACTGAATTCTAGGTTGTGGAACTGTGCAGAGATATCTTCATTCAGATCAGAGTCTCCCTCATCAGTGTGCATGCTTTCCATTATCCTTTTCGTTGTTCTGGCATTTGTTTGGAGAGACATACGTATCAGAAAAGGGATTTTTTTCATACTTAACAATCCAAACAAAAATGTCTTCATGTTTGGACAGTAGGTGTATATCATAAAACTACTTTTAGAAGAAAAAATCCTTTTCTTCATACTAAACTGTCCAAACACTAGGACATTTATTTATACAGATAAATACTATCAAAAGTACTTTTAGTAGTAAAATTCCTTTTTTTCTACTAAAAAAAAAAGTAGCTTTGTTTTTAGGGGGATCCAGACAGAATTGCGACTTTCAAAGCCAGGTGGGGGTTAAGGCATTTGTTTAGACTAGTAAATACACCATAAAATTACTATTAGTTATAAACTTCCTCATTATGAGTGTGTTTGTGTGTGTGTGTGTGTGTGTGTGTGTGCATGTGTATGCAGTATGATGCATTTCTTCCATTTTTTTAAAAATGGTGTGTCTGTCTGCATGTATGTGTGTGTGTGTGTGTGTGTGTGTGTGTGTGTGTGAAGTCAAATACAAAGTAATAATGACTGTATGTAAGTGGTGCCTTTGTCAGATACCATACTGCCATATTCTGTTTGGAAACCCTGTTGGAAGCTCTGACCTGGCCCCACACCCAGAACAGTTTTTGACCCTGGAGCAATCTGTGTCCTGCCAGCATCAGCAATCAGACAGGTCACCAGTCCCACTGCCCGAGCCTTGCTGCCCAGCTCTTTTCTGCACACCACACACAGTCCACAAGTCACACGGCCTCCACATCACTCACTGGGCTTAATCACAACTCTTTCTCCTATATTTGTTTCATTCAATCAACAAAGAAGAGAACCATAACACAATTACAACACCTATCATTCTAGAAAGCCTTCCCACTTTAACAGTGTTCATAAATACTCGAATTGCTTCTAAGTTGTATACATTACTGAAACAATATAATCACTTGCACATAGTAGTTAAAGCCTTCTTTCCAAATCTGAAAGGTTCTGAAGTCTGTCCAATCTTCATCAACTCAATGATTTTTCAACTAAACATTAGCAAATCTTAAGACACAAGACAAAACACTACGCATTTCGTTCATTGCCAAACTGGGCACCGTCCATCATGGTATCAACATCCAAAAGTAGTATGTACCATTCCACCTCTGCAGCTCCAGCCTGAATATCCTCCACCTACACACACCCATACTACCCTACCTCCCACTGTTTACCCCAGACATTGGTTGCAACTATCATCCTCTCCACTTGCTACATCCCCCCCTTACTTATTTACTCTTACTTACTTACTCCCCCCCCCCCCCCCCCCCCCACCTTAGTAATGATGTGTGTAGTGGTGTTGGTGGGGATGGCGGTGGCTGGGGTGGAGGTGGGGGGTAACCAATGAACGAGGCTGACGTTACAAATGGAACACACACACACACACACACACTCACACACACACTCACACACACACATACACACATACACATACACATACATAATAAATAGAATGCTAGCTCCTTTATCGTTGGTCGTTTCCATCCCTTTCCCGGCGCTGTTGTTTTCGCTAGTGTTAATGCACTTACCATTGCTACTATCATTATTATCATCATTCTAGTACTGTCTGCTGTTGTTCATTGAGCATTTCAGCTCCTTTCCACCTAATACCATCCTACCTATATTACTTAAAACCATTATTACTGTATCACTATCATCATATCATTACCTCTACTGTTATCTTCATCACCATCATTACAACAACATTGATGTCATTGTTATTATTACCGTCATTATCATTTTTACCATTATACTTATAAGCATCATGGCCTATTATCACTAATCCCATTGCCGGCTTTAATTATAGAATTAAAATATATAATAGTGATAATACTTAGATACAATAACTTACTTATTAGAGAGAGAGAGAGAGAGAGAGAGAGATTGTGTATAGGTGTGAATATGTTGCCCCTCCCCTCCCCCAGTTAGTATGTACACCCATCCCCTTCTTCCCTCCACCCTCATAGCATCAACACCATAAAGTAACATGTATCTACCCACCACTGCAATCTTAGCCACAATATCCTCCCACAACACACACACATACTACCATATCTCCCACTATTTACCTCACACATAACTTATAGCTATCTTCCTTTCCCTTCTCACCACACTCTCTCTATTTCTCACATCAGTCTATTATTTATTCAGATACTTGTCCACTCACTGGAGTACACAAGGAGTACACAACAGATTGGATCAACTTGGAAGAGGGCATTGCAATGGGCTGTGCAATTTCCCCAACACTGTGTTGGCAATGGAAGTCATTTTGAAAGCAGCAACAAGCAACGCAAGACAAACAGACCTTAGTGATGAATACAAGATGCCCCCTCTCAAGGCCTTCATGGATGACACTACAGTGATTTCATCCAGAGAAGACGAGACACGTCATGTGCTGGAGAGGCTGGACGACATAGTTGCCTCATCCAGAATGAAGTTCAAGCCAAAGAAATCACGGAGTCTCTCACTGAGGAAAGGAAAAGTGGCCGAATCTGTGGTCTTCAGTGTTGCCAACCAGGCCATTCCAACAGTCACAGAAGAGCCTTGGAAGATGGTATGATGATACGCTGAAAGACACACAAAGAGCAAAAGAAACCAAACAGATGTCGGAAGAAGGCTTGGAGACCATTGACCAGTGTGGGCTCCCTGGCAAATACAAGGTCTGGTGTCTGCAGTTCATGCTGATACCAAAGCTCCTATGGCCTCTGATGATATACGACATCTGCACCAGCATAGTGGAGGCAATGGAAGCCAAAATCAACAAGTTCACAAGAAAATGGCTTGGTGTCCCACCCTGTCTGACTGACATAGCGCTGTACTGTCGCCAAGCAAAGCTGAAACTACCACTGAAATCCATCCTGGAGGAATACAAAGCAGGGAAGATCAGACTTCAAAGCATGCTGGAGGACTCAGGAGACAAGGTGGAAGAAGCAATCAAGCCCCAGCTGAAGACAGGCAGAAAATGGAGAGTTTAAGAGGCGTGGATTCTGCAAAAGAAAGTCTCAAGATCAGAGAAATAACAGGACACACACAAACCAACAGACAAGGACTGGGGGTGACCAAAACTGAAGGTGGTCAAAGGCCAAAGGAAAAGCCAAAAGAGACATGATGATTCAGGAGATGAGAAAAGAAGACCAAAAAAGACTCCAAAAAGCAGTCCAGCAGAGCCAGCAAGGGCAATGGACAACGTGGGAGAATGCACTCCAAAGAAGTCTCACTTGGAATGACATTTGGCACATGGCCCCTCTCAGGATCAGCTTCATTCTCAGATCTGCATATGACCTGCCCTCAAATGCAAACCTGGTGACTTGGAATGACATCTGGCACATGGCCCCTCTCAGGATCAGCTTCATTCTCAGATCTGTATATGACCTTCTGCCCTCAAATGCAAACCTGGTGAAGTGGGGAAAAACAGATGATCCTGCATGCCCCCTCTGCCATGGAAAACAAACAGTGGAGCATGTTCTAAGCTCATGTAAAGTAGCCCTGGCTCAAAGAAGGTACACATGGAGGCACAACCAAGTGCTCAAAGAGATTGTACAAGTAGTCTGGGCTAGTACCAACAACACAAAAGGGAAAATCAGGACTCCAAAAACACCCGCAACATTCTTCACGGCAGGAGGCAGCAAATCATGGCCAAGAACAACAGTGCCACTCGGAACATGCAGGCAGAGTCTGCTGGATGGGGCAGATGACTGGGAGTGCACTGCAGACCTTCTAGAATGGAAGAGTCACCCAGAGTTCATCAGCAAGAGTGGCATGAGACCAGACATAGTAGTCCACTCTCAGTCAACCAAGCAGCTGATCATGATCGAGCTCACGGTGCCATATGAGAACAGAATGGAGGCAGCTCAAATCTACAAGACTGAAAAGTATGCTGATCTGGCAAACAGCCTGAGGAGAGAAGGCTATCAGGTCAAAGTCCTCACTGCAGAAATTGGAGCTAGGGGGTTTGTAGGAATGTCTGCATACAGCCTCATGAAACAGCTCTCAGTTGCAGGGAGGGAAAAAACCAGAGCCCTGAAAGCAATGGCAGAAGCAGCAGAGAGGTGTTCAAGCTGGATCTGGTCAAGGAGGAACAAAAGTGAACTTCATAAGGCTTAACTTTCCTACAAATATCAGGTGTCCCTGTGGCTCAGTGGTTAGAGTGCGAGTCATTAAGTGAAAAATGAGCATGTCCAGAGGGTCATGGGTTCGTATCCCAGTCATGGCTCGTCCCAAAATGGGAAAAAAAAAAAGGGGCAGCAGAGGGACATCTGGAGTCATGAACCGGGTGTGGCCCAACCCCCCTTGAGTGTCAGGAGATAACGGCCGAAACACTTGCTTGAAGGGGGTTTCTCTTCCGAGGACTCTCTGCTGCCACGCTCTCCACGAGTTTCTTTTTACCACTCCATTTTCTTCATTTGGTTTTCTTTTATTTTCATTTACTATTTGCTCAACATGAACTCCTGTTCTATCTTCCCTCTTTCCTGTGCATATGTTGTGTAGATGTTGATAACTATGTGGAACCCCCCCCCCCCCCCCCCCCACACACACACACACACACAAATCCCCACACACACTCTCTCTCTCTCTTGCGTGCACACACACACACACATACACATATACTTATACATACATACATATATATATATATATATATATACATGTATATATACATATACCTATATACATTTGCAAACTTTTTTTAAAATTTAATTTTATTTATTTGTTTATCTAATCAGTATACCTTCCGTTACAACTTCATAACTATTACAAATGTTATATTTACTACTTTCATTAATGTAATGATTATTCTTTACAGTATTTATAAAATTCCAGCTTACCACTTTTCTAGCCTCCTATAGCATCACTACCATTACTGTAGAGTTACAATCACACTTATTAACAAAACTGTTAATGTAATTATTAATATACCTATTAGATTCCATCCTTCCCATAACTTATATCTTCTGTTCCCTTTCTGTTCTTCCTGTCCTCCCCTCTCCCTCCTCCCCTTGGTTTTTGTTGTTTTTTCCTCCCCCTTACTATTAGAATTAATACCTTTAGTATCATTACTATTATTAATATTGTTATTTTTTATTTATTATTATTTTCATCTATTTATTCTATTACCATTATCATTTTTCAATTATTTGTTTATGCATTTATTATCATTATTATTATTTTTTCTTTTTTTAAAAATTTATTTATTTATTTTTTTTTAATATTTTTTTTACGACTTATGTTTCATTTATTTATTTATTTGATTATTACAAAAATGTATTTTCTAAATATATTTCTGTATCATGCTTTTATTACCTTAACCTTCACAATGGTTGTTAGCAGTATCATTCAGTAATACTTTTGCTAGTATTGATACTACCACCACTAGCACTGACATCGCCATCGCCTTCCCCTCTGGGACTGTTGCCACGGCAACCCTGCTGTTTAAGAATCCTCTAACCCACTCTCCTTTCTCCCATACTACAGCTGCTATTGCCTTATTGCCACCAAGAGTGGTAGTAATCCTGTCTTAATTTATTTTTCCAATATTTTGACCATTTCTATCAGTAATATTATCATCATTACGTTTTGACTCGCACAATATTTCCCTTCCAACAGCCTCATTTTTCATTCAACACCTTCTTCCTTGCGCTGAACTCTGAAGCGATCAAAGGTAAGTGAATTTTCGTTGTTCTATTCGTTTGTGTCTTACCTGAAGAAGACCTAAGAGGTCGAAACGTGTAGTGTTTTGTCTTGTGACTCGTTTGTCCACATTTTTCTGGGCGGTTCGCTAACATTTATTTAAGATTTGTTTAGATTTCCGCCTGCAGTCGTCTCACTTTGCAACTAAACATCCAGTGAATTTTCATAGTACTCGTTATGAAATATGCACCTTAGTAACATTCAGAGTCTAAGTTGGGTACAAAACAGGCAGCAACACTCTGTCATATAATAACAAATCTTAAACCTCCACTCCCCTCTCTTTGTCAACGTGCATAGGTAGGTAAGATAAGATAATGTTGCTTATAGCCCAGCCGACCGCAGAGGCCACATCAGGGCTGTCACCACGTTAAAATCAACTCACCAGTCATATAAAAAAAAAAAAAAAAAAAAAAAAAAAAACTTTCACACATCTCGTTAAATGACATCGTCTACAAACGAACCAGAAACTTTGTTAAAAATCCTTCTTCCGTAAAATCTCAAATCAGATGAAAAATGTTAATTTCTCTCAAAAACCCAAGGATCACATCAGGCGGGACATCCCTGAACAGGATCTTCATGGACTCCGCTGTAAAATGTTTGTGTCTCACATCGTGCAAGTCCCAACACTCTAAAAGAACATGTTTCATTGTGAGTGGTGCATGACATGGAATGCACCACGGAGCTTCTTCACTCTTTAAAAGGTAAGAATGGGTAAAATACGAATGGCCGGTGTGCAGCCGGCACAGAACCGTTTCCTCTTTACGACCACCCGACGTAGATGGGAGGAAGTCTTTAAGGTTTGGACGGATCTGAAAGAGTTTGTTATTCGTCTGTGTGTTCCAATCCTCCTGCCAGAGGTCTCTCACATAATCGTTAATTTTGGGTTTCACATCTGAGCAGGGGATATAAGTGTTGGACAGTTTCTCTCTTGTGGCGTTCTTGGCTAAACGATCAACCATTTCGTTCCCGCCGATGCCAACATGGCCAGGAACCCAAGCAAGAGTAATGTTGTAACCGTCCGCCTTCAACTTGCTAAAAAGTTCAAAAAAAGTAAAAGTTCTGGATGCTGAAGGTTGCGGCCAGCTATGGCCTCCAAAGCTGACAGCGAATCCGACAGAACCAGAAAGTCCCTCCTCGAAGAATGGGAGATTATCTTCAAAGCCAGTACTAGAGCAGTAAGTTCAGCAGAATAGACAGAAGCATCTGAATGTATATGTTCCAACAATATCTGAGAAGGAGCCCCAGGGCAGTAGGCTGCACAGGCCACTCCATCCTCAGACTTGGAACCGTCAGTGAAAACTGTTTGATAGGATGGGAATTTGGAACAGAGCTCGGCATACAAAGCCTTGTACGCCAGAGAGCTGGTAGACTCCTTACGGAAAGCTGCGAGATCAAAACGAATCTCTGGTGTGAAAAAGGTCCATGGAGGTTGATCCGGAAACTGGAAAAATCGGAAACTACTCCCAGGTCTATACCTGCATTCCGCACGTGAGGCTGCATACGAAGCCCAAACGCGGAATACATTTCGGGTTATTTCCAAACTGACTTTGGAACGGAGGGTCAAAAACACAGTCATAGGCAGGATCTGCGGTTCTGAGAACAGTCGGATGTAATAATTCAAAGACAGTTTCAGCCTGCGATTGGACAGGGGAAGGTTCACCTGCCTCTGCGTACAGGCTGTACACAGGGTGGTGCGGAATGCTCCAAGACAGAGACGAAGCCCTTGATGGTGGATAGGGTCCAAGAGTTTGAGGTAAGATGATCTTGCGGAGCCGTACACAGCACAACCGTAGTCCAGTTTAGAACGACCAGGGCTCTGTAGAGGTGCAACAAAGTTTTCTTATCAGCGCCCCAGTCGGTGTGTGCTACGACCCGCAGAATATTCAGTGCCTTTTGGCAAGCAGTTTTGAGGTTTTTAATATGGCTGAGAAAGTTAAGTTTTTGGTCAAAATGACTCCCAGAAATTTGGCCTCTTGAACAGCTGGAATGGGAGATTTCCCTACTTGAAGTTCCGGATCGGGAAAAACTGACGGAAATTATGGAAGTGAATACACTGGGTTTTTGTAGCAGAAAAGGTGAAACCGTTTTCAACCGCCCACCGATGGATTTACTACGCAAAGCTGGAGCCTGCGCTGGACCACTCGGGTACAGGCTTCCAGTGCGTAGACAGCAAAATCATCCACAAACAATGAGCAGTCTGAACCCTGCTGAACTGATTTAACAATGTTGTTGATTTTAATACTAAAGAGGGCAGGAGACAGGATGCTCCCTGTGGAACACCCAACTCCTGCTCGTGGACATCAGAGAGATGGTGCCAACCCGGACCTGAAACTGTCGTTCTGCCAAAAAAATTTTGAATAAAATGAGGAAGATGACCTCGAAAACCCAGATCGTGAGATCATGAAGTATCCCCGACTTCCAGGTGTATCGAGGCCTTCAACGTGCATAAATAATGACCAGGGCTCACACAGATGTGACCAATAAAAAGTCCAGACTTTAGCCAGCACAGAGTAATCTTGTTTCAAGAATATGAAACATAAAACCATGTAAACACATTTTTCAGCTGTAAAGCAATAATGATAAGCTTGATGACTTTTGTTGTTCCCCATCCCATTATATTTACATTCACACTCCATGTACATATATAGCATATTTGAAACATAACTTGTAGAGCAGAAAAAGAAACACCCGAAGGTCCTGGGGAGACCCAGAGATTTTATAACATAACTTGTAGAGCATAATATATACACCCCAAACACCATCTCCACCATCCAGTATAAAATACTCATAGACAGATACACATGTGAACAATCCATATGCACTTATTTTTTTACAGGAGTTTCCACCCAATCCCCCATCCCCACACACATCCCTCACTCCCGTTTTTGTGTTTTTTAAAATTTTTTATTTCTTCTTTCTTTCCTTTCTTTTGTCCACGTACACATTCTCAAGCACCCCTTGCCAAGCATAAGACTCCTGCTCTAACACTCTCTCCCTTTCTTTTACACACCCTCAAGCGCCCCCTTCCAACCATAAGACTCCTCCTCTACCACTCTATCTTTTTATCTCTATTTCTGTTTGCTTTTCCCTCTATCTGCCTCTCTTTTTCCTTTTCCCCATCTCACACACACACACAAACACACACACACATGAGGGTGCATGCGCTCACACACACACATACACACGAACGCACACGCAGGCGCACATACACACATCTTTAAACACGTATTCGTCCGTTTACGTATATGTTTTCATACGTCATTGCCTATACATATTTATTTTCTTTCTTTTTATGTCACAAGTCCTGAAGACGGTCTATGACCGAAACGTTGAAGATTTCTGTTCTGTTTGTTTTTTTTCTTTTTTAAAATCTTCTGAGCATCCTCAAAGATATTTTGTATCAACTGACCAGCTGCAGATTACATATACACTCACCACATATGACAGTACACACAAGCCATTAGCTGCTGTAGGCAGTCATTATGTGACAAAACTATGCAGCAGATAGCATCAGCTATGCAAGCAAGAGTATGCACTTGTAAGATTAAGTGTGCATTTTTATCTGTCTATCTATCTACTTTTATGTGTGTGTGTGTGTGTGTGTGTGTGTGTGTTTGTATGTGTGTGTGCACTGTGTATTTTGCTACAGTTGCATTTTCTGTCCATAAAATATTTGTGACTCTGTGTGTGTGTGTGTGTGTGTGTGTGTGTGTGTGTGTGTTTTGTGTGTGTGTGCGTGTGTGTGTGCGTGCACATGCATGTATCTGGGCATGTGTGAGTGCTTCAGTGCATGTGTCCATTGTTTTGTTTAAAAACTTTTTTTTTTCAAATTCTTGGAATTTTCCTTGTTTCTCCAAACTTTGAATGCTTCTATTCTTTTAACATTTTTGGAATGTGTTCTTTCTTTTCAAACTTTTGGAATGTTTCCTTTCTTTTCAAACTTTTTCCAAACCTGGAATTTGTATTTTGAAAATTTCAGAACAGTGAGAATCTGAACAGATATGTACACAGACTGTTCCAAATATAGATCTGACATCTCCACATCACAAGGATTAAAAGTAGTGGACAATCAATCACTGGGGTAAAGTGAAGGAAGCATGAATGTTACAGCTCTCGGTGATGTACAACAGGGCAGGGGTAGTGTCACTTGTCCAGTCCTTTCCTTGTTCATCCAAGATGGCCTAGATCTGCTTTTGGGACATTCATTCTTCATTGTTTCCTGCAGGATGATCTTGGACAGTCACGGCCAGATACACACCTGTGTCAGCACAGCTTACAGCATTTGATAACTATGATCGGGGACAGTCACGGCCAGATACACACCTGTGTCAGCACAGCTTACAGCATTTGATAACTATGATCGGGGACAGTCACGGCCAGATACACACCTGTGTCAGCACAGCTTACAGCATTTGATAACTATGATTGGGGACAGTCACGGCCAGATGCACACCTGTGTCAGCACAGCTTACAACATTTGATCATTAGGAAGACGACTTTTGTTATCTTGTAGCCTGACATACTCCTTTGATGTTCCTTGAAAGAGATGCAGACAATCCATCTGACATATTTAAACATCTGTATTTTTTCATTTAGGAACTGCTACCTCCGTTCAGTTTTGCTTTCCTACACAATGTGTGACTTGTAGAGTGTTGTCTTCTCTTGGAAGCTATGGTAATGGGCATCCAGACTCCTTTGTTGAGCCGCCTCCCTTGCTCAGATGGACCCAAGATACTGGAAGCTATCCATTTCTTTTGCATGTCTCCTCAACATGATGCTTACTTCATGTTGTCTGGAACTGTGGTCCAAGGTTTGGCTGTTCTCTTGGTTACTTCTGTTTTTGTACAGACTCATGCTTTCTCCAGTCAGGTGGTGAGTTCTTGGGAGTTCTGCTTCATTGGCTTCCTCACGACTGATGTTATTAGCCAATCCAAGGATGCGCAGAGGCTGTTCCCTTGTAGACAGGAAAGCGCTCAAGTCAACCGTGTTTCTTGTATTATACTGTCCATATAACTATTGAAGCAAGGACAGAGAATTAGTACACTCTTGAGTTGTAGGGAAGAAATTTCACTGATTGTTATGAGACCTAAACCGTTGTATGACTTGAATGAAGCTACAGTTTCTGCCATAAACTTCCGTGGCTCACTCTGTCACTTTCCCGATGTCAAAGCTATAATAGAAATTATGCTGGAGCTGAAGGAACTTCTCTATCAGCAATCTTACGTGTAGGTGTCATGGGTTTGTGATGCCTGTGGGTGTGTAGGTGTCATGGGTTTTTGATGCCTGTGGGTGTGCAGATGTCATGGGTTTGTGATGCCTGTGGGTGTGTAGGTGTCATGGGTTTGTGATGCCTGTGGGTGTGTAGGTGTCATGGGTTTGTGATGCCTGTGGGTGTGCAGATGTCATGGGTTTGTGATGCCTGTGGGTGTGTAGGTGTCATGGGTTTGTGATGCCTGTGGGTGTGTAGGTGTCATGGGTATGTGATGCCTGTGGGTGTGTAGGTGTCATGGGTTTGTGATGCCTGTGGGTGTGTAGGTGTCATGGGTTTGTGATGCCTGTGGGTGTGCAGATGTCATCATGGGTTTGTGATGCCTGTGGGTGTGTAGGTGTCATGGGTTTGTGATGCCTGTGGGTGTGTAGGTGTCATGGGTATGTGATGCCTGTGGGTGTGTAGGTGTCATGGGTATGTGATACCGGTGGGTGTGTAGGTGTCATGGGTATGTGATGCCTGTGGGTGTGTAGGTGTCATGGCAGGGTTCCCAGGGACTTCAGCTTATGCCAAGTAAGGACCTTGTAAGGACCTATAAGGACCATTTTCTAAATTAGTAAGGACCTCTACATTAACATTAGCAGCATATATATTACAAAACGTACTTGTATATCTCTTCATGGAAATGCACCAATCACAGCGTACACCCAATATAACTTGGCTGCTGTACTGCAGAATCAAATCACACTGAAAACTGTTTGTTCCCTTGTTCAGTCTTCAGTAAGAACAATGTCTTCAGTCTCTTGTCTTCCACTTCAATCCACTCTTTTCTCACCTAAAACTTAAACCAGCTGATACTTTAACCTGACAGTCATAGCTGATACTTAAACTTGAATGTCAATCTTTCACAACAGAAGAGATAAGTAAAAAAAAAAAAAGACACTGAGAATAAGAAACAAAAACAAAAACAAAACTGTTATTAGTGGTCATAGGCACTTTCAGATCCTGAATATATGTCGGAGAGAAAAAAAAGAGCACACACACACATACACTGGCCTTAATCAGCATTTTTTCCATTCTTTTTCGACCCTTGTGATGTCCTGTTGAACTCTCTCTGCTTCATTTTTTCTGTCCTTAGCTAACAAACGCAGAGTGTTGGATCGTTCAATCAGACTGAAACTTCTCTGCTCCTGAGACTGGAAGCTTAGACGGTCAGCCTCTTCAACAGTTCAAGCAGATGACGTGCCTCATCACTGGTGCATTCATGTTTCTTCCTCAGGTTGACCAGTTCTTCTCCTAACCTCTTTTTCTCTTCTCTTTTTCCACAGCTGCCTCCTCCTCTTGCCTCTGTTCAGCAAGGTATCTGTCATATCTTCCCCAGGCTCCTGATGCTGAGACAAGGAGTTTTTTTTGTCAATGACAACTCACTCCACACCTCCCATATTATGAATATGGTCTGGCACAACCCTATGTGCCATCGATGCCAAATGCAGTGATCTATCGCACACAGAACATCGAGCATAATGTTTGTTTAGGAGATCCTTCAGCAACCAGTCCTTGTACTGCTTTTTTTTTACCCAACGATCCTGAAATGCACTTTCCTGGCATTTCGATTGCCTTGAGCAAAGACTGGAAAATGATGGATGTAAGTATCGAGTCTTCACGCGAAACGAGACCATGCAAAACTAGGACGAGACCTCGAGAAAAATCAAAACTTCCAAGCTGAAAGTTGTCTGCTAGGCTAGGGCCATTTGTCAGAACCCATTGGCGAGCAGATTTCAGAGTAAGTACTGCTTGCTTCCGAGATTTTCCAACCAGCATTTTGCCATCGACAATTTTTTTGGCTGTCATAAGGACTTGTAAAGACCTTGATGCTAATATAAGCACTTGTAAGGCCTTACTTGAGGTGTTTCAAAATGTAAGGACCTGTAAGGACCGTTAAGGACCCTGGGAACCCTGCATGGGTATGTGATGTCTGTGGGTGTGTAGGTGTCATGGGTTTGTGATGCCTGTGGTGTGTAGGTGTCATGGGTTTGTGATGCCTGTGGGTGTGAGGTGTCATGGGTTTGTGATGCCTGTGGGTGTGTAGGTGTCATGGGTATGTGATGCCTGTGGGTGTGTAGGTGTCATGGGTTTTTGATGCCTGTGGGTGTGCAGATGTCATGGGTTTGTAATGCCTGTGGGTGTGTAGGTGTCATGGGTTTGTGATGCCTGTGGGTGTGTAGGTGTCATGGGTTTGTGATGCCTGTGGGTGTGTAGGTGTCATGGGTTTGTGATGCCTGTGGGTGTGTAGGTGTCATGGGTGTGTGATGCCTGTGGGTGTGTAGGTGTCATGGGTATGTGATGCCTGTGGGTGTGCAGGCGTCATGGGTTTGTAATGCCTGTGGTGTGTAGGTGTCATGGGTTTGTGATGCCTGTGGGTGTGTAGGTGTCATGGGTTTGTGATGCCTGTGGGTGTGTAGGTGTCATGGGTTTGTGATGCCTGTGGGTGTGTAGGTGTCATGGGTATGTGATGCCTGTGGGTGTGTAGGTGTCATGGGTATGTGATGCCTGTGGGTGTGCAGGCGTCATGGGTTTGTGATGCCTGTGGTGTGTAGGTGTCATGGGTTTGTGATACCTGCTGGTGTGCAGGTGTCATGGGTTTGTGATGCCTGTGGGTGTGCAGGTGTTGATGGAAGGGGAGAATGAGGTGGTTGTCTTGTGGGTGTACAGTGTTGATGGAAGGGGAGAATGAGGTGGTTGTCTTGTGGGTGGTCCAAAGGCACACATGCCCATTTTGGGATGGAGCGGAAGTGGTAGTAGATGGCGTGTGGTTACTCCTATCATGTGTATGCATGTGGTTACTCCTATCATGTGTGTGCATGTGGTTACTCCTATCATGTGTGTGCGTGTGGTTACTTCTATCATGTGTGTGCGTGTGGTTACTTTTATCATGTGTGTGCATGTGGTTACTCCTATCATGTGTGTGCGTGTGGTTACTTCTATCATGTGTGTGCATGTGGTTACTTCTATCATGTGTGTGCTTGTGGTTACTCCTATCAAGTGTGTGCGTGTGGTTACTTCTATCATGTGTGTGCATGTGGTTACTCCAATCATGTGTGTGCATGTGGTTACTCCAATCATGTGTGTGCATGTGGTTACTCCATCATGTGTGTGCATGTGGTTACTCCAATCATGTGTGTGCATGTGGTTACTCCAATCATGTGTGTGCATGTGGTTACTCCTATCATGTGTGTGCATGTGGTTACTCCTATCATGTGTGTGCATGTGGTTACTCCTATCATGTGTGTGCATGTGGTTACTCCTATCATGTGTGTGCTGTGGTTACTCCAATCATGTGTGTGCATGTGGTTACTCCTATCATGTGTGTGCATGTGGTTACTCCTATCATGTGTGTGCATGTGGTTACTCCAATCATGTGTGTGCATGTGGTTACTCTATCATGTGTGTGCATGTGGTTACTCCTATCATGTGTGTGCATGTGGTTACTCCTATCATGTGTGTGCATGTGGTTACTCCAATCATGTGTGTGCATGTGGTTACTCCTATCATGTGTGTGCATGTGGTTACTTCTATCATGTGTGTGCATGTGGTTACTTCTATCATGTGTGTGCATGTGGTTACTCCAATCATGTGTGTGCATGTGGTTACTCCTATCATGTGTGTGCATGTGGTTACTCCTATCATGTGTGTGCATGTGGTTACTCCATCATGTGTGTGCATGTGGTTACTCCTATCATGTGTGTGCATGTGGTTACTTCTATCATGTGTGTGCATGTGGTTACTCCTATCATGTGTGTGCATGTGGTTACTCCTATCATGTGTGTGCATGTGGTTACTCCTATCATGTGTGTGCATGTGGTTACTCCAATCATGTGTGTGCATGTGGTTACTCCAATCATGTGTGTGCATGTGGTTACTCCAATCATGTGTGTGCATGTGGTTACTCCAATCATGTGTGTGCATGTGGTTACTTCAATCATGTGTGTGCATGTGGTTACTCCAATCATGTGTGTGCATGTGGTTACTCCAATCATGTGTGTGCATGTGGTTACTCCAATCATGTGTGTGCATGTGGTTACTCCTATCATGTGTGTGCATGTGGTTACTCCTATCATGTGTGTGCATGTGGTTACTCCAATCATGTGTGTGCATGTGGTTACTTCATCATGTGTGTGCATGTGGTTACTCCAATCATGTGTGTGCATGTGGTTACTCCAATCATGTGTGTGCATGTGGTTACTCCAATCATGTGTGTGCATGTGGTTACTCCAATCATGTGTGTGCATGTGGTTACTCCAATCATGTGTGTGCATGTGGTTACTCCTATCATGTGTGTGCATGTGGTACTCCAATCATGTGTGTGCATGTGGTTACTCCAATCATGTGTGTGCATGTGGTTACTCCTATCATGTGTGTGCATGTGGTTACTCCTATCATGTGTGTCATGTGGTTACTCCAATCATGTGTGTGCATGTGGTTACTCCTATCATGTGTGTGCATGTGGTTACTCCAATCATGTGTGTGCATGTGGTTACTCCAATCATGTGTGTGCATGTGGTTACTTCTATCACGTGTGTGCATGTGGTTACTCCAATCATGTGTGTGCATGTGGTTACTCCTATCATGTGTGTGCATGTGGTTACTTCTATCATGTGTGTGTGCATGTGGTTACTCCAATCATGTGTGTGCATGTGGTTACTCCTATCATGTGTGTGCATGTGGTTACTTCTATCATGTGTGTGCATGTGGTTACTCCAATCATGTGTGTGCATGTGGTTACTCCTATCATGTGTGTGCGTGTGGTTACTCCTATCATGTGTGTGCATGTGGTTACTCCTATCATGTGTGTGCATGTGGTTACTCCTATCATGTGTGTGCATGTGGTTACTCCAATCATGTGTGTGCATGTGGTTACTCCTATCATGTGTGTGCATGTGGTTACTCCTATCATGTGTGTGCATGTGGTTACTCCTATCATGTGTGTGCATGTGGTTACTCCTATCATGTGTGTGCATGTGGTTACTCCTATCATGTGTGTGCGTGTGGTTACTCCTATCATGTGTGTGCGTGTGGTTACTCCTATCATGTGTGTGCATGTGGTTACTCCTATCATGTGTGTGCGTGTGGTTACTCCTATCATGTGTGTGGCGTGTGGTTACTTCTATCGTGGTGTAGTGTGAAGGAAGAGACAGAGGGGGAAGGGGGGGGGGGGGGGGGGGTTAAGAAGTTGTGTTATGTTTGTTTGTCCACTGATTATTTTGCTAATACTTATACATAAGATGCTTTCTATTTTCACTTATGTCTTTTTCATTGCCACAACAACTACTACTACGACCAAAATTGCTACTACTAATGCTGCTGCTGCTGCTGCTGCTTACTACTACTACTGCTACTACTACTACTACTGCTACTATCATTATTTTAATTAGCATTTTTTCTCAGAATTATTTTCATCACTATTATTTTCATTTTCACCACTATCATCATCATCATCATTATTGTTGATGTTATAATTATTATTGATCAATAATAAGCATGTCATCTGAACATTCATTTCTAACAAATAATCAAACACACACATACACATGTATGCACACGCACACACATGCATACACACGCCCACACACACATGTGCACACACACACACACACACACGTGTGTGTACACCCATATACACAAGCATACATACATGCATAAGCAACACTATCTTATCTTATGCACCTATATATGTATGCACATACATGCACATGCGTGCATGCAGGAGCATGCTAATACAGGCCCACAGAGCATACACATGCACATGCATGCGCACACACAACGCACATGCATACACACATTGCATAGACTGGCACTCATGCATGGGCCTGTGTCTACCCACCCATGCACACACACATCCACGCATGTACATACACATACAATACTAGTGACACAGCCGATGTTAGGTCTGACCAGCACACTGGCAGACATCTGCCAAGTTGTACCTATGATCTTAGTCATTAATTCATTTATCCATCAGCTGTAAATCTTAAGCCGGTGACACACTGTGCTGGAAAGGGCAATGTGGTTGATGTCAGTGAGTGGTCTGTTCTAGTTGCAAAGTGAGACGACTGCAGGCGGAAATCTAAACAAATCTTAAATACATGTCAGCGAATCGCCAAGAGAAACGTGGACAAAACAAGTCACAAGACAAAACACGATGCGTTTCAACCTCTTAGGTCTTCTTCAGGCGAGACACAAACAAATAGGACAATGAAAATGAACGAGTTTGTCACTAAGCTTGATCTCTTCAGCGCAAGGTAGGCGCTGAATTCAACGCCTTCTTATAGAAGACCTAAGAGGTCAAAACGTGTCGTGTTTTGTCTTGTGACTCATTTGTCCACGTTTCTCTTGGTGGTTCGCTAATTTTTATTTAAGATTTGAGTGGTTTGTTGTTTACCAAAAGCGCACATGCACCATGCGCTCTCCTCTGGCGGCACACGATCATCGCACAACCTGCTGGAACTTGTGTTGGATGGCATTACGATTCAATCCTACTTCAATGCTTGTTGTAAGGCAAACTAATCCTAAATGGTTGTTGTATTTGATTGTTTCTGATTTATTACATGTTACTTGTATCAGTGATGTACAAAAATATTGATAATGAACAAAAAAGGGTATGTTTGGTGACATTTATTGAACAGTACTTTCTATTGCTTCTATTATGCACTGTACGTCTACAAAACTACTGTTATCATCACAAAGAAGTTGACTGATGATTAAAACAAGAAATAAAACGGGAAAAAAAAGGAAAAATGTTTAGTTTGTATTACAACTGTTTACATCATCAATAATTTTTAGTGGTAGACTACTACTACTACCATTACAACTGCAACATATTTTTTTCCTGCTTTTGATTGTTTCCAATTTGTTACATGCTGCTCTATCATTCATGTACAGAAGAAAGAGATAATGAATTGAAAAGGGTATGTTTGGTGACATTTATTTATGCACTTATGTGTATGAAACTACTTTTTACCATCACAAAGAAACCAACATACAATCAAAACAATAAATGAAACGAACACACACACACACATGTTTACTAAGTATTAGAACTGTTTGAAACAACAGCAATAATTTCTCTTTTAATACTATTTGTAAAACCAATTACAAGTGCTACTATTACATTTTCCTTCAACTTGTTCTTCTTCTGTTACTACTACTTCTACTACTTCGCTCTCAGCTTTCAGAGCATTCCGTCGTTTTGACATTCACTGTTTATCAGTCAATGATGAACCCAAGATATACACCGCAATGTGTACCACCATCTGGCCGAAATGCTCGAACTCAGCCAGTGTCCTTCACCCACTTGTACTGAACTTGGCACTCAGATAGCTTGGATTTTTTAAAACTCTGCTGTGAGCATCTTCTTCTTGTAATTCTTTGAGAAGAGAATGGTATGCACCAAACATCTCCCACCGTGTGATTCATGGTCTCACCCACCATCTTTGATTTTTTAAAATTCTTCAATTGTACACAAGTGATCACAATGATTGAAATAGCGCAGATTTTCAACATGGCAGCACTAGATGCAGCGCGGGCAGCTGTTCCACCAGGCAAACGCAGGAACTACCGCCCCTACTGGTCACTTGAGCTCCACACCCTGCACAAGACCCTCACTGAAACCAGGGACACGATGGAGGGCTCCCCCACTGACAAGAATGTAGAGACCCACAACAGAGCAAAAGCCTCGTTCATAAAGGAAAAGCTGCAAGCAGCACGCAAGAGCTGGCAAGACAAGACAGCTTCCCTGAACATGAGACAGACATGCAGACCCTGGAAGCTGACGAAGAGACTGAACGATGACAACCCCAGCAGAGGCAAGACCGTCATTGAGCAGGACAATCAGCTGAAAACAGAAAAGGCCGCAGCCAACGCCTTTGCTTAACTGTACTGAGAGGAGAGTACGATCCACCTGCCCAGACAGAGCATCAAGCAGGTTCGAGAAGAAACCACAGAACTTCTGACATCAGACCCACATGGCATAGATGATAGCTGTACGAGCGAGTCTTTTACCATGAAGGAACTGAAGCAAGGCATTCACAAGCTGAAGCCCAAGAAAGCTCCGGGGCCCGTTGGCGTCACTGGCAACATGCTGAAGCACCTGGGACCAGAATCCAGAACAGTGCTGCTTCAGATCTTCAAACTACAGCTGGACAGCAGGAGTTGTGCCCTCCATCTGGAAAGAGGCAGAGATCATCCCAAATCCAAAGAAGGGGAAGAACAAGAAGGACCCCGGCAGCTACAGACCAATCAGCCTTCAGTGCTGTGTCGGCAAGCTGCTGGAAAGGATGGTCAACCACCGATACACCTTCCTCCTGAAAACACAGAACATCCTTTCACCTACCCAGACTGGCTACAGGAAATTCCGCAACATGGAAGACCAACTAGCCCTCCTAACCCAGGACCTCGAAAACTCTTTTCAGGAGAAGAAAAAGACACTGGCCGTGTTTTTTGACCTGTCAAGAGCTTTTGACAAAGTGTGGAAGGAGGGCCTCACCCTGAAACTTCTCCGAGCCAGTGTACGTAGCAAGATATACATGTGGATCCACCACTATCTCTTCGGCAGGACCGCAAGGGTCAAACTAGATGGCTTCCACAGCAGAAAGGTCAAGCTGCGCGAGGGTGTCCCCCAGGGAGGAGTGCTTTCCCCAACACTGTTCTTGTTGTATATCAACGACATTACAGACATCACGAAGCACGTCTCCAACAATCTGCACGCAGACGACCTGGCAATATGGACATCCACTGAATTCACCAGCACGGCCTCCTACCGGCTTCAGGAAGTTGTCAGCAATATCGCCACATGGACAGATGACTGGGGTCTTGAGCTGAACACTACAAAAACCAATGTAACACTCTTCTCTCTCTCTCTACCACCACTGAGCATGTCAAGCTGAGGCTCCAGGGACAGGTCTTGCCCCAGACGGACACACCAACATTCCTTAGCATCAAGTTGGACACCCGCCTGACCTGGAAACCCCAGATTGAGGAGATGGAGAGGAGAGGCATCCGCAAACTAGCCCAAAAGAAGCTGGCCGGGACGACTTGGGGAGTGGACAGCTGACTTCTCGCCAGGGTCTACATGGGAGCGGTCAGACCCACCATGGAGTACGCCTCAACCTCGTGGGGCACAGCCTCCAAGACCAACAAGAGCCGGCTTGACAAAGTCCAAAACATGGGACTTCGCCTCATTCTTGGGGCCATGAGGTCCACGCCCATCCATGACATGGAGAAAGCTGCTAACATCGAGCCCCTGGAGAGAAGACGCGACCTGAAAGTCCTGATGCAGGGCGAGAAGCTCAGAAGACTGTCCTCACACCACCTACACCACAGTTTGGAGCAGCCCACAAAGAACCGTCTCAAACGGCAGAGCCTCAACCACCAGTATAAGGCACTCAGAGCACAGCACAGTGATGTTCTGGCGGCAGAAGGGGAGCCTCACACTGACCTTGCCTTGCCCGACTGGAGGCTCACCAAGAGATAGAGGCCACCATCAGCCTCAGAGTTCCTGGCATCACCACCAAAGACCAGCAACCAGCTACTCTCAAGATCCTGACTCTAGCCATGATAGAGGAGTCCTACCCAGCCAGCTCCTGGACACATGTATACACAGACAGATCAGCAGAGGAAGCTACACACAACGGAGGCAGTGGTGTTTACGTCAGATTTCCCGATGGAGAGTCCTGCAGTATCACATTCCCTGGAGGAAAGCTCTGTTCTAATTTCAGAGCTGAAGTTCTGGCCATCAAAACAGCAGCAAAATTCCTCTCCTACTGTGGAAAACCCCTTGGCAGAATCTCCATCTTCACTGACTCCATCTCCACACTCCAAGCCCTTGACTCCCCTGATCCTGGTCCACTGATCCAGTCGCTCAAGGCCTCCCTCGTAGCCCTTACCCAAACAGCCCCAACAACCCTCCAGTGGGTGCCTGCCCATGTAGGCCTCCCAGGCAATGAGCGTGCAGACCACCTTGCTAAGGAAGAAAGCCAGCTCACACAGCCCATCGTTCCTGCCACGTATGAGGAAGCCAAAACTCTCCTGCACAGCAGATTTCGAAGAGGCTGGGTCACCCTCAACGGAGGCTACCAGGCACACCTGGATCCCATCAGGACACTGGAGAGGAGACACCAAACTACAATCTACCGCCTTCACACAGGACACTGCGGCCTCAGAGCACACCTGAAGAGGATTGGAGTGGCAACCACATCCCTATGCGATTGCGGCCAGGCTGACCAGACCCCATCCCATATTCTCAAAGACTGCCCCCTGCACGAGGAGACGTGGCATCAGTCCTGGCCCGGGGGTGCGGACCTGAACACCAAGCTCTGGGGGATGGCAGCCGATCTTCGCCGGACGTCCGATTTTGTGGCATCCCTCGGACTTAGACCCTGACTGCATAGCTGTCGAACGCAAAAGAAAGATTGAAATAGCGCAAACCAAAATTTCTTCTTCTTCACAGCCCATGTTCAGAGAGTACTGAGCACCGCGGCCTGTCCAGCAGCTGTGCAGATGCTTGCCGGCTGGACTGGAGGAAGTCAGCGGGGGATGTTGTTTAGATTTCCGTCAACAAACTGTCATTGCCGTGTCAAACAACCACATTCCACTTGCTGGAGAGGGTATTCCAGCACAGTGTGTCGCTGGCTTTACACAGTGCAGTCTCTACACTTGGTAGATGTGGTGTAGCATACATATACTAGTCTGTACGCAGTGAACCTCCTTGGTGAATCTGAAACTGAAACTATGATGAAAAATATATTTACTGAGATGTGAAAGTAATGATAAGAAATCCAACCTTTAAGTCCACAGACAGGTAGCATGAAGCAGAATCAGCTATTGTATTGTACCAGATGGAGGTTATTTTGAATCAAATTTTTTTTTTTCAATCAGAAGGCAGTGAAATTTAAGGTGAGGTGAGGGGTAAAACTTCGCTTTGATGTGTTCAAAATAGGCCTTGCAACACATTTTCTTACTCAGTCACTGTCAGGCTATGACATTAAATACTTACAACATGGCTGTGCTGTCAGCTTTGACCACCACTTTTGGCTGACCATGCAGACGCCACTGCTTTAAGGTGTCCGGTTCTTGATGGAATGCTCGTTCCACAACACCTACTGCTGCATGGGCACACTGAAACAATTGTGTAGGAATATTTTTCAGCTGACTCAATTGTGAAGGAACATTTTTCAGCTGCCTCAAAGTAATTAACTACCATTGGTCTTTTCCTTCCTTTCTTTCTTTTTTTTTTCCGTCTTCTTCTTCTTTCCTTTTCAAGGTAAACTGATTAACTAAGTATTAAGACTTGTAATTGTATGGTTATATTGCAACAGACAATCCAGGAAATCAGCCATTTTGCATCCTGCCTGAAACCTACAGGCATTCCATATAATGGCTTTGATCACTTTGAGGTAAATTTGAAAATTATTGATAAGGCTCCACCGAAATACGTAGACAAACGACTCACAAGACAATTGTGTTTTGCCTTGTGATTTGTTTGTCTACGTTTTTCAAATTTATTTAGATTTCCGCCTGCAGTCGGTAAAATGAGTTGGGGCAAATTAGCCACTTAAAAAACAAAGGCTATCAATAGTGACCTTCTTGTGGATATGACACTGGTACTGGCAGAACTTGAAGTGCTATTGGTTGCCCTAATCAGAGCCTGGAATTGTAAGGGGAAAAAAAAAGGAAAGTCCCTAACTCTGAGGATGTGAAACATCAAGTCGAAGGCGTGTAGTGCCTTAGGCTGATAAGGGGGGAGGGGGTCTGGGGCATGCCCCATGGAAAATGTTGAAGTCCAAGACAAAAATCTGTGCAATCTGAGACATTCTGGAGGCTAAAAGAAAAGTATCAGATGTACTGGGATTTCTTCAATTTTTACTTCAATTTTTAGCAGCAATACTACAATATACATTTTCTAATGAAAAATCTGTTGCCGGTGTGTAAGAACAGGAAACACTCTGTGTGTGTGTGTGTGTGTGTGTGTGTGTGTGTGTGTGTGTGTGTGTGTAGAGGAGTTAGGGGTTGCATATCCACAGCTGAAACAGATACACAAACAGACGTTTTCAAACTTGACACTCTAAGAGAAAAGTTTGAGATTCATTCTTTACTAAGGTTTTTCTATGGTTATCCTTGATTCTTTTCAAAAGTAGATAATTTACAAAAGAGACAACAACAAAAATGCCATGAGCACTGAAAAAAAAATGTGACAAAAGCATCAAGATATTCACTGCTAATTCAAGGAGATAAATGGATAGAAAGAAATCTTTATACCCATACATAAAACTTCTATGATTATCTCCATTAATCTTTTCTCGCCTCCTTTTTGCTCTTTGCCATCTTCAAGTCGTCTTCAAGGATGATCTGACCTATCATACTACAAATGATCTCATAATGACACAGATCGCAAAACGCAGTCCCAAACACATCTATCCTATGGATGTGATGCACGAGTCTTTCTTCACCCACCACTCTCTCCATCCAGCTCCATTTCCACAAATTCTTTGCTTTGGAATTGTCAAAAGCATTGCTCATTTGCTGCAATGTATTCATTTTTCCGGCATCTTGGAAAGGGCCACAACTCATCGACCACTACACGCATTATGCCCCACTCCACCAATAAAGTCAAACAAGCATTCTGCTTGCAGTGGCGAGGGATTTTTAAAGAATTTTCATGCGATGTTTTTTCCCCATGCAAACAATTTTCTCCAGTGATTTTCCACCTGACGTTGGGTGAAAATTGGCGTAACAGCAGAAAATCGCCGGCTCTGCTAATTGTAATGTTAGGAGGGTTGGGTACCGTTTCGTCGTTTCCCGTTTCACCGTATGGGTGTCAAATCGCCGTATTCGTCAATTTTTTTGTTAAGATGATCCCGTGCTATTTCGCCGTCCTCTTTAGTTTCGGTTCGCCGTACTGAGAACTTGGGTATGTATGAGTAGTCTTCAGTTTGTTGCTTGTACATCCCGTGCGAGTGAGTGCCACGGTCTTGTCATGGTCTTGAGTAAAAAGCAAGTTGAAAGTCGATTGTGCCGTTTCGAGCGTCTCGTAAGCCACGGTGGTAGGCCTAATGGAGTTTGTGGAAACAAAACGTAGTGGTCTGTCACTTATTTTGAATGGCCACAGGTACAGAAAAGACTACAACCGTGGTGAAAATATTTATTGGAAATGTACTGTTGACAACTGTCGTGCGCGTTGTAAAACTAGAGACAATCTCTCTCAATCTCTCTTTCTCAATCTCTCAATCTCTCTGTCTCTCTCAATGTCTGATTTCTATATCTCTCACTTTTACTGATTTCTATATCTCTCACTTTTACTGATTTCTATATCTCTCACTTTTACTGATTTCTATATCTCTCACTTTTACTGATTTCTATATCTCTCACTTTTACTGATTTCCATATCTCTCACTTTTACTGATTTCCATATCTCTCACTTTTACTGATTTCTATATCTCTCACTTTTACTGATTTCTATATCTCTCACTTTTACTGATTTCCATATCTCTCACTTTTACTGATTTCTATATCTCTCACTTTTACTGATTTCTATATCTCTCACTTTTACTGATTTCTGTATCTCTCACTTTTACTGATTTCTGTATCTCTCACTTTTACTGATTTCTGTATCTCTCACTTTTACTGATTTCTGTATCTCTCACTTTTACTGATTTCTATATCTCTCACTTTTACTGATTTCTATATCTCTCACTTTTACTGATTTCTGTATCTCTCACTTTTACTGATTTCTATATCTCTCACTTTTACTGATTTCTATATCTCTCACTTTTACAGCAAAATGACACTTATTTGATTAAAACGGCAAAGCGGGAAACGGCGAAACGGGAAACGGCAAAGCGGGAAACGGTGAAATGGGAAACGGCGAAATGGGAAACGGCGGAACGGGAACATCCCGTTAGGAGCAGTGGCAGAAGTAGGTGGCAGTTTTCATTAGATTTTCAAGGCTGCTCAAAAGCAGAAACCAAAAAAGGCCATTCAGGAGAACTATAAATGAAAGTGGCTATTCACATGAATTTGTTGCTAGTACAATTAAACTAGTCTGTGTGCATGGCAGATCATAGATTGCACTTTAAAACATACCCTGGTTTTGTATGCAGCTAAAGCGATGTGAACTACATTAAGAGATGCCAAAAAACAAGATATGTGCCCTTCAGTTTAGAGCACCTTGTATCTTCAATTCTTTAACTAGCTGTAAGTGAAGCAACACAATCATTTATATCATTCTTCATCCTTGCTGAACTCCGCATGATACACAAAAACACATTGTTCCAAGGGCACTGTAGCAGTGTTACACCTACATCAGTTTCAGTACAGACTAGCAGACACATCCGTCGCCTATACATTGTGCATGACATGGAAGCATCTTACCCATAATGCCTTATTTAAGTGTTCAGGTTCCTAGAAACAATACACACCCTTAACAAAGCTTCGTGTCAAGCCTTCTGACTTGAATGTCTGTATTTAGATACCCACCATCTATAGATAACATAGATAAACCTTCAGAACAGAATACAACTGGGGTAGTGTTCTACATTTGTAGGAGTAGCAGAGGTACAGAAAATATATAAAAAAATTAAACTCTTGCCCGTTTGGTCATTTACCTGTGCTGCTATTTTACCCTTGCCCATTTTCAGCTCGTTGTTGACCACCAGGACCAATTTGATCTCTCCACTGTCGGCCATAGCTTGAATACCCTCTGCCACCTGAATAATATACATAGACATGTACAGGATTCATCACTATAAACAGACTATCAAGTTGTCATGGCCATTTATTCTTTGAATATTAAGATTTCATGTTGATTTGTCAACAGAAGAGAATTATATTCTAATGTTGTTATCCCCACACATCATAAAAAGCCTCCCACAAATAATTCAAATCAAAAGACTGGGTTTCTGAGAACTAACAACCCCTTTTTACACGAAAAAAGTGTACAAGATATAGAACATCCAAATATTATGCAACCACTCCTGTGAATTAATGACAAGTGTGTGTGTGTGTGTGTGTGTGTGTGTGTGTGTGTGTGTGTGTGTGTGTGTGCACATGCATGTGTGTGTGTGTGTAGGTGAACAAGTATGCTGTATGCTTGCATGTGTGTATGCATATGTACGTGGGTGTGGGTGTGTGTTTGTAAGCATGCCACGTGCATGTGTGTGTGTGTGTGTGTGTGTGTGTGTGGTGTGTGTGTGCGCGCGCGCGCACGCACACCCTTCATTTGCATGTGTGAGTTTGTATGTTATGCAGGAAGTAGTAACTGATTGTCCCTATGTTGTACAAGTTATTCAGCCATTTCATAGCCTACTGGATCACCCATAATCCAAGGTTCTGGCCTTGATAGCTAAAAAGAACAAAAATTTGTAAGGTCCCCAAACACCAAAATACATGCTAATTTTGCTGCCTAAGTATTTCTATTGAAAGTATGCTAATCACACAGTACACACACATACAAAACACACACGTTGGTGCACTTGTGCACCAGTTCAACTGTAAAACAAATCATATCAAACACATGCACATGCTGATGCACTTAATACTTCATAATATATTGAGAACCATGTGGAAACAGTCTGAATTTGTCTCCAGGTAGACTGCTGCGTCTGAAAAGTCGTTCAAAGAAAAGCTAGCTGGATACCAAAACCAGTGCATTTCCTGGCCAGAAAAAAAAAACAAAACAAAAAACAATACCACATCCAAAGCCAAGCAAGCTCTCCATGCTGATAACTTCAGTGTGTGGGGCCAATGCACCCAAATGTGGACTCAGAAAGGCAATCTCACACCTTTGTAAGGGGGCATATTCTGAGCCAGTGGGGTGTGAAATGGTTTAGACCATTTTGTATTCAGGTACTAATATCAAAGACACCCAGATAGTCTTGGCCGGATATACTGCGACCTGTGACAATAGTATGGAAAGACAAATTTGTTTGAATAGATATATTTTAAAATAATGGTAGGCTAAAAATATCAGTAAGTTAAGTAAACAGTGTTCAGCTTCATTTTAAATCGTCAACAAAAATGTCTGTCATGCTGCAGCCGACACCCATGATGTGTACTGGCTTCTATGATGTCTGACTCCACTGGCTTCTATGATGTCTAGTCCCCACTGGCTTCTGTGATGTCTGTCCCCACTGGCTTCTGTGATGTCTAGTCCCCACTGGCTTCTGTGATGTCTAGTCCCCACTGGCTTCTGTGATGTCTAGTCCCCACTGGCTTCTGTGATGTCTGGTCCCCACTGGCTTCTGTGATGTCTAGTCCCCACTGGCTTCTGTGATGTCTAGTCCCCACTGGCTTCTATGATGTCTAGTCCCCACTGGCTTCTATGATGTCTGGTCCCCACTGGCTTCTGTGATGTCTAGTCCCCACTGGCTTCTGTGATGTCTAGTCCCCACTGGCTTCTGTGATGTCTGGTCCCCACTGGCTTCTGTGATGTCTAGTCCCCACTGGCTTCTGTGATGTCTAGTCCCCACTGGCTTCTGTGATGTCTAGTCCCCACTGGCTTCTATGATGTCTGACTTCACTGGCTTCTATGATGTCTAGTCCCCACTGGCTTCTGTGATGTCTGTCCCCACTGGCTTCTGTGATGTCTAGTCCCCACTGGCTTCTGTGATGTCTAGTCCCCACTGGCTTCTGTGATGTCTGGTCCCCACTGGCTTCTGTGATGTCTGTCCCCACTGGTTTCTGTGATGTCTAGTCCCCACTGGCTTCTATGTCTAGTCCCCACTGGCTTCTGTGATGTCTAGTCCCCACTGGCTTCTATGATGTCTGGTCCCCACTGGCTTCTATGATGTCTGGTCCCCACTGGCTTCTGTGATGTATGGTCCCCACTGGCTTCTATGATGTCTGGTCCCCACTGGCTTCTATGATGTCTGGTCCCCACTGGCTTCTGTGATGTCTAGTCCCCACTGGCTTCTATGATGTCTGGTCCCCACTGGCTTCTATGATGTCTGGTCCCCACTGGCTTCTATGATGTCTGGTCCCCACTGGCTTCTGTGATGTCTGGTCCCCACTGGCTTCTATGATGTCTGGTCCCCACTGGCTTCTGTGATGTCTAGTCCCCACTGGCTTCTGTGATGTCTGGTCCCCACTGGCTTCTATGATGTCTGGTCCCCACTGGCTTCTATGATGTCTGGTCCCCACTGGCTTCTATGATGTCTGGTCCCCACTGGCTTCTATGATGTCTGGTCCCCACTGGCTTCTATGATGTCTGGTCCCCACTGGCTTCTGTGATGTCTAGTCCCCACTGGCTTCTGTGATGTCCGGTCCCCACTGGCTTCTGTGATGTCTGGTCCCCACTGGCTTCTATGATGTCTGGTCCCCACTGGCTTCTATGATGTCTGGTCCCCACTGGCTTCTATGATGTCTGGTCCCCATTGGCTTCTAGGTCCATGATGTCTGGTCCCCATTGGTTTCTGGGTCCATGATTTCTGGTCCCCATTGGTTTCTGGGTCCATGATGTCTGGTCCCCATTGGTTTCTGGGTCCATGATGTCTGGTCCCCATTGGCTTCTAGGTCCATGATGTCTGGTCCCCATTGGTTTCTGGGTCCATGATGTCTGGTCCCCATTGGTTTCTGGGTCCATGATGTCTGGTCCCCATTGGTTTCTGGGTCCATGATGTCTGGTCCCCATTGGCTTCTAGGTCTATGATGTCTGGTCCCCATTGGTTTCTGGTCCATGATGTCTGGTCCCCATTGGTTTCTAGGTCTATGATGTCTGGTCCCCATTGGTTTCTAGGTCTATGATGTCTGGTCCCCATTGGCTCTTAGGTCTATGATGTCTGGTCCCCATTGGTTTCTGGGTCCATGATGTCTGGTCCCCATTGGTTTCTGGGTCCATGATGTCTGGTCCCCATTGGTTTCTAGGTCTTCTAACCAGAGATGCCAAGAGCCAACACGAACACGAAGACCAACCAATGAAGAAATGTAGTCCACTTTCCAGAGATGTCCGGTGTGATGCATGAATTCCTAACCATGACTGCTGTTTCTGTATCTCTGAAGTCTGAGGGGAGATGAGGATGAGCATTCTTGGATGGGCACTCCATCAGTCGGGCTCTGTGACCGACCAGCTCTTGTCCAGCATGTTTATTATCTGATAAGGCACCACCTGATCCACTAAAACTAATGCAGCTAGAACAGCAGTGCAGAATGTTCTGATGGACAGCCACAGATGGGACAATAATGATAATGTCAATTCCAGGCTATAACCTGCCATTTTTTTCCCTTGATTCAACCACTGTGGCAACTATACCAGTAACAGGTTGTTTATGGATTTTTCCTATTCTATTCTTAGCAGGCCACAGGGTTATCCTCTAATATGGAGTTGACTGGACAATTTGACAACTGATATTTGAAAATAGACTATATTTCACAGAATAAATGATTAATGCATGAACAGTACATAAAATGAGCATTCGTTTATGATGCTGATTATTTCAACTTGAACAGTCTCTTGCTTGAATTGCATTATTGGGCATGCCCAAGTAGAGATGCCATGCCTTCAATGCATAATTCTGCTGAACCTGTACTGTGTACACCCAAATGTGCTGGTATATGTTTATACTTAATACACTCCTAATTACTCTCCAAATCTACAGACTCACTTATTATTTTGGATATGTACTTGGCTGCCACTCTGTGTAACTCTGCTCTCTTACTGCTCCCTTCTTCTCCCTCAGGAGTATTTCAGTCATTCAAAGCACAGAGCCTTTCTTTGGTGCACTGCCAATCCTTGAATCACATGGAGTCAGGGTATCTGTCCATTCTTGTGATCTCTTCCTCTGTCTTGCTTGCCTATCTGTGTAACTTCACTGTCTAATAACCTTTTCCCTCTCCCCAAACAACCAGGGATCCATCAATCATCAAGTGTACATTGTCATTTCTAGGTATTAGTTACCAATTTCATTCAGCTGGACTCCTCCCTTTTTTTTGTCATCTGACACAAATTCTGTCAGTAATAGCTGTGGAGTTCCTCTTGACTACTAGCTAATCAGCGTGTGCGCGCGAGGGCGTGTGATTTCCTGTTATCCCATACATGTTTATTCTCTTTCTGTCTCTCTCTCTCTCTCTCTCACTCTGAGCACTCAAATACGTGCTCTCTTTGTCTCATCTCCTTATCATGATTCCCCCCCCCCCCCCTCCCCCCATACATGATTTGATATGTATTTTGTCCATCACATTTCGTTAGTTTTTTCCTGGGTTGTATGACACATATGATTAATATGTTTTTCTTTAACATGATTTTCTCCATTAGTGATTTTGCCTTTACTTGTTCAGTGATTTTCTTCAGTTTCCTCTCTCTCTCTCTTTCCTTTTTCATTTCCTTTTTTCAATATATTATTTTTTAATGCATGCAATTATGTTTTATCACGTCGTGTCAAAATTATTACATTTTGTGCTTTACTACTTCTTTCTATTTCTGATGTTCACCCTCTCCCTTCTCTCTCTCTCTCTTTTTTTTTTTCAATTGCATGTGACTATGCTATGTACTTTTTACGTATTTTCATACCATATACCATATGAATAATGATTATATATGTTGTGCCTTGTCACTTTTCCCTTTTCTCATCATTGTGCTTTAATTCTTCTTCACATTTTTCATGTCTGGATTTTCATGACTTATGGAAAATATTTACATGTTGTGCCCTTTCTTCACTCTCTCTCTGTCTCTGTCTATCTGTCTCTCTCTCTCTCTCTGTACGAGTGTGCGTGTGTGTGTTGCAAATTCTGTAGTACTTTGTCATATTCATTTTACTGTTTTTATACATGCTAATTGTTGTACATTTTAGTACATTTCCATTTCCAATTATTACATTTTGTGCTTAACTATTTCTTTCCATTTCTGTTGTTCCTCCTCTCCCTTCCATTTTGTGCTTAACTATTTCTTTCCATTTCTGTTGTTCTCTCTTCTCTCTCTCTTTTCTCTCTCTCTCTCTCTTTTCTCTTTAAAATTCCATGTCACTTTGCTAAATACCTTCTACGTATTTTCATGCCTTGTTGTACCTTGCTCTCTCTCTCTCTCTGTACGTATGTGTGTGTTTCAAATTCTGTACGTATTTTGCCATATTTATTTCATTGTCTGTTTTCATACACGCTAATTGTTAGACGTTATAGTATATTTCCATATGCTACCCCAGCCGACCCCCCATCCCCACTCTCTTCACTCTCTTCTTCCCCTTCATTATTATTATCACTATTATTATTTTCTTTTTTTTTTCTTTTCATTTCTCTTCTATTTTCCTTTGATGTTCCACTATAATTGCATGATCGCTTTGTTTGTTTGCTTCTTACATGATTTCATTTCACTGCATGTTGTAGTCCCCAGGACATTTCACTGCATGTTGTAGTCCCCAGGACATTTCACTGCATGTTGTAGTCCCCAGGACATTTCACTGCATGTTGTAGTCCCCAGGACATTTCACTGCATGTTGTAGTCCCCAGGACATTTCACTGCATGTTGTAGTCCCTACTCAGGCGAGGACTGGATGTATTTCATTTTACTGCATGTTGTAGTCCCTACTCAGGGCGAGGACTGGATGTATTTCATTTTACTGCATGTTGTAGTCCCTACTCAGGGCGAGGACTGGATGTATTTCATTTTACTGCATGTTGTAGTCCCTACTCAGGGCGAGGACTGGATGTATTTCATTTCACTGCATGTTGTAGTCCCTACTCAGGGCGAGGACTGGATGTATTTCATTTCACTGCATGTTGTAGTCCCTACTCAGGGCGAGGACTGGATGTATTTCATTTCACTGCATGTTGTAGTCCCTACTCAGGGCGAGGACTGGATGTATTTCATTTTACTGCATGTTGTAGTCCCTACTCAGGGCGATAATTGGATGTAAAAAAGCACATCAGTGCTTATCTATTATCCTCGTAAATAAAGAATTTTGTCTTGTCTTACACCAGTCTGTTTGATGTTTGCTTCAGCATGGGGAATAAGAGCTGGAGCTCATTGCTGATTTAATGCTGTACTCCGTGCATAATTCAAAGTGACAATGAAGAAGACTCTGAGTAGTGGATTTTTCTCTGCATTTCATTTTCCATTTCCAGTGTGTTTGCCAGTTCACAAAATTTTTCAGTATATACAAGTTTTGTTAACATGTGTTAACATTATGATTTGTTGGTTTCCACTGGTCTTATCTTGTGGCTAATCAATTAGTCATGGCAAATGTCTTGATTTTTCAGAACCGCCCCCCCCCCCCCCCCCCCCCAATCTCAACAGATGCAGCTTACATAACACTATTACAATAAGTACCCATAGACAGTGGGCTCTTCAGATCATAACAGACTATGACTATGCACAAGGAAAGAGTAATAACTGTGACAGTAATCTGTTGATTGTATTCTGAATACACAAGAGAAAAAAAATTCCAGTTCTGGATAAGACTGTGTTCAAGTTATCACTTGACAAATACCTTACTTGTCAAAGTGGAGAAAAACAAATCAATGTGTACAATTCAGTTTAATCATATTCTTTAAAGATGGTTATTAATTTTCTACATTCTCATGCAACTATTTCTATACTAAAGCTGTTTAATAAAAGAAAAATATTAATCAAACATTATTTCTAATCATGCCTTGATTTATGGTCATCTTGACTTCATCCAAAAGAAAAGACAGAAAAAAATTAAACAAAAAGTAGACAAAGTGGTGGGTCGAAGGATTTAACGCCTAATATTCTTGCAGAAAATACTTTCTCAAAAATGGTTCAGGTCCTTTAAATAAGTAGAATCCAACTCCAAATTGGCAAAACAGCTTTTCTTTTATGCCTAGTTTATTTCTGAAATTTTTTTCCCTTACAGTATTTTAACTTGGTTAATATATTCAAAATCTAGACCATTATTTTCTGCGTGCAAGGTGCAATTTTTTCGTTGTTATGACCCCTTGTGCTTTCTCTGGCCTTTAGTCCTTCAAACGTGCTGTTATCAAAGATCAATATTCAAATGAGTCTCAGTGTTTAGGACAATGAAAAGATGAGATAAGGAAGACAGCAACTAGTCATGGTAGTTGTTAAAGCAACCAATAAATGTCCACACCCATAAACTATGATATCAGTTAAACTGGAGTTTGCTAACACAGTCTTGTAACTGATTAAAGATTCATTGCATACAAACTTATCTGCTCCTTGCTGTCAATCAGCATCATGCCTAAAACAAACCCAATGGCAGAGTGTGCAAAGCCAAAGTGAGAGCTACCGAAATTGCAGAACAGAAGCAGAATCAAATAATTACATTTTATCTTGGGATAAATGAACTAACAGTGAGAAAATGACGCATACAGAAACAACTAGCATCCTTCAGCAGAGATTGAAGATCTTTTCTAACTGGGAAACACAGTACAATATCATAGAAGGAGACTGCACAACTGACAAAACCAAAGCGTTAATCTGGTCATCTTGTCATCAGTGAAACCATTTTCACCCGGTTTATCTTAGACTTGGAAGAATTAGACTGCTCCAAGTTTTCTGCCGACAACACTGACAGCTGATTGGGCCTTGGTGCTTTTCATTACTTCATAATTTCTTATCTGTTTACTCAACATTTACAAAGTGTCATACATTTTGTCATGCATAACTAAATGCATGCAAGTGTCAGCCTCATTATTGTGATCAGTTTTGATCCACTGTATGATTGATGACTGGGGCTGCATCTTATCAGCACTTTTATTTATTCTAATTCAGTGGGTGCACCTTATCTGATATAGTGTCATATCTGCAGAGAATGATATCATTTTAAAAAGGGGCATTTCACAAACATACGTAAGCATACTTTTGAAACTATGCGTAAGTCGTCCACAAACAAGCACATACAACTTTATTCTTACATCTTTCATCAAGCCTTTCTTCATGATTCTCCCTGCAATGGCACGTCCACGAAGAGCCCAGCCAATGGCTATACCCAGCCCCACGCTGAGGGTGGCAGATACCATTAGAGTTGCACGGTCCACTTCCAACATTCTCCAGGATATTTGCTTGACCAGCTTCTCTGTGTAACCTTTAAAAAAAATGTTATAACATTCATGATAACAGTAATCATACTATAAACTATTGTAATAAGTTGAAATGAAAAAGGTCGTCCACGAAAAATTTAAATGGAAGAGAGAGAGAGAGAGAGAGAGAGAGAGAGAGAGAGAGAGAGAGAGTAAAATGAGTTATTCATAAATCCAAAGCCCCTTAGAATGGAGATATACATTGTGATTCATATCACAGATTGACACTAGTCTTCATTGTGTTACATAAGCATTTCGCTTCTGAAATGCTTTACACAGATTAATAGTGAATTGTTTAACAGTATTGTTCATTAGATGATGACATAAACAAGATTAATTTGAAAAGACAAGGATTCTTGAAATATTTTTGTATGAATAGCGCTCTGAGGTCTCTTAATGTTGGACAGGGTAGCATAAAATGGGCTTCACTTCTTTCCAATTTTAGCAAAATGGACAAATTAGATTTCTGCCACATAATTGTCTGTAAACAAAAATGATGAGTAGCAATATCAGACACACCAGATCTGGACCTAGTTATGATACGCTTTAGATGATTGTCATCTTCATGGACATATAAACAGGTAAATGACTAAACGCTCTGAATGATTCAAATCTGTCCCTGTTTTGCACACAGCCCTGATGTGGCCCTCTGCGGTCGGCTGGGCTATAAGCAACATTATCTTATCTCCCTGTTTTGCACATAGGAATTCCAGTTTTGCCAACTACAGTCAGTCAGTCTTTCTCAGAATAACTGAATAAAGACATTCATGTCACTAACACTTTGGTTAAGCCATACAAAGCTCAAACCATATTCACACAGTTTTAAAACAAGGTAACTGAGGGCAGAAAATGAAGCAAAATTTAAAAAGAAAAGGTATTAGTACTACCACAGGACACAGACAAACAGATTACAGGACAAAACACAATGTACTTCTACCACTTGGGACTTCTTTAGGCAAAAACAAAATGGGGAGTTTTTATCATACTCCCTGTTTGGCTAGTATACCTACCATGTCAGACAGTAGCATTCTACGGCAGTTAGTTAGCTCTGAAGGCCGAATTTTTTGTGTGGCTAACACAGTAACAAGACACCCACCCTACTTCCATCTTAGTCAGAAAGCCAGTGAGAACTTCCTGTTCCTCATTCAGCGAGGCATATGTGCAAGGTAAACCCCCGAGGACCATAGCGCTAGAGGGGAAGAAAGGGCGAGCGTTAGAGTCTGACATGATAGGTATACTAGCCAAACTGGGAGTATGATAAAAACTCCCCATTTTGGCGTCATATACTCTACCATGTCAGACAGTAGCAGAATTTAAGGGAATTGGAGGAGGGTAGAGTGCCCTAATTGTTCTTGGGGTAGAAGTCGGGATAGAGATGGCTGTGTTAGCCGCAACAAAAGAAATCCCTTAGAACCATCAGCTCTGGTCATGCAGATATCCCTCAAGTAGAGTTTTTTGAACAGGCCTTCTTGCTTTCCACTTTAATTTGTTCACGATTCCTACTCACTGCTTAACCCCAGTTTTCCTTTTGTCTCTGAGCTCTGTTCATTCCTTCTTTTTATTGTCAGTCCCCATGTAAGATCTGTCTCTGTCACCTACTAACTCTAAGTCTGATGACAGCTCTATGAGCAGAAAGCTTGCTTGGTTTCCTTCCTGTTCCCCCGACCACCATACTCAAACCATGTTGAGTGCACTCTTCCACCATTTTCTTTTCCTTCAAATGTGATCCTGCAGTCATCTCCTGTTTTTGCCAACAACACACTTCCCCAACACCGACTGCGACCTGCCCTCCTTCTCCTGTTCCTCATCTACTCTTGATTGTTAAGCTTTTGTCTTCGTCATGCCCGTCACTTCCCAAGTTTTTGGTTCTGCCCTGGCTCAGTTGAGAACTCTGCCAACTATACCTCAGTGTGGTGGTGTTAGTTATCTGCGCTCCACCCTGGAAAAGACCAGACTGACCAACCACATCAACTTCACACAGTATTGTCTGAGAAAAAGACTTCTTTCTATGGGTTTTCAGTTGAAATTCAACCCCTCTACCTGTAAGTCTACCATGGAACGTATTCTATGCTCAGCCAGCTTTCAGCTCATGCAAGAAACAGTGAATGCGTATCTTTGTCGTGTGAAATCCATCAACCACACCCTCACCCATTTGAAGTACAAACTTCATCATATACTGGATCGTCACACCTCAAGCTTTATCGTCTTTACCATTCGGTCTGCAAACCAAAAGTTATATGCCCCTATGACTGAAACAAAGAAGAAAAAACTACTGGCCCTCTCAAACAGAAAGTGTCCTCCTCCTTCCAGTGCCCCTGCAGTGAACCCCCATCTGGCTGTCACCATCCCCAACTCAAATTTGTGCCCCTGCAGCCAACAACCAACCGGGCCAGCACACTGTTCCTCTGCAAGCGTTTTTTTCGGCAACTGCGTCTGGCAGTCCATTTTGAAAATGCCCCTGTCTGTGACTCCCCACCCTAAGATGTTAGTGACATTGCTTCCCTTTTTCACAAACCTCCAGCCATTGGACTCCCAAACATGGTGCCTTTCCCTCTATGGACTACTATATTGACGTCTGCACCAACCAGATCTGCCAGTTAAAACCTAAGCCCCTTCGTCATTCCAATCTCAGCCCTGCAGAACAGACAGCTCTACAGGAACTGAAGGACCGGACAGACATTGTGATCAAGCCTGCGGATAAAGGTGGAGCAGTTGTGGTGTGGCGGAGAGACTTGTACATCCAGCAAGCCAGGTCACAACTGTCCAACACCGCCTTCAACAGCCCAGTTCCCAGATGTACAACCAAGCCGGACAACGCCTTGGTTAGAAAAACAATCAAGACCTCTATCAACGAAGGTCATCTTCATGTGAGGCTCAATTTGCTGTGGTTCAAGAACCCAGAGCCCCTGGTTTACCTCCTGCCCAAAATCCATAAGGCTAAGACACCAGGACGCCCTATTGTGTCTGCCTGCTCCTGCCCCACAGCACTCATCTCTGACTTTCTGGACAGTGTGTTTCAGCCACTCGTGTCAGCACTGCCTACTTGTGTGAAGGACACCACACATGCCCTCAATTCCTGGGGGACTTCTCCTTTCCAAACGGCTGTACAGAGAGGCATGTGTTCACCATGGACATTGTCTCTCTGTATACTAACATCCCCCACAATGACGGCCTACAGGCAGTATGCCATTTCCTCCAAAGGAGTGTCCTGAACCTCCACATCCCTACCACAGACCTGTGCACCCCCAGCAAGACACCCCAGTATCCCAGCAAATGATTTTCAGTATTTTGGGTGAGCTTTCAGTATTCTGAATGTTTCCAAGACACATATAAAACAAAGTGAAAAAGAAACACATGTGAATTGCCACAGTCACTCCTTTGTCATAAATCGTCCCAGTACAAGGTGATCACGATGCAGAATCTTCCGACACATCCGAAAATAATCAACAGAAGTTAACAGTTTGTAAAAAAAATGTGTTTTGGTACAAGTCTATTATGTTCACAGGAAGTCACTTATTTGCCTCATAGTAAGCACTCCTGAGTTTGTGTAGCATCTTGGATGGGTGTTCATGTTCAAACAGCTGCCCAGGCTGTGCCTTCACAACGAGCAGTGCCTCAAGCGTATCATCACCCAGTGAAGCTCTTTGATCAGTTCTGTTTTTTCTCACTGTTGAGAAAATCCTTTCACAGGGTGCATTGCTGTGGGGAACTGTCAGAACACCCAGCATGGCCAGGGAAAGCTCTTTCATGTAGGCCTCACCTTCTTCATCTTTCAGCTTGCTTACAGCTGCCCAGGTTTCATCTATCCTGTCTGCAATACAACCTGATATGTCTGTGCACTGATAAGAAGCAAACTGTTCCATCACAGTGTCTCTACTGCTGCCAGGAGGTATCAGAGCAGGAAATCTATCCACAAACCATGCTAGGTCAGAACGCTGAGCACTTTGCTGGTTGGCAACATCAACAACTTCTGCATGTAGAAGAAGAGGATCTTTGACTGGCAGCTTTTCCACAAGGTAGCTGCACACTGCAGTGAAGTATTTCTTGACATCACAATAGAACTGCTTCACTCGATGAGGTCTGAGAGCATTCTTGTCAGCATCAGCAATGAAGGCCTCTGCTGATTCTCCAATGATGAGGTCTTTGTCAGCCTTCAAGTTGTAGGTACTCTTGAAGTCCACATCTTCAGGTGCACCACTTGCCATTGCTGAGGGCTTCAGAAAACGGATTTGCACACTTTTGATCAGTTTGATTAGTGTCTTTCTCAGCACATGCACTTTTGGGGCCTCAGACTGAAGTCCAACAAGAACAGGATCATACATCTTTACAGTGTAGTTTAGAAACAGCATGTAGAGCTTGTTGGTTGGGGATTTCAAGAAGACAAGGATGCTGTCAACCTTCTTTTGTGCATAAGTTTTGTCTTGACATTCATTCTCCTCAGTATCTGGTTTCTTTTGTTCTTCAGACTGGCTTCTCCCTACAGACTGACTCTGACCTCACTTGCTGCCTGATGTAGCATTCTTGTTTGCAGATTTGCTGCTTGATGAAGTGGCTTTGATTGCAGACTTGCTGCCTGATGGCTGTTTTTTCTCATGGGCTTCCTTTTCAGCCTTGAAGAATGCCTTCAGAGCATCCCAGTTCAAAAGAAGTCTTTCAAGACATCTTCCAATACTGAGCCACCTCGTTGGAGTGTGCTTCAGCATCTTCACGCTCTCTATGTCAAACAGTTCTTGCATTTGCTTGAACTCCTTCTGTCTTTTCTCACTCTTTCTGAAGTAATTATGAACGCCTTGCAAGATCTCTGCTACGTCTGGCAAACACTGAGTCCCTTTCTCAGCTGCAATATGCACCAAATGCAGACAACAGCCTGACACGAAGACACTGGGGTGTTTTTCCTTGACATAATGAAAGACACCTTTGTGTTCCCCTGTCATAACATTGGCGTTGTCACTGCCTAGAGCCAAGCAGTTATCCCACTTTAGGTCACGAGCACTTAGTTCCTTATCCAACAAATCAAAGATGTTTTTGCCAGTACTGCGGACGTCGCAGACAGGAAGGGAAAACAGTTCTGAATGTACCAGTCCCGTATCCTGGTCAACAGACCTTATGACGAGGGGATACTGTTTACTCTTTTCGTCATTGCTGCCGTCTGTTGACAACGTGAATGCAACTGTCTGCATTCTCTCAGACAAAATGTTCTGTCTTTCGCTGGCTAGTGCTTTCACCAAACATGTGGCTTTCTTACAGCCACAACGCATATCTGCCGCGATGCGACTATCAGGAAACATCATCTTAAACCCACGACACAACGTGTCCGCTGCAGCCAGTGGCAAGTTGTGATGTGCGATCATTTCCACCATCATCACTTCGGCTCGAGTGACTGCCAATGAAGTGTCATTACTCGTAGGTTTAGAGAAAGATCTTAAGAAAAGAAGCTGCTAATATTACTTGCGCTTTTTGCCTTTAAAATCTGTTCATGTTTGTCCGAGGCAACATGTCTTGAAATGTCATTGGCACCAGCGTGAGCTATCGAAAAAAGTCTTTCCCGCACACAGTGCAGTAGGCATACTCTTCGCCTTTCGACGATGCTTTGACACACGGGAAAGTTTTTGCATACGCTGGCTTGAACAGCTGAACTCTTTTTTTTTCCCCCGAACCACAGACTGCCGGTGAACTGTCATCTCTACGCCGTTTGCCGCAGCAACAATCTCCACCAACACTTGTAGACGCTTCGTCATCCGCCATGTTTGAACGCACGCGGTACGAGATACGGAGCTAGGCCGCAGTTGCGCATTTCATGACAAAGTCGAGTGACATTGCCAAGATAACTTCGTTTGCCCTCAATGTATAATCTGCTCATATGATATTATTATCATCTAACGGCAGGCGAGACCAACGACTTCGCAAAAAACTTTCGTTCACCTGACAACGGAACTGCATTCTCCGCGCCTGATTATGTCCCTTAGTTTCACCGCTAAGGTGACTGTGCAAACTGTCGATTTTTGCGGCGGAGATCGTAGCAGCCGATACCGTATTCCGGTGGCGAGTAAATCCGTATTTTGAGCGCACTATCAGTATTTCCGTATCCCCAGCTTAATTCCGTACTAAATACGGAGAAATACGGGGGTGCACAGGTCTGCTACCATCCTGCGCCTCACTGAACTGGTCCTCACCCTGAACTTGTTCGCCTTTGATGGGACCACTTTCCGCAGCAGTGCGGAGTGGCCATGGAGACCAATGGGTCCTAGCTTGCATGTCTGTTTGTGGGCTATGTGGAAGAACAAGCCTTGAGCCAGTATACAGGTGAGAAACCCGATTTTTACAGGCGGTTCATTGACGACTGTCTCGGACTGGCCTCCTGTTCCAAAGATTCCCTCAATCAGTTCGTAGACTTCATGTCCAGCTTCCATCCAGCTCTGAAATACACCCACTGCATTTCAGATTCTTCAGTCTCTTTTCTCGACATTCAGATCACTATCCTTTCTGATTCCAACAGCCTTTCTACCAGTATTTACTACAAGGACACTGACTCTCACTCATACCTTTTGTATACCTCCAGCCACCCTCGGAAATGCAAGGATAGCATTCCCATCTCCCAGTTTCTTCGACTTCGCAGGCTGTGCAGCAGTGACGCTGACTTCCAGCACCAGACTGAATGGATGAAGTCCTTCTTCCTGACAGGCCAGTACCCTCAGCAATTGGTCCAGACTGCCTTGGAGCGTGCCACTGCCATTCCTCGCAGTCAGACGTTGACTTCTGCTAATCGTTCAGACGATCAAGCAGACCATACAGTGGCTGTGCTCACCTTTCACGCTCACAACCTCCCTGTCCGCAACATCCTTCTCAACAACTTCCACCTCCTCCAACTTGACCCCAAACTGAAAGAAACCTTCCCAAAACCACCCTTGATAACCTTCAAGAGAGACACAAATTTGAGGGACCATCTAGTGCATGCCTCTGTCTGCAAGGCGAGAGCACAACCCCTGGGCACACACCCATGCACTCACAAAGAGTGCAAGACATGTCCATTCATTGACAGCTGCACCACAGTTGCTGATCCATCTGGCCAGTTCAGGGTCCTAGCAAGCTTCAACTGTCAATCTGCAGACCTGGTGTACGTCATTACTTGCACCTTGTGTTCAAAGAAATACACTGGGGAGACGTACCGCAGCCTGAATGAGCGTTTCTCTGAGCACCTTCGCTCAGTGCGGCTGGGGTATGAAGATCCCGTGGGCCCTCACTTCAACAGCCCCTACCACAACTTCACCCATGCACGAGTGGCTGCTGTCTGGCAGAACCGGTCCAGTGGACACTATCGCCTCTTTATGGAGTCATCCATCATTGCACGACTGGGGACCCTCGCCCCTGCCGGCCTGAACACCAGAGAGTGACAGCAGCTGAGCTTCAGGCACCCCCTCCCCCTTCTCTACTAACCCCTCCCCCCCCCTTTTTTTTTTCATTTTTTTGGAACAGGCCTTCTTGCTTTCCACTTTAATTTGTTCATGATTCCTACTCACTGCTTAACCCAGTTAACTTCCTTATGACTCTGAGCTCTGTTCATTCCTTCTTTTTATTGTCAGTCCCCATATAAGATCTGTCTCTGTCACCCACTAACTCTAAACCTGATGACAGCTCTATGAGCAGAAAGCTTGCTTGGTTTCCTTCCTGTTCCCCCGATCACCATACTCAAACCCTGGTGAGTGCACTCTTCCACCATTTTCTTCTCCCTCAAGTAGAACTTTATGAAGGGATTCTCCAAACACCAGTAGGCTGCCTCCAGAAAGGTGGCGTAGGGGTACTGAGTGTTGGAATGCTGTGGAAGTGGCAAGCGCTCTAACCTCATGTGCCCGGGGAGATAAGACCGGCAAGTCTTTATGTGCTTGTGCGTATGCGATCTAAACCGAGTTTGAGAGCCACCAGGAGATGGTGCCAGCGGAGATGTCTTGTAGTTGTTAGGATTGATGGACATGAGGAGATGCCTAGGAGAAGCGCCTAGGTCGCGTTCGTTCCAGTAGTATCCAGGCACCTGGAAGGGCACAAGTCATGTCCCCCCCCCCCCCCCCCCCCATCTTCTTCCTTCCCGAAGACATTGGAGAGTGATCTGATGACGAGGGAGGGAGAAGCTGTGCCTGGGTGTTGGTTCTTAGCGAGGAACTCGGCGAGAAAACCGGAGGGAGACAGAGGTGTCCCTATGGAAGGCGATGTCCCTGTGGTACCACTGAGGGCATGGATCTCGCTATGTAGGTGAGCAGTAGCGATTGTGAGGAGAAAGTGGTTTTGAGAGAGAGGAGGTCAAAGGGGATGGAGGCTAAACGCTCGAACAGCGGTTTCCTGAGTATGTCAAGGACGACGAAGAGATCCCAAGGTGGGACGCGTCTAGGGGACTGGGCCTCAGGTAAGGCAGCACCCCTAGAGATCTCTCCAGAGCAGGAAGCCGTTGGCAAAGGAGGGCCCCCCAGGTGACGAATGGTGGTACAGATAGCAGACCTGTAGCTGCGGATAGAGCTAGCCGACAGGTTTTGACCGAGGAAAAGGTGTGATAGGAAATTGCCCAATTGAATATTGATGTGTGTTATGCGGGACAGAGTTATCTGAGCACCAGGTGACCCATCTCACCCAATGGTAGTCATAGAGGGACTCTGTGCTGGATCTGCGAGAGGCCGTCGCTAAGTCCCGAAGGTCCTGCAAGGCATCACCAACACAGAGCCTGTCTAGGACGGATTGGGATCTGTCTGTTTGGGAGGGAGGGGCAGATGTTCGCAGTTGGGTATGTACAGGAACCATGCGTGTAGGGGGAGCATCTGTGGGTTTGAGTGGGTGCAACCCAAGTGTGGTTGTCAGCGTATGTCCCAGCACGGAGCCAGAGGGGACGGGGAACATGTGCAGAGACCTGAGGTCTGGAAACCACGACTGAGTCGGTCACCACGGGGTGATCAGAAAGAGTTTGGGTCTCTCAAGTCCTGCTTTTCTGATCTCGCATGCGCTTGAGGGTCGGGAACTGGTGAGACATAGAACGGGAAATGGTGGTGAACCGGGTGGCAAAGAGATCGATCATTGGGGTGACCCAATGGGTCCACACAGTGCACAGGCTGTTGAGGGTCCATTCTGTGTGTAGAAGGGATTCGGACCGACTGAGAGGGTTTGCCAAAATGTTGTGAGCTCCTGCTATGTGACTCGCGCTGAGGGAGAACGTGTTGGTGTGTGACGGGGGGTTGGAACTGGAGGAGAGCAAGTCTGACTGCCTCCAGTTCCAAGATGTTGATGTGCATTTGAGCCATCCAGGAGTCCCACGATCCGGAGGCGTGAAGGTGGTCCACGTGGGCGCCCCAGCCCAAGTTCGATGTGTCCGTGTAGAGTTCCAGTGGCTGGGTGGGACGGGAGATGGGAACTCTGGAGGTCCATGCCAAGGAATCCAGGCACTCGTCCGTGGCCCAGTGGAACCATGGACTCAAGGGGATAAACTGGTCCCAGCGTCCGGAAGTCTGGGACCACCGCGATCGGAACTCCCGCTGGAGTTGCCGTTTGAGGACCCTGCCCTGGGGAATGATGGTGGCCAAGGACTCCATCATCCCCAAGACAGAAGTCAGGGTTCTGGCCGAGGGTGGGTGGATAGGCGTAGGTGGGAGATGAGGTCCATGATGCGTGTGGACCTCTCGTTGGAGGGGGCGACCATCATGGTGCGGGAATAGAAACTCATGCCCAGAAAGGAGGTGTTGACTGGGGGTGAGTTCGCATTTGTTCGTGTTGGTAACAAACCCTAGTTTGGAACAGAGAAGTAGGAGTAGGGTGGTGTGGGCCGGGCACAGAGCCTGTGAAGGTGCCAGGATGGAGTCTCTGATCTGGGACCGAGTGTCCATCTTGAACTTTGCCGTCTTGAGGTACTTTTTCAGGGGTGAGAGGTTGAGTATGGGCCTCCACCCCCCTGATGTCTTGGGAATGACGAATAGGTGGGAGTAGAACCCCAGAGTGGGGTTGGTTAATTCCGTGATGGCCCCTTTGAGGAGAAGATCTGATACTTCCTCCTGGAGTGCCTCCGCTTCAGCAGAAGGAGGCTGTGTCGGGGGGAGGGGGGGGGGGAGCGCGTGAGGGAAGGGTGTTCGGAGGCCCAGGGTAGACAGTACCCCTCCTCTAGGACTGCTACTATCCATGGGTTGAGACCCATCCGTCTCCACTGGTGGGCATGTCCGGAGACTGCTGGCCAGAGGAGGCGAAGGACCGAAGGAGGAGAGGCCCTGGACCGGAGACGACAAGAGGGTTCAGTGATGTCCTTTGTCGTTCTGCAGTGTGGGCGATGGTAGCGGTCTGAGTTCTCCCTCATAAGCTCCCCCGTGGCCAGGCAAGAGGGTGGGGGTGGGGTGGGGGGTGGGGGGCGGCGGAAGGACCTCCTGTAATTTCCGTGGGGGCGCTTTCTGACGGCCAAACCGAAAATGAGTATTGCGTGCGTGAATTCTTGTTTGGTTGAGCAAGGGTGCATGTGTGCTGCATAGGGCGAGCGGTGCCAGTGGATGCAGGCTTCTGTTTAGGTGGTGGGGCTCTGGAGAGTGGGGCTGAGGGGGGGGGGGGGGGGCGTTTAAAGGAGCCGGGGGTCGGAATAGACGGGCCGCGTCAGACTGGCCGCATAGGAAGCTGCCTCCTATTTTGTTCAGCAGTGTGTGTGATAAATGCAGCAACGTAATCGCCAAAGAGCGACTGGTGTTGTCCCGGAATACACCAGAGGGCCGCTTTGCTCGGGGAGAGTTAGCTTTCTGAAGGAAAGCATCTCTGTATGCAAGCACACAGTTGTAATGGCTCTTGGCTGCACTGTCCGCCGCAGCCAAAAGAGGATGAGATATCCTGTTCACCAAGATCTGCATCATCAGGTCCTGAAAGAACCGTATGTCAGTCTCATGTTGTGTGTCAGAGGCAGGTGCGTCAGATGACACAGAGGCTGAGTCATCCTTCTCAGGTCAAATTTCAGCAGCACGCTGCGTGAGCAGGTCAAAGAAGACGTGACTTGCCGAAACGAGTTGCATGCTGAATCTGGCGATGCGATCCCATTCTGCCAGCGTTTTATGTGAAAAAGATGCAGCAGAGGGAGGGGCCGAGTTTGGCAACAACCGGCGGTCAGATGGGGAAACGGCCAGTTCCCTGGCTGCAGGGTTGTCCTTATCAAGGAGGGAGGGATTGTGGGGCTGCCGAGGGGCCCTGAGGAAAGTGCCCACTGGGGCTGCCCCCAGAGTCGAAAGTGACTCCTTCCCTGGAGGAGGGATGACCTGCGCACCCCGGGACAAAGTTGCCGGACGCTCCCATATGGAAGAGAGAATTTGAGGTGTGACAAGTTTGGGGGATGTACGCTTGGGCTGGGTGGCCGGAGCACAGCGTGGCACCGAGAAGATGTTGTCCGAAGGGAGGGTCTCCCTCAAGAAGGGACTGGGGAGCCATTGTTCAATGGCTGCGAAGTCACTAGAAGGTGAGAAGCATTCCTCTTCAACACCATCCTCAAAAGAGGAAAATAGTCGTCCTGTTGAGGTTGAGGTGGTTCAATGGAGGAGGCAACAATTGGGGTGTGTAGGAGTCCCGCCCTAGCCGAGAGGTCGATGGGAGAGCGGGTCTCTGGTAGCTCCATGATCAGCGACAGACAAACGAGGGTAATGTCCGTCATGCCAATCAGACAGCACCTGAGAGGGAGGCGGACCAAGGTCGATCCAGCGAGAGGAAGCTGGATGCCACGGACGACCGGAAAGCTGATGAGTGTCCGCATCAAGCCACAGGTTCCTCAGAGGGGCATAGAGCACCGGTCCCCATGGAGGAAAGTGGGCTGTGGTGGCCTGGGGGCAGAATTTCCATTGGGGCCCAGGTAACCTGAAGCACCGGGGGGAGGGGGGGGGGGGGGGTTGAGAAGCCAGTTGGCTTGTCGCACCCCCCCCCCCCCCCCCCCCCCCCCAGAGAGTGCACCGCCGCATGCACATCCCGAGTGCGGTCCATGCGGGAACCATGGTCGAGAGAGAGTAATCCCACGGTTGCCTAGGGGGAGCGGTGAGTGAGCGCCAGCCGAACCCCCTTCATGTCGGTCACCAGAGTGGTGGGGGGATCGAAGATCGCCCGCACCAGTATCCGGATTGTGCCATGACGGACCAGGTAGGTTACCCAATGTCCTGCAGGTCAATCCTTCCCCAGGAGGAACGGGACCGTGGACGTTGCCCAAGTGGGGAACAGAATAAATCCAATCCCCAAAACGTCCTGTGCCCCTAGGGGATAGATAGTTCGCCAGTCGATCGGGGCGAATCGATTGGCGCGAGTCCAGCTCACGCATGTCCGGAGGTGTCGGGATCTGCGCGCCAGACCCAGGGTTTTGCCCAGTTTGGTCCTGCCAGGGAAAGGGCTCCACCCTGCCACCGGCAAAAGGGCGCTCTGCGTACACTAATGGTACTGTAGAGGGGAGCGCCATGAGACTGAATGCTATCAGTGGGGGATAGCAGATAGACTGAGTCTCATCAAGGCGAGTGATGTGTGCTGATTCCGAGGCGAACATGTTACTCGTGCCAGTCACCAAGTCAGCATGCGGGAAAATACCCAGGTACCGCTGGCCGCGTGACTCAGCAAGATAGCGAGAGGAGAGAGGGTGGCCAAGTGCTGAGTCATATCGCCCGCCACCCTCTCCTTCGTTTGTCTCAATAAGCATTTGCGAAGTAGGGGGCAAGCTGGACTCATGCTGCAAAGATGGCAAATGGGGGGGGGGGGAGACAGGAAGGAGAAAACCATGTAAGTTTATGCAAAGCTTTCCCTTTGTCTTTCTGATTATCTTTTCTTTTTTTCTTTTTTTTTTTTTTTGGAACATGTGCAGCTTGCCCTTTCCAACCCAAACGCTGTGAACGCAACTCCGCCAGCCTATTGCAAAAAACAAACAATATTTAGGACAATGAAAACGATGAACGAGAAAGCACTTATCTTCTCTAATTAGGCGCAAAATGGCTGTTCAATGAAAATTTTTCCATCATGTCAAAATTTCTTCCCCAGCAATTTCTAAAACAGAGTAAGGTAATCGTTATTTAGCACTGTTAATTCTTTTTTTTTCACAATGCACAATAATGCAGTTTTTGCTCTACTTGCTAAATCCTTGCAAGCAAAGGCAAAACTCAAATGCATGGAGAAGTAGATACCAAGATATTTATATACATTAACAACAGGCATTATAGATCCGTTGTATGTCCTGTGAGACATTCCTTCTCTTTACGATGACATAAAGTAAGCACAGGCCAGACCAAGAAAGGCCAGACTGAATTTCACTGACTTTGTATTTTGTATGTTAAATTCTTGTATACAAAAGTAAAATGTTGTGGATGAAGTAGCACTTGTGTCTGTCTACATATAATTCATACATCATTTCATGTTTGATCCTATTTTTAATTCTGTCTGTCATTTGGAGTGTATGCATTTTTTATGTGCATAAGTCTAAACTAGCCTACACTTGAGCCATTCTTGACTAAATTTTGTTTTTGATGACTTGCATTTGTGTCGAAAGTCCAACTTCTTAACTTTGCTCAAATGGTTGGCCTGTTACCATTATCAAATAAGAATGAAAGTTCATGAAATTGTATTTTAACAAAAACAATCTAAGCTTGCTTCTTATTCAATTTAGAATTTAAACAAATGATGAATTTTGAAAATTAGAGAAGCCAAGCTTGATGAAGTAAACTGGAAGTGCTTTTATTATTTTTAATCAGGGACTTTTAAGTTGTTTTCAAGATTTTATATGATCTTGGTATACCATTTGTTACCTAGTAATGTAACGCTCCTCTTATTGACCACCCGCCAGAGCTGAAGAAGTCATCTGTGGTAAGATTGAAATTAACTTTAGTAGTTTTAATTCAGGTATGGATAATTCAAAATGATCAACTTTGATGTAAGAAATTATCATAGTTTGGTTTGGGATTATTGGCATCTGCCTCTTATCTCTTCGTTTGACACAAAGCATTTGATGCCCTTTTTTTTCTGCGGCATCTGGTGTCAAATGTGTCTAGTTTTCTCTTCTGGATGGTTTTAAGCTGCCAGGTTTTGCACCCGTACAGCAATGTGAATAGAACATTTTGTGTTGTAGAATCACAGTTTGGTTTTAAGGGGAATTTCTTATTTCTCCATATTTTGTTCAACTGATTGAAAGCTGCAGATGCCTTCCTGACATGAAACTTCAGTTCATAATGAAAGTCGCTCGAGTTGTTGATGGAACTGCCTAAATAGGTGAAGTTTGCTGCCTCATCAACTTTCATCTGATCAATGGAGATATTTGTTGGAGTGGAGGCTGGTGTTCCTCATGTTTTTGGACTTTTTGGCACTGATGACAAGGCTGCTGTTTCCTGTAATGTGCTAATGTTGTCCACTAGATGCTGGAGGTCCCAGGTGTTGCTTACCAGGGCAACTTTGTCCTCAGTAAAATCCAAATCAGCTTGTGTAGCTGACAACCAGTGGATCTGGTATTCTCCTTTTTTTTTTCTATAATCTGTTTGGGGGCTAAAGATCTGCTCTACAGGAAAGATCTGGGCAAAACCCTGCCTGTTTTTCATGCAGTTCATTGTCATCGATGTCACATAGTCTGTTAAGTGTGACTTAGCAGTAAACTATCCCCGCAACTGATAGCAGAGTGACTCCCCTCCAGCTGCAGAGTGACTCCCCTCCAATTGTCATCTTTTCCCTGCCTCAGTTTTCAAACTTATCCATAAACACAACATTTGACAATAACCTATAAACATTTCTATGTACCAAACTTATCCATAACACAACATTTGACAATAACCTATAAACATTTCTATGTACTAAACTTTGCTGGCCCGTATTTTCTCCAACAAAGTAATGAACCGAAGATGGCATGAAGTGACCATCTGAAGCAACAATCAAGATGATGCTCTTTACTTTCAACTTTGCGCTATTAGTTAGGATCAATGATGTTCCCCAGCGTAAAACTGATAATTTCGCATAACAATGTCACCAATCTTAAATTATATGTACTAGAACTAAAACTACTAAAGTTAACTTAAAAGCCAACAACTTCAGCTCAGGCCAGTAGTCACTGGGCGTAAAATTTGGTTACTTGGCATTAACTGGAGTAGAAAACCATGACTGGATAAAATCTTGAAAACAACGTTAAAATCCAGGATGGAAAAACTAAAGCACTTCCAGTTTACTTCATCAAATTTATCAGCTCAAATTTTTGAAGTCATTTTCCTAAATTCTACGATAGCTTCTAAATTAATGAAGAATACCACCTGAAATATTACTAAATTACTACATGTATGTATGTCACTTGCACACTTTGCTCATGTAGGAATGAGCTGTTCACCGTGTTATATACTAATATAGTGTGTTTATGAATGCGACATTATGTCCCAGTGTGTGTGTGTGTGTGTGTGTGTGTGTGTGTGTGCATATGTTGATGATTCGTAAATGCAGAAGTGTGTGTGAGTGTGTGCGCGTGTGCGTGCATGCATGTGTGTGTGTGCGTGCATGCATGCATGCGTGTGTGTGTGTGTGCATGCGTGCGTGAGTGTGCGTGCGTGTGTGTTTGTATGTTGTGGGGGGGGGGGGGTAAGGAAGGGGGGGGGGGGGGTCCTGTGTATATTTTTAGATTTCAAATTGACTATATTTGAGCTTTTTCAATGATTGGATTCTTGTGATTAACTATGTTCAGTGGTTATTTCAATGTCTGTTATCTTCATTCGACAACATCAAAAGCCAGCAGAGATCACAGTGAATGTCAGACCTACTGTGTCTAGTCATTTTCTCTCACCTCACGTTAGAATCTAGACACTCCACTAAAAATACTTCTGAAAATACTTGAAAAACAAAACAAAACAACAATAAACAAATTCAGAACAGTCTGCCCAGCTCTGACTGGGCAATAATGTGTGCGATGTCTGTAATACATGGGTCATATAAAATGTGGTCAATGCTTTCAAAGTGTGCAGTATTCACACCTTTTAATTTGTATCACCCTGTTAAAATTGAGCAGTCTAGTTATTTATTGATTATTTGTGCTATGTATCTTGTGCACGAAGGCAAATTGTGTGACTTCTTTGTGAAATTTCTGTTATGTATACAGTTTTCCAACAAATGAAGTATTTCACTAAGTTACAGATGGTTTCAAAGGACATTCAGAAATTGTAAACAAGTGGGGCAACTTTTGCTCCCATAAGAAAAACCTAACACAGAGTAACTTTTATTCAAGACTGTCACAGCCTTTTAAACTTGAATAAAGTCAGACAGTAAACAAGTGGGGTATGTTTTGCTCCCATAAGGAAACCTAACACAAAGTAACTTTTATTCAAGACTGGCACAGCCTTTTAAACTTGAATAAAGTCAGACAAATACATAGACGAACAATCTAATAGTGGGGGAAAAACAAGCTGCATAAGGGAACCATCACAATCCCTTTTGAAGGCAGATATATTTGTATTGCCTGCTCTGAGGCCTTTCGTCCGTTGGATTGGAACTCATCAGGGAGACAAGGCTGATTGTGTCTGCACTCCTGGTGTCAAATAGAGATACACCACAGTCCATAATACCATGGTGTTCTCACCACCAAGGGTGCAAAAAAGAATCCAATACTGCAATAGCACCCCAAAGCAGCCAGTGAAGGGTATAGTAAATGAAGCCAAACGAAAGTGTGGGGAGGAAGGAAGTTGCTGAAAAACTAAAGACATTATGCAAATAGTATAAAATGTAGGAGACAATCTTTGAGCCTACACTTGAGGATCCACCCAAGGATCCAAGGGAGATCAAAAGACAAACACAAAGACGGACAGAAACAAATACAAATAACCTCTATTTAATCGAAACGAAATTGGAAATGAAATGAGGCAGGGAACAGTAAACAATAAACAAGTGGGGTAACTTTTGCTCCCATAAGAAAAACCTAATACAGAGTAACTTTTATTCAAGACTGGCACAGCCTTTTAAACTTGAATAAAGTCAAACAAATACAAAGACAAATAATCTAATAGTGGGAGAAAAAAACAAGCGCAGGCCAACACCTCAACTGTGGTATGTCTCTATTTGACGCCAGGAGCGCAAACACAATCAGCCGTGTCTCCTGATGAGTTCCGATCCAGCGGACGAAAGGCCTCAGAGCAGGCAATACAAATATATAGATCTGCCTTCAAAAGGGATTGCAATGGTTCCCTTATGCAGCTAGTGAAGATTTTTCATATCTGTAATATAATTTCTTAATTTCATGTTCCCAGTTTCTCCATCTTCAACCTCCCCCCTCACCCCCCCCCCCCCCCCCCCCCCCCCCCCCCCCCCCACGCCAAAATTTTTGTTAAGTCTACTATGAAGACAGTTGAGTTGTTAGCCTGTGCTTGTTTTTTCCCCCACTATTAGATTGTTAGTCAATTTGTCCAACTTTATTCAAGTTTAAAAGGCTGTGCCAGTCTTGAATAAAAGTTACTTTGTGTTAGGTTTTTCTTATGGGAGCAAAAGGTACCCCACTTGTTTACTGTTTATTGTTTACTGTTCCCTGCCTCATTTCATTTCCAATTCAGAAATTGGTTTAACATTTCCCATTGCTCCGTTTACCCAGATTCTCTACTATTACATTCCACTCAAAGCCGCATTGTGAGTGTACTCAGCATAATATATATATATATATATATATATATATATATATATATATATATATATATATATATATATATATATATATATATTTAAACATCCCAACAAAGAATTCAACAACAATCACGTAAAGTATTTCCCAATATTTCGACCTCTGTCTTTTGGTCTTCCTCAAGGGACTCTAATCATATATATATATATAGAGAACAGCATTTTACAAATCCTGGCTCACTTCGTCCTCAACCAGTTTCGGACGAAGTTACCCAGGATTGGTAAAATGCTGTTCTCTGACAAGTAAGACTTTAATAACCAAAAAATAACGACCCTACAAACATACATACTGTGTAGGGTTGATCGTTTTCAATAACATCATTTTCATCTTTAACTGCTCTTTAAAGTCTTTTTAAAACCAAGTTATATTTCTGGCATAAAATCCACACCCGACACAATGCAATGAAAACAACAACCGCCGCACATACCGACATTCGGCGCGAGCGCGCGCATGACGATAACCTCTCTCCCCGAAACAGTAGCGCGCGTCAAGCATATGACAAGACAAACACTAGGCAAAGCTGGCCGGATTTTCCACACACCTGCAGAGACCCGTCAATAGGCTGTCACCTGATTACTTAATTACAGTGTACTTGAGTCCAGCAAGATAAAACCAGCCTGCCGGCAGTACGCTGTAGTGACATCACAGACACGCTTTGCGGCCTGCCTGACATTGACTTGGTTCGCTTAGCTGACTTGCTGGGACCGTGCCAGCTGTGTCGTTGTAAACAATTCTACATACCTCACTCTCTTCAATTCCACTGGGCATGCGCAGTAGCGAGATAAAACCAGCCTGTGTTTTATCAGTGTAACAGTCGTCTTGTTTAGCAAAGCTTGAGCTGAACGGCGCTGCGATCCAGTGCAGTGTAGTGCTGTGTAGTGTAGTGTTGTGTAGTGCAGTGCTGTGTAGTGCAGGGTTGTGTAGTGCAGGGTTGTGTAGTGCAGCGTGAACCACCTGAAGAGCGTGTTGAGAGGGCTGAGCAGTGCTGTGTAGTGTAGTGCAGTGTAGTGTAGTGCTGTGCAGTGTAGTGTAGTGCAGTGCAGTGTAGTGTAGTGCTGTGCAGTGTAGTGTAGTGCTGTGCAGTGTAGTGCAGTGTAGTGTAGTGTAGTGCAGTGTAGTGTAGTGCTGTGCAGTGTAGTGTAGTGCTGTGCAGTGTAGTGTAGTGCTGTGCAGTGTAGTGTAGTGCAGTGTTATAAGTTCTTAATCAAGTCTCTTCAACTTATAATTATTTATTAAGTTCTTAATTAAGTCTCCTCAAGTTTTTAATAAGTTCTTGATTAAGTTGCCTTAAGTCGCCTTAAGTTCTTAGTTAAGTTTTTAATCAAGTCACTACAAGTTCTTAATTAAGTTCTTAATTAAGTTACCCCAAGTTCTTAATAAAGTTCTTAATCAAGTTTTTACTCAAGTTCTTATTCAAGTTATCTTATAATTATCTTTTATCTTAAATAGTAAATGTCTAATATAGTACACACACGCCTCAAAAAACGCGTCATCGTTGAGGATGTCTTGCTTAACGCCCTTGGCGTGAGATTGGTCAGCATAGATCTTAATGAAGTTCTTACACCCTAAGCAACCGCATTGATTACAATTCTGGTCTATGGAAATGTCTTTTATAGACTCCATGTCTTTATTTATTGACTTCATCATTTTAAACAAATAATAATCCGCCATGATCTATTTTTATCAAAAAAATTTAAGTTCTAAAATATTATTGCATTATAAATGGATCAAAATGATGTTTTGTTATTGGCGGTTTTGGCGTGCTGTTGTCTTTTTCTGTATTTAGTGGTTCAGGTTGTTTTAACTTCTTTTGTTTTTGTCGCCATTGTTTATATACTTTATAACCGTAATAACTGCCCCCAGCAGCAGCAATGGCGCCAAAAATGGCAACAGTTTTAAGTTCAATATTCCATGAAGACTTTGGTGCCCTTAAATTAACTTGCTCTTGTTCTGGACCTGGCATTGGATCAACTGTTGGCGTTGGCGGTGTTATGTTTTCATTATGAGTTATATTCTGTGATTGTAACTTTAATTTTCTTTGTTTAACTCTGCTACTCTTTCCCTGCTGCAACACGCCCAGGATGAGGTGTTTTTACTGGTCACTTTCTCGACTTGATTCAATGTTTCCTGATTCTGCTGATTTTCCGACTCGTTCATTTGAAGGGAAATAAAATCTATATGATTAAAAGTAATTAATCCCATGATTAACGGCGATAACAATGTTCCAAATCTGTAATATAAATCACAGCTTAGAGACTCTAATGACTTTGTTAAAACTGGATCTTGCGTTAAATCATACGTAAGATCTTGTTCAGAATCAATGGGAGCAAATCTACTGACTAGTTTAGTGTACAAACTAAGAACCGTTTGTCCTACACTTTTCACCATTCTCGACCCCAGCTGCGCTTCATACCTGTTATGAATACTTTATAATGTCTTGCGGCGTCATCTGTTGGATCTGTTCTATGCTGAATCAGTTCCGAGGAACTGTTTTGTTTTCCCACATGCTGCTAAAGAATACAACCTTTCCTTTTGGGGCATAATAGCTTGGTCATCAACTTGGTCATTCATAAGTTCAGAAGGTTTAGGCCACTCTGTAGCTCTAGCAGATCATCGCTGTTCATGTTTTTATTAATTATAATTATTTTATTTTTTAAAATGAGCACCGAAAAAACTATTGCCAACCTTGTATACCATTCTGCTGTTATTGGAGGCCTAAGTGTAGGATACACGATGCTTGGTAAAAGCCTGTTAAAAATAAAACCGGCAGATCTTGGCAAACTAGACTTTGAGGATTCAGCAAAGCTAATCGCTATTATTGCAGCTTCGTTCGCCACGAAAGATTTTCTAGTTAAGCAAGGAATAATTCCAGAGAATATAAATATGTAAAAAAATACATTTATAAAAAATGGCTTCACTCGTAATGATGATAGGTGGCGCTGTGGTGAATGCGCTTGCTTTTAGCGAAGTAATTACGCGTTTAGTAAACTACGGGATGACGGCGAGAGAAAAAGACATAACAAAGCTGTGGAGCAACTAGCAGCTGCACAAGATCACTATGAAAAGCAGAGAATTGAGCAGTTAGATTTTATTAATAACACACTGAAAAAACAGGACATGCAGCTTACACATTTAAAGATGTTGATCAAGCAATAAAAGAATATTATCTTGTAACAGGCAAACCAATCGAGACATTGCCCCCACCAAAATTCAGCAACTTTTATCAACCATCAGAAAAACAAAAGATGCAAGAAATCGGGTTTATTGTCTTTGGTATGACCGTTGTGTATTTTGTTGCGCATAATATCAGCTGAATAAAAAATGAACAAAATCTATTATTCACCAAAAGGATATTGGAAGGGAATCACAGCAATCAAAAAGCTAAGCGAAGCAGCTGGTGTCAGTGAACAAACAGCAAAAGAATGGTTATCTAAACAAGCGATTTGGCAAAATTATTTACCTGCGCCTAGACGAATACAGAGACCACACTTTGTCAATACAACTCCAAACGACACCCATCAAATGGATCTTCTATATTTACCCTCTGATACGATTAGACGAAAAAGATTTAAGTACGCACTCACAGTCATTGACATAGCTTCAAGATACAAAGATGCGGAACCATTAACACAAAAGAGTGCTTCTGCTGTTGCTGTCGCCATACAGCTGATATACCAACGAGGCCCCTTAACTTATCCTCGCATGATTCAAGTCGATGATGGAAAAGAATTTAAAGGCCAAGTGAATCAATTATTGTTGAAACATAGAGTTACCATTAAAAGAGGCATTCCAGGAGTTCACAGATCACAGGCTTTAGTTGAAAACTTTAACAAACAGTTAGCTGAAAGACTTTTCTCCTACCAGTATCACAGAGAGCTTATTGACAATTCTCGTAACACAGAATGGGTTAGAAGACTGCCCTCAGTTTTGCGCGCAATGAATAATGAAGAATTTAAAGGGTTAAAACCAGTACAAGCAATCAAAAAAAAAAATAAATGTTGTTGAAGGAGAGTCTTCATCCAGCAAACTATTACCGTTTGGTTTGAAAGTAAGGTACCTTTATTTACCGGGGGAAGCAGAAGGGGACACTCGCATCAGGGCAACCGATCCAGTTTGGAGTGTTGATCCATATGAAATAAAAAGAATTGTAAAGATGAATCCGCCCGTGTATTATTTACGAGAAACTGACACGACAAAACAACCAGCTCCTCAAAGATCTTTTGTGAAAGAAGAACTGCAGATAATCCCACCAGACACAGTTCCGCTTTAATTATTTTACGGTTCTCCAATGTCCATATGCATATGAAAACTCTGGATTAACAAACACACGTTTTGTGTTTGTTCTATCTAATGACTTCTTTGTTACAACAGTTGTGTTGATCTCATGTAGATTAGATCGCAGTTTTACGTTGTCATGAAAAAGTCTATTGTGAAACATGCTTCTTTATGTTGTCATGGGATATGCCGACTGCACAACACTGCGAGATATTCCCTTTGCTTTCTTAATGGTTTCTCCTGGCTCGAAATACTGACATTTTTGACCTTAACCCCACATACTCCTTGATCACCTTTCCAGATAATTCATCTTTCATCTTTCCTAAAACCTTCTTATTGTAATTGAATGTAAAGGTGAATCTTTAGGATAATCGGATGTGTCGTACCATCCTGCTTGCCCTTTAGCTACTTCTTTTCCATGTCTTTATAGATGTCTTCAGTAGGGATATCTATAACAAAACTATCTGTATCTGTGTAAAGTACTCTGGACTCTGGATACGAGGGCTTAAAGTAGTCATAAGAAATTCTAACATCAAAAGCTTTGATAATTCTAAAACAGTAAACCCATAAATACAGGTTTGTCCAATTTGACTTTCTTTTTCTTCATCATTATACCAAAAGCTGGTCATGAAATCTTCTGAAGTCGATAATTTGGTTTTTAAGTCAGCTTAATTTATTCGTTCTCTTTGGGACCAATCTGACATCTTTGCGCTTGTGCGGATTCTCCATAGTCTTTCCAAAACAGCTGTTGTTCATCAGCTTGAAAAAGTCTTTTTCTGAAGCATCTGTGGATTTAGTTCTGAGATCAGTGTTCTTCATGATGTATGGTTTCACATGAACTGTTCTTGATCAAAAGCAATTATACGATGAACCAGCTGTCAACTTCAAACCATGTCTTAAAATAAAATTGTAGAAGTCTGTAATGACAGACATAATTTTTTTTGCCTCGAAGATTGGCACACAGTTTAGGCGCTCTCTTGATTCATCTTTAGGCTTTCTGCGGCTAACGATAGTCATTATGCAAGGTCATGGAGTTCATTAGGATATTTTAAGTCAACTTCTAGAATGTATCCGTGCTGTTGACCCGGCGTCAAACTGCCCAACCACTTTAATGCCTTTTGAATATTTTTCGGATCACCGCCTGTGTACATTTTAAAGTTACGTAATGGAAGTGAATTGCGCCATTAGCCCAACCATACAGATTGTTTGCATCTAATACATAAGATAGTTAACTTTTTACTTGGATCATAATCGTCCAAGTATTTGTTGTTTGCTTTACAGTAATGATGCGACGCCATAACTAATTCCCCACGCAATCCGTTTTCATTCATCCTGAATCATTGGTAGGTCAGATAATAATCAATCTGTACTCCAGTAAACTTTAAGAAAGCGTCCCAACTCATCCCGGGCGCAGAAATGTAATGCGCGGGATCCAGCTATAATGTTTCATGCAGGTCTTTCTGTAATTTTCAAAACGTCGCCAACAACATGTATCAGCCATCAAGTAGGAGTCATGATAGTCCCATCGTTTTACAATCTAACATCTGCCACGCATCTTGAGCATGCTGGTAATCAGAGTCACTGATTTCCTTTCCTCTAAGACTAGAAAAGAACGCGCCTTTAGGAGGAAGTGTGTCTTCATCAAATCTTTCCCAACTGTTCATGATTCATAAGGGTAAACGCCCTTTCTAACAAGTGTTGGGTCAAATATTCTTCGTTATTGGCAGGACTTTAAGGACATAGCAGCGACTCTAACGAACCCTCATGTGCTGCATAGAGTCATAAAAGACATGTTATTTAAAGTGAAACACATGTACTTTTCCGATGACTGTGCAATGCATGTTACCCTGAAGGCATCGCCTACTGCTTTTCATTATAGATGAAGTCGTAACCTCGCAAGTTGTGAAAGAAGATGGGCAGCTTCCAGGTCTTTGGTTCAAACTTTAGTTGAAGATTGCAGTTGTTGTGTGCTGCTCCTCTAAATTTCCGCAATGTGTTCATGGTCTCTTACTGTCGGATTGGCTTCCTCACTGAGTTCTTAAACACAAATCCAACAATGTGTGGCTGAGTCATACTGTTGTTGGGTCTTTAGCGTCATTATGATTTCAGTAAATTCAGATTATAGAACAGTCATTACGCTCTTGCTGCATGTTGTTTAAGAAGTATTCTGCAGCATTGGCCTCTATATAATTCTGGCGTTGAATGAGCGCCATCCGACTACAATAATGAAGGCAAATGAACAAATCTGATGATTACTCATTAAGACTGTTTTTCGAAGTTTTTGTGGCGCCGGCCCTTTCATAAGGAACAATAAGCGACCTCAAAGTCTGCGTAAACAACATATGGAGAATTTTGCATCCGTTTCCAGTTTTAAAACTAACTTTAACTGCCTTCTGGGGCGTAATTAGTTCTGTATTACAGTCAACTGGGACGATACAATGTTTCTTATGTCCGTGTGCGGCCTTGAACAGATGCATTCTTGTTAAACATTTTCTACAGAATCTTGTTTGTGCCCATCTTTTGAAGTATGCTGCATTAGTTTACTCATTGTTCGTATCAATGTGTAATGCGGTAGCCCCGCTGTGAAAACATCAGCAGTAAGTCAACTGATTTTTGTCTGGTTCGCCAATCGTTGGGCTGTTCTTTGGACACTTTAATGGCTGTAGATTTGTTTCCTCATCCCATGTGTAGACATTAACAGTATTGGGTTGTTTTGTTCTTCAAATGATCAATGGAATCCACGCTAACAGGAAAGGATATTCCACTAAGTTAAGATCATTGATGTAAGGACGATAGTTAGACACTCTCTCTGCGTTTTTGCGGTTTATGAGCCAGCTTGCGAGAACACACCACATGAAACATTTGTTGTCTTGTATTCTTTATGTTTAGAACTGCTTTTTTGAAACCAACTCTCGGTAGTGGAATGTAGACCTGCCTCAATCGGTGCATACTTAAACGTTTTAATCTGATCTCTAGGACTTCGCCCTCTGACCAACAGAGCCTCTCATTTTAGCTTCTTTCAGCGCCACATCAAACTGTGTAAGCAGCTGGTCTGCCCAACCGGGTGTTAAGTCATTAGAGGAAAGAAGTCTGTGTTTAGTCGAGACCCAGACTTCAAGATTTTCTTCATTTATTGTTACATAGTCATTAAAACAGCTAACATTACTTTAACCGTGGGTCTATTGTTAGTTTACCGGAACTTGAGAAATAGCATGAGCAACACTTGCCCGTACGCTTGCTGGATAATGGCTTCTAAATCATATCATTCAGTGCTCTTGATTAAATCTTCTTGCATTGCTTCAAACAATTCGTCCGGGTCCTTCATATATTTTATCCATGCTGAGTTTCTTTTCTAACTCAAAATATTTATTTAAATCAAAAAAATAATTAATCAATATCGACGGTCTTTTTGTGTTTAGACTCATAAACTAAGTATAAACACCCTTTGGCGTTGTTAATGTGAGCTGTTTAGAGCAGAGTTTAATGTTTCGTTTACTTTTTTTAAGCATTCCTTTTTTATCGGTTCGGTGTCTAGCTGTTGAGAAAAACTTGTCCTCGCTTTCTTTGAAGATCAAACTTTTGTCTTTGTAGTCATCAAAATCGGCCTGGTAAACGATTAAATTCTTCATCCGTGATGTTTGAGTCAGCTAGTGCTTTATTTATTATCAGCTTGAAGGAACTAAGTTTAGCTGTTATTAGTTGAACCATGGCTGTGTGCTTTTGGAGTTTAGTTTTTATTTTTTCGCTAGCAGCACTACGGCTAATGAACACAGGCCGAGAAGCTAAAGGACAAACCGCCTAGAGGCAAAGCTGCGGTACGCCTATGCCCGTTGCTAAGAGACCAACACTCGTTCCTGCTGATGCGGCGCTTATAGTTGAAGCTCCCAGTATTAACATAGGTAACAGCTATTAAGGCAGCAGAATACCTTGTTTGGCTTTGCTGTATTTTGAAAGGTCTGCTCTAGTATTTGCTGCATTTGTGTAATGGTTTGTTAATCTAAAGGTTTTTATGTCGGAGGTTTCTACTATCTCTTCTCTTGGCGACCTGGCGCCTGTAGGACATTTGGATAAACTTGAACAGTCATGCTTTTTAAATAAATATAATTTTAGTATAACTACATCTTTAAATCTGTTAGCTCAATATTAGCTGTGCATCATATAATAAAAACAAATGTACATAAGCGGTTTAACGCCTCTTTTTCTTTATCAATTTGAATGTTTATTATGTCTCTAACTCTCTCCACTTCCATGCAACGATTATCCTCTGTTGACCTTAGGTCAATCCATAAACCGTTATATTTTGATGTTAAATAATCATCAAGCCTAACACTGTGAAGGTGTGATCTTAGACGCAAGGTTCTGCTGTTGAACTTCATACCCCTCCCACCCCCAAACAATTTCTTATTTCGTCAAAATGATGATAAGGTCTAAGTCCGCTAGCATAGATTTGGTTAGGACTGCCGTCACTCGAACATTGTACTTGTTATTTTTGGATTAAAAAACTTTTCACTTGCTCTTGCGAATGGTTTCTTCATCTTCACACAGCAATAAAATACTTTAAGCGATTTTTTACTGCGACACTAAGATTAAAATTCCATATAGTGTCTGCCTGCTTTTAGGATATGTTGAATGATGACGCACGTTTTCGTAATATATTACTAATTGTGACTCATATTGTTGCCCAATCAGCCTTGCTAAATTAGAGTTGCTAACAACATCAAACTCTAACGAGATGTCAGAATGCTGTACTTTGCTTCGGTGTACTGATGATCTAATAACACGTTTGTAGTCATTAAAAGTTAGTTCGTATGACAAATCTGTCTTTTAATCCCTTGAAGGTATGGGGCATGCGCTTTTAACAACTCAAATCTAAGGGAATGGAAAAGCGATTTTCAAACGCATAACTTACAGCTAAAGCCTTTTTGCTGCTTTTAGCATCTGGTGCAAGTTCGGCGTCTATTCTAAGTTTTAGTGCTTCTTCATTACCAATTCCTGAAACGCAAGATCTTCCCTTTCATTCGCGGTTAGCCATAGATCAGAATAGGTTAAAAATATGTCTGCACTGTGTAAAGAAAATATTCTTTCCCTCAAGTTTTATAGAAATTTTCTTAACAATTGCCGCCCCAGATTCTGGACAACTGTTCTTTTTGGGTCTGTTGTTGAGCGAGTCTATTTTGAAAGTAAGCCGTGCAGGCCTGGCACAATCAAATCATTCGCTCCTAGGTCTGGAAATTTAACAGTAAGAATTTGATCCGCATCAATAGTAGATGGATTATTTGGAACAGTAATATCCGTTTATTTCCCTTCACGCCATGGGGTTCTTTCAGCTTTCTATGCGGGTCAAGAATCGAGCCATATACTTGTGACATTTTTATAAAACAAAATAAAAAGTTAATTATTAAAAACATGGCGGGGTATTGAAGATGAAGATTATGATATTGATCTGTAGACGCCGACATGGATGAAATGACTCCTTTGACACAGCATCGCTCGGAGGATCTCATTGGAGGATGAAATAGCCGAAGGGGAGCAAAGGCGTAAAATTAACAGAAAGTAAAGTCAGATCATTATACCAAAGTTTAGGACTAGAACTCCTAAAACTATATACCCTGATGAATTTAAACTAAAGATAACCATTTGTATTTTATAAAAGACAAAGGAGAACGTGTTCCGTTACGTATAAACTAAACTCATCAAAGTTTGTAAGCATGGGTACAATTATTCAAAGGCTTAGTGCAAGCGAGCTGGATCGCCTTGGCTTTACTAAAGCAAAATTAGGTCCGGAGGCGGTTGCTAAACTTCAAAACACGCTACAAGAACTCCCAACAGATAACCAAATGCAAACATAGAACTTAAAGATTTAAGTCAAGCAGCGGACGAAGTAAATACAATAGTAGCAGAACTCACTGAAGAAGAAGAAACAGCATTAAAATACTATACACGAACCACGGCTACCTGAGAGAGATTTAGTAGCCCTTGATCGTACTTTAAGAACCATCCGAGGGGAATTACAAAACAATTTAGCAAAACTAGGTGTACTAGATGAGCATATTAAAAAAGAAAAAGAAAAACTTGTTGAGGCTGAACGACTCCATCGTAGGACCTGAGATTAAAGAAAGAATAAGACAAAGACTAAAAAATATTGAAGAACGAAGATCAGCAAGACTAGAAGCGCTGACTACTAACCGAGACCAATTACGAACTCAGTGAATAGAATAAGAGAAACTATCCGAAAAATTTTATATGAAGACACAACACTAGCAGAACGAATACGAACGCTGTTTAGAGAGCAAGGCGTCACATTAGCAAGCGTTATGACAGCCTTAGGATTTGCAATAAGTACACTGGTGATGGCTATTACAGGTGGTGGCGGAGGGCAAAGTTCAGTGCCTCCACCGCCATCGCCTGATAAATCATGGGTAAAAAAACAGCTTGATCATCTTGCGAGTTTATTAAAAAAATTAGCTGGTTAAAGCTATAGACTCTTTGCCAGGTATATTAGGGAGTATTGTTAGCTGGCTTTTGTCTACTGCAAGCAAAGTAGTTGGATTTATGGCTGAGCACTTATGGGCATTTGTTCTCTTAATAGTTGGGTTACTATTTAGTAAGATAAAGACCAAGTAATCCTAGTCTTTTCATATTCATGTCATCGCGAACAAAGTCCACGTCTTCAACAGTCTTTGGGCTTTGAACCTCGAGGATTGGATGACTTATTCTGGGGTGTTTTTTTATTGTTTGTTATATTACTGGCTCAGAATTTATATCGTTTTTCCCAACCTTCTGTTCATTGCCTGCTACAAGGATTTCATTATTGTAGTTTATTATTTGTACCTATCTGGAGTCTGAGGTCAGAAGGCAGCATGTATAAACCAGTGCCAACAGCAAAGTCTACTTTTGATCTTGCGTATTGTAAACATTTTGGTACCTTTTTATATTGAATGTAAATCAACTGTAGAATTAATGGCGTCCTCTAAATTAGCTAAGTATTGTTTTTGTGCGTCAAAGCCAGTAGAAGGTTAGTTATGCCCGACATTATCTGTGATTGCGAACCTAGCAAACACCAAACGTAATTACGAATAGAGTCGTTTATTCGTTCTATTCCGCTTTAGTTAAGCCCTCAGATATGTCTAAGATAAATGTTGTCCATGCTGTTTTATGCTCTTGCTCTATGGACCTAAGGTGAACAGTTGTGCCTGAAGACGAAAGATGTGTAAGGAGGGTTCCAGTCATACTTATACTTTCTGTGCACACCCAAAAATAAGGGGTGCCTAGACCATGATTAAGATCCAACTTTTGTCTAAAGTCTGTCTTAAAATTAATATTGAATTCGCGACAGATCCTTTCAAAAGCATTCATGTCTATTCTGTTGCTGAATGGATTAAACGTTTTGTCATACGGTAATGGCGCTTGCAGTTCAGTCAAAATACGTCTGAAGGTGTAATAAAAATGAAATCTGTACACTGACCTCACCAAAGATCAGGATGATTTAAATGATTAGCATACGACACTCCACACCCAGTTGTTGCACAAAACACAGCAAAGTTTAACTGTTCTGATAAACTGCATCGGATGACTAAACCACACTTTTGCGATGTAGTCTTTTTTAATAGGAGGGTTAAGATATCTGCTTAATGGGTACTCACCTTTACTTGAAAGGCATCAGACTGAGTCACAGAAATGTCGAGGGTGTCGGTTGCTATATTTTTAAGATGGTAGTGCGGCCAACAGAATATTTTGCATCTTTAGTATATTTAAACGCGCTCATTTTTATTTTCGTTTTAAAAAAATGTTTGTAACAATAACAACTCAAGACAGTCCTTTGTTTTAGAACATGCTATTAATAACGATTGCGGAACCAAAATGGTCGCACTTCATGAAATTTTTTACAAAGTCGAAGGGTTTAATATAAGCGAAACCAAGGGGAATAATAAGATTACAAAGTTGTAGGGCTCAATGCTAACCAGTTAACAATACCTGATGGTTATTACGGGTTTTGCTCACTAAAGAAGCAATGAGTAAATCCGGCATTACTCTCAAACTTACAATGCAAATCTAAAAACAATATTAAACATTCAAACCTGAAGAAGCAGATTACTTATTTGATAAAGAGCTAGCTAAAATGTTAGGCTTTGAAGTTGACACTCAGGTTACTAAAAGATTTGTTGTTGCGCCAGACAAACTACTTTTAAGGGGAAAATCCGCTCAATCTTGCATTACATTCATTACTCTATGTTCATTTAGAGGAGCTGAGCACTGATGAAAACTTATATGATAAAGGGTCCTCAAATGTTTTAAGAGCTTTTCGGCGGGGAAAGCTGCATATTGCGATTATGAAAATATACAATTCCCTAATTTACGTTTAAAAAATTAGCTTGTGGGAGGTTTGAATCATTTCGTATAAAAAATCAAAGACAAAACGGGGAGAAAGACGTAAAATGTGATAACCTACACATTGTTTTGTGAATAAAATAATAAACTGTACTAAAAAATAATGTCGCGGGGGCCAGAAGAATCCGGAGTTACATTAGCGCCTGTGAGGTGTATACTTTAGAATTAAAAGACCTTGCAGACGTTGAGGACTTTGAACAGAACGGTGAGATAGGCGCTTTGTATGGTTTTGAGTACACTAAAGATGGTGATTATAAACGCAAAGAGTTAGCGACAACAAAAAGTTTCCTAAACTAGAACAACTACGCAATGTAGAAGCAAATAATGCTGGCCAGTATGAATATAAAATAGTTCGAAAACCTGACAGCAAATGGCACTTAGAACCATATTTAGAATGGGAAATAAAATTTGAATTCATAAGCCCATTTACATTTTTTAGCCGTCAAAAAAGTTTCAGAAAAGCATTTAACTCTGGCCCTTTACTGTAAGTCTTATGCCGGACGACAAATAGTCGGAAAGAGATTGAAATAAAGCCGTATGGGAAAAAACAGTACATCCTCCACAGAAGAGAAACAGTTTTAAAGAAAGCTTCTACAAAATTACAGTTCTTTCCAAGCAGAAATTAGGAGACACGTTCACAATGATATTTGAAATTTCTGTCTTTAAAGATGTGGAGAAGGATGGGGTTGTGGGCGTCAGTGACGTCCTTTTAAAAGGAATTAATATTAGCTGGCAAAACTTAGACGTTAAACATCTTAAAGTTACCATCGTCGTTTTCACAATGGTGAGGATGTTAAGGTCATAACAACAAGCAACAAAATCGATGTTGACTTAAATAGAAACAATCTTACAGAACTGAATTGGATTAATGTTACACATTTAGGCCTCATAGGATTTTATTATACTGAACAGGTTCTAACAGAGAGTATGATAAACATAATAACTGGATTAGATTAAATTCTATTATAAAACTATGGAGCAGTTAAACTTTATGATAAAAACCCCTCATTGTTCATTAATTTGTGGACAAACTGGTTGTGGAAAAAACAATATTTATCCTCAACCTGTTTACAAAACAGTTTATCGTTATATATTTTGATCATATTGTGATTTTCTGCCCAACACTTAAATGGAACAAAGCATATCATGATAGAAGGTTATATGGACTGATGATAACATATTTTTAGTTAATCCTAGCAATAAAATGAGTGAGTGTCTAGAACGCTTTTTTATATTGTTTGAGGGAACGCAGACACTATTTATTATAGATGACTGTTCAGCAGAAAGAGACATAGTTAAAAAGAGAAACACTTTGTCAAAACTAGCTTTCAGTGGAAGACATGCTGGGATAAGTGTGTGGATTTATGCCAAAAATATAACTCAGTTTTAAAGACTTTAGAGAACAGTTAAAGACTGTAGTTTTATTTTCACATGAAAGACAGAGATGCATTTGATGAATGTTTGCGTGAAAATGATGTTATTGAGAATGATCAGGAAAAACACAGAATTAAGCAAAAACTAAAATCTGAAAAGTTTAGTAAATTAGTATTAAAACGGATAACCTACACAGTATGTCTGTTTGTAGATAATCGTTATTTTTGGTTATTGGAAGTCTTACTTGTCAGAGAACAGGAAAACACTGATTCTAGGTCGCCCTAGCCCGAAGCTAGAGTCAGTGTTTTCCTGTTCTCTGAGTATGTATGTTTGTAGGGTCGTTATTTTTTGGTTATTAAAGTCTTTACTTGTCAGAGAACAGCATTTTACCAATCCTGGGTAACTTCGTCCGAAACTGGTTGAGGACGAAGTGAGCAGGATTGGTAAAATGCTGTTCTCTTATATATATATATATATATATATATATATATATATATATATATATATAATATATATATATATATATATATATATACTCTTCTTCTTCCTAAATACTGGTTCACTCAAAAACGAGTAGGCACCAGCGCGCATGTTAAAAAGTAAAATAAAATAACATAAAATAGTGCGACTCAGTCGTTGGCCCCTGGAGCAAATTTGGCAACAAGGGGTCGCACTCGCTATTCAGGAAGTTAAAAGCAATGGCCAGATTCAGGCCCAGGTAACCATAAAATATCTGGGAAGTTAAAATAGAAAATCGTCAATATGCAGATCTCAAAACTGTCGTATCAATTGTTTTTTAAATGAGGACTGCATTTGTGGCAATCTTGATGGCATCCGGCAGTGAGTTCCACAGCAGTTACAGAACTAGGATAAAATGAATATAAGTGGCTGTCAATATTTGATGCAGGTATGGTATAACATTGACCGCCACTCCTGGTGCTCAATACTAGTTGTTCCATTGGAATATCAATTAGTTTAAGCTCTGCCTTTGAAGAAGATTTTATATCGATTTCTCAATGATTCACAAATGGGCATTGACTTTGTGCCTAATAACGACGGCGAAATAAAGTCAGATATGACATCAATGTCAGCATGGTTTTCGTCAAGTAGATCTTTGTATTACACAGTTGCTTGAGGTAATGGAAGACTTTACTAAGTTAATGATAAGTGGAGATAGCATTGATGTTTTGTACCTGGACTTTCGTAAAGCCTTCGATTCGGTCCCACATGCCAGACTACTTAGTAAACTCAAATCGTATGGTATACTGGGAAAAGTTTTAGATTGGATTGAAGACTTCTTGAGAGATAGAGTTCAGAATGTTAGAGTTGGATCTTCTGTTTCTAGTAATGCTAATGTCATTAGTGGAATCCCCAAGGCAGCTTACTGGGACCTATATTATTTACTATATTTATAAATGACTTACAGAGGTGGTTAAAAAGCACATGCAAGATTTTTGCTGATGATACTAAGTTGTACAGTTCACATCCAAACACCTTACAATGCAAAATGACATTGAGCCTACTCATAAATTGGTCTAACTCATGGAATTTGTACTTCAATGCATCCAAATGCAAAGTATTACATATCGGCAAAAGAAACCCCTAAATTAAATTACAGTATGAAAGTTGGGATCAAGAAGTTCAAATAATGTGCTGTGAAGAGGAAAAAGACTTGGGAGTAACATTTGATGAAGACTTACTCTTTGACAGACACATTGCACAGACCGTCAAGAAAGCCGTTGCAGATGATTGGTATTATTAAGAGAACTTTTACATACTTGGACAGAGATACCTTTCTTAGACTATACAAGGCAATGGTGAGATCGATTCTTGAATATGGCAATGTGATATGGTCTCCAAGACTAAAAAGGCAGTCAATAGAAATAGAAAAGGTGCAGAGAAGAGCAACTAAGATAATACCGGACATTGCTGATTATCCATATGAAGACAGATAGATTAAGGTACCTAAGGTTACCATCCCTCAAAGCTAGAAGGATAAGAGGAGATCTGATCCAAACTTATAAAATTTTCAATAATCTAGATGATATTGATCAAGCATGTTTTTTTGAACCTGCAAATCTAGATGATATTGATCAAGCATGTTTTTTTTGAACCTGCACTAACCAACATAACCCGTAACAGTTGTGACAAAGTACAAATACAGCAAGTTAATACTAATATAAGGAAACATTTCTTCAGCCAGAGGATAGCACCAATTTGGAATAAACTAACTCCGAACATCAAACGTGCACCAAATACTAACTCTTTTAAAAATCTTATCGATAAGCATGAAATAATAACAGACATCATGTTCGACTTTGATGGTCGAAAATAAAATCTGGGCTCGCTGTCGACCTGACCAATGACAGAGCATATAAAGAAGGGGCATATAAAGCCGTGAGGCTATGATGAAACAATCATCGCCCCTAAATCTGAACCTGAACCTGAACCTGATGAGAAGTCACCTGATCACATCTGAACCAGTAGGCAAAAGGCTGTTTTCAAAGCATGTGCCATGGTATGATAGCCAGTTGACAATCGGTCTTTGGTGCAGTCAAAGTGAACTAGAGCCTACCTAGCCTATGACTGGACCAACGGTTATGAAAAAAAAAAAAAAGGATATATACATACAGAAGGGGCGTAAAAAGCCTAAATAGGCTAAGATGTATTGATACAACGCCCCTGATCCTGATCCTGATCCTGATTGGTACCGCAACAACACAGGAACTCCAACAAGCGTGTATCGCCGTCCGTAGAGGTTGCCCCAACTTCCGTCAGAACTGAATTAAGATTTTCTAATATGATTGGTGTAGAAATAACTTACTTTCAAAGGACAAATCAAATTGTAGAACCGAAAAACAGGGGGGGGGGGGGGGGGAGGCGTTCCGGAAGTAGAATATCAGCGTGATTGGTAATGGGCTTCAAAGCGGAAAAAAAATAGAAAAAGAAAAGGAAAAAACAATTGGGGGGAAAAAAGTGAAACTGGACAAACTGTAACATAAGTGACCGAGCGAGCCATTTTCTCGTTAGAAGGATTTTGGGATTGTGGTGTTTCTGTGTTTATCAAAATGACATTGTACGAGCATGTTCGGCAGCTTTATCAGGCCGAATTGTATGAAGACCTGATTCATTTGGTATGTATTGTGATGTCACAGAATTTAGTTGAAATAAAACCAATGGCTGTACTTCATACTGGGATGCTCATCTTGATGGTGATAGCCTAGTTAAACTTGTTGTTCCTAAAATACTGGTTCACTCAAAAATGAGCAGGTCACCAATTTGTTTCCTCTTCAACTTAAGAGATGACAATATGTTTTAGAAAACATTTAATTTCTCATTTATACTTTGGCCCTGGATACTTAGGAAAAACTGCAAATTATTTGTATTCTCAAAGGCTGTAGAATACATAGTTGCTGTTTATTTTATTTTTTTAAAGCTGACTGAAGGAGCATTGGCAGTTTCAAAACAAAGATTATTTCACAAGTGAATGACACGTTCACTGTGGAATAATTCAAAAGACATTTGAAATGGATATCAGTGAGTATTTTGTTAAGTTTGAAATTATGACCACAAGTACTCTATCAAGATCAGAAACATTGATAATGAAAAAAAACATATAGTGCAAGAATCATTATTATGCATAATTTTGTATAGTGATTAGTATACTTAAATCAAAGATCCTCATGGCCTCCTATGCTCCATACTTGGAAGCTGAAGCTGTGCCAGTCTTACCGCATGACTCAAATACTTGCTATAATTATTCTTTTCTTTTTTTTGTGCAAATTCACAGTGAACTCCTTCAGTTACATTGAGGTGCTTTTACAAGAAAGAACTCCATTCTGGATTTCCATTTTCCACATGATATTAAACAAACCAAAGGTGTACATATATATGATAATATCTTCAGATTTCGATTGTGGTTCCATTATTACACCAAAAGTCGTTCTCATCACCAGTGGTGTCCAGCTTACTCATCACTTTCTTAAACGTAATATATGAAGGATTATTTTTACCAAGATGTAAAACATCACATTTTCAGTGCTGAATCTATATACACTCAACCGTAACTTACCATGTTTATCTCAAGCATCAACAGCAGAAAAGTCCTTAGTAACATCAATTAAAAATCTTGATGCCACAGTCAACTTGTTCAGGTAAATCATAACAAATGAATAAAACAGGTCCCATCACTCTGTCCTAAGGTACAGCACGCGTTGACTTGGAGGGGGGTTTTCCATTTAGAGAAACATACTGAGACTTGCCTCTCAAAAAATTTTTGATTTAGCAGTTCACCTTGAAAACTATAGCCACATACCTGTGACTAGGCACAGTATTAAGCGTGTTGCTTAAATCAAGATACAGCAGCTACTGGAAAGCTATTGTCAAGAGTCAACATCCATTCATGAACTGATGCAGACATAGAACTAGCAGCAGTAAAAACTATTAACTCCATTTGCTTGTTACAAGTTAATTTAGATATGAAAGATGGGAAGAGTCGCAACCTATTGTCCATAGAATGATACATCTTTGGATCAGTTTATTCCATTATTATCTGCTGGATGAGATATAAAGAAACACATGAGTGTATCATACTGTCATTATACGAGCTGGTTCAGTCAATGCAAGCATGTATTCAGGATGTTAAATCATGGATGACATTTAACAAACTCAAGTTAAACGATGAGAAAACTGAAGCTTTAGTCATTTCTTCACCAAGAACGTCACTGTCTGCTCCATTACCGGACTCACTTGTTGTCGGTGATGCCACTGTTCCATTTTCAAAATCAGCAAAGAATCTTGGCGTTGTTCTTGACTCACATCTGACAATGAATGCTCAGGTCATAAACGTAATTCGTTCAGTTAACTTTGAGCTCCGTCGTATCAGCTCAATTCGCCATTTCCTCTCAACTGAGGCAACAAAAACTCTCGTTTCAGCATTTGTGCTCTCCCGTCTGGATTATTGCAATGGTCTCCTTGTAAATTGCCCACAAGATCTTATACAACGAATTCAGAGATTACAAAATACTGCAGCACGCCTGGTCTTGAGGGTTCCCCGTAGAGACCACATCACCCCGCATCTCCACACTCTACACTGGCTCCCCATAGCAGCACGCATTAGATACAAAATTGCATGCATGTGTTTTCGTGCCGTCAATGGATCTGGCCCAGTCTATCTTTCTCACCTGGTTAGCATATACACACCGGCAAGAACACTCCGCTCATCATCCGACACTCTCACACTCTGCAAGCCACGCGTTTCAACAAAAACCTATGGTGAACGTTCCTTCATTTTTGCAGCCCCTTCCGTTTGGAACTCTCTCCCACTTTCGATCCGCTCTGCCAAAACTGACTGAGCAGTGTCTCTGCTTTCCGCTCTGCTCTCAAAACCCATCTGTTCAAGGAATCTTTTCTATAGAAAACATTTTTGTCCTGTTATTGGGTGTGTCATGGCGTTACGTGTTGTAAGTGTTACACTTGAAAACTGACAGTGTGCGTGCGCGCGCGCGCATGCGCGCGCGTGTGTGTGTGTGTGTGTGTGTGTGTGTGTGTGTGTGTGTGTGGTGTCGATGCTGGTTGGCTAGCCCCCACCTCCCCCCCTTTCCTTGCTGTGTTTCAATCATTGTCATAATTGATGAAGTGACTGGGTTTATGGTTTTGTAATTCAGTGATTTTTGTTTTTGACATATTTATAGTTAAACATTGTAAAGCGCTGTGAGCTCTAGTGAGAAAGGGCGCTCTATAAATGTACGTTATTATTATTATTATTATTATTATTATACAGGAGAAAAAGAACTCAAGTACGATTCTACAAAATGTTATTGACAACCATATTAAATGGTCTGAGCAGTGGAATCTGTATCTTAACACAGATAAATTTATGTAAACATTGGACTTCTAGGACCAATTCTTTCCTCACACCCATGGACACACACACACACACACACACACACACACACACACACACACACACACACACACACACACACACACTTCTCCTTTTCCACTGCAGTGTAAGATGCATGTAAAGAATATGTGGCAGTACAAAGCTTTAAGGAGCTCTCTTATGGCAGTCATATGCTGTGCAAGGGTTTCCTTCCACCTTTCCCCTTCCTCACATCCATTCCCATCCTCGTTGCATTTTCTCTTTCCTTGCAAGAGTACCATGAGCCCAGTCACACATTCACTGATTCAGCGAGGGCATCACGTGAACATATGATTGGCTTGCCTAGCAGACGGGCAAGTGTCAGGTCATCGACATGAATGGGGCCAACAAATGTCAACTGGGTGTCCGGGCTAGTAGGACTCAAATTAATTTAGTGCTTACTCAAGATTGCACTCGGAGAAAATTTGCTTGAAACCAAAGATCTCAAGCACTTGCTTGGAGTTAGAAGGTTGAACCAGTGTTCATTATTAAGTTGTGGCATCAGATCTCATGTGTAAAGACTACAAAAAATGTTGGCAACAATTTGATAGTTATAGACTATATCACCAGTTAACAGGTGTGTCAACCATCAAGCAGCACATCTGACCATGACGGGGTTTGTGTTTACAAATGATTACCGCTAGGTTACTGGATCAGATGATGAAACAATGACAAAAACATTAGCCACCATTACTGCATACTGATTTAATTTTCATTTGACTTGATATTGGCAGTGAAAAAGCAGACCAGTCAATTTTTAGCACTTTTACCAATTTCTGTGATTGTTCTACCAGTTTTGTTTGAGCCATTTGTGTTTGTCTATTACGGTTTTTAGAATAACTTGCACAATCTCCTCATGAATGTCTACTGATATCAGTTAAGAAAAGAAAACAATGTCGGTATGGCCATATGTGTAACAAAATCAGGAGGCCTTGGTCCAATGAACTGTGGAAGGAGAGTGTGTGAAAGGAAAACAAAGAAAAAGAGGGACTGACAACAATAGAGGATGGACAGGGAAGACATTGTATCTGCAGAGACCTAAGCCTGGGCACATAACCAACAGGACTGGAGACACCTGGTGATTTTTCTTCACTGTGTTCTCCCAGTGACTCCTCACAGAGTTGAGGGAGAAGTACACAGCCACTATCCAGAGTACTTAAATAATTTGTCTGATCTAACGTTAAAGAAAACTCAAACATAAGCCTTTTGAATTGTTTTCTTTGTGTAGCTCAGCTGTGCTAAGAAAATTTTCAAGAACCTGAAAATAGCATTACTAACCTTTTTCATTCCATTGTCATATACAGTGATTACATATTTACTGATAGTGATCAAGGCCTCGCCAACAACAACACGAAACCCTTCTGGCGTTACATCATGATCAGGTCTAGAAAACAATCTTGACTTCCTGGGGGTAGCCCCACTTAGAGAGGATGGCCAACTCCACAGTGACAGTCAGACCAAGGCAAACATTCTGCTAAAACAGTTCAAATCTGTCTTCACCACAGCAGCAGTGTCCACCCTACCAAATTTAAAGAAAATTGGAAATGAAATGAGGCAGGGAACAGTAAACAATAAACAGTAAACAAGTGGGGTAACGTTTGCTCCCATAAGAAAACCTAACACAAAATAACTTTTATTCAAGACTGGCACAGCCTTTTAAACTTGAATAAAGTCAGACAAATACATAGACGAACAATCTAATAGTGGGGGAAAAAAAACAAGCGCAGGCCAACAACTGAACTGTCTTCATAGTAATGACTTGGCAAAGATTTGGACTTAAGGAGGAGGTGGGGGGGGGGGGGGGGGGGGGGGGGGGTTGAAGATGGAGAAACTGGGAACATGAAATTAAGAAATATATTACAGATATGAAAACTTTAATTAGCTGCATAGGGAACCATCGCAATCCCTTTTGAAGGCAGATTATTTGTATTGCCTACTCCAAGGCCTTTCGTCGCTGGGTCGGACTCATCAGGGAGACATGGCTGGTTGTGTTGCGCTCCCGGCGTCAAATGAGACACACCACAGTCCATAATTACTGTGGTGTTCTCCCACCAAGGGTGCAAAAAAAGAATCCAATAGCACCCCCAAAGCTCAAAGATTGTCCCTACATTTTATACTATTTGCATAACGTCTTTAGTTTTTCAGCAACATTTTTCCTCCCACACTTTCGTTGGTTTCATTTACTACCCTTCACTGGCTGCTTTGGGGGTGCTATTGGATTGGTTTCATATACTACCCATCACTTGCTGCTTTGGGGGTGCTATTGGATTCTTTTTTGCACCCTTGGTGGTGAGAACACCACAGTATTATGGACTGTGGTGTGTCTCTATTTGACACCAGGAGCGCAGACACAACCAGCCGTGTCTCCCTGATGAGAGTTCCGACCCAGCGGACGAAAGGCCTTGGAGCAGGCAATACAATATATCTGCCTTCAAAAGGGATTGTGATGGTTCCCTTATGCAGCTAGTGAAGAGTTTCCATATCTGTAATATATTCTCTTAATTTCATGTTCCCAGTTTCTCCATCTTCACCCCCCCCCCCCCCCCCCCCCCCCCCCCCCCCCCCCCCCCCCCCCCCCCCCCCCCCCCCCCCCCCCCTCCTTAAGTCCAAATCTTTGCCAAGTCATTACTATGAAGACAGTTCAGTTGTTGGCCTGCGCTTGTTTTTTTCCCCCACTATTAGATTGTTCGTATATGTGTATTTGTCTGACTTTATTCAAGTTTAAAAGGCTGTGCCAGTCTTGAATAAAAGTTACTCTGTGTTAGGTTTTCTTATGGGAGCAAAAGTTACCTCACTTGTTTACTGTTTACAAATTTAAAGAAGCCTACAGCCCATATTAAACCCATCCATGTCAACACCCACGGTGTAGCCAAGCTGCTTCACCAGCTAAACCCCAACAAAGCCTCAGGACCGGACAACATCCCAAACTGGATACTTAAGAACTCGCCCAATCTTGACCACAATCTTTTCAGACCTCACTGGACACTGGCCGCCTACCACACGATCGGCTCGGAGCCAACATATTTTGTGCTTTCAAGAAAGGTGACCGGCATACCACATCAAATACCGCCCGATCTCACTGACATCTGTATGTTGTAAACTCCTTGAACATATAGTCTGCATATCATGTCCCACTAGAACAACAAAAAATACTCACAAATCTCAACCACGGCTTCCGTTCAGGCTTTTCCACGAGACCCAACTGCTCATCACTACTAACGATCTCCTGATGTCCTTCGACAAAGGGAAGCAAGTGGATGGCTATTTTGGACTTCTGAAAGCCTTTGATACAGTGCCCATGACCGTCTCCTCCATAAGTTGACAGTTATGGCATCACTGGCACCCTTCACACCTGGCTTACCTGCTTCTTAACAGAACGAACCATGCAGGTGGTGGCAGAGGGCATTACATCCAACGCCACAACTGTCGACTCAGGAGTCCCACAAGGCACCGTGCTCGGCCCCCTCCTATTCCAGTGCCACATAAATGACCTCCCAGAAGCAGTCAAATCCCAAATACGCCTATTCGCTGATGACTGCCTCATTTACAGGGAGATCAACGACTTTAATGACCATCACACTCTACAAGAGGACCTCAAATCACTAGAGTCATGGGCAGACAAATGGGGCATGCGGTTCAATGCTTCAAAATGTTACATCATGAGGATTGCAAAATCCTCTTCCTCCTCCTATTTCTACTCCCTAAATAATACCATCCTGCAGCAAGTCTCTCATAACCCATACCTCGGCATCCAATTCGCTGACAACCTCAAGTGGTCACAACACATTGCCTCCATCACAAAGAAGGCCAATAGCACACTAGGATTTCTCTGGCGAAATCTCAGGCACAGCCCTACCTCCTGCCGAAGAAATGCCTACCTTGCACTTGTACTCCTGGAGTATGAAGCAATCATTTGGGACCCGCACATGCAGCAAGAGATCAACATGCTGGAGCGCGTACAAAGAAATGCAGTGCGCTTCATAGCAAAGGACCACCGCTCCACTATGCCAGGCTTCATAACAGGTCTGCTAAGGAAACATGAGCTCACAACACTCCAAGAACAGCGACTTCAACTAGGCTAGAATTCGTTTACAGGGTGATTGAGGGTCTTGTGCCAGCGATCACCCCGAGTGACTTCATCACACCTCAGAAACCAGGACAACGCATCCGCTCCACCAGAGACAACAGAACGTACCTGACACAAAACCCAGTGGAGATCTACATACGAAACAATGATAGGTGCTGCTGCATTCCTGAAACACACACCGATCAGTACCATAACTCATACTTCCCAAAGACAATAACTGAGTGGAACCACCTCTACGAGAACATCGTCCACCAAAAGTCAGCTCTGGCAAAAGCCAGAAGCCGATATCATCATCACGCTGCGCACCCCCCGCCGCCACGCCTATGCCAGTAAATGGATGTCGGCGACGTACCAATCCAGATCCAGATCCAGATGAGGTTAAGAAAATGAAAGATATGTTGCCATCATTTTTGTGACCTGCTGATCCCAGTTGGTTCTCATTAAAGTTTCTTGATTTTGGTGGAAGTCTAAAAAATGCATCTTTATTTATTTCTGAAGTGAAAAGGTGTCAAAATGTTTCGCTGTGGCTTGTGAAAGGTACCAAGGAATTTGGTTGTAGTAGAATCATTACATTAATTTTACACCATAATGTCCAAAAAATCAAATATTTACATGAACTCTGGTGACATCAAACACTAAGCTCAGTTACACAATAGGTATGTTTAGATAATTTTCATGCTTGTTTGTGCCTAATTAAGGATATAACTTTAAAAAATAAGAAAACAAAAGAACATTAAGGAAATGATAGGAACTGAATGGTGTTTTTGTTTCAATTGTGTGATGCTTAAGTCCAGTTAGTGATTTGTTTCAGCTGTGTGACTCTAAAGTCCAATTAGTCATCTACAGTATTTGTGACATTCACTAGTTTTAGCCAAGTTTACTAAATTAGTACTTCCAGACATCATGCAGTGTGTCAGATCTAGTTGTCCTTAAACTGCCAATCCAGGCAGTGGTGGTTATTGTTTTTGCTATCTTTATTGGCATTATGTCCATATGGCTCATTCCAGCTTTCCCCCTTCCCCTTCATAGTTACTCCCTGGTTTGTCCTGTCACAGCTCTGGCACAATAATAACAGGGTGCAGTCAGTATCTCCAGGAAGTAATCCATTAAAAGAGACGCCATACTACTACTGAGTCACTTCTGTGGTATTCAATGATGCCTACTCAGATCCAGCATTTGCAGGACACCATCTGCTAAACCTCCAGCTGGCGACAATAATTACCAAGTCTTTTCATGAAGCATATCAGTGAGCATCCTCCTCTGGAGGGCTTCACCAACTCCATCTGTCGAGAATCCTGTGAACTAGCGGATCTTGATTACCTCAACACGAATTCGCCATGGGCATAGACATTTAGAGGAAATAAATCAAAATTGAAGTGACCTCAACAACAGGGCGTGAAGGGCTACAGAAATGGAGACTTTTTTTCATCCTGATTGAAGAATATGAAGACGATGAAGAACATGTCAGTTAGAGTACAGGGCTGTACTCTATGCTTCTTTTTCTTAAGATATCTGGGCATCAGGTAGGCCTAAGAGATACAGATGCCTCCAGTTTTGGTCAAGGAAGTTTGAGCAACATTCTATTACACGAATATATATTAAGTTGTTGAATCTCAAGTGCGTGGTTTTAATGTTCCCATTTCAGCCCATAGCAAACTGAACTTTGAGTTGGAGTTGATTAGGGCAAAGAAAATCCCATGAGTACTTGGCTGTGATGGGAATTGAACAGATAACTTTCCAGCCCACAATCCACAACACTAATCTCTGTCCCATGGCAGCTGAAAAATGTTGTTTAGTTTTTAATTAATAAGAATATTCCAGGCTTCCAACCCATAACCCATGTATTGAAAAACATAAAAAAATATAGAAAAAGAAGCTTAAATGAGAACCAGCGAATATCAGGCCATGATAGATGAAGACACACTGTTTTGGCTGTGACTTAGTGTGAAGCACAAAATGACGACACTATCAGGTCACATTGAATGATAGAACTGGTCCAGTGTTTTATAGGTGAAACAATATTGATGGCAAAATGCTTTACAATGGGAAGCATTACACATTCTCCTGTGCTTGAGCAAAAATAGGGCTGTTAAGATGGGGAAAAACACCTTGGAAAAAAGAAAACAGAGACACATTCCCATTCCCCTTCCCCTTCCCTTCTCCAGCTTTGAAAAAAGAAAACAAAGACACATCCCACTCCCCATCACCCATCTCCCTGGAACTTAAGAGTTGTCATTACCTCAGTTCTAGTCCAATGGTCTTCCACTTCCTCTCTTAAAATGAATGTGGTAAAGTGAATATAGCTGACTCTTTTATGATTTTGGCTATGGACTTATGCTGATCATAATAGTGTAAACAGGATCACAAAAGATATTTAAATCATCTTTGTCATTAGTGATTGGTGTTAGTGTGCATGTCTGTGACAAAGAGAGGGAGAGTGGAAGAGCCTGGGAGAGACAGAGATGTTAAAGTTAATTTCTTAGAGTATAATTATATTCTATAAGAAAAAGATAGAATGCACATGTCTATGTTTGTCTATACTGGCTGTTCAGAAAAAAAATGTAAATGTGTTTTGTAATATTACAAAACTTTGCCTTTTATTGTTTAAAAATTTTTTTGGACAAATTGAATACCTATGTAAATTTGAAGTATTACAATAATTTATGTTCTTGATGTTTGAGCCATTTTCTTACAGTTTTCCCTGGCACTATCAATGTGTGAGAGCAATGAGACGGATAGTGGAAGTGAACCGTTGATGACACTTTCACAGAAGTACCAGTGTCTTGTCTATTATGGCAATGCTTTCTACCAGCAAGGAGAACATCGCAAAGCAGTGGTTTGTGCAAGCAGTTCTTTTTTGTTTGTTTGCTGTCTTCTGTTTTTTTTTTAATAGTAAACTTTGAATTTTTTAGCTCAGAAAATTATATGAAAAGTTTGTGGCAGTAATTTCATTTTCTGTAAGTTTTAAATTATCATTTTTTGTATGTTCAGGAACAAGGTTTTGAAAAGCAAAAATTGATACCAGCATAGATTGATAAATGCATTAAATGGATGTAAAATATCTTAATATTTTTTATGTTTACGTGAAATTTTAATGGTGTCAAACAGTTTGTGCACATATGGGAATAATAAAAGACAATTTATAACAGTTGCACAGACAAAACTGAGTTACATGAAGGCATACATATGCAAGCACACACACACACAAACACACACACACACACACACACACACACACACACACACACACACACACACAACACACTCATACACACTAAACATCCTGTAGAGCACCGACCCATACTGATCCATCCTTCACTTGTCCATTGACCTGTCATGTACCTTTCACAATGAAACATGTTCTTTTGGAATGTCAGGACCTGCATGATGTGAGGCACTAACACTTTACAACAGATTCCATGAAAACCCTGGTCAGAGATGTCCTGCCGGATGTGATTTTGAATTTCTGAAAGAGATCAACATTTTTCATCTGATCTAAGATTTTACGGAAAAATGATTTTAATGAAATTTCTGGTGCGTTTTTACAAGGTGTTTTGAGTTGTGTATTGTGTGTGTCTTTTTTAATTAACAGGACTTGTGAGTTGACTTCAACGCGGTGACAGCCCTGATATATGATAATGTCCTTTGCTCTCAGTTGGGCTTTAAGCGACATTGGGCGCGTTTATATTGAGCTTGGGGCTAGTGCTGCACAGTGTTACATTTTCACGATTTGCGAACCGCTTTGCGATTACATGGCAGTAGCTGGAACCGGGTTACTGCAGGTCTGACCCCATCTTGTTATGTCTGGAATGCAAGAGGGTCGCTTCCAGAAATAAACATGTGGTGGCTGAAGGACTGAAAGCATAGCTGTTAGAAAGGCAGTGACGACGAAGATTACATAGGTTTTGGTCGCTGCATGCTTGCGTGCATGTTTATGTGCATGTGTGCGCGGGTATGCATGCTTGTGTGTGTGCAAGCATGCAAGTGCACAGCCCCTACCCCTCTCCCTATCCCTTCCTTTCCACTACAAAGCACACGCATAAGTGTGTGTGTTTGAGTGCGCACGCATGTGTTTGTGTGTGTGTGTGTGTGTGTGTATGTGTGTGTGTGTGTGTGTGACAGAGAGAGAGAAAGTGTCAGTGTTTATCAGTGGTATGTGTGTGTGTGTGCGCACGTGTGTGTGTGTGTGAATGTGTGTGCGTGTCGGTGTGTGTTTGGTGTGTGTATGTGTGTGTATGAGAGAGAGAGTCGGTGTTTTTCAGTGGTGTGCATGTGTGTGTGTGTGCGCACATGTGCATGTGTGTGCGCGTGCGCACGCACAATTTTATGATGTGTGTGTGTGTGCATGCGAGCGCCAGCATACATGCACATGCGCAAGTGCATGTGTGTGTGTTCATACATACATGCAAACCAACTTCACTTTCCCCCTCCATACCATGTGTCTTTCTCTTTGATCAGGCACGTGTGCGTACGTGTGTCCTCTCCTCTATAGATGAAAGGTCAGCGCAGTGACGGCCCTGATATGGCCCTTTGGCGTTGACTGGGCTATAAGCAACATTACCTTACCTTGCCTTACCTGTATTCCACAACCAGCATTTACACACATTTCCTACATAATAGCCTAACAAACAACCACTTCTGGCCAGATGTGGCCCTTTGCGGTCGGCTGGGCTATAAGCAACATTATCTTATCTTATCTAACCACTTCTGGCCAAATGGATATCGAAAACTCCCAGCAACTGCTGGGGTCACTTTCATACAGTGACTATCTTCAAGGAAACTATAACTGCGTTGTCCACATACATTCAAACCAGCCTGACAGTAGCATCAACACAGTGCCTTACAGCAATACTAGCTGAACAAGCAAAAGACTCCTACTCTTTAATTGTCGTGTGGTTAGCTGTTTATTTTACTGAACAAACATTAGCTGACAGAGCCTTGAGCACCACACTTGATGCTCCAAGGTTAGATTGGATGATTTTTCTCCCCTTTACAATTGAAGAAAGGTTGAAATTCAGGAATCCTACCCGCCTTCCATGATTACTTGCACCTGCTAATAATTACCCATCAACTTCAACCTCCTCCACGGAACTTGAATATCTGCGCTAGCCGAAGGCCCCAGTCCTAATTGGCCGATTATCCACTTCTCTGCCTTGCTCTAAATCACTATTTAAGTGCTTAAAACCCTCCATGAGAAGCTTTACTTCCTTGACACTGTGTGTGTGTGTGTTTATGGGTGTCTCTGTGTTGGTGTGTATGTATATATTCAGGGTAGATATAATCATCCTTATTCTAAACTGAGAACAGAGGAGACTAGTTGTACCTTTATTTTGCAGAAAATGTTCAAGAAGTCATTGCTACTGCGAAAGGCGATCAACAAGGCAAAGGGGAAGTGTGGCAATGCGGCTGTAAGTTCCTGTCATATTGTGTGTATGAAGCAGGTCACTAAGTCTGGAATAGGTCAATGCAGTGCCATGGTCAGCTGGTAGTCATACTGCCAATAATCAAATCCAAATTTGTTTTCAATGTTTATCATGTTTTAAACAGTGGAATAATGATGGTACAGTTTTGCATTGTGTAAAAGGGAATGAAGAAAGAGGGGTGGGTGGGGTCTTTCTATATTTGGAATAATATTCTATGAAAAAAAAAAGATCCAAAATCTTCAGTTTGCATTGCAATCACAGTGCATGTGCAAACTCTGACGAGCTCTTTGCTGCAGGTAAGGGATGCATTTTAGAGTGATGTCCTTTGTTCTTTCAAGAGATGATAAGATATTTGGTAGATGTTTAGGATTCAAATTCCTTTCTTCACCCTTGTCATCTTCCATGTGTGGTACTAATGTTGATTTTTGATTGCATGAATTGCTGTGTGTGCGTGTGTGTGTGTGTGTGTGTGTGTGTGTGTGTGTGTGTGACATACACATGTGAGTGTGTGTATCCGTTTATAATCTATCAATCTACCTGTCTGTCTGTATAATTGTGCAGGTGTTCGTGCACATGTGCGTGCGCACACGCACACACACTCACACACACATTTGTGTATAAAAATGTTCAAAAAATGTTCCTATTTATATATCAATCAATCTACCTGTCTGTCTGTCTGTGTGATTTTGCATGTGTTCATGCACACACACACACACACACACACACACACACACACACACACACCACTCACTCACTTGTGTGTAAAAATGTTTTGCCTGATGGCATGTTTTATGTACACTTTTTGTGTTCAAATGTTTTGCCTTATGGAGTGCTTTATGTATGCTTTTCTTTTGTGTTAAAATGTTTTGCCAAATTGATTTGTGCTGTGTTAAAGCAGGAGATTTTACCAGAAGTTGAGGTGAAGTACCGCCTGTACCAGTGTCATATGAAACTGAAAGAGAACACAGAAGCCCTTCAAGTGGTAAGTATGCTGCCCTTGAAGCAGAATGTTAACTGATAGTAAAAATCAATCTAGGTTGTTAGTTATTAAAGAGATAATCAGATCATATACATTCTCATGTATTGAGATGCTCATGTATTGAGATGCAGGAGAAGAGTATTATTTGAGACCAGCTGCCATGGCGAAGTGGTTAGCGTCACAGACTCCTGGCTAGGAGGTTGTGGGTTCAATTTCCATTAAAGTCATATGGGATTTTTCTGCCCCGATTGGCTCCTACCCAGAGTTGAGTTTGCTATGGACTCAGATAGAAAGACTGGGACCACACAGTCGAGTTTCATCCACTTAATGGATGCGTCTCTGAGAGTGTTGCTCAAAATTCCTGACCAACACAGCAGGTGTCTGTATCTCTCAGGCCTGGTTGACGCTGGAATATATGATGAAAGGAAGTGTAGAGCACAGCCCTGTCGTGCAGTCTGACTGGATTGGAAATCCATAGCATCATCTTCATCATCCTCATTCTCATCGATCAGCATAAAAAAAATGTCTCAAATTCTGTGGCCTTTCTTGCCCTGCTCTCATGGTGACCTCAGTTTCGATGTCCTCTCCACGTCTGTGGCCTTGGTTTGATTCTGTTGGGGTCACCGGTATCGGCGAGTCCATGGGGGCTGTCATTGGACGGATGTGGTGGTGCCCTCCTGAGGGAGAGCTCACTCATGCTGGCTCCATGACTAAGCAATTATTGTCGTCTGTTGGGGCTTAGTAGGTGGTGTCCTGCATATGTTGGATCAAAACAGGTGCCACCGAACTCACCGAAGTGACTTGGTAGCAGTGCAGTGTCTCCTCCGGTGGGTTGCCTCTTGACGACTTGATGTTGACTGATCTCGGTGGATTGCTGTGTCAGGGCTGCGGCGGGACTGACTGGGATGTGGCTGTGGCTGTGGATGGGGTGTTGGAATGAGCGGCGTGGGTGCGTTGCCTCTGAAGTGGTACAGAAGATGGGACAAAAAAAAAGGAAAAAAGTATAATTTGATGTTTTAACCCATATGTATAATCATGATCAATAGCCATAGTAGAGACATCTGCGAAACTCCCATTTAAGCTCCTCTGATTTGCTCCACAGATATAGGTATTTGATCTACGATGTGTTGAACATTTCAGATTTAATGAACTCACTGCAGTGCATTTGTAACAAGCCAGATTTCATCAGCATCCATCAAAAAGTGGCATGAGAAAGGAATAATAAAGTAACCACAACAAATATAAAAACAAAACAAAAAACAACAACAACAACAAAAAGAAACCTGCTGTCCTGAGACTGTTCCGTTCAAATGAAGATGAAAACGTCATTTGATTTGACTGGAGTAATTCAGTGTATATATCCCGTAGTACGGCCTTCATTCAAGTAGCCCAACATTCTGTGAGATACTTCTGCTGTGGCTTTGATCTTGGTCAGGATCAACTGGAGACAGTTGGTTTAAGGCTGCTTATTACTGCTTTTCAAAATCAGTTTTCTTTTGTGTATGTTTTGCTCAGGTAAAAAGAAATATAAGGTTTGATATTTTTTTCTTGAAAAATCTGGAACTGTTTTCCAGTGTGGCAAACATTAGCAAATCGGTGTATTGTATATCTGAATGCTAGGTGTGTTTGCTTTTGAGCATGTGTGGATGTGTGTGCATGTGTGCTAGTGTGTTACATGTTTCGTTTGTATGATTAAAAAGTTTTTTTAAAGAAAGTGTATGGGAAGAAAAAGTTCTTTGTAATTCTATTATCATTTTATTGAAAGTAAACATTGCCTTAAAAAACAAAATGACATAGAGGAATACCTGTTTTGTTAATCCATACATATGGAAATTAGATGATCTGTTGTCATTGTGAAGGCTGTAAATCTGACTGGGCAAATAGCTGACCAGAGTGGTGTGTGTGGATACAGTTAGAGAGCATCAGCAGTAAGCAGAGGACTGGCAAAATCAACCTGGCCTTGGCACGCTTGTATCAGCAGGAAGGCAGAGACCGATCAGCTCTTACCTCCTACAAAGAAGTTCTCAGGTATCACAATGGTTTGCAACTTACTTGTCATCATCGCTGTCAATACCATTGTTTTAATTGTCTTCACCTATCAGCGATAATTCTTACGCACAAATGTACGTCTCTGACTCGTAAACTTCCCATCTGACGCACTGGAATTCAGGCCAGTGCGTCACGAAAATGTACCCAAAATTTACCCTGATGTACTGATTTTCTCGTGCACGCATTACAACTCTGAGCAGCGCATCACACACAAGTGCTTTTGTTCTATCCGCCACGATCAAAGTTAAAAACGTAAATTTCCTCGACGTTTTAGAATGTTCTGAATTGATTAACTCTTCCGCTTGAGAACTCTTCTCTACTGAAAACCAACAAGAGTCATCAAAATGGACTAGGCACACCAAGTGTATGATTGGACCACAAGACCACGTGATTCAGCTAAGTGGGAAAAGCATACAAAACCGTGGGAATTTCGGCTTTTCAGAATCAAAATCCAACAGTTCAGCTGTGGCTCATGGATAATCCAGCGATTGGAACAAAAGTCGAACGACCTTTGCAACATGACCATTTTGGATAATTTAACTGGCTCTGTTCTGGACGTACGAATGTGTTGCTCACAGAGCAAGAATGGCCAGTCTACAGTTTCGTCATAGGTTCCACCGGGCTTCCGATGATCATTGCATGGCGATTGGAATTTGGTCATACAATTAAATATTCCAACATTGAAGGAAATAGCTTATGTAACTGAAATTCTGTGTTGATAATCAAAGAGGACATCCCGCAAATTAAGTTTCACTGTTAAAATCCTGATGGCGTAGGTGCTCACATTTACTCAGGGTAGTTGAGAACACTTTAAAACATAGGAACACGAATATAATGGATAGTATTTAGCACTGTGTAGAATGTTTTATTAACTTTATTATAAACACCTCTTTTCTAATGTATTTCTGTCTCTTTCTCTGTGCGTTTATGTGTGTGAGCCAGTGAGAGCACGCTCATGTGTGTGTGTGTGTGTTTTCACAACATTTTTTAGCAGTTATTAATGGTGACCCCAAAAATATTTTTGTGACTACCTGAAAATTTGAAAGTGAGTTTTTCATGCCGAG
>CM031621.1:14814551-14823444 GCA_018398815.1 Conus ventricosus
GCACATCAGCCAACGACGCACGCGCGCGCAGGCTATAGGTTTTGCCGGTCGCAAAGTTCTGTCAGAAAGTTTTAAACACATGCTTAATTATGGTACTCACAGAGCTGATCGAAATGCCAGTTTTTGTCACATTCTCAAGTACTCACTGAGCTATTGCTGACACACAGAAATTATAGTCTAAAAACCTCTGTACAGTAAATATAACTTAATGATGTTGCACCAGTCTCGAAGCGTCCAAACACGCACAGCGTCTGGCAGTGCGGTGGCTGACTGGTTAGGGCCTAGCCGGGGTCAAAAGGCAAAGCGTTGAGCGAACTAAATGCAGTGGCTCTGAGTGTGCCGGCGCCGCCGTGCTGCTTAAATATCAGTGAATTCTAAATGGTAGCATCCAGAATGCTGCGAGTCCTGTTTGAGAAATTAGATCTGACGTAGTTTGTGTGTAATGTGATAAGAAATTATGTGACAGGAAACTGCTCTGCAGTTGCACAGAAATAAGGTACTCATGTTATCTACATGTTTTTGATCCCATAACACGAGTAAGACCTTTTTTCTCAGCCCAGGAAGCTGCACATCATTCTTGAAGTTGAACTGATTTGATTCAGTGATTCATGAAACAGGAAATGAACAGAGAAAGAGAGAGAGAGAGGTGGGGAGGAGATACCATATGCAGTGGTTTATTTGACGAAAACATGGGGAAAGTAAAGACTAGGAAAGGAACAGGGGAAGGTCGGGAATGTTATTGCTAACTTTAATCCTTTCACCCCCAGACGTTCTATTTTGCATAAATCCCCATCCCCAGCCATTTTTTCCAAAAAAGTCTTATTTCATATCATCATATGTGAAACGCGGATATCTCTGGAACTAAACAACCAATTCTCATGCTATTTTTGTAAAATGGAGGAGATAGACTGTACTTTTATTATATTGTAACATGTTGGTAATGGTCAGTCAACAACAATTTCAAATTTTTAGTAATTTCAAGTGCAAAAAAAATGCAAAATAGAAAAGTGAATTATATTTCTTCTCCACATAAAAAAAGAAGAAAGCATACCAACAAACACTCAACAAGGGAGAAAAAATACTCCACTCACAATTGAAGACCAGAAAGTATGGTATTTCCAACAGAAAAATGGAAGAAACAGCCATAAATCCAACTACTCCGACAGCAAGGAACACACACACACACACACACACACATACACACACACACACACACACACACACACATACACACACACATTCTTATGCCTAACTGGCACACATGTAAGAAAGAAAAAGGGAACATACATACACACACACACACACACACACACACACACACACACACACACACACACACACACACATCCAAAGAAAGCGTGTCGTGTGCGCGTGTTTGTGTGTTAGAATGGGATGGGATAAACCAATAAATGAAACAAATAGATACACACACATGCTCGCGTTTACTAAGTATTGGAACTGTTTGCAACAACAGCAAAAAATAACATACTGTCTGCTACAGAACTTCTTTGTTTGCATATGTCTACTGCTGCCGTTGTGAAATGTATGTTAGGAAGCCTGTGAATTCCCCTTTTCTATCTATCTCTCCCTCGTTCCCTCCCTCCCTCCCTACCTCCCTTCCTCCCTCCCTCCCTCTCTCTCAGTTTGTCTGTCAGTCGGTCAGCCAGTTTATCTGTTTGCCTGTCAATCTGTCTGCCTGACCGTCGTCCGACCGCCTCTTCCTTTCTCTTTCTTTCTCTTTCTGTCTCAGCACGAGAGTGACGTTTCTTTAATTTTCAGTTTGAATGTTCGCTTGTCTGTCTATCATTATATCTCTGTCTCTCTCTCTCTTGCCATCTCTCTCTATCTCTTTGTGTGTGAGTGTGTCTGTTTGTCTATCTGTCCGGCTGACTCATTGTCTGTCTTCCTGTCATATTCTCTCTGTGTTTGTCTGTCGTGCACTGTCTGTCTGTCTCTGTCTGTCGGTCTGTCTATCTGCTCCCCCCCCCCCCCCCCCCCCAACTCTCTCCCTCTCTCTTGAGTGAGTGCTCTTTGAAGTCACCGACGACAGCAAACACAAAGATGTAGACCGGGTGAACACTTGTTTTCCTCCTCCCAGCCCCACCTCCCCTTTTCCCCGGCAATCCACCCACCACACCCATACCTCCTCCCACCCTCCCCCGCTGCCCTCTTAAAAAGAGGCGTTGGGAAATCCTCCAGTTTGTGATTTGATAAAAGGGAGCAGGTGTGCGTGAGCCCACTCCCACACATATGTACATGCAATCACGCATGCATGCATGCACACGCACATGCACACACACACACACACACACACACACACACACACACACACACACAGGCTAGTTAGGCTAGTTATGGATTACTATTGTGTTTGTGATTTACAGAAGAATTATTCAAGCAAAAGGAGATTTTTGTAGACAGGAAAATTTAAATTATCATTCCTTCAAGATGTCTCGTTCATAGATACATGGTTGTAGATCTGATGTATTGATGTATTGTTCTAGGAGACTCAAACATAAGATATCAATTAACAATATTATAGATGTTATTACTATTTCTAACAGAATTGCAGTTGCTACTGTATTGGAGGAAAAAAAGTCTTAATTGTAAAATTTGGCATTCTAATTCTTTTCCATGGTTGCTCCTTACATTGCTGGCCAGAATTCGTTGCTGCTACTGATATACTACATACTACTTGTACATTAACCAAAACAATTATCGGTCTATGTACAGTGAAATATATATGTAAAAGAACCTCATTTCCCTTTCTCCCTACTCGCACGTATGAGTGTACTCACATAATGCATTCACAGACAAAAAAATAAAACCAAATTCTCTCTCTCTCTCTCTCTCTCTCTCTCTCTCTCTCTCTCTCTCTCTCTCTCTCTCTCATGCGCGCGCGCACAACACACACTTACACACACACACACACACACACACACACACACACACACACACACACACACACACACATATTCAGAGAGAGAGGGAGAAAATGTATAAACAGAATGTGGAGTCAGCTCTGTAACTTGGGTTGTAAGAAACATTCCACTCATAAACTTCTTATATCTGAAGTAAGTCACTCTGATGTAAGAAACTTGGGATACAAGAAAGTAAAAATTAATTTTCCACCAGAGTTTCTCATTACCGGAGTCTACTGTATATTACAATGCAAGTAAGCACAGTGGCTGGTCCATATTAGCAGTGGTTTTGTTGGCATGTGCACAGGGAACACCCTCTGGCCTTGGTGGCGATGAGAGAGCTGCTGTCTCTGGGAATGCGTGGCACAGACATCATGTCACTGGTCACAACCGCTCTTCCACACTTCTCTTCCTGTGACTGGTCAGTGGCTGTCACTTGGGTTTGTTTCAACTGTCAGTAGAATCTGTATTGTAAGGATAACTCTGATGCTTCAGATCCTCTTGCTGCATAGGTTTTAACATTTCATCTCGGACAAACCTTGTTGGTAGGGTGGAGGGAAGGGGACACATTTTGAATGTAATATATACCTGTGACTATGACCTAATCCATTTTTTTGTCATAAACTATATGTGACAGCCTCCCATGAAATGATAGGTAAGTCACACAGGCTGATCGCCGCTGTGGGCACCAAAGAGTGGTGAGGGTCATTTTGCGGTAAAATGAGATTTTTGCATCAACACATAGGAAAACCATTAAAGCATGTTATGTTTCACTGATTTTACCTAAATTAAGCCACTGATTAAATGAATTTTTTCACTCCATATCATTGATTTTAAGCAGCACCGATTGCGAAAAGTTACTTATTTTCAACAGATAATCGAGTGCACATCCCTCACAGAGCCCCTGGCATGTCGCACATCATTTGAAAGCTCAGTGTGTCTATTTTAAAAATCTGTACACAATTTTCTAAAATAAACCAATCAGAAGGCCTTTAGGAGGCATTCAAAGTCATACACAATAGAAAGCCTTCCAACCAATTAGCAATCAAATACCAAAATGGCCTTAGTAGCCTTCCAACCAATTAGCAATCAAATACCAAAATGGCCTTAGTAACTCAGCTGTTTACAGCAGAGATGCTGCCTTTCATTGGCCACAACTCAATAGAATCTGTTGCGTTTTGCCTTTGTTGTCGCTTCACTCGAAAAATCATCATCATGGATCGAACTAACGCTGTTAAATTCATCAAAATCAGGAATATTTTCGATTATGAAGGCTAGGGAATTAGTGGCCTTATAACGAATATTTCACCACCGGCAATAGCAATGCAAAGGAATATTTTGATTTTGATTCCAACTAAGAAAACTGACAGCGAAGCTGACGATGGGATTTCCCAATCGACTTCGACTGGCGTGTGTCAGTCTCAGCTGTTGGACTTGAATCGAAGATGAAAAAGAAAATGAAGAGCCAGTTGTACGAATCGAAGAAAGTGCAGATCTGTCAGGTATAATGCCGTCGCAATAATGCCAAAAAATTTGGTGACGGCGACATATGCAACAGATACAGGTATGAACTGCAATGGGAGCCTCTGCCAGATCTGCAAATGGCAGAACAGTTTTCTGTAACTGCATGCAGATTCAGAGTGATCATTTAAGGCATTCCAGCTGGTGATGGCCAACATATTATGTGTGTGTGTGCATGTTTGTGAGAGGAGAGGAGCACAGGTTTTGAACATCGGGATATAGTGTTTGTGTGTGTGTGCGTGCGTTGCGTGCATGCGTGTGTGCGTGCGTGCTATGCGTACGTGTGTGCAAGAGGACAAGAGAGATTTCCACCCAGGCTACTGAAAAGGAAGAAGAAAGAATAATGCATATAGCATTTGTTTCTGATAAGGTATGTTTGTTAATTATGAGTATATATCCCCCGAAGTCGGAGTGTGGCTGCCCATGTGGCGGGGGTAATCAAAAACGGTCACACACGTAATGTTCTCATCCCCAGCTGATGCATTTGTGCCATAGTGTTCAAATACTTCGGCTGTTCGGATGATCCCTGGAGTCTTTTAGCCAGGGTACGGACAACAACAACAACAACAATTATGAGTATATGCTGTTTTTATCATAGGATGTCATGAATTGTGAGTCCAGTATGTGTTAACACACAGTGCAAGAGAGCTACACTTTTTTCCCTCCAAGAACCCATCTTTTTTTTTAAACGCTGGGCAAAATGAAACTAGAAAATACAATATTAATTCAGTCAGTTGTGATTAGTGTATCTGTGCTAAGAGAACATTAAAAACAAAAGTATCTATTAAATTAAAAAATCAGATTTTTCATTTTTCAGCACCTGAACGCCATTAAATACACCAATATATATCCGACTGGGGATAAATTCAATTATTAAAGTGTTTGCAATGATTATTTTGATGGTTTCCCACATTTTCTTAAGTCTGCAGCAAAATTAAACCTTGGTTGCTAAGGAAAAATGGTTGGAGAAAGTAGGGAAAGTTTAAAGCCATTTTTCTTAAAATGGTACAGTGTTAATGAGACACTTTGAAGGGTCATAACTTTTTCATTTTTGAACATACAGAAATTCTTTTATATATCTTGGAAAGGTCTTTCTCTTCCTCGGTCGTTGATATACATATCTTAGTTCAAATTCGATTTATCTATCATTTTGTGGGAGTGTATATTTAGTCTTTAGGAAGACCAAATTGAGGGGCGAAATATTGGGAAAAGATTCGTCGTGATGTTGTTTAGTTCTATTGTTAGGATGTTTATATATATATAGATATATATATATTTATTTATCTATATATCTTTCTATCGGTGTGTGTGTGGGTGTGTAGAAAACATTACTTCATATAATGACAGTATTTAAAACTTTTTAAGCTGAGGTGTGTTTCTTGTATGTTGTAATTATTGATTGCACATGTTGTACTGTCACTTGGATTTATTCCCTGCTTGTGACTGTGGGGGATGCCCTGGGACTCTTTCAGTGCAACAGCTCCCCACCCTTCTGGAAGGTCTGTGCTGCCAACTTCCTCTGGTCCACTCTCTCTTTGACTCTGCCTTACCAAAAAGAAATGGTCTTACTTAGTTTTTCTATATTTTGCTGCTTTGTGGACCATTTCCCATCCTTGTTCAGGAATTCTTGTGCAATTTGATCATCTGATCGCAGTTAAACATCCTGCATTTTTGGTATAATCAGGCAGGCGCATAGTAAAAAAATTGTACACACTGTCTAGAGTGGACACTTAGCTGTCCTTACTATGTGTCTATATGTCATTTTTTATGTGTTTTGTGGGCTTTGAATTTCTCCCCATTAATTTCATCTGTTATTTTGTTTTAATCTGGGAGTGAAATATATAGGGGGCTGCCTTGCACTCTCAGTAAATCCTAAATTTAGATATCGTAAGTAATCACTATTAAGGTACCATGCATACACTATTTTGTGTTTGATTTTCAGGATATATGGGGGTTTTTTTCACGTGGTTGACTTGTTTGTGATGTGACAGTTTTTTCCTGAATGAGTTTTTCAGCCCCCCCCCACCCCCCCCCCCCCCCCCCCCCCCCCCCCCCCCCCCCCCCCCCCCCCCCCCGCCTCACCCCCAAATCGTTGTGTGGTTACAGGGGCTTTTGTGATTAAAACTTGATACTTGTGCTCTTAGTATTCCAAATATAAGAGTTTTACACACACACACACATGCACTTGCACATGCACGCAACATGTCTGTCTATATTGTTATCTTCTGCCTACTTTAAATATGTAAGAGATAGATAGATAGATCTTCAGATAAGGGTGTGTGTGTGCGCGTGTTGTGTGTTGCGTGGGTGTGTGTGGTGTGTGTGTGTGGTGTGTGTGTGTGTGTGTGTGAATATCGAGCACATTTTATTTGTGTGTTGCTTTTCAATAAGTTAATAATAATAAATATTAACGTACATTATAGAGGACGACCTTTATCACTAGAGCCACAGCGGCGTACAAATGTTTAAATATAAACATGTCAAAAACAAAAATCACTATACAAACCATAAACCCAGTCACTCATCAATTACGACAATGAAAAACAGCAAGGAAAGAGGGGGGGCGGGCGGGGCTAGCAACCAACATTGACACACACACACACACATACACGCACGCCGCGCGCGCACACGGTCAGTTTTCAAGTGTTACAACTTACAACAGTAACGCCATGACACAACCCAAGTAACAGGACAAAAATGTTTTCTATAGAAAAAAATTCCTTGAACAGGATGGGTTTTGAGCGCAGAGCGCGAAAGCAGAGTCAGTTTTGGCAGAGCGGGGGATGAATGTGGGGAGAGAGTTCAACGAAGGGGCTGCAAAAAAGAAGGACGTTCACCATAGGTTTTTGTTGAAACGCGTGGCTTGCAGGTGTGAGAGTGTCAGATGATCGAGCGGGAGTGTTCTTGCCGGTGTGTCTATGCTAACAGGTGGAAAGTTGACAGGGGCAGCATCCATTGACGGCGCCGCGAGATAAAAAACATGCATGCAATTTTGTATCTATGCGTGACTGGCTGCCTATGGGGAGCCAGTGCATGAGTGTGGAAGATGCGGGGCGATGTGTTTGGTCACTACGGGGACCCTCAAGTCCAGGCGTGCTGCAGTATTTGTATCTCTGAATGCGTTGTATTAAGATCTTGTGGGCAGTTTTACTACGGAGACCATTGCAATAATCCGACGGGAGAGCACCAAATGCTGAACGAGAGTTTTTGTTTGCCTCAGTTCGAGAGGAAATTGCGTTTGTGCTGATACGATGGAGCTCAAAGTTATACTGTACGAATTACGTCATGACCTGAGCATTCATTTTCAGATGTTGAGTCAAGACAAAGCCAAGATTCTTTTGCTGTTTTTGAAATGGAACAGTTGGCATATCTCGACAACAGCGAGATACGGTAGTGAGCAGACAGTGACGCTTCTTGGGTGAAGAAATGACTAAAGCTTCAGTTTTTTCATCGTTTTAATTTGGTTGTTAAATGGCTTCCATTGATTTAAATACTGAATACATGCTTGTATTGACTGATCTGTCATTGACATGTGGGTTCTGCAGACTTTTTGTAATGCGTATCATCTGCAAAAAGAGTGCGACAAGAACAGAGTGAGATTGAGACGATATCAGACAGGGTGTTGTATACAAACAAACAAAAACTGGGCAAGGACAAGACCCCTGTGGCACTCCATAGGCGATTAACGTGGGTTTAAGATTTGCAGTCATTGAATAGATACAGTTTGGAGTGCGGTTGGACGGTATGATTCAAACAGGGAAAGGGCTGTGGTCAGGAAACAACAAACACATGTTCTAAACGAGGGAGAGAAGAATGCTGTGATCAATAGGCTGTTCGAAATGCGGCTGAGAGATTAACAATGTCAAAACAGAGAGTTTCCTTCATCAAGAGAAAGCAGTGAGATCATTTACAACTTTCATTCAGGGCAGATTTCCGGTGCTATGGACCGGGAGGTCTTAGGCGACTCATGGATACTGAATAGTTGGTTGGACGATAAATGAGTGGAAAGCTGAGAACAACCAATTTTCTCGTATAATCCCTTTGTCAAAAACGGGACTGATTTGATACTGGACGGAAACTTTTCAGTTCGTGTAGAGTACTAGTGTTGCTTCTTCAATAGAGGGTGGGTTACAATCGCATCTTGTGAACATCAGAAAAATACCGGAAAAGTAGAGATCATTGATCATCTTTGTCAAAAAAGGCCAGAAAAACAGTTTCAATAGATTCATTGAGCAGGGGGCGGGGGAGTGAGTCACGATCACCAGTTTTGGGAGCTGATTTTTTCAAAAATTACCAAATCCTCTTCGTTTAGGACAGGACTGAATGCACAAAGTGTGGGATCACCACTGAACGTTTTACCAAGGGGTGTTGCGCCACGCGTCACTTGAGCGTCAGATATTTCCGAATTTCTCAAACCTTGGAACCAAAAAGAAGTCTGAAAACTTATTTTG
>CM031621.1:14824444-14847453 GCA_018398815.1 Conus ventricosus
AACAAATCTTTCCAAGACCCCCCGGGGGTCCAACCCCTTAAGGAAAACCTTCCCTTCTCCCTCACATTTTACGTCGGGGGAGGTCGTAAAGAGGAAACGGTTCTGTGCCGGCTGCACACCGGCCATTCGTATTTTCCCCATTCTTACCTTTTAAAGAGTGAAGAAGCTCGTGGTGCATTCCTGTCATGCACCAATCACAATGAAACCTGTTCTTTTAGAGTGTTGGGACTTGCACAAATGTGAGACACAAAACTTTTACAGCGGATCCATGAAGATCCTGTTCAGGGATGTCCGCCTGATGTGATCCTTGAGTTTTTGAGAGAGATTAACATTTTTCATCTTATTTAATTTTACGGAAAGAAGATTTTAACGAAGTTTCTGGTGCGTTTCAGACGGATGTCATTTACTGACATGTGGGGAAAGTTGGGTTTTTTTTGTTTTTTTTTTTTAAAATGACTGGTGAGTTGATTTTAACGTGGTGACAGCCCTGATGTGGCCTTTGCGGTCGGCTGGGCTATAAGCAACATTATCTTATCTTATCTTAACATGAAAAACCCGCCAAAAATTGACGTAATCGTTACTTTAAAATGGGGGTTTCCGTGCAAAATAAGATTTGGTGATCGTGAACATAGATATTTACATTCTCTCCAGGTACATAAAAATCATTATAAAAAAGTGAAAAAACTCTTCGCATCTGGCCACATTACTGATCACCTAACTTGAGACCCGATGGCGCCCTAGGGCCCCAACCAGATCATGTGGCCGTGCGAAGAGTTTTGGGAATATGCCTCTAATAGTGGTATTTCTTATACTTGGTTGCCTACTTTCAGTTTGTCTAATTTGGGGCAATTCTCTCACCCCCTTTTCAGTGGCTCTTCCTAGGACAACACACAACACACACACATTGTGGTTTACGGGCGTTTATAGCCGCGCCAGTGACCCAGACAACACATTGTGGTTTGCGGGCGTTTATAGCCGCGCCAGTGACCCAGACGAAACACGAAATGGGAAGAGTCATTTAGAGGGCAGAGAAGAGAGCCAAATTTAGACTTTCAAAAAACCGCGCAAACAAGTACAAAACCACTGCAGGCATATTCCCAACTTTACACTTTTTGGATTAATATATATACTGGCAAACTGAAAGCTTCATAATTTTAGGGTTTGTTTATGCATAAGCTGACTGTTATTAAAATTTTTTTTTTATTAAAGCAGAATTTTTTTAAAAGGGTTTAAAAACAACAACTGTGCTTTAAAGTATTTTTAGTAGCTACTTTGTACAATATTCATATTAAAAGTTTTAGCAAATTAAACACAAAAACACAATTTTTAAAATAATCAATTCTCTCTCATGACTATAAATAGATAATTTTATTCAGGGGAAGACAATTACTTTTATGCATAATTAAAGGGAGATAAATCACTTTCTTATCATTGTTTTACTTATTTTGATTGTTAATGATTACTCTGTGCGTGTGTTAACAAGGAAGGTAGAAATCATACTCTACTACAACTGCTGCCAGAGAGCGGAAAAACCCAGGGCTCAAAATAGACCTCAGCAGCCTATTGATCTTTTGGCGGAGCGCGTTGCAGTGTGTGCGTTACAGGCCCATGCTGCGGCTTACTTATTTTTAATTGTCGTTTATATTCTGGTTAAAAATGAAGGGCCGAAGTAGCTACAGAGCTTATTAATATACTTTACGAGTTGGATTGGGAGGTTGATAGGAAGAGTTAAAGAGCAGGTTTGGGAAAAATTAATTACTGATCTTTTTGAGCGCATAAATATGCGAGAAAGCGTGAAGCAGGCCATCAGTAAAATACTAGATTCTTTGGGCCCCCAAACCCGGGTATAAAGTTGTTTGCCATTTTAGTTGATAATATGGCTCCTGAAGATGTTTAAACTGACTGTTTCTACTGACTCTGAAGGAGTAGCTATTCGCTTTAATGAAGATCAGGTTTTACGATTAGAAAAAACTATGAATAACAGCTGACTTTACAATTATTTTTTTTATTTTAGATTAAAAGGCTGTCGAACTCAGTGAATCTGATTTAAGGAATTGTAATGAACTATTTAACGAAAACAATGAAGTATTAAAACATTGAATTTTTGTGAATTTGGTTTTGAGAATGATGTAAAAATATAATAAAAGATCATAGTGAACTATTTAACGAAGCAATCAAAGTGATGAACATTGACTGTAGTGATTCAGAAAAAGCTAAAATATTGCAGGTTTTTATTGTAAGGTTAACGTGTCTTGAAGTGTTGCAACGCTTGGGCGAAGAAAAAGCGCGTTTACTTACTTTTTTATACATTTATTTTTTTTAATTTACGTAATTTTTGTGGCTTTAAAAATGGCGACCACAAGTAAATTCGAGGATAGAAAACTATATACGATGGAAGAAATATTTGGTAGTGACAAACAATTAAGCAATACGTTTAGTGAAGTGGACATGGACATCATTACACCTACAAACGTTCATGAAAGCGTGACACATGCTATCAGTAAAATCCCAGGTTTCTTCAGATGGAGCCGCAGTAAAAATGCTGTTGGCCGTTTGATTGATTATATAACGCCTGACGATAGTAACATGCAATCTGGGTTTCAACTAAACAGAAAGAAGTTATTAGCTATCGCGACCCTTTAAATTTTGACTGGGTGACTATGCTTACACAGTTTAACCCTGCAAGTGAGGAGGCAAAGTTAAGGGGTTCTGGCTGGTCTGAAGGGACAGTCCTTGAAATCAGATTGAAACAAACAAAGTTCTTCCTATAGTTGGCAATTCTTACCTTCCCCTTCCAAGAGAGTTAGAGTTAAAACGAGCAGTCTTAAACATACATAATTCTGACAACATGTGTTTTATGGGGGTGTGTTTTATAGCGCATTTACATCCCCGTCAAAAATCATGCAAACAGAGTTTCCAATTATGAACATTTTAGAAAATGAACTGAACTTTGACAACATAACTTTCCAGTGGTATAGAAAGTATATCTCAGTTTGAAGAGCAAAACAAACCAATCACCGTAAACGTATTTCACATGGTCTGTAGTAGACAATCTAGTGCCTCTAATTTATTTTCCCAATGCTCCTACTTTAGGCGATTCACTTTAACAAGATAAGATAAGATAATGTTGCTTATAGCCCAGCCGACCGCAAAGGGCCACATCAGGGCTGTCACTTTAACAAACATGCAGACTTGATCCTGTTTGCAGATAGTACAAAGAGTCATTATGTATTAATCAGAACAATAAGCAGACTTATGGCTTATACTACAAAAGACAATTTTAAACAAGGGCTTTGAGAAGGTGCCTGGTTAGATCCCAACTATAGAAGCAGCTGCCAGTCTATATAGAAGCAGCTGCCAGTCATAAGAAACATTGTAAAGTTTTGTAGACTGTGGAAACGAACTCCTCAACACCTAAACCTGGGTCTAAAGTTAGTTTTAAGAATGTACGCAAAATGCAGATGAGCCCGTACGTGGTTTATGCTGACTTTGAATCGCTCTTACCGCAGTACTATGGTCCACCCAAGAACAAAAAACAACCTTATTAACTACCATCAGATCTGTTCTTATGCGTTTATTGTTGTTAGGTCAGATGGGGCACACACACACCCAGAGATTTACAGAGGGACCAATGCAGCTAGCAGATTTTTTAGAGCAGATGAAAACTACTTGGCATTTACTTATTTCCAAAACCAACATAAATGCCTTTCAGACTTTGTTTTTTTTCTGATCCTGAGACCTTTATACTCAGCCACTCATGTGGATTGCGGTTTGGACTATCATAACATATGACTGAATAAGCGACCATTATGGAAAGTTCACCTTGCAAACTTGTAACTTCGCTTAGGTTGCCCAAAAATTGAACCCCTTTTCCTTTATCCTAAGGCTGCTTTCTTTTATGCAGCAGGACCTAATTGAGGTTCCTGCATTGCACATCAGAAAACGTAGATTTTTCCCTTTTGAACAATGTTATATCCTTTTTTGACTACCCAACTTGATGGCTAGTTTGATAAGTTCCTTTTACAAAAACTTCCAATTACAAAACAATTTTGACCATCTTATGCAAACTTCTATCCTTATAAAACATCTCGTGGGGCACGTTTGTGAAGACTCATTCCCCTAAAGGCGTTTTCTTTTCTAGTCTTAGAGGCAAAGACATAACGGGACTTGAATATGATTACGCACGAAAGTGGACAGAATTACATGCAACAATGGGCAATTTCACGATCCTTACTTGGAATGGCTAACGTGTGTTTTTAGCGACTTTTCAGTTAAGATCTACCAACTTGAAAATTACAGCTTTTAGTCTACTTACTTCTGCCCGGGCCCCTTTTTTTGGGATGCCTTTTCTTAAAGTTTAAAACAAACTTCGATTGACTTAAATCTGATCTTCCACATTAGATGATTGAAGAGGGTTTTTTTGGGGAGGTATTAGTGGCCTCACACCTTACTGCAAAACTACAACAAGTTTTTGGGGGACGATTATGATCCACTAAAACCATCCTATCCAATGTACTTGACGCCAACAACTCTATGGAGGGACAGAGTCAACCGCTTCCATGAGAACTTTACAATGATAAAGGATCTATATGTAATACTGTGTTAGGTATGTTGTCACAGTTTCGGCCTGAAATCCATGGGCAAATCTGGAGTAGACTTAGAATTCCTAAAAAATTACACGTCTCCACAACGATTACCCCTAGCCCCCAGAAAGCTTAAAGATGACCCCACAGAACCTCCGAAACTTGTGCTAATCTTAGACATAAAACTAAATTGTGGCCATTACAGACTCCTACAGTTTTACTTAAAACACGGACTGAAAATAAGAGCTGTTCACAGAATAATTATCTGTGATCAAGAGCCCTTTATGAGGCCAAACATCAAAAAGAATACTGATCTTAGAACCCAAGCCACTGACGCTTCAGAAAAAAGACTTCTTTAACTGATGAACAACAGCTGTTTTGGCAAACCATGGAAAATCACACCAAACGTAAGTTTGTGAAATTAGTTACAAGGAAAACCAAGTAATTAACCAGCCTCAAAACCCAACTATCAAGACTTTAGAAGATTTAACGCCCGCCGGTTGGCATTATGATGAAGAAAAGGATGTTAAGTTGGACATGCCGGTGTTTATCGGCTTTACCGTTTTAAAGATTTGTCAAAGTTTATTGATGTTAGAATTTTCTGTACGACTATTTTAAAACCACTGTACCAGAAGCAAGGTTCTTTCCCCGGGACACGGGACTCTTTTATTCTAGACGTCCCCCAGAAGACTTTTACAAAGACTTAAAAACAGAAGGGGCTAAGGGTTGATGGGTGGTACGACACATGCGACTATCCAAAAGACAGCCTTTACATTCAATGCGAACAAGAAAGTGATTGGAAAGATGAAGGTTTGAACTTAATGGGACAGTTATCAAAGTTTATGTTGGTTTGCGGTCGAAGTGTTATAGCGTTGCCACCCGACTTCTGTAATAAAGAAGGCTAGGGCATAAGTAAAGAAGTTGTCAAAAAAATAAAAACTCACGACAACTACAAGCAAGTCTCTTTGAAAGCAAGTATTTTATCACACAAATGTTAATCTGCGCTCTACTCTTCATCAAGTAAACACACTGCTGTTAACAAAAAATCACTAGTCTCTAACAAGAGAACTTACGTCAATCCTGAGTTTTCATATGCTGTAGGGCTTTGGGGAGAACTTTAAAAGGATTAACTTGACTGACTTGGTTGTACTTAAGAACTAACTAGTACTTACTTAAGAAACTTAACAAGAACTTAACTTAAGAACCTAACTTGTATTTAAAAACTAGAACTTAATTTTTTTGCACTTAACTTGTAATTTACTTGCATTAACTTAAAAAGTACTTTCTATAACTAACTTAACTTGTACTTATCTAGTTCTTAACTTGTACTTTATCTATTTCTTTAAAAAACTATTCCATAGAAAATGGGTCTACAACAGGAGGTTGCACTTTTTTTGCAGAAGTTGGTTCTTCTTCTTTTTACTGTGGGGGCTTGTGACTTTGTTGATAGGTATGGTGTTAGGTATTTGTATGCTAAAAACCCACCAACAACGCAGCACCAAATACAAAATTTAATAATCTTATGTTTTGATTGTGTTTTTGGGTTAATTGTGTTGTTGTTAATTGTGTTGGCGGTGGCGGCGATGTTGTATTACTATCAAAACAATTTTTGTTTTTGCTGATTGGTTTGCTTTTCTCAGTCTGTGCCATTCAATTTAGTCTATGGCCGGCCGAAAACACCCCCAGGATTTTTAGTTTAGTAACATATCACCTGAGGTACATTCACTTGTGGAGCACTCACTTGTGGCACATTCACTTGTGGTACATTCTGCTCCTGCGGAGGGTCCTGCAGCGTCTTCTCGCTATTTTTTTTATTGCGATTAAATTTAATATGATCAAAATTAATATGATTAAAAGTAATTAACCCCTTGATGAATGGGCATAACATAGTCCCAAATCTGTAATACATGTCACATGCAAGAGTTTCTAGGGACTTGTTTAAAACCGGATCTTGTGATAAGTCATATTTTAAAATCTTCTTCTGAATCAACTGGCGCCATCTTACTTACTAATTTAGCATATAGACAAATTCACTGTCGGCCCCAATGATCTAACCATTTTTGCCCCTTAGCTGTGCTTCGTCCCTAGCTTTTAAGTACTTCTCAACGTCGAAGTAGACAGTTGCTGAATCTGTTCGACACTTAGTTCAGTGCCTAAATACTGTTTAGTTTTTCCACAAGCAGCCAAAAGGTATAATCTTTCTTTATGGCAGTGGTTGCTGAGTAGCCTACGGAGTAGTCTGCTTGCTCCTCACACTTTAATAGTTCGTTCACAATCCATTTTTTTTAAAACAATAAAAAATAATATAATACTTTTAAAACCATGAGTTTAACGCTGGTTAATTATGCAGTGCCTATTGTTGGTATTAACCCTTGCAAATGTTTGTTAGGAATAAAAACCGCCCAACATGGGAAAGATGAAGATTCGCCAAAATAGTTGCAACCCTTTATTTTTAGCTTTAACAACAAAAGATTATCTGTTTTAAAAAGCACATGGGCAGTCTTTCGTATTATGATTTTTTTAAATTTAAATTTTTAGTTAATAAAAAGAGGGAGTGAAAAAAGATTATCAATACGATTTACCACTCTGCTGTAATTAGCGGTCTTAGAATAGGCTATAGTGTGTTAGCAAAAAACATGTTTAAAATGGGGCCCAAAGCTGACCTAGGAGGTTAGACATTGAGGACGTTTTTAAAGGTTATAGTTGTAATTACTGCAGGGATTGCGTCAAAGACTTTCTTGTTACACAGTGGATTATCCAGAAAATATTAATGCATAGAAAGATTAATTCATAAGAAAAAAATTTATAAAAAGATGTCTGGATTGGTTCTGATGGTGGGAGGAGCTATTGTTAATGCTTTAGCCTTCTTGGAAGCAATTATATGTTTAGTAAATTGGGGTCCGATGAAGAGAGAGAACGTCATAACAAGGCCAATGGAAGATTTAGTAAGGCAAGAGACGCTTATGAGAAAAGACGAATTGCTCATTGACTTCATTAATAAAAGTTAAGAGAACGGGACATGCAGAGCAAAACATTTACAGACGTTGATGACGCAATGAATGGTATTACATAGTGACAGGAAAGAACTTCGCCACCGCCAGAACTGTCTGACTTTTATGAACCATCTGGGGAACAGAAGACTGCAGAGATAGTTTTTATTGCAGTTGGCATGACCTCAGCTATCTTGTTGCTAAATTTTTCTTGTGTAAAATAAATGCATTTAAAATATGGACAATACGAAGTACAAAATATATTATTCCCCTAAGGGGTATTGGAAAAGGAAAGATGCTATTGAAAAACTGAGTAAGCTGCTAGAGTGTCTGAATCAGATGCGAAAGACTGGCTTTCAAAACAGGCAATTTGGCAAATATATCTCCCTGCCCAAAAAGAAAATAGGGCCAGATTTTTTAAATTTCAGTTCCAAATGACACCCACCAAATGGACTTGCTGTATCTTCCACATGACAAGTTAGAAGAAAAAAGTTTAAGTATGCTCTGACAGTTGTTGACATGGCTTAAAGGGTATAAAGACGCTGAACCTTTAACGGATAAAAAGCTCAACTGCTGTGGCTGTGGCTTTACAACAAATTTACATGCGAGGCCCATTAAAGTATCCTAGGATGATCCAGGTTGATGATGGAAAGAGTTTAAAGTTCTGTAAACCAACTGTTTTAAAAAACATCATGTTATATTTAAAGAGAGGGGATCCCAGGCAACCATCGATCACAGGCCCTAGTAGAAAACTTTAATAAGAATTAGCTGAACGTCTGTTTACCTACCCAATATCACAGAGAAATTTGGACCACTACGAAGTACAGAGCGCGCAACAAAAGAATGGGTTAGGAGATTGCCAGCAGTTTTACGTGCCATGAACAATGAAGAATTTAAAGCAACAGGCCTTAAACCAGTAAACGCAATCAAATTTAAAAAAAATTAGCATTACTGAAGACATCCAAGGGTAATCAAGAACTCTTGCCGTTTGGACTAAAAGTAAGATACTTGTATGCTCCTGGAGAGGCAGAAAGTGATGTTAGAATTAGAGCCACAGATCCTATATGGAGCCGTAGATGTATATGAAGTTGAAAGAATCATGAAACAACCCCCCCCGTATTATTATTTAAGAGAGACTCTCTCTTCTAAAAAAGCCTGCCCCTAAAAGATCCTTTGTTCGTGAAGAGCTGCAAGTTGTCCCGCCAAACACAGTGAGTTGACAAAAAAATAATATTTGCTAAACTTATTTTTTGTTTTTTCTTTTTTTTTTGGGCCTATTTTGGGTTTAACTGATCATGTGTTTGTTTTTCAATGTTCTGTTAATTGCATCAGTGTCTACCTGTGTGAAGTAAAAGTCTTTCTCCACTCCCTTTGAAGTTCAATTTTTTGCCGTCTATAATCCTCACCGTCGGCCATAAGCTTCTGAAATTCTTCGTCTGTAAAGTTTTCATCCTTTTAATGATTTGCTTATTCTTAATCTCAATGAACAAAGTTTTGCTGATGCTAGGGCTACAATGGCAGTGTGCTTTTTTAATTTAGGAGTTAATTTTTTTAAAACGGCCCCTTACAATCATAGACACGGCGCCTAAACCTAAACCCAAGGCCCCTAATGCTAAAAAGGCTGGCGCTCCAACCCCAGTAGCTAAAAGAGCAACACTAGACCCGCACTTACGCTAGCTACAGCTGATGAGCAGTAATTACATAAGAAAGAGTATTTAAAGCTTTAAAACATATTTTTTTTAGTAACCCTATACTTATCTAAGTCGCTTTCTATTTCCTTTTGAAGTTCAGTTATTTGCTCTAACCTAAACTGTTGAACCCCCATTTTTTAATAAGATTATTTTTTAAATTAATCTTGTACATATCTTTTCTTATTAATTCTTTGGCAGACTTCATTAACAGAGTAAAACGCAAAAAATCAACATACTTAATGAAATAAAGTCGAGGTACTGTTAGTTTGTTTTTTGTCAACCATCACAGTAACCTTGTCAGATGATACAAAGGGTGTTTATTTCGTCTCCCTTTTTAGTAATTGCAATAACGAGCTTAAGAGGGGCATCCAAGTTTTCAGACTTTATTTGTACACCTTGATTAACGTTGTTCTGGCAAATAGTATCGCCCTCCCTCGGAGTAATAAATAAGCGAAAATCATCGTCATTTGCCTAGGTAAATGACGGTAGCGTTGGGTAAATTCTAAGCCCACGGTGTCACCCCCACTTCAGCTTTAAAGGGCTTCTTTCTCTGTAGCATTATTCAAAAACCCTGCCCAGTTATTTCAATCTGTTTTTTCTGTTGTGTTCCCGGGGAAATGGTAACAAGAATGGGGGCCTGCATTTAAGGCTTTTCTAAAATTGTTTTTCTTATCAAATTTACATTAGGGCTTCGTAGTTCAAACTTTAAATTCCCAAGCAATTTCAGGAAGCAACGCCCAAAGCATTCTTTCTTTTATGAAGTTTGTATTCATGTTTGCCAAAATCGTTTGCGCTTAAATTTCTTATCTCTTCTAGGGTTTTGGATATTGCTGTCGTTTTTGTCTTCAATTTCTTTTTTGTTTGGTAAAAACCCCATCATCTGTGTATTCAAATCATAAACATTTCCTGGCACTCCTATTAGTTCAAACTCGGTTGTGTCTGCTAGGTTTTTAGCTTACTGCAGTGCATTTAGGAGCTAGCTGCGCTTTTTATTCTGGCCCTCGAGGAATTCTTTTTAATATTAAAATTATAATAAACAAACGTATTGAACTGGGGGGTCAGTCCGTAAGCATAGCTTAGCGTGCTTAGATTTTTTCTAACTGCTCTTTTATTTTTTAAACTCATCTTTGTCCTTATTATATAATTTTTCACTTAAACATTCTTCAAACTATCTTTGTCCTTAGTGTAAAATAATACAACCGATTTTAACTGTGATCTAAAGTCTTTAAAACAGATTGTATTTTGAGTTAAAAAGCCACACAGAAACTAAGGCGTGGCGACCCCTAAAGGCTAGCTTTGACAGGCTTTTCTTTTTTTAACAATGTCTCGTTCAGCTGAACAGTCATCAATAATAAACAGTGTTTCAGTTCCCTCAAATAGTCTATAGTTTAAAGTTTAAAAGCTAGGATCAACTAAAAATATATTCTGTCTGTCCAAATAAACTTCCTTTCTTTGTAAGACTTGTTGTGCTTAATGGTTGTGCAGAATTAACAATGTGCTAGTAATGAAACCTGTATATTGTTTGTAACAAAACAAGTACGAAGACAGTTTTCCACACCTGTAATCCGCAGATAAGGGGAACAGTTGCGGATCTTTTGGCAGAAATTTCAAAATATCCATCTGTTTTTATTTGAAAATTTCTTCTGCATTTTAATAAGCCACGTCTTTTAACCTGTTTTCTTCAATGTTTAACTTGGCATCACAAACCCTAAAAAACATTGCATTTTTTTGGGGCGTTTCGTCTGCTTTCTTGTGAATATTTATTTTTATACTATCTTTGCCCACCTTTCTCCACTTCCAAACAATTGTTGTCAAATGTAAAATCTAATATCCAACCCCAGCCCTATTTGGTTATTAAGTAGTCTTCGAGTCTTACACCATAAAGGCGAAGTTTTTACATACTCAATCAACTGCAGGATCCCTTTGCCTACTCCCGCGAACAACTTTTTATTTCATCAAAGTGTTGGTGAGATAAAAGTCCGCGACCCGAATACAATGATCAGACTTGCCATTTATTGCCAGTCAACCTTCTCAATTTTTTTTATAAAACGCTTTTGATTCTCTATGAAAAGGAGTTGTTTCTTCGTAAACAAGAACAAAATTCCTTTTAAAGACTTCAGAGACTGATTTAGATGTTTTGTTCCAAAGAGTGTCTCGCTTGTTTCTATTTTCTGTAGTGGAGTGTATAACTCTTTCATAATAAATAACTGTTTTATTTTTATATGGGTTAAGATGTTCTGGCCAGTTCGGGGTTAGTAACAACATCAAACTCAAGAGAAATGTCGCTGATGTGTATTTAGCTAAAGGGTTTTTCAGACAGAACAACAGAATCGCTAGGATTAAATGTCAGTTCATAAGTAAGTTTTTCTTTTAGTGCGCCTTGGTAATATGGCATATGCGTCTTTAACAGTTCAAAATCTAGAGGGATGCAGAATCTGTTGCCAATTTCTTCTGCTACGGGCCCCATCTTTAACATCACCCTTTGCATCCTCCGGGTTTAGCCCGTGCTTGAGGCCGTTTGGGCCTTGTATTCCCTGATAACTTTGGCTTGGAAATGGCTTGGTGTCCCGCCCTGTCTGATGGGCATCGCGCTGTACTGTCGCCAAGCAAAGCTCAACTACCATGAAAAACCATCCTGGAGGAATACAAGCAGGGAAGATCGACTTCAAAGCATGCTGGAGGACTCAGGAGACAAGGGGGGTAGAAGCAATCAAGCCCAACTGAAGACAGGCAGAAAATGGGGAAAATTCAAGAGGCAATGGATTCTGCAAAAGAAAGTTCAAGATCAGAGAAATAACAGGACCACACAGACCAAAAGACAAGGACTGGGGGTGACCAAAATGAATGGTGGTCAAAGGCCAAAGGAAAAGCCAAAAGAGACATGATGATTCAGGAGATGAGAAAAGAAGAAGACAAAAAGACTCCAAAAAGCAGTCCAGCAGAGCCAGCAAGGGCAATGGACAACGTGGGGGAATGCATCCAAAGAAGTCTAACTTGGAATGACATCTGGCACATGGCCCCTTCAGGATTTAGCTTCATTCTCAGATCTGCATATGACCTACTGCCCTCAAATGCAAACCTGGTGAAGTGGGGGGAAAAAAGACGATCCTGCATGCCCCCTCTGCCATAAAAAACAAACAGTGGAGCATGTTTCTAAGCTCATGTAAAGTAGCCTGGCTCAAGGAAGGGTACACATGGAGGCATAACCCAAATGCTCAAAGAGATTGTACAAGTAGTCTGGGCTAGTCCAACACCACAAAAGGGAGAATCAGGACTCCAAAAGCACCCGCAACATTCTTCCGGCAGGAGGCAGCAATCGTGGCCAGAACAACAGTGCCACTCGAAACATGCAGGCAGAGTCTGCTGGATGGGGCAGATGACTGGGAGTGCACTGCAGACCTCCCAGAATGGAAGAGTCACCCAGAGATCATCAGCAAGAGTGGCATGAGACCAGGGCTAGTAGTCCACTCTAAGTCAACCCCAAACAGCTGATCATGATCGGCTCACGGTGCCATATGAGAACAGAATGGAGGCAGCTCAAATCTACAAGACTGAAAAAGTATGTGATTTGGGGAACAGCCTGAGGAGAGAAGGCTATCAGGTCAAAGTCCTCATGCAGAATTGGAGCTAGGGGATTTGTAGGAACGTTGCATACAGCCTCATGGAAACAGCTCTCAGTTGCAGGGAAGGAAAAAAACCAGAGCCTGAAAGCAATGGCAGAAGCGGGCGAAAAGGGTTCAAGCTGGATCTGGTCAAGGAGGAACAAAAGTGAACTTATAAGGCTTAATTTCCCTACAAATATAGGTGTCCCTGTGGCTCAGTGGTTAAAGCGCGAGTCATTAAGTAGAAAATGAGCATGTCCAGAGGGTCATGGGTTCGAATCCCAGCCATGGCTCGTCCCAAGATGGGGGAAAAAAAAAAAAAAAAGGGGCAGCAGAGGGACATCGGAGTCATTTAACCGGGTGTGGCCCAACCCCCCTAGAGTGTCAGGGATAAGGGCCGAAACACTTGCTTGAAGGGGGCTTCTCTTCTGAGGACTCTCTGCTGCCACGCTCTCCACGAGTTTCTTTCTACTTCTTTTAGTGCCCCTTGGTAATATGGCATATGCGTCTTTAACAGTTCAAAATCTAGAGGGATGCAGAATCTGTTGCCAAATGCTTCTGCTACTGCCTCATCTTTAACATCACCCTTTGCATCCTCCGCTTTAAGCCTGTGCTTGAGGCCGTTTGGGCCTTGTATTCCCTGATAAACTTTCTCTTTTCTTTCTTTTTTAGGTAGCCATAGGTCAGAATAGAGGGCAAAAATGTCTGCCTCGCTTAGTACAATGACTCTCTGCCCTCCAGTTTGATTGCCATATGTTTAACGATGGCCCTGCCTAAATTAGCAACAACAGTTAGCATTAGGACTGTCGATTTAATATCCATTTTGAATGATAGTTTAGCAGTGCCTGGCATTATAACATCGCCAGCGCCAAGATCAGGAAACTTGACTATTAACGGTTGGTCAGGCTGAACTGTTGATGGAGTATTTACACTAATTACAGTCTGCCTTATACCTTTTACGCCATGGGGTTCCTTCTCTTTTCTGTATGGATCGAGGTCACAACCATATGAGTTCATTTTTTTTATAAACAAAAAAGAATATAAAAAAAAATATTTGGGTGAAGATTTTGACGCGATTAATCCTATTAAAAGAAGAAGACGATGAAACAGAACTGGGCCCTTCATTGCAAGAAGAGCTTGAAGGAGCGGGTTCTTTACTCCCTAAACAACGTCAAGAACTATTGCGAGAAAGAATTCAATCATTCTATAGAAGCATAGGACGAGAGCTACCAGGCGTGCTTGATCCTAACGATTTTGAGGAAGATGGTGGGCATTTGTATATAAGAACTGGTGCAGGGGTCGTGTAAAAGCTACTTCAACGCAAACCCAAACAAGTTTTTAAAACTAAGCACAATAAGGCGAAAACTCCTATTGCTAAGGCAGAACAATTAAACCTTTTAGAGCTTAGAGTCGAAGCCCTTAGTCGTTTACAGAACTGGGGGCAAAAGTTGCCAACACAATCTAAAATACAAAACATACCTCTTCAAGATTTAACTCAAAAAGCAGATGAACTAATAGCAGAAATTGAAACGAGTTTTAATGAGGAGACACAGTTAAAAAACAATTGAAGATTCCCCCTTGCCTATGCGTGAAATCCTGGGGCTTAATGATCGTCTAAAGTCAATAAGGGGCGAACTAGAAAACAATTTGGCAAAACTTGGTGAGCTAGAGAGAGAGATAGAAGAAGAAAAAAATAAACTCGCTGATGCAGATGATAACAATTTAGGACGAGAAGAAAAGGCTAGAATACAGCAGAAAATACAGGATTTAATGCTAAAAAGGGCGGCCAGGTTAGAAGTGCTGTCTACTAACAGAGCACAGCTAGCATCACAAACAAGCAGAATAAGAGAAACTATAAACAGAATACTTTATGAAACACTACGCTAGCTGAAAGAATAAGGACATCTGTTCAGGGAACAGGGGATTACAATAGTTAGTATATTAACAGCTGTAGGGTTTGCTATCTCTACACTCGTTTATGCTTTAACCAGCAGTGCGCCAACAGGGTCAGTAGCGCCTCCGGCACCTCAGCCTAGTAAAAGTTGGATTAGAAAACAATTACATCATCTAGCAAACTTATTAAAGAAGTTAGCAGCCAAAGCGCTTGATGCTCTTCCTGGCATAATAGGTAGTGATGTTAGTTGGGTTTTGTCTACTATAGGTAAGGTAGCTGGTTATATGGCTGACCATCTGTGGACGTTAGGGTGTGCTGCTGGATTAATTTTTAGTGAAATAAAGTATGGCTAATCAGTAAAAGTTTAAAAATACAACAAGGGCTGTCTTTTCGCTAGTATGACTGTCAGTGTGAGGTACATTAACAGGTGGCGTGCTTTCTGGGCTGCTTTCTGGCTGTGGAGCGCTTTATACTGGATCGCTTTCTTCAGGGCTAGGTATTTTTTTAAAATGGATGGTGCAGGCCTTGTGTTTAACCCTTGATTGTGCGCTAAGTTTTGGTCGTCTCCAGCTATGAGGATTTCATTGTTATAATTCTGTATCATGCCAATCTGTAGTCTAAGGTCAGAGGGTAGCATGTATAATCCATGGCCTACAACAAAGTCAACCTTTGACCTAGCATGTGCAAGAACGTCTTGATACCTTTGTATGCTGGCAGGCAAATCAACAGCAGAGTTAATAGCATCTTCTAAATTAGCTAGAAATTGTTTTCTGGCGTCAAAACTGTAGATTGATCTACTATGCTAGACTTGGTCTGTGCTTGTGCTCCTAATAGACACCAACGTATGTCCGTATGGAGTCATTGAGTCTTTGCACTCCTGGCATTGTTAGGCCCTTCACTTTCATCTAAGATAAATGTTGCCCAAGCATTAGGATGTTTTTGTTCTATGGATCCCAATCGAACTTGTTTGTCTGGTTGAAAAGAGGTGTGGCCAGGCCAGTAGTCATAATTATATTCTCTTTTTGCACCCCACAATACAATGTGCCTAACCCATGATTGCGGGTCTAATTTTGTCTAAAGTCAGTTGAAGGATTAATGTTAAATTCATTGCAGATTCTTTCATATGCATTATTGTCCATTGGGCTTTTAAATGGATTAAATGCATTGTCGCTTGGAAGGGGCACTTGCAGTTCAGTTAGTATTCGTCTGTACTGGTAATAAACATGAAAGTTATATACTGACCTTACCAAAAGATTGGGGTGGTTTTAAATGGTTTGCATATGAAACACCGCAGCCTGTGGTTGCGCAGTAAATGGCAAAATTTAACTGATTCTGGTTAAAACGTCATAGGGCGGGATGACCATGCTGATGGCACTCTGTCATCTTTATTGGCGGATTTAAATATTTAGTTAGTGGGTTTACAAGTCTGACTTGGAAGCGTATGATTCATCTACTGCAATGGTTAAATTGCTGAAGTCCAAAGATTTGGGGTTATAAAACGCTCCTACATCGTAAGTGGCACTTTCGTTATATTTAAAAGGTTCCATTTTAAATTAGTTTTTAAAATAGTTATAAAAAGATGTACATCTATATAACCAACACAAAACAAACGTGTGTTCTTAACGCACCCAATTGACAATAGGCGCGGTGATTATAGGGCTGCCCTTAAAGAAATTGGTTTTAAAGTAAAATGGATTAACATATTTGAAAGACCTAAGAATAACTGGGTGGATGTTAAGAACGAACAAGGCGATCTATTAAAACATTTAAAAATACCCGATGGCTACTACAACTTTTGTTCTTTAAGAGAAGTATTTAGCGAATTTGGCATCAAGTTAAAAATTAATGAGGCAAATCTTATAATTACTATGAATTTTCCAGAACTTGAAGAAAAAAGGGAGTACGTTTTTCCTAGAAGCCTTGCTCGAATTTTAGGCTTTTATGGCAGTGGTGAAACGTATCACATTAAAACACAATATGCACTTAAAAAGCGGTCTTTATGAGTATGTAGGCAGTAGACCAGCCGATTTTCTCATGTACCCGATGTTGTATGTCTATTTAGAAGAGTTAAAAACAGACCGCAATTTATTTAATGGGCGGCCCTCTACAGTTCTACAGGCACTACCGTCAACTAAGGCAGGGTTTTGCGATTATCAGTTATACAGGTTTGACGGAAATAGTCAATTTAAAGAATTAGTTTAACGTGGACATAAATTCATTAAATATAAAGATAACTAGCCAAGATGGAAGACCCGTTGTTTGTTCTGATTTATTAATAGTGTTGGAAGTAGAAGAGCGTACTGTAAGCCATTAGATTTTTATATTATGGGGAGAGAATGTAAATATCTATGTTCACGATCACCAAATCTTATTTTGCACGGAAACCCCCATTTAAAGTAACGATTACGTCGATTTTTGGCAGTTTTGCATGTTAATTTAGTTGTAAAACAGGTGTTAATTTTGGCTAAAATTGACATGAGAAGGACGTGATTTGTATATGAAAAGGGGGGTTTTCGTGCAAAATAAGATGGGTGGTCTTGAACATAGATATTTACTTCTCTACTCTTTACTGATGCAGGTCTCCTGCAATTCCTGGACACGGCGGCGCCCGCACACTCACAGCGACTGCATTTAGTTCGCCCACGCTTTGCCTTGTGACTCGGGCTTAGGCCTTAACTAGTCAGCCACCACACGGCCAGACGCTCGTGTGTTTTTGGACGCTTCGAGACTGGTGCAACATCTTTAAGTTATATTTACTGTACAGAGGTTTTTTAACTATAATTTCTGTATGACAGCAATGGCGGCAGTGAGTACTTGTGAGTGTGACAAAAGCTGGCATTTCAGTCTTCTCTGTGAGTACCATAATTAAGTTCGTGTTTTAAAACTTTCTGACAGAACTTTGCGACCGGCGCGACCTGTGCTGCACGCGCGCGCCGTGCGTCGTTGGCCGGCTGGCACTTGACGCACTATAACCTTCGCAGAAAATAGCTCACAGGGTGTTGTGGACAGAGACAATTCCGCTTTCTCGGTTTACCCGCGCCTAGCTGTGTGTAGTCGTTGTGTAACATTGGTCAGCTATAGGCGCGATACAGACAGCAAAGCAGTGTGTGGTTTCGCTATTCTCCACGCTTCAGTACAAGCGCGGAGAAGGCCCCCTTCGGCCTTATCTCCTGACACTCTGGGTGTCAGATACAAGACCGCTTCTTCTGCTTTTCCGTCTCACGCTTTTGAAGACTTTGACTCAAGCGACTCAATGCAGCAGTCAGAACTGCCGTTGTGGAAGCCCTTCTGAATGGCAAATGGCTTATGTGGAAATTGGTTTGTCCTGTTCTGTACCCTCAACAGTCAACCATGAAGACCAAAATCCAGTCATTCACCTTGTTTCATTTCAGAATAGAGTCCACTTCAGATTCCTGCAATATCCTTCTGTAATTTGAGTTTACTTTTCGCTTTTTTCTTTTTTTCTTTTTTTTTTTTTTGGGGGGGGGGGGGGGGCGGGGGTTGGTGAAGAAGCCATTTTTTGGTTTGTTTTTATTATTCAATCTCTTCTTACCCACCCGATGGAGTCCACTATGGGGCAAGGTCCAAGAAGTCACTGGTCTTGGCCCCTTCCAGGCTTCAGGAGAGATATACGACAAATGTGAGGTCACCAACCCTATCCCCCTGATCATGCTTAACTCCCAAGAACAGAGAACTGAGCACTGCAGGGGTTATCTTGGCCAGCCGAGGAACTGCCTGTCTTGAATCAGCCCCATGCAGGGGCAGCCGATTGATACGCATGGGCCAGAGTGTACCTCCTGTTTGGAAGAGGTCCCAGCTAATGCGATGTGTTGAGGGCAACTGCCCTCTCAATCACCAGGATCTCATTCCCCTCAGCATCACAGGTCGCACCCCACGGCAAATGCAGTGGATCTTAAGAAGACCCACCAGGAAAAAAAAGAATGTGGAAAAGAAGGCTTGGAGGGGGAGATGAAGATAGGAAATATCCATGAAAGACGGCAGAAGATAGAATAGGAAAAAGGCAAGTTACTATTTGTCAGAGCTCTCATCCTTAGCCTGTCTGACATGGGAGACCCTACCAGGGGAATCACCTCCTACCATGCTGTGCTTAGGCCAGACAACAACTTGACTTTACAGGCCTAGAAGCATTTTCAAAAACTAGCCTATCATCCAAATATTAATGCCCCCGTCATCAGAGCCTAAGGGATCACTGGATCACGCAAGCCCTCCGACCACAGCAGGGTTGCAATCCCAGAGGGAAGCAACATAAGCTGAATCCTCAGCCATTTAGAAAATCTTCTGTAGTAAATCCTCCCCATAAAACAATACCTTTTGTTAGATCCTGATAATATGATGGTCCATGCCAAGAGGAACAAGGCATTTGTTTGGACAGGTAAGTATGAGAAAAAGTTTATAGATTGGCCTGGCTTTGTGTTCATTCGTTCACATACCTTATTGAAAAGGGAGAGACAGAACAGCTCAAGACATGAGAAAAAAGGAGACTAAATGATGCACAGAAAAGCTTATAATTGGACAGGACAAAACTGATCACCCTGGGTCTGGAAAAATAAGCTGAAAAGGATAGATCTGGATCAGCGCATTTGACACATGAAGGCAAATGCACATCTTTGATGACAGAAAACTATTCAGGATAAAATGCTTGAGCGACTGGAAGACCAGAGAAGGCAAACCACAAATCAATGACTGACTGGTTGAAAGCATTCCAAAACTGCAGAACTTTTTTGAAAATATAGCAGCATGAATAACTTTGCAAGAAATGGAATCCTTGAAAAAAGACACCTTCACAGGGTGAGGAGAAGAAAAAAAAACCCAATGCAGAGTGTCCTGAACCACCCACCAAGCATTAGCAGCTCTAGTGTGAAAAAACTCAGTATTTAAAACTGAAACATTAAAATCACCATCATCCCTAAAATCTCTTCTTCATCACTTCAAGTCACGTTCTTATGCACTCTCAATACACACCTGTGTTCTGACGGTCAGAAGATGCCCAAGCTTCCCAGCCAGGATTAACTGGGGCTTGCTCTTTTGCTGCAGGGACCCCTGTTGAATCTGCTTCACTCAAGGGTCTGTCAAACCTTCAGCACTGTCGGAGGCATGTTCCATAGAATATCTGTACCAAGGTTTAATTCCCTAACCACTCCTCTTCCACTAAGAGGTGATGAGGGGTCAAAAGTGCAGAGTGGAAGGGGGGGGGGGGGGGGATACACTGGCCTGTCTCCACTGACCTCATTACAAATGTGGAATGGGTGTAACTGCATGACGAGGCAAACTCTATAGTCAAACAGGTGGACCTTCATGACAGTTAACACAAATATCAAACTTTTGAACCTAGCACTATGTCACACCTGACCCATCCTCACGCAAGTTACAATTCAAGAAAAGGGAACATCCAGCACAGGAGACACAAGTCTCATGCATACTGAAGAGAAGGAACCACTTGTGGCAAGAACAGACACTAGAGGTCTTCAAGATTGTGAGCTTAGGAGCTGACACAGAAGAAGCCAAGGCAAATGTCAAGAGAGTCGACTGTTGCAATGACACAGCGATAGACTGTAATTTCAGGAATTACAGACCCAAATTCCCTTTTGAGATGCCAGGGAAAAGGGAGCCTCTCCTTCAGAAGAGAAAGCAAGCTTCACCTGGGGTTTATGGGAATCCCTAACAAAAAGAAGGGGAAACAAACAAAACCCGAGGGCTGGATAAGGTGTGTTTTTTCACCAAGGACAAGGAGAAACCTGAGCTAGTACAAACATGGTGTAGTATTGTGAACTCACTATGGCTGATCACTCCTTATGTCTTTCTGATATGGAGGCAAGATTAGCCCCCCGCTCTCCACATTTTTTTTTTTTTATCCTGATAATATGATGGTCCATGCCAAGAGGAACAAGGCATTTGTTTGGACAGGTAAGTATGAGAAAAAGTTTATAGATTGGCTTGGCTTTGTGTTCAATCGTTCACATACAATCGTTCACATGTTTTTGATCAGCTTCCAGAGCTTCTTGATCACTGTAACACCCTCCGTGGTCACTTGTGTTTATTGGGTGACTTCAACTTTCATGTGAATGACCTTCGTGACAGAAGCGCATGCAGGTTTTTAGAGCTCCTGTCGATGTATGATTTAAGTCAGACTGTGTCTGGCCCTACTCACAAGGGGGGTCACACTCTAGATCTGGTGATTGTGCGGCCTTCTGATGGAGTTCACCGATCATCCGAGGCTACGTGTGCCTTGGAGTCTGACCACTTAAGTGTGGTGTCTGCCTTCGACATTGATCTCCCTTTCCCTGCCCCGGTGTTGCGCAACGTCCGCATCATCCGTGCCATTGACAGAGCAGCGCTGAGAGACGATCTGCAGGTGGAGCTGGGCAGCATTGAGAACTGCACCGCTGACCAGTACAACACTGCCCTCCGGGACGTTCTGGACAAGCATGCCCCTGTGTCTCGACGCAGGGTGATGGAGAGGAAGGTGGCGTCCCCGTGGTTTGGTGTCCTTGGCGATGAACTGCTTCAGGCAAAACACGAGCGGAGATGTGCGCTCTGCTCTAGCAGTGGAGACTGACAGGACTCACCGTTCACAAGCAGATCTATCAGAAAGCCAAGAATTTTGTGATTTTCCTTGTTCACAAAGCCAAGACTTTTTTCTACTCCCCAGATTTCGGAGGCAAAGTTAGCAAAAAAAATGTTCTTATAGCCCGCCGCCCGCAGAGGCCACTCAGGGTGTCACACGTTAAAATAAACACCATCAAAAAAAAAAAAAAAAAAAAAAAAAACAACCCCCTTTCCACATTTTTGTTAAGTGACATCTTTACAAACGACCAAAACTTTGTTAAAAATCTTTTTGCCGTAAAATCTTTAAAACAGATGAAAAAAGTTAAATTTTCTCAAAAAACTCGAGGATCAATAGGCGGAACATCCCCGAAAAGGATTTCATGGACTCCGCCGTAAATGTTTGTGTTTTTCATCGTGCAAGCCCAAAACTTAAGAAATTTTATGTGAGTGGCGCATGAATGGGAAAGCCCCGGGCTTCTTATCTTTAAAAGGTAAGGGTGGGTAAAATTTCGAATGGCCCGGGTGCGCCCGGGACAGAAAAGTTTCCTCTTTTGACCCCCCGACGTAGTGGGAGGGGTCCTTAAGGGTTTTGGACGGATCTAAAAAATTTGTTACTAGTTGTGGTTCCAAACTCCGCCGAGGTCTCCACATATCGTTAATTTTGGGGGTTTTTCGTTGAAAAGGGGGTATAAATGTTGGACATTTCTTTTGGGCGTTCTTGGGTAAAGATCAACCCTTTCGTTCCCGCCGATGCCAAATGACCAGGAACCCAAACAAGATAAATGTTGTAACCGTGCTTTCAACTTCTAAAGTTCGAAGAAAAGAAAAGTTTGGGGCTGAAAGGGTTCGGCCGCTAGGCCCCAAAACGACAGCGAATCCCACAGAACCAGAAAGTCCCCTTTGAAGAATGTGAATTACTTCAAAGCCCTCCAACAGTAAGTTAGCAGAAAGACAGAAGCTCGGAATGGAAGTTCCAACAGTATTGAGAAGGAGCCCCCGGGATAGGGTGCAAGGCCATCCATCCCCAAATTGGGAAAACCCTCATGAAAACTTTTTGAAGGATGGGAAAATTTGAACGAGGGAGCATACAAACCCTTTTACGCCAGAAGTGGTAGACTCTTTGCGAAAACTGCAAGATCGAAACGAAATTTTGGTGTGAAAAAGGTCCGGAGGTTGATCCGGGAAATTGGAAAAATCGGAAACTACTCCCCCGGTTAGACCCGCATTCCCCCATGAGGCTGCATACGAAGACCAACGGCGGAATACATTTAGGGTTGTTGTCAAATTACTTTTGGGAAAGGATCAAAAACACAGTCATAGGAGGTTTGCGGTTCTGAGAACTCGGATATAATAAATTAAAGGGCATTTTGTCTGCGGTTGGACAAAGAAGGTTCGCCCCCTCTGGGTACGGCGTACACTGGGGTGGGCGGCGCTCCCGCAGGACGAACCCTTGATGGTGGATAGGGTCCCAAAAATTTGAGGTAAGAGGGTCTTGCGGAGCCCTGACAGCACAACCATAGTCCAGTTTGGAACGGACCAGGGCCCGTGAGGTGCGCAAAGTTTTCTTTTCAGCTCCCCGTCGGGGTGCGCTACGCCCCCGATATTCAAACTTTTGGCAAGAGTTTGAGGTTTTTGATGTGGGAGAAAGTTGGTTTTTTGGTCAAAAAAGACTCCCAGAAATT
>CM031621.1:14848453-14864607 GCA_018398815.1 Conus ventricosus
GCAATGCAGACAAATGGATAGATAGTGGGAAGCTGATTACTTTAGTCTAGCACCACAGAGTGTTGGTGATGTGGATTCCGTTCATTGCTAGGACTTCCCCTTCTGGGGGGTTGCGACCTTGTCGTGGTCGGAGGGTTTGGTGGTCCAGCGATCCTTTAGGCTATGCTGACGGGGGCAGCAATACTTGGGAGATAGGCTGTTTTTTTCACACTGCTTGTGGCCTGAGAGGTGAAGATGCTGTATTGGCCTAAGCGAAACGTGTAAGAAGTTGATGCCCCTGGTAGGGCTTCCCATGTCAGATAGGCTAAGGGTGAGGATCCTGTCTAAGAGTATCCGCCTTTCTCCTGTTCTTGTTTTCTGGCTTTCTTTGGCCCTTTTCTATCTTCGATCTCCTCTCAGTCTTCTTTTCCACATCTTTTCTCTCCTGTGGTCTCCTTAGATCCGCCGTGTTTGCCGTGCGGTGCCGACTGTGACGGAGGGAATGAGATCCTGGTGATTGAGAGGGCCAGCGCTCTCATCAACATCACTTTGGCTCGGGACTCTTCCTAGACAGGAGTACACTTTGCCCGGGTGTACTAATTCGGCTCCCTTCTTGGGGCTGGGTCAAGACAGACAGTTCCCCTATGGCCAGTTAACCCCTGCAGTGCTCAGTCTCTGTCCCGGGAGTGACGCCCAATAAGGGGGGATAGGGTTGGTGTTTCTGTTTGTCTGTATATCTTCTCCCGTAAGCTGGAAAAGGGGTCAAGACATTGGTTTCTTGGCCCTGCGCCCTTAGTTGACTCAAGGTGGGTGGGTTAAGGAGAGATTGAAATAAAATAAATACATGATGGCTTTTTTTCAAAAACAATCCCCCCAAAAAAGAGGGAAGGCTGCATCCCCTATTTCAGGGAATTTGTTTCGATAGCGGATTCCGGGATTTGGTGGTACGACTGAGGACAGGATTCTGGGTCTTCCTGGCTCGGATGGAAGGGACGGAGCAGGAACGAACCCCTTTCTGCTCTTGAGCCCTTTCGCCATACAGAAGGGCTTTACAAGCTTTAGCAGGTGCCCCTCGGTCATCAGAGGTTGAGGAATGGTTCATTTCTTATTCAATGCAAGTCACACATAACAATTGAACAGCTTGCTGAAAGAACTAAATAGTGGACAGGGAGTTTGGTAATCCTCCCACAAACAGGTTAATTTCATCTAATGGCGTGATTCGCTGCAGGGATTTTATCAGGAGTCTCCAGAGGCTGAATCAAACAGAGCTGCAATCCCAGGGTATGTGACGGAGAGTGCGAAGGGTGACTGTCAAGAAGGGGGCAGAAATTGTGGCCAACACCCTCTTTTTCTGACATCTGCAACCCTGTGCTGCATCGGTCATCAAAGTCGGCATACTGATTGTCCGAGTTCTGTTGTACGTTTCCGTCACGGTTGAGGCTGCTTCGATGCCAGAAGTGTGGCCATGACAGTGACCGTTGTTTGGGCAGGAGGTGTGTGGTTTTTGCTGTAAGGCTAAACCCATGATGGGCGTTGTAAAGTTCCGGCACATTGTTGCAAACTGCGGTGGCGACCATCCCTCCTCTTCACGGAATTGTCCTCTGTGGATTAAGGAGGGAATCTGCAATTAAAAGGGTTAAGAAAGAAAAGAAGATCTCCTTTTTTGAAGCCCGCAAGCAGGTTGTGGGCAGTCGTCGACCGACCGTTCTTTCATATGCTTCGGCGTAGAAAGTTCAACAGTTCCAATCTCGGTCAGTTCTGATGTCAGGATGATTACTTTACGGTTTTCGAAGACATTGCAAGGAAAAACTGTAGCTCTGGTGGAAGCAGTCACCACCTTCAAACCCAAAGTGGACTACCCTGGTGGAGGCAAAAAATCCGCCACCCCTCAGACTGCCCAGCAGTCTACAACATCTGCTGCCGGGCAGATTAAAAAACCAGACCCTCCCTCGAATCTTGTCCAGTGCCCGTGCGGGCAGGGGGAGTTACAACCTAGTGTGGAGATGGAGGAGTTGAGGAAAAAACCTCCGCCGTCCCCAAAACCCAGACCTTACTTCACCTGTTGGCAAGTCTGCCAGCAGGTCTGCAGATAGTCCAGTGAAATCTTAGCAACAAATTTACAGCTTTAGCATGCAGGATGTTGAGGAGGAGATGACCTGATCTCTTCCTTTCCGCCATCGGCACATGGATAATACAATATTCCATTGGAATAACGTGGTTCTAAATTCCAACTTCGATGGAGCTGCAGGTTCGTGGTCAGTCTCTAAATCCTTTGTCGGTGGCTTCTTCAAGAAACTCCAATTCAAAGCAGAAGACCTTGACTCTTTTGGCTTTATATTCTTTCGAAATGCACAACATCCACGTTGGGACTGTCGGGCGGTGTTGACCTTCTCATACACAAAACTTTGTTGTATAGTCCTGTCACTCTGTCTACTCCCTTAGGTGGAGCTGCGAGAAGTCACTGCCTCCACAAGACTGTGACAATCTGTTCTCTTTATCTCTCACCTTCTGTCCCTGTTTGTCGTCAGGGACCTGGTCGTCTGCTAGAGGAACTCCCTCGACCTTTTTGTGTTGGGTGACGTTAACGTCACAACCCTCTTTTGGGGTAGGTACGTGTCGTCATCCGAGGTTGCTGATTGAGGTTGTCTTTCGGATTTGGTTTGTGTTGTCTGAAAGACGGATCTGCTATTACCTCCATTCTTCACAGGTTCACTTTCGTGTTTAGATTTGTCGGTTTGTGACCCCTCGCTGGTCCTGATTGGTCGAGTCTGTCCATGACGATTCTGCACGGAGAGTGACCATTTCCTGTCCTTCACAACTGTTATAACTGAACACGTCTCTGTCTATCAGCATGTTAAATTATAGAAAGCAAACTGGGATCTATTTGCAGCGCCACTTTTTCTAGGAGTTCCAGGACCCTGATTTTTTTCAGAGTCCTGACCCAGTGAATCACTGACTACACTTGATTAAAGGGCTAAGACCTGTCATTCCTGGTCTTCCAATAAACTTCTCAAATGCCAAAAACACCTGGTTCGATTCAGAATGCAACAAAATTTTCCAAAGTTAGAAAAACGGGCTCAAGTCAGGTTATACCAACGACTTCGGGGGCGTCCCAACGCTCGAGGCCATCAAAAACTCCGTGCCCAAAGCGAGACCACACTTTTAAAATCAGTAAAGGTCGTCTGGAGAAGCGTCTGCTCCAGGCTGAATCAAAACTTCTAAGAAAAAAGTTGTGGAACATCTTATGGAAAATCTAAAGGGAGGTAAGACACCTGTCCCACTGTGAACCATCTCAAGTTTTTCGGATTCTGTAATAACAGAGAAGATGCAGTTGCTAATCTGCTTGCTTTCTCCATTGAAAAGAATTCTCTCTTCTATTTAAGTCAGTCACTTTTGTCAAAAACAAAGCCTTAGAGAAAAATCACCTGCATCTTTTCATCCCACAACATGGAAGACTACTATCTTCCTCTTCACATTTAACGAGGGCGGTAATCTGCCTTACTCTCTTGCAGCGATTCCTCTCCAGGTATAGATGAACATTCATTATAACTATTGAACATCTTCCGCAGAAGGTCTGAACTATCCTGTTAAAGGTAAACAGCCATGTGTGGTCTACAGGTTGCTTTTCCAAAACCCTCTTGCGGAAAAGACCCTCATTATCCCATCCCCAAACCTGGAAAGATTCTTTCTAATCCATTCTAATTACCGTCCAAGCTTTGACAGGCTGTGTCTGTCAATTGATGGAAAAACAATGGTCCATGCTAGGGCTCATGTGGGAAACTCGAAACCGATGGCCTTTTGGCGAAAGAACCGTGTGGTTTCCGCAAGCATCGGAAGTAAAGTTGGACCATTTGATTCGTCTGGAATCTACACTTAGGGAATGCCTTTTCTGAACAAACAGCATGCGTGGCAATTTTTCTTTGATTTGGAGAAGGCCTACGGATACCACTGGAAGTCGGGGATACTTCATGATCTCCACGATCTGGTTTTCGAGGTCATCTTCGCGTTTTATTCAAAATTTTTGGCACAGAATACGACAGTTTCAGGTTCCGGGTTTGCACCACTCTCTCGATGTCCACGAGCAGGAGTGGGTGTTCCAAGAGGGAGCATACGGTTTTTCCTGCCCTCTTTTAGTATATTAAAATCAACAAACATTGTGAAATCAGTTCCTGCAGGGTTCAGACTGCTCATTGTTTGTGGATGATTGCGCAGTCTACGCAACTGGAAGCCTGTACCCGAGGTGTCCAGCGCAGGCTCCAGCTTTGCGTAGATAAAATCAATCCGATGGGCGGATGAAACGGTTTTCACCTTTTCTCCAACAAAGACGCAATGTATTCACTTCATACTTTCCGTCAGTTTTCCCAGATCCTGAACTTCAGTAGGGAAATCTCCCATTTCCAGATGTTACAGAGGCCAATTTTGGGAGTCTTTTTGACCAGAAACTCAAACTTCTCTGCCACATCAAAAACCTCAAAAAAACTTCTTGGCCAGAAAGAAAGCTCTGAATATTCTGCGGGTCGTAGCGCACACGACTGGGGAGCTGATAAGAAAACTTGCTGACCCTCTACAGAGCTGGTCCGTTACAAACTGGACTATGGTTGTGCTGTCTACTGGCTCGCAAGACCCTCTTTCCTCAAACTTTTGGTCCCTATCCACCAATGCAAGGGCTTCGTCTCTGTCCTTGGAGCGTTCGCACCAACCCTGTGGACAGCTGTACGCAGAGGCGGGCGAACTCCATTTGTCCAACCGCAGACTGAAACTGTCTTTAAATTATTATATCGACTGATTCTCAGAACCGCAGAATCCTGCCTATGACTGTGTCTTTGACCCCCCCATTCCAAAGTAAGTTTGACAAAAACCCCTAAATGTTTTCCCGCCGTTGGTTTCGTATGCAGCCCGGGGGAAATGCGGTCTGACCGGGGGTAGTTTCCGATTTTTCCAAGTTTCCGGATCAACCTCCGGGGCCTTTTTTCACACAGAGATTCGTTTCGATCTTCATTTTTCGCAAAGAGTCTACCGCTCTCTGGCGTACAGGATTGTATGCTGCCCTCTGTTGAAACCCCAATCCTATAAAAAAAGTTTATGGGTTTCCAAGTCTGGGATGGAGTGGCCTGTGCAGCCTACCCCCTGGGGCCCTTCTGTACGGGGGAAATTTCCCTTTCCCGTGCTTCGTCTTTTTGCTGTTTTAATGCTCGGTCTGGCTTTGAAGATAATCTCACATTTTTAAAAGAGGGATTTTGGTTCTGTCGGATTCGCTGTCAGCTTTGGGGGCCAAAGGGGCCCGCCCCTTTTCAGCATCCAGAATTTTTAATTTCTTCGAACTTTTAGCAAGTTAAAAGGGGCGGTTACAACATTACTCTTTTTTGGGGTTCTGCATTTGGCATGGGCGGGAACGAAGGGTTTTGATCGTTTAGCCAAGAACGCCACAGAGAGAAATGTCCAACTTTTACCCCTGCTCAGACGTGAAACCAAAATTAACGTTATGGAGAGACCTTGGCAGGAGGTTTGGAAACAAGACTAGTAACAACTTTTTCGATCCGCCCAAAAATTTAAAGGATTCCCCCCTTTAGTGGGGAGGCTTTAAAGGGAAACGGTTCTGTGCCGGGCACCCCGGCCATTTTTTTTTTACCCAGCTTACCTTTTAAAGGTAAAAGAAGCTCCGGGGTGCTTCCATGTCATGCGCCACTCCCCATGAAACTTGTTTTTTTTAGGGTTTTGGGGACTTGCACGATGTGAGACAAAAACATTTTACGGCGGAGCCCATGAAGTCCTGTTGGGGATTTCCCCCTGTGTGACCCTCGAGTTTTTTTGAGAGAGTTTAAATTTTCATCTGATTTTAAGATTTTACGGCAAAAAATTTTTTAAAAAAGTTTTTGGTGCGTTTTTTGACGTGTCACTTACAAGATGTGTAAAAGGTTTTTGTTTTTTTTTTTTTTTTTTTTTTTTTTAGGGGTGGGTGGTTTGATTTTAACGTGGGGGGGACACCCCTATGGGGCCCCTCTGCGGTCGGCGGGGCTATAAAACATTTTTTGCTAGACTTTGCCTCCAAAAATACGGGTGATGAAGAATAAAGTTTTGGGCTTTGTGAAAAGGGAAAAAGTCACAAAATTCTTGGTTTTTCTGATAGATCTTTGTGAAGGGTGAGTCCTGTCAGTCCCACTGTGGCAAGCGCACATCCCCGCTGGGGAAGCAGTTCATCGCCAAGGACCCAAAACCAGGGGACGCCCCCTTTCCCTTCCCATCACCCTGGTCGGACACAGGGGAGCTTTCCAGAAGCCCCGGGGGGCGGTTTTGTACTGGTCGCGGTGCATTCCAATGCTCCCCCTCCACCTGCAATCGTCTCTCAGCGCGCCTGTCAATGGCAGGATGATCGGACTTTGGCAACCCGGGGCAGGGAAAGGAGATAAATGCAAAGGGCAGACACCACATTAAGGGGTCAACCCAAGGCACCTGCTCGGATGATCGGTGAACCCCATCGAAGGCCGCACAATCCCAGATCTAGGTTGACCCCCTTTTTGGGTAGGGCCAGACAAGTTTGATTAAAACATACTCACAGGAGCTCTAAAAAAACCCGCATGCGTTCTGACGAAAATCATTCACATGAAATTTTAGCACCCAAAAAAACACAAGTGACCACGGGGGTTTACAGGATCAAAAAGTCTGGAAGCTGATCAAAAAATGTGAACGATTGTATGTGAAAGATTGAACACAAAGCCAAGCCAATCTTAATTTTTTCATACTTATGCCAAAAAATGCCTTGTTTTTCTTGGCATGGGGCCCTATATTATCAGGGTAAAAAAAAAAAAATGTGGAGAGCGGGGGGCTAATCTTGCCCCCATATCAAAAGACCTAAGGGGTGATCAGCCCCTAGTGGTTTTAAATATACACCCGTTTTTACTAGCTAGGTTTCTCCCTTTTCTTGGTGAAAAAAAAAAAAACACCTTATCAGCCCGGGGGTTTTTTTGTTTCCCCTTCTTTTTGTTAGGGATTCCAAAAACCCCCGGGGAAGCTTGCTTCTCTTTGAAAGGGGGGCTCCCCTTTTCCCTGGATCTCAAAGGGAATTTGGGTCTGTTTTTCTGAAATTACAGCTATCGCTGTGTCATTGCAACGTCCTCTCTGACATTTGCCTTGGGTTCTTCTGTGTCGCTCCTAACTCAAATCTTGAAGACCTCTAGTGTCTGTTGCCACAATGGTTCCTTCTCTTCAGTTTTTTGAATGTGTCTCCTGTCGGGATGTCCCTTTTCTTTTAATGTAAAATTGCGGGGGGAAGGGTCAGGGGCATAGTGCTAGGTTCAAAGTTTGAAAATTTTTGTTAATGTCATGAAGGGGCCCCTGTTTTGACTAAGAGTTTTCCTCTCATGCAGTTACACCCATCCACATTTGTAATAGGTCAGTGGGGACAGGCCAGTGTATCCCCCCCCCCCCCCCCCCCCTCTGCACTTTTTACCCCTACCCCTTTGTGGAAGAGGAAATGGGTTTGGGAATTAAACCTTGGTACAGAATTCTTGGAAAATGCCTCCGACAGTGCTGAAGGTTTGACAGACCCCTTTAGTGAAGCAGATTTAACAGGGGTCCCCGCACAAAAGAGCAACCCATTAAAACCCGGCTGGGAAACTGGGCATTTTGACCCTCGAACACAGGTGTGTATTGAAGTGCATAAGAACGTACTTTAAATGATGAAGAAGGATTTTAGGGGGATGGTGTTTTTTTTGTTTCATTTTAAATATGAGTTTTTTACACTAGAGTGCTAATGCTTGGTGGGGGTTGCACCTGCATTTTGGGTTTTTTTTTTTCTCCTACCCGTGAAGGTTTTCTTTTTTTTAAGGATTTCCATTTTTTGCAAAGTTATTCATGCTCTATATTTTCAAAAAAGTTTGCAGTTTTGGAATGCTTTTTAACCATCAGTCATTGATTGTGGTTTGCCTTCTCTGGTCTTCCAGCCCTCAAACATTTTATCCTGAATGTTTTTTGTCACAAGATGTGCATTTTCTTCAGTGTCAAAAGGCTGATCCAGATCTATCCTTTTCAGCTTATTTTTCCCGGGGCCCAGGGTGATCAGTTTTTGTCCCGTCCAATTATAAGCTTTTTGTGATCATTTTGCCCTTTTTTTCATGTTTTACTGTTCTGTTCTCCTTTTTTAAAAAGGTATGTGAAAAGAATGAAACAAAGCCAGGCCAATTTAAACTTTTTTCTACTTTTCTGTCCAAACAAATGCCCCTTTTTCCCCTTGGGTGGCATCAAAATTTTCAGGATCTAAAAAAAAGGTATTGTTTAGGGGGGATTTACACAGAAGATTTTTTTAAATGGCTGAGGTTCAGTTATGTTGCCCCCTGGGGATTGCAACCCCGCGTGGTCGGAGGGCTTGCGTGATCCAGTGACCCCTTTGGCTCTGATGACGGGGGCATTAATATTTGGATGATAGGCTAGTTTTTGAAAATGCTTCTAGGCCTGTAAAGTCAAGTTGTTGTCTGGCCTAAGCACAGCATGGTAGGAGGTGATTCCCCTGGTAGGGTCTCCCATGTCAGACAGGCTAAGGATGAGAGCTCTGACAAATAGTAACTTGCCTTTTTCCTATTCTATCTTCTGCCGTCTTTCATGGATATTTCCTATCTTCATCTCCCCCTCCAAGCCTTCTTTTCCACATTCTTTTTTTTCCTGGTGGGTCTTCTTAAGATCCACTGCATTTGCCGTGGGGTGCGACCTGTGATGCTGAGGGGAATGAGATCCTGGTGATTGAGAGGGCAGTTGCCCTCAACACATCGCATTAGCTGGGACCTCTTCCAAACAGGAGGTACACTCTGGCCCATGCGTATCAATCGGCTGCCCCTGCATGGGGCTGATTCAAGACAGGCAGTTCCTCGGCTGGCCAAGATAACCCCTGCAGTGCTCAGTTCTCTGTTCTTGGGAGTTAAGCATGATCAGGGGGATAGGGTTGGTGACCTCACATTTGTCGTATATCTCTCCTGAAGCCTGGAAGGGGCCAAGACAGTGACTTCTTGGACCTTGCCCCATAGTTGGACTCCATCGTGGTGGGTAAGAAGAGATTGAATAATAAAAACAACCAAAAAATGGCTTCTTCACCAACCCCCGCCCCCCCCCCCCCCCCCAAAAAAAAAAAAAAGAAAAAAAGAAAAAAGCGAAAAGTAAACTCAAATTACAGAAGGATATTGCAGGAATCTGAAGTGGACTCTATTCTGAAATGGAAACAAGGTGAATGACTGGATTTTGGTCTTCATGGTTGACTGTTGAGGGTACAGAACAGGACAAACCAATTTCCACATTAAGCCATTTGCCATTCAGAAGGGCTTCCACACGGCAGTTCTGACTGCTGCATTGAGTCGCTTGAGTCAAAGTCTTCAAAAGCGTGAGACGGAAAAGCAGAAGAAGCGGTCTTGTATCTGACACCCTAGAGTGTCAGGAGATAAGGGCCGAAGGGGGCCTTCTCGCGCTTGTACTGAAAGCGTGGAGAATAGCGAACCACACACTGCTTTGCTGTCTGTATCGCGCCTATAGCTGACCAATGTTTACACAACGACTACACACAGCTAGGCGCGGGTAAACCGAGAAAAGCGGAATTGTCTCTGTCCACAACACCCTGTGAGCTATTTTCTGCGAAGGTTATAGTGGCGTCAAGTGCCAGGCCGGCCAACGACGCACGGCGCGCGCGTGCAGCACAGGTCGCGCCGGTCGCAAAGTTCTGTCAGAAAGTTTTAAACACGAACTTAATTATGGTACTCACAGAGAAGACTGAAATGCCAGCTTTTGTCACACTCACAAGTACTCACTGCGCCATTGCTGTCATACAGAAATTTTAGTTAAAAAAACCTCTGTACAGTAAATATAACTTAAAGATGTTGCACCAGTCTCGAAGCGTCCAAAAACACACAGAGCGTCTGGCCGTGTGGTGGCTGACTAGTTAAGGGCCTAGCCCGAGTCACAAGGCAAAGCGTTGGGCGAACTAAATGCAGTCGCTGTGAGTGTGCGGGCGCCGCCGTGTCCAGGGAATTGCAGGAGACCTGCAGTCAGTAAAGAGTAGAGAAGGTAAATATCTATGTTCAAGACCACCCATCTTATTTTGCACGAAAACCCCCCTTTTCATATACAAATCACGTCCTTCTCATGTCAATTTTAGCCAAAATTAACACCTGTTTTACAACTAAAATTAACATGCAAAACTGCCAAAAATCGACGTAATCGTTACTTTAAAATGGGGGTTTCCGTGCAAAATAAGATTTGGTGATCGTGAACATAGATATTTACATTCTCTCCCCATAATATAAAAATCTAATGGCTTACAGTACGCTCTTCTACTTCCAACACTATTAATAAATCAGAACAAACAACGGGTCTTCCATCTTGGCTAGTTATCTTTATATTTAATGAATTTATGTCCACGTTAACTAATTCTTTTAAATTGACTATTTCCGTCAAACCTGTATAACTGATAATCGCAAAACCCTGCCTTAGTTGACGGTAGTGCCTGTAGAACTGTAGAGGGCCGCCCATTAAATAAATTGCGGTCTGTTTTTAACTCTTCTAAATAGACATACAACATCGGGTACATGAGAAAATCGGCTGGTCTACTGCCTACATACTCATAAAGACCGCTTTTTAAGTGCATATGTGTTTTAATGTGATACGTTTCACCACTGCCATAAAAGCCTAAAATTCGAGCAAGGCTTCTAGGAAAAACGTACTCCCTTTTTTCTTCAAGTTCTGGAAAATTCATAGTAATTATAAGATTTGCCTCATTAATTTTTAACTTGATGCCAAATTCGCTAAATACTTCTCTTAAAGAACAAAAGTTGTAGTAGCCATCGGGTATTTTTAAATGTTTTAATAGATCGCCTTGTTCGTTCTTAACATCCACCCAGTTATTCTTAGGTCTTTCAAATATGTTAATCCATTTTACTTTAAAACCAATTTCTTTAAGGGCAGCCCTATAATCACCGCGCCTATTGTCAATTGGGTGCGTTAAGAACACACGTTTGTTTTGTTGGGTTATATAGATGTACATCTTTTTTATAACTATTTTAAAAACTAATTTAAAAATGGAACCTTTTAAATATAACGAAAGTGCCACTTACGATGTAGGAGCGTTTTATAACCCCAAATCTTTGGACTTCAGCAATTTAACCATTGCAGTAGATGAATCATACGGCTTCCAAGTCAGACTTGTAAACCCACTAACTAAATATTTAAATCCGCCAATAAAGAGTGACAGAGTGCCATCAGCATGGTCATCCCGCCCTATGACGTTTTACCAGAATCAGTTAAATTTTGCCATTTACTGCGCAACCACAGGCTGCGGTGTTTCATATGCAAACCATTTAAACCACCCCAATCTTTTGGTAAGGTCAGTATATAACTTTCATGTTTATTACCAGTACAGACGAATACTAACTGAACTGCAAGTGCCCCTTCCAAGCGACAATGCATTTAATCCATTTAAAAGCCCAATGGACAATAATGCATATGAAAGAATCTGCAATGAATTTAACATTAATCCTTCAACTGACTTTAGACAAAAGTTAGACCGCAATCATGGGTTAGGCACATTGTATTTGTGGGGTGCAAAAAGAGAATATAATTATGACTACTGGCCTGGCCACACCTCTTTTCAACCAGACAAACAAGTTCGATTGGGATCCATAGAACAAAAACATCCTAATGCTTGGGCAACATTTATCTTAGATGAAAGTGAAGGCCTAACAATGCCAGGAGTGCAAAGACTCAATGACTCCATACGGACATACGTTTGGTGTCTATTAGGAGCACAAGCACAGACCAAGTCTAGCATAGTAGATCAATCTACAGGTTTTGACGCCAGAAAACAATTTCTAGCTAATTTAGAAGATGCTATTAACTCTGCTGTTGATTTGCCTGCCAGCATACAAAGGTATCAAGACGTTCTTGCACATGCTAGGTCAAAGGTTGACTTTGTTGTAGGCCATGGATTATACATGCTACCCTCTGACCTTAGACTACAGATTGGCATGATACAGAATTATAACAATGAAATCCTCATAGCTGGAGACGACCAAAACTTAGCGCACAATCAAGGGTTAAACACAAGGCCTGCACCATCCATTTTAAAAAAGTACCTAGCCCTGAAGAAAGCGATCCAGTTATAAGCGCTCCACAGCCAGAAAGCAGCCCAGAAAGCACGCCACCTGTTAATGTACCTCACACTGACAGTCATACTAGCGAAAAGACAGCCCTTGTTGTATTTTTAACTTTTACTGGATTAGCCATACTTTATTTCACTAAAAATTAATCCAGCAGCTAGCACTCCTAACGTCCACAGATGGTCAGCCATATAACCAGCTACCTTACCTATAGTAGACAAAACCCAACTAACATCACTACCTATTATGCCAGGAAGAGCATCAAGCGCTTTGGCTGCTAACTTCTTTAATAAGTTTGCTAGATGATGTAATTGTTTTCTAATCCAACTTTTACTAGGCTGAGGTGCCGGAGGCGCTACTGACCCTGTTGGCGCACTGCTGGTTAAAGCATAAACGAGTGTAGAGATAGCAAACCCTACAGCTGTTAATATACTAACTATTGTAATCCCCTGTTCCCTGAACAGAGTCCTTATTCTTTCAGCTAGCGTAGTGTTTTCATAAAGTATTCTGTTTATAGTTTCTCTTATTCTGCTTGTTTGTGATGCTAGCTGTGCTCTGTTAGTAGACAGCACTTCTAACCTGGCCGCCCTTTTTAGCATTAAATCCTGTATTTTCTGCTGTATTCTAGCCTTTTCTTCTCGTCCTAAATTGTTATCATCTGCATCAGCGAGTTTATTTTTTTCTTCTTCTATCTCTCTCTCTAGCTCACCAAGTTTTGCCAAATTGTTTTCTAGTTCGCCCCTTATTGACTTTAGACGATCATTAAGCCCCAGGATTTCACGCATAGGCAATGGGGAATCTTCAATTGTTTTTAACTGTGTCTCCTCATTAAAACTCGTTTCAATTTCTGCTATTAGTTCATCTGCTTCTTGAGTTAAATCTTGAAGAGGTATGTTTTGTATTTTAGATTGTGTTGGCAACTTTTGCCCCCAGTTCTGTAAACGACTAACGGCTTCGACTCTAAGCTCTAAAAGGTTTAATTGTTCTGCCTTAGCAATAGGGAGTTTTCGCCTTATTGTGCTTAGTTTTAAAAACTTGTTTGGGTTTTGCGTTGAAGTAGCTTTTACACGACCCCTCGCACCAGTTCTTATATACAAATGCCCACCATCTTCCTCAAAATCGTTAGGATCAAGCACGCCTGGTAGCTCTCGTCCTATGCTTCTATAGAATGATTGAATTCTTTCTCGCAATAGTTCTTGACGTTGTTTAGGGAGTAAAGAACCCGCTCCTTCAAGCTCTTCTTGCAATGAAGGGCCCAGTTCTGTTTCATCGTCTTCTTCTTTTAATAGGATTAATCGCGTCAAAATCTTCATCCATATTTTTTATTTATATTCTTTTTTGTTTTATAAAAAAATGAACTCATATGGTTGTGACCTCGATCCATACAGAAAAGAGAAGGAACCCCATGGCGTAAAAGGTATAAGGCAGACTGTAATTAGTGTAAATACTCCATCAACAGTTCAGCCTGACCAACCGTTAATAGTCAAGTTTCCTGATCTTGGCGCTGGCGATGTTATAATGCCAGGCACTGCTAAACTATCATTCAAAATGGATATTAAATCGACAGATCCTAATGCTACTGTTGTTGCTAATTTAGGCAGGGCCATCGTTAAACATATGGCAATCAAACTGGAGGGCAGAGAAGTCATTGTACTAAGCGAGGCAGACATTTTTGCCTCTTATTCTGACCTATGGCTACCTAAAAAAGAAAGAAAAGAGAAAGTTTATCAGGGAATACAAGGCCCAAACGGCCTCAAGCACAGGCTTAAAGCGGAGGATGCAAAGGGTGATGTTAAAGATGAGGCAGTAGCAGAAGCATTTGGCAACAGATTCTGCATCCCTCTAGATTTTGAACTGTTAAAGACGCATATGCCATATTACCAAGGCGCACTAAAAGAAGTAGAAAGAAACTCGTGGAGAGCGTGGCAGCAGAGAGTCCTCAGAAGAGAAGCCCCCTTCAAGCAAGTGTTTCGGCCCTTATCTCCTGACACTCTAGGGGGGTTGGGCCACACCCGGTTCATGACTCCGGATGTCCCTGCGCCCCTTTTTTTTTTTTTTTCCCCCTCTTGGGACGAGCCATGGCTGGGATTCACCCATGACCCTTGGACATGCTATTTTCTACTTAAAGACTCGCGCTTTAACCACTGAGCCACAGGGACCTGAATTTATAGGGAAATTTAAGCCTTATGAAGTTCCTTTTGTTCCTCCTTGACCAGATCCAGCTTGAAACACCTCTCTGCCGCTTCTGCCTTGCTTTCAGGGCTCTGGTTTTTTTTCCCTGCAATGCTGTTCATGAGGCTGTATGAGACGTTCCTACAAATCCCCTCTCAACTCCATAGATTTCTGATGAGGACTTTTACCTGACTGCCTTTCCTCACTAGTTTTCCCGTCATGCTTTACTTTTTGAGCTGCCTCATTCTGTTCTATATGCACCGTGAGTCGTCATGATCAGCTGCTTGGTTGACTTAGAGTGGACTACTATGTCTGGTCTCATGCCACTCTTGCTGATGATCTCTGGGTGACTCTTCCATTCTGGGAGGTCTGCAGTGCACTCCCAGTCATCTGCCCCATCCAGCAGACTCTGCCTGCATGTTTCGAGTGGCACTGTTGTTCTTGGCCACGATTTGCTGCCTCCTGCCGTGAAGAATGTTGCGGGTGCTTTTGGAGTCCTGATTCTCCCTTTTGTGGTGTTGGTACTAGCCCAGACTACTTGTACAATCTCTTTGAGCACTTGGTTATGCCTCCATGTGTACCTTCCTTGAGCCAGGGCTACTTTACATGAGCTTAGAACATGCTCCACTGTTTGTTTTTTATGGCAGAGGGGGCATGCAGGATCGTCTGTTTTCCCCCACTTCACCAGGTTGCATTTGAGGGCAGTAGGTCATATGCAGATCTGAGAATGAAGCTGATCCTGAGAGGGGCCATGTGCCAGATGTCATTCCAAGTTAGACTTCTTTGGAGTGCATTCTCCCACGTTGTCCATTGCCCTTGCTGGCTCTGCTGGACTGTTTTTGGAGTCTTTTTTGGTCTTCTTCTTTTCTCATCTCCTGAATCATCATGTTCTTTTGGCTTTTCCTTTGGCCTTTGACCACCATTCAGTTTTGGTCACCCCCAGTCCTTGTCTGTTGGTCTGTGTGTGTCCTGTTATTTCTCTGATCTTGAGACTTTCTTTTGCAGAATCCATTGCCTCTTGAACTTTCCATTTTCTGCCTGTCTTCAGTTGGGGCTTGATTGCTTCTACCACCTTGTCTCCTGAGTCCTCCAGCATGCTTTGAAGTCTGATCTTCCCTGCTTTGTATTCCCCCAGGATGGATTTCAGTGGTAGTTTGAGCTTTGCTTGGCGACAGTACAGCGCGATGTCAGTCAGACAGGGCGGACACCAAGCCATTTCCAAGCCAAAGTTATAGGGAATACAAGGCCCAAACGGCCTCAAGCACAGGCTTAAAGCGGAGGATGCAAAGGGTGATGTTAAAGATGAGGCAGTAGCAGAAGCATTTGGCAACAGATTCTGCATCCCTCTAGATTTTGAACTGTTAAAGACGCATATGCCATATTACCAAGGCGCACTAAAGAAAAACTTACTTATGAACTGACATTTAATCCTAGCGATTCTGTTGTTCTGTCTGAAGACCCTTTAGCAAAATACACAGTCAGCGACATTTCTCTTGAGTTTGATGTTGTTACTAACCCCGAACTGGCCAGAACAATCTTAAACCCCAGTATAAAAATAAAACAGTTATTTATTATGAAAGAGTTATACACTCCACTACAAAAAATAGAAACAAGCGAGACACTCTTTGGAACATACATCAAAATCAGTCTTGAAGTCTTTAAAAGGAATTTTGTTCTTGTTTACTGAAGAAACAACTCCTTTTCATAGAGAATCAGAAGCTTTTTTATAATAAAAAAATTGAGAAGGTTGACTGTGCAATAAATGGCAAGTCTGATCAGTTGTATTCGGGTCGCGGACTTTTATCTCACCAACACTTTGATGAAATAAGAAAGTTGTTCGCTGGAGGTAGGCAAAGGGATCCTGCAGTTGATTGA
>CM031621.1:14864707-14907207 GCA_018398815.1 Conus ventricosus
TTTTTATCCCTCCCTTACCCACCCACCATGGAGTTCAATTAAGAGGCCAGGGTCAAGAAATGCAGGGGTAGCTGATTAATACATCTGGCCAGTGTGTACCTCTTGTTTAGAAGAGGTCCTAGCCAATGAGTTGTGTTGAAAGCATCTGCCCTTTCAATCACCAGGATCTCATTCCCCTCCATCGCAGCTTGCACTGCACAGCAAACACCATGGATCTTAAGAAGACCGCATAGAAAAGAAGACCTGAGGGGGAGAAGACTGCAGAAACTGTACTGTTCTTTAGCCAAAAGGCCATTGGTTTCCAGCTTCCAGATCACATGAGAGTTGACATCTTTTCTGTTAATTTGCAAAGGCAGCTGGTCAGAGCTACTGGACAATAATTCGAAGGGCTTGTCAGGTCTTTTCCAAGTTTAAGAATAGGAAGGAACAGGCTTTTCTGCCAGGAGGACAGAAAGTACCCCATGGTCCGGATATGATTGTAGATTTACAGAAAGATCTGGAGAGAGCTTTCTGGAAGATGTTTCAGAAGTGAATAATGTATGTTATCAAAGCCAGGAGCAGAATTGCTGCAATTTTGCTGAGCTGATTTCAGTTCCTTGAGTGAAATGGCAGATTGTGGACATCAGTATTGTCAGTAGTTAGTTACATCGAGATTTTCTTTCTGATTGTGTTAAAAAAAAGCCAGCAGATTTAGTTGTAGAGGATGAGTTTTGTTCATAGTGGAATCCAACAGATCGGCAACAGCTTGTTTGTCAGTAATCAGAGTGTCTTGAAGTTTCAGGTGATGAATGGAAGGGTTGGCGTTTTTCCCTTGGATTTTCTTGATAATTTTCCAGACTTTTTTCTTGGAAGACTTTGAAATCAGCTTGGAACAGAAGTCTCCCCAAGACTGACATTCACTGGTTTCTAAAGTGTGTCTTGACTTGACTCACAGTTTTTGATGGGCTCAAGCACTGGGCTCTAATGGTCTGTGATACACACAATGCTGAGCCCATCTGCATTTCTTCATCATGTGATGGCAATCACAGTTATGGTGTTTCAGGCATTTGCAGTTTCTTTGCAGAACTTCCTCTTCGATCAGTTCTACTCAGACATTCATGCAAAGAAGGCCTTTTTGATAATTGAGGTGTTTCTGTAGTTTTGCATTTCAAGACAACTGGAAAGCGATCGCCTCCATGCAGATCATCGTGAGCACCTCACTCACAGTTGAGGGATCACACATCAACAAAATGAAACATGAAAGTGTACCTGTAGAAGTACGGAGGTATGATGGAGACCCATTATTTGGACAACACAGATCCAGCTCTTAAAAGACATCTTTAAAAAAGGAGACCTGTGGATGACATTTTCTCAGTATCCCAATGAGGACTGTGCCCATTAAAATCATCCAACAGCAACAACAAAAAAATAAATAAATAAAAATAAAAAGTTGTGAAAGTTCCTCAATCAGGCTAACCAACTCTTGTCGACAGACAAATACAGATGGAGGTAAACATAAAGAACACACTGTAAATGTTTTATGCAAAGTGATTCTTGCAGTTATATCTTGAAGAGAAGTATTTAAAATCAATACAGCTGTACAAAAGAAATTTGTGAATGAGTAACAAGACACCTCCTGTAATTCTTTTTGCAGTGACTTGTGCTGGTTTTGAGAATATAGTAAAGCCAGAAAGAGTACAAGATTTTTAACTGTGAATCTGCAACTCCTGGAGAGCAATCACCACAGGCTTAAGTTGTTGACAAACAAGCTGCTGCTCTTCAAAATGTTAGTCAAGACTCTGAATATTCCACATTGACGAGAAAACAGCAGACATTTCAGTTCATGTCCTCATCCTCATCTGGAACCTGAAGCATTGAAAATGAATCTGAAATAGTTACTGCCAGTCCCACCAGCTGACCCGTCAACAGGTTGAGACCTGGTAGGAGAGAGGGAGACTTGTGGGCAGTCTCCACCATTTCCACTTTTCCTCTGGTCCTGGATTTGAGCCCAGAGTTTTCGGGGAGGAGAGAAGGTTTCCTGGAACGCCATACAGCAGAGAGTTTGGACTGGTGGGCAGTCTGAGAAGAGGCAATTTTAATGGGCATGCTGAACAAATGTCCTGACAGATTTCACAGAAACTGTCTAACACTACTCGCCAGCAGCTGAGCGTGAAAAATCAGACATTTTTACAACCAACAACCAGTTTCCTTACTTCTTGAAGGGGAATTTTCTTACCATTTTGAATTTTTGAATTGACTTTTCAAGCTGCCCCTTAGGAGATGATGTGCCTCTTCCAGCGCAATTCCTCGAGGATTGGTACCATGCTGACCCTCCCATTTCGACTATGCATTAACCCGTTCAGTGCCTCACAATAGTACAAACAAAGGTGTTCCCAGGTGCCGGGGAAATCTCATGATTTGGGGGTCATAATTAACAAAAAATTCTAGCTCAGAAACTACAAAAGATAGAAAAATGAAATCTATATCATTTTTGAAGGAAATTGAATGAAGATTTTGAATCTGGGCTTCTTTTGTTTTAATTTTGATAATACAAAAGTATTTAGGCTTGTAGATTTGGATAGATTTTTTTGCACGATCAAAAACATATGTATTTACCACATCCAAACAAGAACACACAGCAAAAAAGTTGAAAATAAAGTTTGTATTGTCACACTACACCTGTAAATGAAAGTAAAACAGTTTGGAAGTCTATCAAGACGCTCACACTCGATGCAGACTGACCAGTCCACGACCACGCCCCCCCCCCCCTCCCCACCACACCCCCTTGCTCAACTTCAACCCTCTCTTTCACTCCTCATCTTCCCCTACCTTTTCGTCTGCACCGTGTCACGCCGCGAGCAGGCCACGATCCCCTCTCGCACTGATTTCACTTCACTGGACACCAGCACGCAGTGCAGAGTACACACTTGGCTGGCTCGTTCGACTGACGCTGTCAGCTGAACACACACTGAGAGGTCACAGAGCCCTACTCAATAACTGACGAATATGGTCGGCAATTCCACCACTATCATCATCTCACCTTCATGCTCGAGTTAGTCGTTGAATAAAAGATTATTGTGTTTGTCAAAAATCATCAGCAGAGCCTGCTCAGCTGTGTAAATACGTTGACTTGGTCGCTGGGCTTGTCAGGTTGCGCCGCCATGTTTGCAAGCGAGACACGAAGTGCTGGCTGGTCACCCAGTCAGTGATAAGAATAAATGGGCTTTCCCCTCACGTGTGGTCATTTACATATTATTTTAAGACTACAGACATATAAGGCTTTCTACGCAAACTCTATTTGAGTCCGTTGATAGAAATAGTAACGAATGAAAACTCAAGAAAAATGCATGACGTCAGGGGACTGCCCATAGGCATATGGAAAGCACTTTTATTTCCGCGTCAGCTGACTGACTAAAGGCGCTCAACGGGTTAAGGTCTCCACATACTATTACATCTGTTTCAAATTCATCTTTTTTTCCTCAAAAAGCCATTTTTCTTTGCGTGGAAACCTGGATGTAAGAATGCATTGACAAGGCTTCTCCGATTACGATCAGGTCTTTTCTGTCTCACACCTATCAGTTCATGTGTGCTGCTACACCATTTTTCAAAGTCTATCCTGGACAGTTTGTTTTTCAAGTTGTTTCTTATTATCACAGTTTGTTTTCAAGTTGTTTCTTATTATCATAGCTAGTCCTTGTGCATCATGCTTTCGAAAGATTATGAAGTAATCCAAATGTAATGGTCTGTGGTGGCATTTCTAGTTTCTTTTATACACACAAATTGTTAATATCCTCTTTCTGGCACTGCAGCAGTTGCAAGCACAAATCCTGAAATATTTCTTGGATAGTCTTTCTGCTTTTTTTTTATATTCCTACCTACATGTCTTCTTCTACCACCTCTTTTGCTACATCGACTGCTGTTTTGAGGGGATCCGGTTTTTAAGTCCCAAACCTTGCACCAAATCATTCCTGAACTGTGCAAGTGAGCCAGTCTTTTGAGAAGCCATAAAAAGGAATTCTTAGTGTTGAGGAATCATAATCTGCAACTCTGACAAACAGAAGACCTTGAAAAGCTACATTATGGACATCCATAAGAATCAAAATTTTCACATAGCATAAGCCTTCTCCAGGCCAGAAAGACAGCAACCACATGTTTGTTAATGTAGGCACTACAGATAGTGGATTCAAGACAAACTAAATGGTAAAAGGGTCACAGAGAGAGAGAGAGAGAAAGAGAAAGAGAGAGAGAGAGAGAGAGAGAGAGAGAGAGAGAGAGAGAGAAGCAGGACTGACAAGGGATGGAAGGAATGTGGCCCTGTAAAACTGAGGTGGGAGATAGTCTCTAACAAAGATGTGGGCATTGAAAAGGGAAGAGAGAGAACTAAATCCAAAACTCAAATGGGAGAAGACAACAGAAGTAGACTCAAATTAGAGGAAAGTCCACAGAAGACTTCTTCAGCAATCCAGTCCTGAACCTGGTGCCAGATGGCCCTAAACATCACCATCACCTGCTGCTTGTCCACAGACAAGCACTTTGTAGAGATCTGTCGGTGTAACAGGCCCAACTGCAGCATGGTGTGCAAGCAAGTGTGTGTGGAAACCTGGCAAAGTATGAAGCCAATTGACAGCATTTAACCTGGATTGCATTGCATTGTATTTTCTATTAAGTTTATCATAATCTCAACTTTTTACGCGCATGTTTTATGTAGAATAAAACTATGATTCTTGTTCTCAGTCATGCCAGAAGAGAAGCAAATGTGTGACACCTCATTCCAAAAGAAAGTGGAATGTTTGATAGGTTCATGAGTGCAGATAAAGGTGAATGAAAGCAGCACTACCCTTGGTGTATTACACCTGATTTTTACATCAGCAAATTCACTTAAGCCATACTATCATGATTTCCCTGATCTTGACAACTGGCTTAACCTTTTCACATCGCGCCGTGTGATAGTGACGGCAACCCAGTCATTGTTCATAATGAGCCGTTCCGTTGTAACGGCAATGCTGTTGTACACCCTGGATGTGCCGTGCCTCCATGACGGCACAACTATAAAAAATTCCCATGTTCTCTTGTCTACCGTACAGGGGATGCAGCTGTCATAAATATTTAGAACAGAGTTCTAGCTACTGGAAGGGTAAGTTTACATGCACTAGCGATGACCTTTGTGACCCCAGAGTAGTCCGAACAAAGAGACCCATCTGGCACTGGGAAGGCACGTGTGGAATTTCCTGCCTCACTAACATATCCGGCAGAAGAAGAACGACATGTGGTTTTAGAACTGGTTCAGCAAAGTGGTTTAGTGGATGAGGGGGGTAAAGGTGCACAAGTTTATCTAAAAGATACTAAAACTTGGAAAGTAATCAAAGAAGGAGGCAAAAGGGTCCACGTAATGCTTACAAGATCAGAGGTTCATCCTACTGCAGTCTTAAAATGGAACGAAATCTATAATCATTTAAATTGGTTTGAAATTTTCAAACAGTGTCATTAAGTGTCATGATTTAAAATTGAGATGGTTCCAGGTGAGAATACTATATTGCCTCTTAAACACTAGAAAATATCTGTACGCCTGTAAAATTGTAGAAGGCCCCAGTATGTAATCTCTGTCAAACAGAAATCCAAACGATACCACACTTATTATGGGGCTGTAGTACTGTCCAAAAGTTTTGGATTGATCTTAACCTTATGTTGTCCAGCAACTGTCAGCATTGGTGTCGTTTGACATTCTCAGAAACATTGATTGTATGTGGATGTAAAGAAGGAGTTGAAACAGATTTTTGTCTAAATTATATCCTATTGCTTGCAAAATTTTACATTTATAAGAATTACATGAAAAATGCAATGCCCAGTACACAAGGCTTTCTTGGAGTATTGAAACAAAGATATGCAGATCTTAAGTACATGCACTTTTTGGAAGGCACATTGCCTCTCTTTAATGACCAGTGGGCATTATATCAAACATTAATTTCATAAAGCTTTTCTTCTTCAGTAAATGGAGAGTTGTGTGTAAACGCCTCTGCTGGACAACTATGCTGGGGTGGATTGTTGCATGTACCGCCAGTCTTTATCCCACTAGAAATATGCTCCATTGAATATTAAAAAGAGCCTTCTTCATTAGTACACTCCCTGAAGATCTGACTAACACAGAGGTAAGGCTCATGATAGATAAATTGTTATTTAAACAACTATTTAACAACTGGTACTGGTACTTTGTTGAATTTATTTATTTAGTTATTTATTTACTTCTTTTTTTTTAAATTAGTATCTTTGCTATTTATTAATACTAATATTCATGTCAGAATCATGTATATAATGTGTGGGCACAACAATAGTTGCTGATGTTGTTATTGCTTTAATCATAACACACCAGGCCTAATTTGTTGATGTGAGTTCCCCCTTTCTTCCTTATTTTAAGGATGGGGAGCAACTCTAAGTTTCTTGTGCAGTCTTGGCCACTCCTCTGCTCGGTCCTTCTGTTTTTTCGCTTTTGTTTATGGAAGGATGGAGGACATAAGGGAGGTGCCACAACTCCTACTTCTCTCTTTCTTCCTTGGTCGAAGGAAGAGAAACAACATTATCTCACCTCTATAGTCTGGTCGTTCCTCAAAACCTCGACTCTTCTGTTTGTTGTTGTTTTTTTTGTTTTTTTTCCCCACTTACGGAAGGGCGGTGGACATTTGAGGAAGAGGCCACATCTGTATGGCCTTAAGCCCGCTGCTGGTCTGACATCGCGGTGCCGTGGCTGTGTTCTGCTGACCGATCAGCGAACTGCCCTACCCAGTAGTTAGCTTGTTGGTTGGCTGGCTGGTTCGGCTGCAGTGTCAGATCGGTGGCGGGCTTTACCTTTCCAGTCCATTAAAACTCTAAATCTGAAAGTCCTAAATAGAAGTGATATATGATCTGCAGAAAATCATTATGGTATGAATTTATATGACGTGAAGTTATATGGTTTGAAATATTTGTGATAATAATGTGATTGATTTTTCATATTGATATCAAAAGTGGTGATATTATCATTACTTTTTTGTATTAAGAAAAAAAATTATAATTTATTTTATTTATTTATTTATCATCCCTTTTTTTAAAAATAAATTTCTGAAAGAAATCTATGATTCTGTGTGCAAGCCGATCCCGGCGGTACTGTCGTCTGGGGGGGGGGGGGGGGGCTTTAGGGGCTCACATCCAATATTCAAATTCAAGAATGTCTCTAAAACATTACTGAAACAACGGATGTGGGTTCCGGAAGCTGTCTGGACCGTGCCCTCGGAGAAAGCACAAATAGACAATGGCAAACAGTATACATGTACCAGGAAAATAAGACTTAAAGTAAGAGGAACAAATGGGAGTGAAAGAAGGATGGAAAGTGATTTGCTGAATGTTACACTGCTGAGTATTAAATGAAAAGACAAAGACTGAAATTGAAAGAGCAAGAGTCTTAATGCAAATTAGCACCATCCATATACAGTATATTAAGGATGTTGAGATTCTTTTGAAATTTATATCTCTCTGTGTGCCCACCAACCTAGCAACTGACAATGGTATACACTTGTGTGTGTGTGTGTGTGTGTGTGTGTGTGTGTGTGTGTGTGTGTGTGTGTGTGTGTGTGTGTGTGTGTGTATGTGTGTGTGGGTGTTGTGTTTTTGTTAGCTTCTTTTTGTGTTTGTTTGCGATTGAGTACACGTTTTCAGTTTTTGAGAATTGCTTAACTATTGAAATATTTGCTCCAAAATTTAATATATTTGTTTTCTTTTATTATTGCTTGTCCTTTTTGTGCACTAAACCCCCCCCCCCCCAAAAAAAAAAAAAAAAAAAAAAAAAAAACCTTCATAGATGGAGCATATAAAACATATATATTTACAATACTGAAATTGTACTTTCATCCACTCACAGATCATTAGATTGTGATACATGAAATTCTTTATTCAGTCTTAGATAAACAAGAGGTTTATAACATTGTTATCAGCACAAATTGTTGGATACAAATTTGAACTGATATGTACATCACAAGCTTAAAACAAGTGTATGTTGTAGACAGTGACTGAAAGTGAGAGGAATTTTTGGTTGCTTTATGATTTAATATGTGTTCATATGTTCATGATGATCTTGCTGAAGGATTAAAAAGATTATTTAAAAAAAAAAAAGTTTATCAAAAAGAATCTGAGCTTGATTTATTTGCTCTGTGTATAATTAAATAGTTTTATACGTCTTATCATCTGAATCCAAAACAGTGAAAAGTGAGTACTATGTGCAATGATTTAATTTCCTTTAAAAAAAAAAAGAAAGAAAAAATTCACTTAGATTACACATACTGAATACCTCAGGCTCTCTCTGCATCTGTTCAAAGTATGAGCGAAATTTTATGCCCCTTTTCTTCCTCATTTGCTGTTGTCATACTAACCAAACAAACGTAAACAAGATTGTGTTCTCCTACGTTTTACTTATGTTGTTTCCGTAAATGTAGCATTGCTATTTTACCCAAAATGTATTTAATTCTATGCTCATTACAAAGTTCACGTTTTACCCTTTCCGTTGATACATAACAATTGCTTGTTAGGTTTATATCAGGAGACGTATAATAAAATAAAAATTTGCGAAAATCGCGCGTCTGCAACAGTTGTAAGCATGTATAGTGCACGCGCCTGCAGGGAAGTGACGTTTCTCTGCCGCGCCAGTCTGGAAAGTATTAATCGGTGAGAATGACTTACCATCTGAGAGCAGACAGACACTGTCATGACTTTTTTTTTAAACAGCTGTTGAAAAGGACATGATGAATAGATTGGCAGCATACTACAAATTGCTTTACTTCAGAAAAGAGTATCTAGCTTACTTTTCCTTTTTGATTGTTTGTGTAGAATTCCCTCTCTTGCTGCCACTCAGGGCTGTCTCTTGAGAAGGCTCAGTGGCCACCATCACAGTTTGTACAAAGGGCTTGTCTGTGGCAATGTCCCTCACTGAATGGTTCTGAGCACAAGTGACTAATCTCCACCTCGCTAAAATGGATAAATTTTTGACATCAGAAACACTGGACATGAAACACAGAGATTCACATGAACATTGAGACAGCCAGCTATGATAGTCAATGCAATGAGAAGAGTGCAGAATGTCAGGAAGAGTGTGTTGGTAAGAACTGTCACTGATCCTTTGACAATGGTCATACACTGAATGTCGATAACTTTCTGAGGCCACAGTTCACTTGTGATTTCTGCCTCACAAAACACCTTTCAGATCTGATGACACCTCTGGACGAGTTTAGCTGTTTATGTAGAGACACTCTGATTTCTCTGTTAACAAATATAGTAACCCACTGGAACTGCTCTTACTGGCTCTTAACTTGCATTCAAAGAGGAAGGATCTATTTATTGAGAGTTTTGATGGACTTTGGATCATCTGCTTGACCTTTAAAAACTCTGCTGAATATTGGAGTTGCCAGTTCCGCTGGTGTGACAGCTCTTCTGCGCTCAAGCCCAGAAACCCGATTTAGCTGCGGGAAGTTTTGTCCCCTGTAGACTGAGGGTGAGATAACACTTGCAATGTTGGTTCTGCTGATCTCCTACACACATACATTAATGGAATATACCCAAAGAAGTATTTTATTCACCAGTAAAATACTGTCACTTGCAATGTAAAACAAAAATTGTCTAAAATTGTATTACCATGTTTGTTTTCTGTTAGCTGCCTGATTGGATACAAATCTAGTAAACATTTTTGAGTCAGTACATTTTTGTTTGTTTTGTTTACAAAAAAGTCTCTAGAAAATGTAATTTCTTTGTTTGTTTTGTTTACAGACAAAAAACAACTATAAGAAAATATATTTCATTGCCAGGAACAAAGCAGTCAACAACAAAAAATGAAAGAAAAGAAAGGAAAAAGAAACATGCAAACAAAAATATGTGCTCTAACAAGCTGATGTCAGATTATTCAAATGAATAACACAAAGAAAAAAGGGACACGTGAAGTCATGCTATTTATGGCCTTGACGGATACAATCTCCTTAGTTCCATTCAATAAACAAATAAAACGATAGCAAAGTAAATAAACAAATGAACCAATATGTAAACAAAATAGATGATTTTATTTCTTTCTCAAACTTCTATAGATAGTATTACAGTACTATTTTTTCATTGATACTTAAGTATCACTTGTATGCTTAATTACTAATTTGTTTTGGGGATAGTTTTTTTCCTACTGTATAGCATATGACATTACTGGCAGCACCTTCTAATTGTCATTGTTTTGTTTTGTTTTGTCTTAAAGTACCTTCTCTACTCTTGATCACAGAAATTGCAATTTACGAAGTGTAGCACAACACCCAATACATACCATAACAAACCAACTCTAGATCTTTAAACATGAACAGAATGTTGAATCATTTCTGTTTATTTGTTTTCAACTAAACAGTCATCCTGAAATATGAATATCACGCACACACACACACACACACACACACACACACACACATGAGTGCATGCACGCAATTCTATTTTCTTCTTTTGCTATAACAAAATGGCTGAACCATGCACAAATGGCACTTCCACACAAATCAAATGAACAAGATACAAACAAAAATGCGGGGCCTGGAATAGTTCGGTTGGTAGAGCGCCGGACTCGTGATCCTGGGGTTGCGGGTTCGAATTTCGGTACAGGGGGATTTTTCCTTCGGAGTTAACATTGGTTCTGACTCCATTCCCCATACAGTCCTTCGAATGAGACTATAAACCGAGGTTCCGTGTGTGAACGCACGCACATCTTGCACATACGTAAAATCTCATCACCAACTTTCGGAAGAGAAGGCCAGTTTGGCCGTTGGTATGGATGACACATTACACATAGCATGCACCTTCCCCGAAGATGGAGTATGGCTGCCTTAATGGCGGGATAAAAAAAACGGTCATACACACAAAACTCCACTGCCTGTCTACATAGGCAGTGTCCGCAGGAGTATCAGCCTGCATACGCAGAAAGAAAGAAAACAAAAATGCCACACATCCTACAGTTCCATGTTACATTTGAAAATACACTGTAATACATATGTATAAGCCCATATGCCATCAATTAAAATACCTGCAAATGTAAAAAGACATGACTTGTTGAGAGCAGCACAAAATGCAACATAACACTATTAGTATTATTAACAGATACACACAATAAAATATTATCTAAAGATAAGGTAAATATATAGATAAATAAATACACAGATAAATCCATGAAAACAGGTATAAAAATGAATAAACAAACATCATAAATGGCCATGTGCAATCAGACAAATATTTTGGTTGTACATAAGTGTCTGCGATGTTTATATATCTAAACCTTTCAACTTAAAAATAAAGACTTTATAACATAACTATGTTTCTTGATTACAACATAGTTAAAGAATACACATTTTTAATTTGCCTTATTAACAGAAGTTTATATGTCACAGAATGAAGCAAAGAAAAAGCACTAATGTACCATCTTAATCTAGCTTTACTGAATACTGACGAAGCTAATAAATACATGAGGAGATAAGTGAGCGCTCGTTCTTTATTTTCATTATCCTGAATGTTGTCTATCTTGCCTGACGAAGACCTAAGAGACTGAAACACGTCATATTTTGTCTTGTGATTTGTTTGTCCCTGTTGTTTGGAGGACTCACAAGCAATTCTTTTCAAAGTTTGAAATAAATTAATCAGTAAGTAGTTAAGAAACAAACGACTGATGAAAAATAGATAAATAAATAAATTAGTAGATAAATAAGATGAATGAATGAATGAGTAAACCAGTACAGCGTCAGGAACAGTGGGCAAGGATCTTTATGATGACTCTGGTAATGAGGTGGGCCAGGAGGGGCATGAGGGGTGAGTGGTGCAGACTTCAAACACACCAACCTACTCACCCACCACATATACACACGCACACACACACGTTTGCATGCATGCATATGCCAGTGCATGCAGTGTGTCATGCAACAAGCCATGGCTACCTCTTGAAGGCACATTCCAAGCTGGCGAACTGCCTGCAGTTTTCAGGTGATCTCATACAGCAACGTAAGTTCACACACACAAAATCTGCATGATTTTGACGGTGTCAGCAAACTGGCAACTAGCCTATTCGGTTCGCTAACATTTATTTCAGATTTGAATTAACAATGTTATTGATTTTGATGCTAAAGAGGGCAGGAGACAGTATGTTCCCTTGTTGAACACCCAACTTCTGCTCATGAACATCAAAGAGTGGTGCCAACCCAAACCTGTTGTTCTGCCAAAAAATTTTTTAATAAAAAATGGAAGCTGACCCTGAAAACCAAGATCATGGAGATCATGAAGTATCCCAGATCTCCAGGTGGTACTGTAGGCCTTCTCCATGTCAATGAAAATAGCCACTGTGTGTTGTTTATTTAGAAAGACGTTTCGAAGTGTAGATTCCAGATGGATCAAGTGGTCCACTGTAGTTCGATGCTTGCAGAAACCACACTGTCCTTTCGCCAGAAGGCCGTCAGTTTCGAGTTTCCACATGAGTCTAGCATTGACCATTTTTTCCATCAGTTTGCAGATACAGCTGGCCAAAGCTAATGGATGCATGGGTGAAAGCCCAAAAAATCTCCTTCCTGAAACCTAACATTCTTTTCTCCTCCGAATATTCCCATTCCTGAAAAGTGATATCTATTCCTGAAGAGTGAAAGCAATCTTATATATTCCTTTTATAGACAATGCAAGTACATTTTGTGATGAACTTGACACACACTAACAAACCAGCCATGAACAACAAATAAAAATCACTTACTTTAAAAAAATACAACAGAACACAAAATACTCCAAGCTGAAGCACTACTCCAGGAGTGTAGAATTGTCTTGTTTTTTTTCTCTTTGCTATTTGCTGTGATCATTAAGCTTTTCAGAATGTCAAATATTTCCTTATACACAAGATTTTTGATGGCCTTAAAGTTGTGGTGTGTCAGTTTTACTACTTTATTCACCAAAAAGAAAAAAAAATATTGAAACTATTAGAGCTCATTCACATACTTTTGACAGGTCCAAATGAAATGTTCACTATGTACAAAACAGTCTGTACACTATGTGTAATCACAGAGTTTTTTTTTGAAGAAAGACCTTATTGTCACCTGTTCACTAGCTTTCCTCTTTTCACCTGCATGGGCAGCAAACTTGCTTGTATTTGGATTGTCATTCTTGACTTCAGCACTCCTGTTTTCAGAAATGGCACTTTGAGAAGCAATTTCAGTGGTGGGGGTGAGGATAGACTGAGAGGCATTCCTACTGGAACTGGACAGAGGAGCTCTTTTAGTGGCAGTGGGAAGGGGGGCAGTCCTGGTAGCACTGGAGTGGGGGACAATCTTAGTAGTATTAGAGAGGGGGACAGTTTCACAGCCACTGGAGAGGGGGACAGTTTTGAAGGTCTTGGAGTTGGTGGCAGTCTTGGTAGTGTTGGAGCTAGTGGCAGTGTACAAAGTATTGGAGCTGGCGGCATTCCGTTTCGCGCAGAGCAGTGCTGCCGTGTGTGCCTTGTCTTTGGTGTGAAAAAAATAGTGGTCGTTTTCCACTGGAGCCGTAATTCAGAATCTTGTTACAGGCAACGCACCGGCATGTTCCCGCTTTGTCCACTTTTCTGCACCACACTTCGAAACAATCGCCATCTTCTTCTTCTTCTGGTCAGAGCCATCGCCACTTGTTTTTTACCGATATGTCTATTGCAGAAACATCTGCATTTACAGGCACGTCCTTCATTGTTGCTATCGCATGTGTTAGGCCCAAATTTGCTGTCGATACAAATGTTCACTCGCAAACTTCTTTTTTCCCAGTTTAGACTTGGAATGCGCATGAGCAAGAATGAAAAGGTAGGGAAGTAACTTTAAACCCTTTCTGTGTGTCTGTTTCCCCCACTATTAGATTGTTCGTCTATGTATTTGTCTGACATTATTCAAGTTTCAAAGGCTGTGCCAGTCTTGAATAAAAGTTACTCTTTGTTAGGTTTTCTTATGGGAGCAAACATTACCCCACTTGTTTACTGTTTATTGTTTACTGTTCCCTGCCTCATTTCATTTCATTTCCTTTCTGTTTTGCCAAGCACCAGTGAAGAATCGCCGTTCGATACAAACGAAGACTAGTGGGAAAATGATACAGATAACTGAATTATGCAGACAAGCCGAGCTGACAGTCTCAAAGACTCTCTCTCTCTCTCGATTTTTTTGTTTTTGTTTTTGTTTTTCGTTTTTGCATTGGCATTTTCCTGAAGTCAAGTTTGCCATTCCTGAAAAGCCCTTTTGTCAATCGGTTCATTCCGGAATTCCGGAACACTCCGGAACTACTTTCACCCATGTGGATGGTAATTAGATGGATTTGAAAGATCTCTTCCAGGTTTTGGAATAGGTATGATGAGGGCTTTTCGCCAAGAAGGTGGAAAGAACGCAGTAGTCTATACATGGTTGAACACTTGCAGCAGGATGTTCAGACCCTTTTGCAGAAAATGTTTCAAAAGTTTATAATGGATTTCATCAATACCAGGAGAGGAATCGCTGCAAGAAAGTACGCGGATTTCAATTCATTTGAAGTGAAAGGAAGATTGTATTCTTCCATGCTGACTGATGAAAAATTGCAGGGTGATTTTTCTTTGAGGGCTTTGTTTTTGACTTAACAGACTCAACAGCCTCGTTCTCATTCAACGCCTTCTTCCTTGCGCTGAACCCCAAGCGATCTGAAGCGATCAAAGCTAAGTGAATTGTCGTTGTTTTATTCGTTTATATATCACCCGACGAAGACCTAAGAGGTCGAAACGCGTTGTCAGAGGTTCCGTTAGACCGGCATATGCCGGTTTTTACCGGTAAATATTTGCCTTGTACCGAAAAAAATAAAAGCCGCCGGTACCGTGTACCGGCAGAACATCTGAGCGCTTTGACTCTCTTCTATCCCTGCACTGTCTGTCTCTCCGCCTGTCAGCGGGTGAGCGGGGATGGCAGGCAGGAAATAAGCCATGCCATGCCGACAACAATACATCTGACATCGCTCCTCTTCCCCCTTCCTTTCAGTCCCAGGACCTTTGCCCCCTTTTTTTTTCAATGGACAGCGCTGATTACTACAGCACTCGCGTCAAAATGGACGGTTCCATTTTTCTTTGAGAACCCCAGGTTCCCTAGCGTGTAGCCAAAGTTTCGTGTGTGCGTGTCATGCTGACAGTCTGACCCTGGATTGAACTTGCGGTAATCCCCGACCCAGTTTTCAATTGACTGTCGCTGTTTTCAACATCACTTTGAGTAACTGCATGGTTCGATGACGAACACTGACGGAATTCTTTCGCACGTGTGGATAGGTAAGTGAGAAGTTTGTTAAGTTTGTTTTGTTTGTTTGTTTGTTTGTTTGATTGTTTTTCTTTCAAGTTACGTTTTGGTTGGTTGGTTTGGTTTTGTTTTGTTTTGTTTTGCTTTTTGTTTTCATTTATGATTTTTTTGCATGTTACTCTCTCCGTCGACTTTTCTGTTGAGTTCAGTTGACTGAAGGTTGTCACTGACAAGCCTGTTACAGCTGACTGAAGGCCGTCACTGAGAAGCCTGTTACGTGCTATCCGTGCCGGTAGGCCGCTCGCTATCGCCCGTTCGCGTGACCCAGAATCGCGGTTGAGTGTGTAGTGCATGGCAGGCAGCCAAGCGCGGTACTGGCTGATTTAAGACTTGTACCGGAAATTTTTGTTGTTGTCGGTACCAAGTACCGGCAAAGTCTATAGTCTAGCGGAACCTCTGGTTGTGTTTTGTCTTGTGACTCGTTTGTCCACGTTCTCTGGGCGGTTCGCTAACATTTATTTCAGATTTAACAGACTGATTTAAATCGAGGTTATTTGTATTTGTTTCTGTCCGTCTTTGTATTTGTCTGACTTTATTCAAGTTAAAAGACTGTGCCAGTCTTGAATAAAAGTTACTTTTTATTTATTCATTTCTCCAGTTCTTGTTGCTGTGTGGATGTGTTCGGTATGGGGTATATGGGCAAGCTTAGAGCATCCTTTTTGGTGATGTTTTTTTGTTTGTTCTGTGTGCTCTGAGCTGTCATGTCTGCTAGGCAATTCGGTGTCATAAGAAGCATTCCTTTGGAGTTATGTTTTCTTGTGGGCGCACGAGTTACCCTACTTGTTTACCGTTTATTATTTACTGTTCCCTGCCTCATTTCATATTTAATTTTGTTTCAATTAAATCAAGGTTATTTGTATTTGTTTCGGTCCGTCTTTGTATTTGTCTGACTGTATTCAAGTTTAAAACGCTGTGCCAGTCTTGAATAAAAGTTACTTTTTATTTATTCATTTCTCCAGTTCTTGTTGCTGTGTAGATGCGTTTGGTATGGGCATATGGGCAAGCTTGGAGCATCCTTTTGGGGGATGTTTCCTTGTTTGTTCTGTGTGCTCTGTGCTGTCATGTCTGCTAGGCAATTCGGTGTCGTAAGCAGCATTCCTTTGGAGTTATGTTTTCTTGAGGGAGCAAGAGTTACCCTACTTGTTTATTGTTTATCATGTACTGCTCCCTGCCTCAGTTCATATTTAATGCCATGTGTGAGACAAAGGGAGGGAGGGAAGAAGGGGAGAAAAAAGGGGGGGGGGGGGGGGGTTGTACATTTTACATTTGTACAGGAAGGTGTGTAGGGTTTGTACATTTGTACAGGAAGGTGTGTAGGAGTGGATGATGTGGTTGTCAATTACATCAAATGACAATGTGTGTGCCCTTGTATACGGGCATATACACACGTGTGCGAGTGTGAGCTCGTGCATGAGTATGTTGGTGTGTGTACATCTATGTGCACATGTATGTGTGCAAGCACGCATGAGCATGTGTTAATGCATAAGAGCAAGCCGATGCATGCGCATGTGTGTGTGTGTGCGACTGTGCGCCTTTATTTATGGGAAATGAATGTGGAATGTGAAATCACTGGAAATGAAAAGGCCATTAATCTTTGGAAAGGCAGGCAGCAAATAGAACAGTTAATATTCTTAGTCACTTCTTCTATACGTGTCAACTCCAAGATAGCCATCTACCAGCTCGGCAGAAAATCCTTCAAGACTGAACACTGGAGACTCCAGGCCACTTCAACCAACTCAAGATTATGCACACTAACGCCCACATGGCACTGGATTCTCGACACACATCCAAGTTAAGTGACCTAGTTAATAGGTTCTGTGACATCCAAACCTGGTCAGAGGACACAGAGGTGCAGGAATACATTTGGAGTAACAATAACAACCTGGAGGAGACTATGGAATTTGTCATAGTGATCAGACTGCTGGCCCTATGCAACCATGGAAAAGATTCAGAATCATAGATGATAGAGTATAACTCATTATTTTCTTTTCAGTTTGCTTGTTTAACAAAATCTTTATTGAGTACCTACTTAAAAACATCTTCAGTGATCAATTTCCATGTTGTTCACTGCAAGCATATTTCTCAAAATCACAGATTGAAAACAAATGTTTCCAGACTATATAAAACCTTTCCTACATTAATTTGATATTACATATTCACACAGTATCTTACTATGACTTGAAATACTGAAAAACTGAATACTTTGTATGCTATAACCACTACTTTACTGGTCATGTTACAAGCAAGAGAATCACAATTGACATTAAATGATTATCAAAACTTTTAACCATCAACACATTCTCTTTTCTTTTGTAAAAACAAAGATGAGGGATACAAATGAATTTACAACTGATTTTCTTATTTGTCATAACAGTCAAACTTTCTTTCTTGGATGAAATTCAACACCCAGAAAAGCTTTTTCGCACAATGACCCAAAGAACAAAGTATTCTCACCTGGTCATTATCCATCTGTTCGAACATGAGCAGGATATCCTGTGGGGCAGGCTGCCATACTGGAGGCACTGCATTGGTAGGGTTGTAGACACATGGCTCTACTTCCTCAACCAAGAAATCCTCCTCCCCTTCATTGCCAGGTGCCATGCTGTGTGTAAACTGCAATTAATTTTCTCCACATCTGCAATGAGAATATATTGCAGGCTTCCAACATCTACATCTCATTTGCTGAATTATCAGTTCATAAATTGCCCATCACATCCTCAAATAAGAAAATCACACACACAAAAAAAGATGTAGTTGCAAAGTGAGGCGGCTGCAGGTGGAAATCTAAACAAATTTGAAAAATTATTGATAAAGCTCCGCCCCCCAAAAAATTGACAAACGAATCACAAGATAAAACATGACGTGTTTCAACCTCTTAGATCTTCTTCAGGCAAGGTACACAACACTCAGGGCAACAAAAATGAAAGAGTAATCACTTATCTTTATCCTGTTCGGCACAAGATGGGCGCTGAATGAAAACGAGGCTGCCAGGAAGGAGACAATGTGTGAATCAAGGTAGTAATGTTGATAATAATAATAATACTGATAGGAATGATGATAATGATACTGATGATCAAAATATTGAAAAATAAATAAAGAGAGGATTACTACCACTTTTGGTAATAATATGGCAATAGCAGTTGAGGTATGGGAGAAAAGCGGTTAGAGGATTGTCAAACAGCATGATTGCCATGGCAACAGTCTTAGTGGCAATGACAATGGTGATGTTATCAATACTAACAATGGTATTTATAATAATGATGATAATGCTAACAACAATTGTAACGGTAATGGTAATAATAGTGCTACTAATAAAACTATGATGCAGAAATATAATTTGAAAAAAAAAGAGAAATAATATTAATAATAGTGATGATAATAGTATTAGTAGTGCTAATTTTAATACTAAGGGAAGGGAGGACGAAAAAAGGAGGGGGGGGGGGGGGGGACAGGAAGAACAAAGAGAAGGAAGGTACAAATTATGGGAAGGATGGAATCTAATAGATAATTGTTTCATGTATATTAATAGTTGAATAATAATAATCATGATTGCAATCATACAGTAATGATAGTAATGCTATAGGAGGCAGGAAGATAAGATAAGATAATGTTGCTTATAGCCCAGCCGACCGCAAAGGGCCACATCAGGGCTGAGGAGGCAGGAAAAGTGGTAAGTTGGAATGTCAGAAATATTATAAAGAATAATGATTATATTAGTAACAGTAGTAAACATAACATTTGTAACAGTTATGAAGTTGTAATAACAGCTATACTGATAATAATAGTAAAAAAAAAATATTATACATATAGCGAGAGAAAAGGTAACAATGATAGTGATCATGATAGTGATAGTAGTGACGAAGATAATGGTGATGTTAACACTAACTGTGATAATAAGAATAATAAAGTTGGTAGTTTCTTTTTGTTGTTGTGAAGGTGATGACGACAGTGCTGATGATGTGGTGACAGTGTTACTGACAGCAATGATAATAAAAGTAATACTGGTACTTGTAACAGCAGGTGGAAAGGAACAGAGATGGTCAATGAGTCAAAGTTAACAGTGCTACTGGAGCAGGGAGAAGGTGGTGAGGATAAATATAGTATTAGTAATGTTAATAATAGTAACAGTACGTTAAAAGGAATAGGGATGATCAACGAGTGAAAGAGTAACAGTATTATTTGACCAGGGAAGAGGGGGAGGGTTGGAGAAGAAAAAAAAGGGGGTGGGGAAAGGTGGGGTTGGACACCACACTCTTACATACATACATACGTTCACTCCCCCCCCCCCCCCCCCCCCCCCCCTAAAGGTGTTATTGTTATCAATTTCACAACTGTCTGCTGGTGATGGGATTAATGATAACAGGGCCTAGTAATTACATGCACAATGGTAGTGATAATAATGATAGTAACAAGAACAAAGACATCAGTAATGATGATGAAGATGATTATGATGATGATGACCGTAATGAAAATAAAGATGTGATGATGATCAGTATTGATGATAATGATGATGATGATGACAGTTCATGAATTATGATAGTAATGATATGATGACAGCAGTAAAGATAGTAATAATGGCAGAAGTAATCTTAGTAATAACAGTAGTTGGCGAAAAGGAATAAAAATGGTCAATGAATAGAAAGCAAACAGTACTATTGGATGATAATAATGACAGTATCAATAATAAGTGTAGTAATATTAATAATGATAACAGTGGCTGGAAATGAAATGAAATGATCAATGATAAAGGAGCTTGCATTCCTATTTATTAAAAAAAAAGAAAAGAAAAAAGAGAGACCAGGAGAGAAAGAAAATGTGTGTGTGTGTGTGTGTGTGTGTGTGTGTGTGTGTGTGTGTGTGTGGTGTGTGTGTGTGTGTGTGTGTGTGTGTGTGTGTGTGTGTGTGTGTGTGTGTGTGTGTGTGTGTCTGTGTATGTGTGTGTGTGTTTCCACATAGCTACATAGATATACATACACACATATCCACAGGAAAGAGGGAAGAGAAGCTCTTGTAGAGGAAATGGTATATGAATTTAAAAGAAAACCAGATGAAAAAAAGAGAATGGATAAATATCTGAATAAACAATAGATTGATATGACAAATAGAGAGAGTGTAGTGAGAGGGAAAGAAAAATAGCTGTAACTTGTGTGTGAGGCAAATAGTGTAGGGTATGAGGGGAGAAGGGGATGGGTTTATCAAAAAGAAAAGAAAAAGGGGGAGGGAGGGGGGGCAAACATACCAACACCTATACACACATATATACACACACACACACACATAAGTATACTTTTTTTTTTTTTAATAATAAGTTATTGTATATTAGTATTACTACTAGTAATTCTACAGTTATTGCTGGCAATGGGATAAATAATAGTACATAGTGATTATAGGAATAATGGTTACGATAATAATGATAGTAATAATAACAATGACATCAGTATTGTTGATAATAATGATGATCATGATAGCAATGATAATAATACAATATGAGGATAATAAATAGTAATGATAGTAATGATGCTATTATGTAATGCCGGTAATAATAATATTAGGTGGAATGGGGTTGAAATGCTCAATGAATAACAGCAAACAGTACTGTTGGATGATGATAATAATGATAGTAGCAATGATAAGTGTTGTAATGTTAGTAAAAATAATTGTGGCTGGAAAGAGATGAAAATGATTAATAAGTACAAGGCTAACATTCCAAATGGAACAAACAAAACACACACACACACAAAGGGAAGGGGACGGAGGGTGAGTAGATCAATGTAGCAAGTGGAGAGAATCAGCGAGCGTTGGGAGAGGGAAAAGGAAGATAGCTGTAACTTATGTCTAGGTAAACTGTGGGAGGTATGGTAGTAAGCGTGTGTGTTGGTGAAGGATAGTAAGGTAAGGTAATGTTGCTTATAGCCCAGCCGACCGCAAAGGGCCATATCAGGGCTGTCACCGCATTGAAGTCAACTCACAAGTCTGGTGGAGGATATTACGGGCTGGTGTTGCAGAGATGGAATGGTACATACTACTTTTGAATGTTGATGCCTTGAGGGTGGAGAGTTCCAAGTCTGACAATAAGATGAGATTCCTGCATAAGGCGCTCCAAGTTGTCCCTCTGTGCTATAATATATCTCCAGGGTGAGGAAAGTCTGTGGTGGGTAGTGTGACAAGAGTTGGGGGTGGGCATGTGTGGTCCTCTAGGGGAAGGACTCAGATTGTTTTCTCTATTAGAGTTATAGAGAAGTTTATGTATTAAACCTTTACCTCCACCCTCTCTCTTGCTGGTGATGGAAGGAGCAACTTTCTGGTACTAGTCATAAAAGAAAAATTTGTATTTTCTCGGGCCTGTTAAAAAATAATCATGTGTGGCTCAGGAATATTTCTCCTTAAGGTTTGTGCACTTAAAACTAATAAAAGTGCTTGTTGCTCAGAGTGACAGAACTAGGGGTAAGTTCAAACATTCAATAATGTATGAACAACAAACAGCAAGTTAAGTGTACTTTCACACATCAACTTTACTTATGTACACAATCAATAGAACTTCAGTCAAAACAGAGTTTGTTCAGGCTGACTTTTCCTTATGCTATCTCATCATTAATTTAAAAGAGGGAAAGTTCTGGATGAGTTAAGTTGGTGTCCATTTTGATTACTTAGCTGGTTAGCTAGAGAGGTGTGTGGATATTTCTCTGGTTGCTTGTGACTAGTCACCTTCACTTTAGGTAGGCTGATCTGTTTGGACTGCTGTGCTGAGCCAATAGCAGGCAGACCGGGGACAGGGATAGCAACTCAGGATCTGGTCACAAGACAGAACCTGGTTACAGTTAAGTAGCTGATAGTCTGGCTTGGCAAGTCCTCACACTTGCCCTCTGGCTTTCAGTAAATGTGTGAGATCTCAGCCAGCAAAGGATTAGACCAGCATAAATATACCTGCCACAATTGTCAGCATCCAATTTAGTTCTTCACTCAGATTTTGAGTGGATTTTAACAAGTGATAGGAGACAGTAATAAAATGCTAACCAACTGAAGTCAAACAACTCTTCAGTTCTAAGTATGAACTCAGCTGAAGTAACTTAGAACACACTAGGCCCATGCACACCTGTTAATTAGACTTTAGAGTCATCTACTACAATGCATTACGACAATCAACTGTGTTCATAAATCACCTTAACAGTTTTCACCCAGTGTAGGCATACAGTTATCCTGTAAGATGATAGCATTCATTGAATATCTTAACAGAAGGTACTGAGTACTGGCAAAATTGTTAACATAGACTGTTAATCAAACATCATAACAGTTTTTACTAAGTGTGGTAAACAGTTAAATTATTACAACCAAATACTCATTCATCATTTTCATAGATGTCACCAAGCACTGGCATATAAAGTTGTATTGTTAAGCATATGGCATAAGCAATGCATAGTCTCAAGACTTAGAAACTCAGTTTCAGCTTACACTAGTTACAGTTTTTCGGATTGATCAGTGAAACCTGACACAGTATCTCTGAGCAGGAGAGATGAACGTTCCCCAATCTACCTGTTTTTCTTTGCTGGTTCATTGTTGGTGACTAGTCTTGAAGCCTTCTGTGGAGCAGTGAAGAGAGGAAGACTTGGTTTCCCCTTTTTGTGATGCTAAGCTACACATCCGGTCTCTGATGCCTGTTTGACTGGCAGGCTGTCAGAGAAAATGACAGCCAATAATATCACTTTAGAAAAAAAAAAAAAAAAAAAAAAGGGGGGGGGGGGGGGGGGGGGGTAATCTGGCATGGGACAGTCATCTGCCACACCTGCAGTGTGAAAAAAAATGTGGAGATTTGAGAAGACAATCTCTCAGATGTTGGCGGTATGTTTAGCCTCTGTGCGAATGAACAAAGCTACCTTGTCCCCACATTTGAAGCATGTGTAGTTGCCATGACCACGATGAGTGGGGAAGAAATGGGACAGGGGCGGGTCGTTCTCTGAAAAAAAAGGGGGGTGGGGGTGGATAAGACTAAGAGAATCCTTCCCCTCTCCACAATCGGTCGCTGTGCGATGAATGATAAGGGAAGAGAAGACCGGTGCGGGGCTTAATGACTTGCTATACTGTTACGGCAGAGTTCTCGCTCGGTTGTGGTCAGTACCATGCTACCACTATCATGTGTGACTATGAGTCTGCGTGCTTCAAACACACGGCAGTCAGCACGGAGAGTGTGAGAGGCGGAGGAGGTTGAGGCGTGAGGGCAGAGACTGAAAACTGACATAGCTTGGTTATTAATCTTAATTGCCGTTTGTAAGACAGAGAGATAAAGAATGTGAGAGAGAGAGAGAGAGAGAGAGAGAAGGGGGGGGGAGAAAAAGGGGAAGGGGGTTGCAGAGGATGGTGTTGGCTGGCAACTGTCACGTCCACAGGTATCTGTCACAAACAACTCCAAGGTCTATACTGAGGGACAATAGAGAGAAAGAGAGAGAGGACAATGTGATCTGTACTGAGCTTTATCCTACAGGATAAAATCAGGAATGGGTGATGGGGCAGGGGGTGACAGCGCACGCTTACACACACACACACACACACAAACTGTAATTTGCTCTCTCACAAACAACTTAATTTTGCTACTTTGTTATAATGAAATGCCTGGTGTATATAAACAAAAATGTCATAAACTCTACACCCACCCACTCCATACAAAAGCAAACCAAAAAAAAGATGCACACACCATCAGGATCAATTCCACATTTCCACAGAATACACTTAAACAAATGTGCAGACCTACTAGCTCCAAGCGCCAGGGAATAACAGATTGAAATATTCAAACTGCATGTTAAAACTCAGAACCTAAAACTTACTGCTAGTAGCTCTATGACTGCAACATCATGGATATTTTTGCACACTGTAAGATATTGACTTAAAGTGGACAAACAGACAAAATAAACACTCAGACAAAATAAACACTAACGCAGATTCGAAAACAAAATCTCAGTATATAAATAAACATCACAAACAGCCATATATACAGTAAAATGATATAAACCTTTCAAATACACCAGCCGCCGTGGCGAAGTGGTTAGCGTCGCAGAATCCCGGCTGGGAGGTCGTGGGTTCGAATCCCATCAGAGTCATGTGGGTTTTTCTGCCCCGCCCGGCTCCTACCCAGAGTTGAGTTTGCTGCGGACTCAGTTGGGAAGACTGGGACCACACAGTCGAGTTTCATCCATTAATGGATGCGTTTCTGAGAGTGTTGCTCAAATTTCCTGACCAACACTGCAGGTGCCTGTATCTCTCAGGCCTGGTTGACGCCAGGGATATGTTATGAAAGGAAGCGTAGAGTACAGCCCTGTCATGTAGTCTCAGACCGAGATGGAAATCCGTGGCATCATCCTGGTCATCCTCATTCTCATCGATCAGCATTAAAAAAAACAAAAATGTCTCAAGTTCTGTGGCCCTTCATGCCCTGCTCTCATGGTGACCTCAATTTCGATGTCCTCTCCATGTCTGTGGCCTTGGTTTGGTTCCGTCGGGGTCACCAGTATCGGCAAGTCCATGGGGGCTGTTGTTGGACGGACTTGGTGGCGCCCTCCGGAGGGAGAGCTCACTCACGCTGGCTCCACAACTAAGCAATTATTGTAGTGGGGCTTAGTAGGTGGTGTCCTGTGTATGTTAGATCAGAACAGGCGCCACTGAACACCACCGAAGTGACTCGGCAGCAGTGCAGTGTCTCCTCGGGTGGGTTGCCTCTTGGCGGCTTGACACTGACTGCTTCCTGTGGATTGCTGGTGCTGGGGCTGCGGAGGGGCTGACCGGGCTGTGGCTGTGGACGGGGTGTCCGAATGTGCGGCGTGGGTGCACTACCTCTGAGGTGGGATAAGATAATGTTGCTTATAGCCCAGCCGACCGCAAAGGGCCACATCAGGGCTGTCACCACGTTAAAATCAACTCACCAGTCATTTAAAAAAAACAACAACAAAAAACAACTTTCACACATCTCGTTAAATGACATCGTCTACAAACGCACCAGAAACTTTGTTAAAAATCTTTCTGCCGTAAAATCTTAAATCAGATGAAAAATGTTAATCTCTCTCAAAAACTCAAGGATGACATCAGGCGGGACATCCCTGAACAGGATCTTCATGGACTCCGCTGTAAAATGTTTGTTGCTCACATCGTGCAAGTCCCAACACTCTAAAAGAACATGTTTCATTGTGAGTGGCGCATGACATGGAATGCACCACGGAGCTTCTTCACTCTTTAAAAGGTAAGAATGGGTTAAAATACGAATGGCCGGTGTGCAGCCGGCACAGAACCGTTTCCTCTTTACGACCACCCGACGTAGATGGGAGGAAGTCCTTAAGGTTTGGACGGATCTGAAAGAGTTTGTTATTCGTCTGTGTGTTCCAATCCTCCTGCCAGAGGTCTCTCACATAATCGTTAATTTTGGGTTTCACATCTGAGCAGGGGATATAAGTGTTGGACAGTTTCTCTCTTGTGGCATTCTTGGCTAAACGATCAACCATTTCGTTCCCGCCGATGCCAACATGACCAGGAACCCAAGCAAGAGTAATGTTGTAACCGTCCGCCTTCAACTTGCTAAAAAGTTCAAAAAAAGTAAAAGTTCTGGATGCTGAAGGTTGCGGCCAGCTATGGCCTCCAAAGCTGACAGCGAATCCGACAGAACCAGAAAGTCCCTCTTCGAAGAATGGGAGATTATCTTCAAAGCCAGTACCAGAGCAGTAAGTTCAGCAGAATAGACAGAAGCATCTGAATGAATATGTTCCAACAGTATCTGAGAAGGAGCGCCAGGGCAGTAGGCTGCACAGGCCACTCCATCTTCAGACTTGGAACCGTCAGTGAAAACTTTTTGACAGGATGGGAATTTGGAACAGAGCTCAGCATACAAAGCCTTGTACGCCAGAGAGCTGGTAGACTCTTTGCGAAAAGCTGCAAGATCGAAACGAATCTCTGGTGTGAAAAAGGTCCACGGAGGTTGATCCGGAAACTTGGAAAAATCCGACACAACTCCCAGGTCTAGACCTGCATTCCGCACTTGAGGCTGCATACGAAGACCAAACGGCGGAATACATTTAGGGTTGTTTTCAAACTTACTTTGGAACGGAGGATCAAAGACACAGTCATAGGCAGGGTTTTCTGGTTCCGAGAACAGTCGGATATAATAATTTAACGACAGTTTCAGCCTGCGGTTGGACAATGAAGGTTCACCCGCCTCTGCGTACAAGCTGTACACAGGGGTGGTGCGGAACGCTCCAAGACAGAGACGAAGCCCTTGATGGTGGATAGGGTCCAAGAGTTTGAGGTAGACGATCTTGCGGAGCCGTACACAGCACAACCGTAGTCCAGTTTGGAACGGACCAGGGCTCTGTAGAGGTGCAGCAAAGTTTTCTTATCAGCGCCCCAGTCGGTGTGCGCTACGACCCGCAGAATATTCAGTGCTTTCTGGCAAGCAGTTTTGAGGTTTTTGATGTGGCTGAGAAAGTTCAGTTTCTGGTCAAAAATGATTCCCAGAAACTTGGCCTCTTTAACAGCTGGAATGGGAGATTGCCCTACTTGAAGTTCGGGATCTGGAAAAAACTGACGGAAATTATGGAAGTGAATACACTGCGTCTTTGTTGAAGAAAAGGTGAAACCGTTTTCATCCGCCCATCGATGGATTTTATCCACGCAAAGCTGGAGCCTGCGCTGGACACTCGGGTACAGGCTTCCAGTTGCGTAGACAGCGAAATCATCCACAAACAATGAGCAGTCTGAACCCTGCTGAACTGATTGAACAATGTTATTAATCTTGATGCTAAAGAGGCAGGAGACAGTATGCTCCCCTGTGGACACCCAACTCCTGCTCATGGACATCAGAGAGAGTAGTGCCAACCCGGACCTGAAACTGTCGTTCCGCCAAAAAATTTTGAATGAAAAGCGGAAGATGACCTCGAAAACCCAGATCGTGGAGATCATGAAGTATCCCCGACTTCCAGGTGGTATCGTAGGCCTTCTCCAAGTCAAAGAAAATTGCCACTGCATGCTGCCTGTTCAAAAAAGCGTTCCGAAGAGTAGATTCCAGACGAATCAAATGGTCAAGGGTTTAGTCCGATGTTTGCGGAAACCACACTGTTCTTTCGCCAAAAGGCCATCGGTTTCCAGTTTCCATATGAGCCTAGCATTGACCATTTTCTCCATCAATTTGCAGACACAGCTGGTCAAAGCTATGGGACGGTAGTTTGATGGATTAGAAAGATCTTTTCCAGGTTTGGGGATGGGAATAATGAGGGCTTTCCGCCAAGAGGGTGGAAAGAAACCTGTAGTCCACACATGGTTGTATACCTGTAGCAGTATGTTCAGACCTTCTTGCGGAAGATGTTTCAACAGTTGATAATGAATTTCATCCATACCTGGAGAGGAATCGCTGCAAGAGAGTAAGGCAGATTTCAGCTCGTTTAACGTGAAAGGAAGATTGTAGTCTTCCATATTGTCTGACGAAAAGTTGCAGGGTGATTTTTCTTTAAGGGCTTTGTTTTGACAAAAGTGGCTGATTTGTTAGAAGAGGAGGAATTCTTTTCAATGGTTGAAGCCAGCAGATTAGCAACTGCTTTTTTGTCTGTTATTAAAGAGTCAGAAAACTTGAGATGGTTCACAGTGGGACAGGTGTTCTTCCCTTTGATTTTTTTAATGATGTTCCACACTTTTTTCTTGGAAGTTTTCGATGTCAGCCTGGAGCAGAAACTTCTCCAGGACCGATGTTTACTGATTTTAAAAGTGTGTCTCGATTTGGCACGGAGTTTTGATGGGCTCGAGCGTTGGGACCCGAAGGTCGTTGGTATACCTGATGCTGAGCCCATTTTCGAACTTTGGAAATTTGTTGGCAGTCTGAATCAAACCAGGGTGTTTTTTGGCATTTGAAATTTATCGGAAGACACTGGAATACAAGCTTTAGCACACTTGATTACAGTGTTAGTCAGTGATTCTGCTGGGTCCGGACTCTGAAGAAAATCAGCGTCCTGGAAAGCCTTAGAAATAGTGGCTGCAAATAGATCCCAGTTTGCTTTCTTATAATTTAAATGTTGAGAGACAGAGACGTGTTCAGTCATTACAGGTTGTAGAAGGACAGGGAAATGGTCACTTCCGTGCAGATCGTCATGGACAGACCACTCATAGTCCAGGACCAGCGAGGGGTCACAAACCGACAAATCTAAACACGAAAGTGAACCTGTGGAAGAGTGGAGGTAAGTTGCGGATCCGTCGTTCAGACAACACAAATCCAAATCCGAAAGGACATCCTCAATTAGCAGACCTCTGGATGACGAACTGACACTACCCCAATGAGGATTGTGACCGTTAAAGTCACCCAACAGCAAAAAAGGTCGAGGAAGTTCACCTATCAGACTGACAAGGTCCTGACGACAAACCGGGACAGAAGGAGGTAGATAAAGGGAACAGATTGTCACAGTCTTGTGGAGCGTGACTCTCACAGCTACAGCTTGAAGGGAGGTAGACAGAGCGACAGGACTATACAGCAGAGTTTTGTGTATGAGAAGGGCAACACCGCCCGACAGTCCCAACGTGGATGGTTGTGCAGGTTTTGAAAGAATAGTAAAGCCAGAAAGAGTAAAGGTCTTCTGGCTTTGAATTTGAGTTTCCTGAAGAGCCACGACGGAAGGTTTTATAGATTGACACAGAAGCTGCAGCTCCTCAAAGTTGGAATATAGTCCACGGATATTCCAATGGGATATTGTACTATCCATGGTGCAGAGGGCGAAAAGGAGAGATATCAGGTCATCTCCTCATCAACATCTGTGTCCAATGGAGTGAATTTATTTTTTAGTTTCACAGAACTGTGTTGGTCTTCAGACCTGCTGGCAGACTTGCCAACAGGTGAAGAAGGTCTGGATTTGGGAGACGGTGGAGGTTTCTTCCTCATCTCCACCATCTCCACGCTGGGTTGAACTCCCTTGCCCGCACGGGCACTGGACAGTGGAGTTCGAGGGGGAATTGCTGGTTTTTTAATCTGCCCAGCAGCAGATGTTGTAGACTGCTGGGCAGTCTGAGGGGTGGCGGATTTTTTGCCTCCACCAGGGGCAGTCACTTTGGGTTGGAAGGTGGTGGACCTGCTTCCACCAGAGTTGACAGTTCTTCCTTGCAATGTCTTAGAAAACGTAAAGTCATCAGTCTGGCAGCAGACTGACCGAGTAGGAACTGTTGGAACTTTCTTAACGGCCGAAGCATACGAAGAAGCTGTCGGCGTCTGACTGCCCACAACCTGTTTCCGGGCTTCAAAAAAGGAGATCTTCTTTCTGTTTTAACTCTTTGTATTGCGGATTCCTGGATCCAAAGAGGACAGTTTCGTGAAGAGGAGGGATGGTCGCCACCGCAGTTTGCACAATGTGCCGGATCTTTACACGGCCCATCATGGGTTGCCTTGCAGCAAATACCGCACACCTCCTGCCCAGAACAACGGTCTCTGACATGGCCAAACTTCTGGCACCTGAAGCACCTCAACGGGGACGGAACATATAACTGAACCCGGACAATCAGGTAGCCGACTTTGATGACCGGAGGCAGCACAGGGTTGCAGAAGGTCAGAAAGAGGGTGTTGGTGGCCACTCTTTCTGCACCCTTCTTTACTGTCACCCTGCGCACCTCCGTCACACCCTGGGACGCCAGCTCCGTTTTGATCTCTGCCTCTGAAACACCTGATAAATCCCTGCAGCGAATCACTCCTTTCGATGAATTTAACTGTTTGTGGGGAGTCACCCTGATCTCCCTGTCCACTAATTTTGTTGCCTTCAGCAGCTGTTCAGATTGTTTTTGTGATTTACATTGAATTAGGAACGAGCCGTTCCTCAACCTCTTGATGGACCGAGGGTCACCTGCTAAAGCTTGAAAGCCCTTCTGTATGGCGAAAGGGCTCAGAGCTGAAAGGGGTCTTTCCTGCTCCGTCCCTTCCATCACGAGCCAGGAAGCCCAGAATCCTGTCCTCTGTCGTACCTCCGTATCCGAATCGCTATCTGAATCAAAATTCCCTGAAATAGGGGATGCAGCCTTCCTCTTCTTTTTGGGGGGGGAAGTTTTTAGAAAAAGCCATATTTATTGTAATATTTTTCATCTCCCCTTACCCACCCACCTTGGAGTCCAACTAAGGGGCCAGGGCCAAGAAACCAATGTCTTGACCCTTCCAGGCTTTGGGAGAGATATACGACAAACAGAAGCCACCAACCCTATCCCCCCTGATCATGCTCAACTCCCGGGAACAGAGAGCTGAGCACTGCAGGGGTTTACTTGGCCAGCAGGGGAACTGTCTGTCTTGACCCAGCCCCAAGAAGGGGAGCCGATTAGTACACCCGGGCCAAAGTGTACTTCCTGTCTAGGAGAGGTCCGAGCCAAAGTGATGTGTTGAGAGCGCTGGCCCTCTCAATCACCAGGATCTCATTCCCTCCGACACAGGTCGCACCGCACGGCAAACGCGGCGGATCTTAAGGAGACCACAGAGAGAAAAGGAGTGTGGAAAAGAAGAATTGAAGGGGAGACGAAGATAGAAAAGGGCCAAATAAGGAAGGCAGGAAAACAAGAAAAAGAGAAAGGCGGGTTACTCTTAGTCAGGATCCTCACCCTTAGCCTATCTGACATGGGAAGCCCTACCAGGGGCATCAACTCCTTACCACGTTACGCTTAGGCCAGGCAGCATCTCAACTTCACAGGCCTAGAAGCAGTTGGAAAAAACCAGCCTATCTCCAAGTATTGATGCCCCCGCCAGCAAAGCCTAAGGGATCACTGGACCGCGCAAGCCCTCCGACCACGACAAGGTCGCAACCCCCGGAGGGACCTCTGAGGTGGCACAGAGGTTGGGACAGTACAAAAAAAAAAAAGAAGAAAAAAACAACAACAAACAAACAAACAAAAACTTTCAATACAGATGACATAGTATAACATTATGTTTCTCAATTACAGCATAATACTATGATGACAGAGGAGTTGTTGGCCTGCGCTTGTTTTTTTCCCCCACTATTAGATTGTTCGTCTTTGTATTTGTCAGACTTTATTCAAGTTTAAAAGGCTGTGCCAGTCTTGAATAAAAGTTACTTTGTGTCAGGTTTTCTTATGGGAGCAAAAGTTACCCTACTTGTTTACTAAATATACACACTTAAAATGTCCAATTAAATTAAAGTTAAAACATCACAGATTAAACAGAATGAAGAATGAAAAAAAGCTCTAACTTACTAAGTAACTGGGAAAAACAATGATTTACAAGCTAAATAAATGAATTTAACTTGATAAATGAAATTCAATGAAATCTGTAAATAATAAACAAATTTAAAAAATGAATAAATAAATAAATAAACCAGTCCTGTGTCTCTATGATGAATCCTGTTAGGAGGCAAATGAAGGAGGATAAGCAGAGAAGTGGATGATGGAGGGAGGGGGTGGAAGTTAAGAGAGGTCTCATACACACACACAACACACTAACATGCACAGCTCACAACCATCTTCATGTTCAGGAGCAGAGTAGTTGTCTAGCCCAGTGCACACAGTTACAAGTACACCAACCCCACCCCCCACCCCCACAACCCATTTAATCCCTCCTGTATACTTTTTAGTGCCTGGCAGAATTTCTGAAGTTGCAAGTGTCAGATCAAGCCAGCTGTTTATACCAGTCCAATGATAATGTCCGGTTTCAGGTTGTGAATCAGATTCAGAATTTCTGCCCTTCTTCCTTTTGCAGACTGGAATTTCATATTTATGACCCAATGTGGTCAATTTTCCATTTGTCCTCTTGACTGGCACGAGTGGATGGAGGTGTGATAATGTTGGAAAAGACAGTCTGTTCTGGTGACAGCAGATGGGAGCAGAGGCAGGTCAGGAAAGGTGGAGACTGACCGATCAACCTCATGCAAATCAATAGTTCAGTCCACATGTCAATTATTAGATTACATCAAGACTGAAAAACTAAAATTGCCATCCCTAAGGGCTAAAGACAGTGTAAGAATGATTGCATGGTTGATAAATAAATGCCTTCAAATGTTTCCTGTGCAGAAACTAAAAAAAATTCTTCCAAATGTCAGCCTATTTTATAACCCACAGCAATGAACTAAAAACATTAGATTTAGAGTAACCCACAGCAATGAACTAAAAACATTAGATTTAGAGTAACTATATACTGGATACTAAATGGTTTCCGTGTTGAAGCTCCTAGGAGCTTGTTCACAGGTCCTTTTCCACTAGTACAACTGATTTGTCATGTGTGGTACAAAACTTCGACAGTTGTAGCTAATAGTAACAGACAGGGTCAAACTTTGCAGGAAGCTCCTTCCAGTGTGCGTCGAGCCTGTTCTTGAAAGCATTGACTGATGGGGCTGTGACCACACTGTTTGGCAGGCTGTTCCAGGTGGCGGTCACACGCTGTACGAAGAAGCAGACTCTGATGTTGAGCCTGCAGTGTGATCTTTCCAATTTCAGGCTGTGTCCTCTTGTATCTCTGCCTTGGAAGTAGTTGAACTGGGGCGGTTGGTCAGGCACAGGCCGTGCGTATACTTGTACATGTCGATCCTATCCCCCCTGAGACGGCGATGTTCGAGACTAGGCAGGTTCAGTGCAGCCAGGTGCTCTGGGTATGGCTTTTCTTTCAAGGATGCAATGAGTTTGGCCTCTGAACATCCTCCAGCTCGCAACACACTGCCTTATGCCGGGGTTGCCATGCTGTGTGCCCATATTCGAGAATCGGGTGAACTAGAGACTTGTATAGCTGGATGAAGACAGCAGGGGTGAGGACGTCAAATGATCGTCGGATGACTCCAATGATTCGGTTTGTTTTTGCAGTTGCTTGGTTTATGTGGTTCTTGAAAGTCAGCCCTTTGTCGATCAAGACGCCAAGATCCTTCTCCACCTCACTTTCTGCTAGCTCCACCACAGTCTGTTCCCCCTGTGCATCCTGGCCTCTCATGTAGTATTTCCTGTCCGTCTTCGGGTTCCCCACTCTCAAGATAGAGCACTTCTCAGGATAGAACCGCATTTGCCAGTTCGCCGACCACTCGTGAAGGCGATCCAGGTCGTCCTGCAGTGTTGCCATGGCCGTATCGTCGTTCCTTGCGCAGACCTTTGTGTCGTCAACAAATAACTTGATGTGGCTCTGGACATGCCGAGGCAGATCGTTTATGTACATGAGGAACAGTACTGGGCCAATGACGCTGCCTTGTACGATGCCGCTTGTCACCTCTCCCCTCTCTGACTTCACGCCGTTGACACAGGCTTCCTGCGACCGGTGGCTCAAGAAGTCCTGGATCCACTGAAGGATCCCTTGATTCCGTAAGCTTCTACTTCGGCTACAAGCCTACGATGTGGGACGCTGTCGAACGCCTTCATGTAATCCATATAAATCGCATCGACTCCTCCTCCAGCATCCAAGGCCTCCGTCCAGATGTCAAGAGCGTCAAGCAGCTGCGTCACGCATGATCTCCCCTTGTGAACCCATGCTGTTCTTGGTTGATGAGGTCGTTTTGCTGCAGGTGTCCAATGATGTGCTCACGAACAAGCACCTCCATCTGCACAGTACTGCAGTAATTTTCCAACACTGATAAACCTAGAAGAGTAGAACAAACTTGAACCAGTATTAAAAGCCTCCTACAGTCTTTGAATCCGAAATTTACTTAAAATGCAGTATCCCATGGTCAAATGTTTTGAGCATTTGTCTGGATTAGTGGATGAGCTCCACCTTTGATCATGCTGTGCCCTGGATACAGTTAATCTCTGACGGTTCATTGACCCTACTGTTTATTCAATTATTGGCTATGGTACGTTTTATGCATCGACCAAAGTGGCATGATCATTTGAAAGGATGCATAAACTGAGTACAGAGGCCGCTAGTTTTAGTTGTCCTAAAATCGTTATCCTGTTCCTGATCCTTCCGCCCATACAGTTCATCTGCGCTAGGCCCCTAACTGAAAGTGGGAAGACGTGGGTGGCTGCTCGGTACGGTTGGCATTAATTGGGGTCCAAGTGAATGCAAAATCCTAGTTTTCAGAGAACCCCTCTCTCTCAATTCTATGTCGATCTCGTTAAATAATTCGCGCTCTCATGAAGTGAAGTCATTCAGTCCGTAGGAGCGCCGAACTTAACGAAGTCGACACAAGCATGGGGGATGGGGGAGGGAAGGGGGGCTTCTTAAACAAGAACTTTGCGGAATGCAAAGTCTATGTTCGAGCCGTGTGTGTGTGTGTGTGTGTGTGTAATCCAATATTGCGATTGCCGAATGTGGAAAGCTTCAGTAAGTCCATATAGGCCTAGCCTATACGAGAAGTGAAGATGCCTTCTGATCAGTAAAATGTACCGAGTAACAAACCATTAATCCAAGATTATAAAATTAAACGTACTTACCAATGAAATGCCCAAATAACACCTAAAGTAAGTGGCGCGGGACTGATGTACTCAAACAAAATCATCAGGGAAAGGACGTTAACCATTAAGTTTGTGTCAACAAGATTGTGTCCCCTGGACTTAAAACTTGAGAGCGAAAATAAAATGGACGACAGGGCTGCCAAATGAATACTTCTTCTTCTTCTTCCTAAAATACTGGTTCACTCAAAAACGAGTAGGTCACCAGCGCGCATGTTAAAAAGTAAAATAAAATAACATAAAATAATGCGACTCAGACTGTTGGCCCCTGGAGCAAATTTGGCAACAAGGGGTCGCATTCGATATTCAAGAAGTTAAAAGCAATGGCCAAATTCAGGCCCAGGTAACAGTAAAATATCTGGGGAAGTAAAAATAGAAAATCGTCAATATGCAGATCTCAAAACTGTCGTATCAACCTGTCTTTTAAATGAGATTGCATTTGTGGCAATCTTGATGGCACCCGGCAGTGAGTTCCACAGCCGTACAGAACTGGGATAAAAAGAATGTAAGTGGCTGTCAATATTTGATGCAGGTATGGTAGAACATTGACCGCCACTCCTGGTGCTACTTTTATTCAATACTAGTTGTTCCATTGGAATATCAATTACTTTAGCTCTGCCTTTGAAGAAGATGTTAAGTTTGATAAAAGCTCTTCTCTCTTCTAAGGGTTTCCATTCTAATTTCCTCATGTTCTTCCTAGTATTCCCCTTTTCTCTGATGTGGTTCCCTGTTACGAACCGTGCTGCTCTCTTCTGAATCTTTTCGAGGTTATCAATGTCCTTTAGATGGTAAGGATCCCAAACTGAGCAACCATATTCCAGTACTGGTCTAACCAGTGTTTTGTAGCAGTCGTCTTTAACCTTTTGGGGGCAGTCATTGATATTCCTGTATAAGAAAGCTACGATGTTATTTGCTTTCTTACATACTAAATTGTAATGTTCTTTCCATTTGAGACGACTATCTATAATCACGCCTAAATATGTTGCAGCATTAGTTTCTTTAAGAATAGTATTATAAATAGAATAATCTGATCTAATTGGTGAGCGTTTGTTACATATACGCAACACTTGGCACTTTTGGGGATGAAATTCCATTTTCCAAGTTCTTTCCCACTCTTGTAAAGCGTTTAGATCTTCTTGTAGAATGCGTGTATCATTCTTGCTTCTGATTGTTCTATATACTAAACTGTCATCTGCAAAAAGCCTTATAGTAGTTCCAGGAGAGAGATTTCTACTTATGTCATTTATATAAATTAAGAAAAACAAGGGCCCCAGAACAGTTCCCTGTGGTACACCTGACAAGACTGGTTTACAATGGGATGACGACCCTTCCACAACAACTTACAATAAAGTCAATAAAGTTGTGAGCATCGACTTCCTGATGTTTATCAGGCAGAAATTAATAAAAATCCAACAACGAATGAAATAATCTGGGAAGGAGGGGATCGTACGAAACTACAGCCCCAGGTTCAAGATCAACGGATTTTGCGGAAAGAGCTGAAGCCGCTGCGCGCAGTTATTTCCCCTATCTAGTCTACCCACTGCTCGCTTCGGTCAGTGAGAAAGAAGAAACATGCCTTGATGTGCGGCAATGTATTGCTCCGGAAAGGACAATAAGAAGGAAAGAGACACTGAAATCCCTTTTCACATTTGAGTGCAACGTTTGCTTTGTTTATTTCGTTTAGTTATCCGATAATAAAAAAGATTTTTGACCGCCGATCTTCTGTCAACAATACAAACTATCTTTGAGGATGCTCAGAAGATTTGAAAAAAACAAAAAAAAAATAAATAAATAAAAACCCACCTCTTCAACTCTTCAACGTTTCAGTCATAGACCGTCTTTAGGACTGATGACATAAAACGAAAGACAAGTGATATTAGACGGGGAGGGGGGAGGGGGGGAGGGAGGGGATCGGGAGGAAGAGGAGGGGGGGGATCGTATTGTGTGTTTATGTCTCTTTGATAAGGGGGAGAGAAAAAAGTCAGAAAAATGAGCATTAACCAAAATTACAATCAACTAGTCTATAACAAATATCCTACAGGACTATGAAGTAAACATTTCGCAATATTAAACAAACTAGTAGCATTTTGAAAACGCCTTCAATACGATTTTCAGAAATCACTGGTCTCAACCTCTGACATTCAAAAATGATGTGCTTGCTAGAAATTGGTTCACCACATAAACATCTAAGATAGCGAACTAATCTGTCTGAATTTGATTACGCCAGGTGTGATTCAGATTCAGATTCAGATTCAGATTCAGTCATTTATTGTCTTTAAAAAACTGTAACAGGTTTTATATGACACAAAGAATAGTAGTAGTAGTAATAATAATAATAAATTAAATTAACTAACAACAAATAACGAAGCGTTAGATGTATGAAACTCGATAGCTATAATACGAATTTTTTTTAAATTTATTTTACTTTTAAACATCTTGTTCTTGCTTGTATTTGTTTCTGTCTATTAACAACTGCTGAACTGCTGACACTCATACACATATTTTGCAACCTCGCTGATAACATTGTCATTCGATATTAAATTGGTGGGCAACGCATTTTGTATTTTGTACTTGTCTTCAACACGTTTTAAAAAGTGTTTTCTTAAATCCTTATATTTAATACAATTATCTAAGAAATGGATTTCATCCTCAACTATATTACACTTCATACATAATCTTCTTTCTCTTGGCGTTTTAGTATATCTGCCTTTTTCTATTTGTAGGTCATGACAAGAGATTCTTAGTTTACATAATGATTGTTTTTGGTGAAACGTTATGAAAGGATTTGCTAGGTATGGTTCCATTCTATAATCTCTAGTGATGCTATTGTAAAATTTAAGCTTTGATTCTGTTTGTGACTTTCTTTTCTTCCAAAATGATATGTATTCAGTTTTCAATTTAGTTTGCACTACATGGCACAATTTATTAATACTAAAAGTATGCTGGTTATTCCAAACATGTTCCAATCCAATTAGGTGAAGAATGTGTTTAACAAATTTAAACCAAAGTGTTTGGTAAGTTTCATTGTTTAACATGCTTGTGTATATCATTTTGATAAGAGTGTTGTCTTCAGAATCCAAAATATGGTACCAGAACTTTATAATCTGATGAATTATTGTTAAACTAATTGGTGAACTTCCAAGCTCCCCAACAACAGCCAAGTTTGTAGCTTTTTGTGGACACCTAAGACTTGCTTAAAAAAACTTATGTTGGGTATGCTCATGAGGTAATCTATTCGAGAGGCACTCATTAAATATGTTTTCTAGAGTGAAATTTTCACTTAATTTTATGCAATAAGGTAACCATACATCTGCGCCGTACATTAATATTGGTGACACAAGACTATCAAATAATTTTAAAACAATTTGAAAATTAATATTTTCGTTTCTAAACGTTCTTTTTAGGGTATACGTTGCTTTGTTGCCTTGCTTACTAAGATGTTCTGCTGCCATGTCAAGTTTTCCTGACTTATGAAAAATTATTCCCAGATATTTGTATTGTTCTGCTGTTTCAATGAATTGTGTACCACATTTAAAAAATACTCGAGTTTTGGGTTCTGTTTTAGAAAATATTATTACTTTAGTTTTTTCAATGTTAATTTGCAAGCCCCACTCTCTACAATATAAATGTAATTTATCTAATTTTATTTGTAAACCTTGCTTAGATGTTGCGACGAGTATAAGATCATCTGCGTATAACAAGGTAGATATACACGTATTACTTGAAGGATCTAATGTTGGTGAATCAACATGTGGAATCCAGGTTGTTAAATCGTCTATAAACATGTTGAATAATGTTGGACTTAACGAGTTTCCTTGCAAAATTCCTCTTCGTATACAAACTGAATGGCAACTTCCATTTTTTCCATCAGAGTAGATTTGTGTATTTGTGTACATGTTTTTAACCAAATTAAAGCATTTACCGTTGATGCCAAATCTTTGTAATTTCATTAATAATCCTTTGTGAGAAATATTATCAAATGCTTTCTGAAAATCGACAAAACATGCATATAATCTTCCAGTACGCGATTTCAATGTGTGGTCTACTATACTCTTTAAAATAAAGATATTGTCCGTAGTTCTATGGCCCTTTCTAAAACCTGCTTGTTCCTTAGAATAAAGAATTGTTTGATTCTAAGTACATGTTTATTCTATTGTTTAGTATTTGACATAAGACATTACTTAATGAACAATTAAGTGTGATTCCTCTGTAATTGTTGGGGTTCGATTTGTCTCCTCCTTTATAAATAGGAACTGAAATGCCTTTTTTCCATAAATCTGGATATTGGCCAGTTTGTAAGATTAAATTAAATATATTTTTCATTGTAGGTAATAGCTCTGAAATCCCTGCTTTTAGGAATTCATTTCTTATTCCATCTATTCCTGGTGATTTGTTATTCTTTAATTTCTTAACAGTCTTTATAATTTCTGTATCGGAAATCTCATAATCTACATTAATATCATTCAAACCTGCTTTCATATCTTCCATATTTTGATTATCATTTGTGACAACATTTTCTTGGTTCTCTAGTTCAACTTCTTTTCCTATTAATTTTTCGAGATGCGTGATCCATTTTTTAACAGGCAGTGAGTGTGTCTGTTCTTGAGTCTCCATGGTTTGTAATTCTTTCAAGGTTTTCCAAACTTTATTTGGATTTTCAGACAAGTTTTTGTTTAATAAAGCTAATAACTTAGCTTTGAATATTTTCTTCTTTTTCTTTATCATTTTGTTGTATGCTTTCCTTGCAATGAAATATTTCTGGTGAAGTATTTTGTTAAATGGGTTTCTGTTTAAAGCGTTTAATAAAGATTTGGTTTCTCGACGATGTGATTTGCATTCCTTGTCAAACCATTTTTTATTCTTTCTTTTCCTTTTCTTCCATGTTCTTGTTATTTTGTAGGTAATACTTTGTTTACCCGCATCATGTAGCATTTGTGTGAGTTCTTTAACTACATTATTGACAGTTTTGGAAGAATTGATAGGTTTTTTATCGTCTAATGCGATATTATTGTTTATAGAATTCAAACGCATTTTCATTTCTGGAGATATTAGTGCTCGTTGAAGTTTTATATCGGATTTCTCATCCCAAAAGAAAATAACATTTTCATCCTTAATTTGATGAGATTTGATGTCTGCACCTGTTTTGGGGTTAGTTGCAACTCCGTATCATTTGGGATACCTTGATTAATTCTTATCGATATTGGGCAGTGGTCTGAATAATCTGTTAGATCATGCACTTTCATGTCACTTATGTCCTTCAATAGATTCTGGGAACATAGGAAATAATCTACTACACTACATCCGTTTGATGTAAAGCAAGTATATCGTCCTTGTAGATCACCCAGTGTTCTGCCATTTAGAATACACATATTACAGTCAATACATAGGGATGAGAGTCTTTTCCCATGTTTATGAACGTGTTTATCCATGGAGCATCTATGTGCTATATTATTGAAAGGATAATCTTCGGGTAAAGAATACATATTATTTTCTCTTTCCATTGTAATATAATCAGAAATTGTCCCTGATCTCGCATTAAAGTCTCCACATAAAATTACCTGTTCATTACTATACGAAAATTTTATGAGATCAGCTTCAATATTGTCCCATATTTTAACTGTGTGATCTTTTCCAAAAGATGAATTTTCTGGCGGTATATATACACTGCCGATATAAATAGCTCTAGTTTTTATCTTAATTTTTAACCAGACTATGTCACTATTATTTTGAGGTAATATATTAACAAATTTCCGTAAATGCTCCTTGATAAAAATTGAAATGCCCCCTGAAGCCTTCTGGGCCTTTGCTCTTTTGGGACGGCAATAATGTATCGCAGGGGCAAAATTTGGTAATTGTGCTTTGCTACACGAATCTTTGTCTAAGTGAGTTTCTTGTATAAATATGATATCGTATTTTGATATCATTTCGATAGCATTATTCTCTTCAAATTTATTAATTTTTTCACCATTAATTGTCTCCTTAAATCCTTTTATGTTCCATGAAACAATTCTTATATCTTCAAGTCTCATTGTATTTTAATTGGAGTGTTTATGTGAAAGTTTTATTATCTGTTGCCATTGTCTGCTTGGTTTTCCCATCCTTTGTTGTAGAACTGTGTATAACGAGTGTCATGACGGTGAAAACCATGGTGTGGTCTAGTTTTGTGATGGTGGTCGTACACTTCTCTACTTCTTTTGTTGAAATCTCCAAGTGTCTTCCCTTCATGGTAGTACTGCGAGTTGTATCCGTCTTCTTGAAGTTTGTACCCATGGTGGTGGTCGTTCCTGCGTCTGAAGTCGGGTTTTCTCGTTTCTTCTGTTACTGAGGTCTGCAGGTTTTCTTCCTTCATTCTGGTGTCCAGCACTGATACGTATTTCATGATGTCCTTGCCTGTAGTATGGTTTCAGTCTCTTTGAATTCAAATCTGTCTCTTCTTCGACCCACGTATTTCATGGTTCTGTCGTCTTCAGTGCGAAAGTGATGATCAAAGCGGTTTGAGTGTAGTCCATAACCACGAGATGGACTATTTTCTTCATACTCGCTCCCTTTGTAGAGCTTGGAGGTACTTCTGTTGTAGCTTAAATTCTGAACCGTTCTGGGTTCCTGGTTGTTCCTCAATGTGTTGCTTCTTATATCACCAGAGGTGCCATCCAAAGAAATTGTCAACGTTTGTTGATTTCGTCTTGGTGTACTTGGAGATTTTCCACTGTCGAGTCGATGCTTTCTTCTCCCATTTTCATTATAGCTTTCATGTAGGAGAGGTTTGTAGAGGTCTGGATTCTGGTGATCTTTTTGTCTGTAGCGGCTTCCCCCCCTGTCTTCATGATAGTTTGTAGATTTGTAAAAATTCCAATGTCTAGTTTCATTCAATTCCTGTCGTTTATGCGTTTGTGTGTCATATAACCCTGCAGTATATTTTCCATTCTGTTGTCTGCTAAGTTTATGCCCGCTTTGGTTCATTTGTTCTTTTTCATCCTCTGTGCTGTACGTTTCGGGTTTTTTTGGCGATTCCCTCCTTGGCGTCTTTTTGGCCGAGTTTTGACGTTTCACGTCATTGAATGTTCGTTTGGCTTGTTTCTTGTGTTTTGTTTTTTCCCATACAAGGGAATGAGCATGACGTCCAATGTTGCCAGCTAACAGACCTGAACCTCTTTGGTTGGGATGGACTTCATCTTGCATTGAGTTTGGTTTGTTTTTTAGGTTCTCATGTCTGAGAAACGTAACATCTTCTTTTGATTTAAGTTTGGCATAAACCATAGCGTTGAAAATTTCTTTCTTTCCATCCAACTTCTCGTCAAGTGTGGGGATGACGTTGCTGATGATCATTTTTGATTTGGGACATTGCTTCCTGAGGTTGGTAAAGCACTTCGTCATTTTTTTGCAGGTTTTGTTGGGCGATGCTTTTTTGAGGTTGTTTATTCCAATATGAACGAGGATTACATCCGAGTCTTTGTTATGTATTTTCAGTTTGTTACATTCTTCAAGTGTTGGTGTCTTTGTCATTGTCACTTTTAATCCATATGACTCTCCCAGTCGTTCTGGATCAATTCCGCGTAAGGTCGAATCGTGGATGATGTGGAGGCTGGGTAGATTCTGGACTTGATCTTCGTCATTATATCTTTCGTCTTCAGAATCCGTACTTTTGACGTCACTGTCTGACTCCAGAGAGCTGTCGCTTTCAAATGAAAGAGGGGTTTGGACGATGCCTGTGGTTTCTGGTGCCTTTTTTTCAAATGTCTTATCAGCTGGTGGTGTTGCTTCAAAGACGTAAGTTTGTTCTATGATTGGTGGTTGTTCTTTAATGGGTGTTTGGTTCTCATGTTTCTCTTGCATGGTGTT
>CM031621.1:14909707-14912207 GCA_018398815.1 Conus ventricosus
AATGACAACAATCATCTTTTCTTTTTTTGTTTTGTTTCAATAAATGTGAGAATTTGAGTTTTTCCCCCTTTTTTTTTCGTCCACCATCCTTTTCTGTTGTTTCATAGAATGCGATAATTTGAGGGATTTTTTTTTTTCGTCCAGTGTGGCAACAGTCGTCTTTTCCATCATTATCCAACTGCAGGCTCAAACTATCATTGAATTACTATCTCAGACTGTCCTCTGAACCGGAAGTCCTGCCTATGACTGTGTTTTTAATCATCAGTTTCAAAGTAAATTTGAAAAAAATCCCATCTGTATTTCTCCGTTTAAACTTCGTATGCAGCCTCATGCGCAGAATGCAGGTCTTGATCTAGGAGTTGTGTCTGACTTCTCCAAATTTCCAGGTAAGTCACCATGGACCTTTTTCACACCAGAAATCCGCTTTAGTCTTGCTGCTTTTTGCAAAGAATCCACCAGTTCTCAGGCGTACAATCTACAAACAAGAACTTTCTGATTTTGTCTGATTCGCTGTGAGCTTTGGAGGCCATAGCTAGCCGTAACCTCCATCATCCCGAACTTCTAAACTTTAAAAAAAAAAACCTTTTTAGCTCGTTGAAAACGGAAGGTCACAACACTGTTCTTGCTTGGAGTTCCCGATCATGTTGGCATCGGGGAAATGAAATGGCTGATCGTTCGGCCAAGAATGCCACAACAAGGAAACTATCTAACGTATCTATCCCCTACTCAGATTTGAAGCCGACAGTTAATGATTATGTCAGAGACCTCAGGCAGGAGGACTGGAATACACAGACGGATAACAAACTTTTCCAGATCCGTCCAAACCTAAAAGAGTTCCTTTCAGTTACCTTTGGTGGTCGCAAAGAAGAAACGGTTTTATGCCGGCTGCACACTGGCCATTTTTAACTCATTCGTACCTTTTAAAGAATGAAGAAGCTCCGTGGTACATTCCATGTCATGTACCACTCACAATGAAACATGTTCTTTTAGAACGTTGGGACTTGCATGACGTGAGACAAACATTTTACAGCAGGCTCTATGAAAGCCTTGTTCAGAGAAGTTCCACCTGATGTGATCTTTGAATTTCTGAAAGAGATTAACATTTTTCGTCTGATCTGAGATTTTTCAGTGGAAAGATTTTAAACAAAATTTGGGGTATGTTTTTAGAAGATGTACTTTAAAGGGTTGTGTGAATGAATGACATGTGAGTTGACTTCAACGCGGTGACAGCCCTCATATGGCCCTTTGCGGTCGGCTGGGCTATGAGTAATATTACCTTACCTTACTTTCTGTTTTTTCATGGAATGTGAACATTCACATACCAGACATTATAGCTGCCCTTCCTTTAACTGTACATGAGTGACCTAATGTGTACTGCTAATTGTAAAGAACTGTTGATTGTATACACTAAGATAACACATCTATGATTTTCCCTGCAATGATCGAGAAAGGATAAAACATTATTTTCTTTTAAAGACCTTATTGAGACACTAATTCTTTTTGGTTATTGTGATTTCTTGTCAAGCTGTGACATGCACATAAAAAAATGTTCTCCAGTACGCAGAGTACGTGCATTTTAAAATCAATTACTTTTGAGTTTATTTCCATACCAGTGCATACTCCAGCGACCTGACAGTATGAAACAGTAAACGATCAGTGCAGAACACCCCCCCCCCCCCTCCTACACACACACACACCTTTCTCCTTCTACCTTCAAATCGTGGCGCTGTGTGGTTTCTTTTTGTTTGCCTATTTTACTTATTATTGGTTTCTCAGCCTTCAAATTGCAATAAAGGCCTGCGCAATATATTTACATTAATTTACAGCCATCATATTTTGGGAACACTTTTTAAAAGATCATTTTTACAACAGTATAAAACAGCCCAGGAAATGAGCTTTATTACTACCCATGTATGCGTGCGCGCACGTGTGTGTGTGAGAGTGAAAGAAAGAGCAAGAGAAACACGTCACGCCGGATATAACGAACCAATCAGATAGAAATTCGTTATAACCGGCGCGTCGGTTGTAATGAATGCAGGATATAACGAAGCAATTTTGAATGTCCCCGGCGATTCGTTATAAGCGGCTTCGACTGTATATATAATATATATATATATATTATATATATATATATATATTATATATAATATATATATATATATATATATGCCTGAAAAGGTGAAAGAATCGACGGATGAGTATATTTGGAGGAAAAATACCATGAACAAAAAAAGAACTGGGCGAGAGGGGGGGGGGGGGGGGTTATCTGCTGGATGGAAGTCATCAGGATAGATGAGGAAACACTCACGGAGAGGGGGGGGGGGGGGGGGGGGAGCGCAGACTGCCTGGGTGGGGGACACGTTGAGGCCGATCATAAATACGTGAACAAATATTTGAATTGTCGAGTCGGGTGATTTAGGCGATCTTAGCCATCAATGTCTTTGTTACGCTTTCACATCTCCGTCATCCCGGTTAGTGGACATTGGGTTCGCCCCGAAGG
>CM031621.1:14917207-15002207 GCA_018398815.1 Conus ventricosus
TCCATTGATAGCTTCTACACACGTCTCCGAAGTCTCGCATCGCTATGTGACTTCCATGAAATAGATAAAGAGATCCTAGCGCAGATTATTCAGGGTTGCACTTCTACCCGTGTGCGGCGGAAGGCACTGAAGGACAATATGAATCTGAAAGCTGTACTTGATGAGGCCAAAGCCCTCGAACTTTCTGACTCCAGAGCAGCAGAGATCGAAAGAGTGTGTGACAGTTTCAATACTGTTTCAGTGAATGCTGTGGCAAAGCGAGGTGGTTACAGACAAAGTGGTGACGACCGTGGTGGTCATGGCTCTGGTGGAAGTCACAGTACCGGTTACAGCAGTGGTCCTCGAAGCAGCGGTGGTTTTCGTGCTCGTGGTGGTGTGCTTTCCAGAGGTGGACGAGGTGGCCGGCTACACCGTGGTTCTTCACACAGTGGTGGTGGCCCATCGTCTGTGTCCCGCTGTCGCTACTGTGGATACGATCTTCCCACTACAACTCCTGTCCAGCCAAGGGGAAGGAGTGCAAAAAGTGTTTCAAGATTGGACACTTTGCCAGGGTATGTGAGTCGTCTTCGCCCCACAAGGTAAGACATCTTGTTTCTAAGCATGCTGATGGTGACATGAATGAGGAACCCGGAACATTCAGCGACGAAAGCGTGTACACTGTATCCAGCAGATACCCTCCCAAATCACCAGTAGTACAGGCGAGCATCTTCAATACCCAAGTCAAGTTCATTGTGGACACAGGGGCGACTGTGAACATTCTAGACTATGACACATACACCAGAGTGTGCCCAAATGTCCAGCTGTATGGACCATGTCCCCCAATTTTTCCTTACGGCACGACCACCTCTCTTTGTGTGAAAGGTTATTTCACCACTGACATTGAGTTCAACACTCACAGCCAGAGAACCACCTTCTATGTTGTGAAAGGTGACAACCCAACCACAATCTCCTCAGCTCCCCCACAGCTCAGGCACTACACATGATACAATTTGCTTTCTCAACCTCCACTCCCAACACCCCTTTCCAACAGCAGTATCCTTTGCTCTTCAGTGAGGGAACCGGAAAAATCGAGGGTGTGGAAGTAAAGCTCCATATTGACAAGTCAAAACAACCCGTCATGCAGAAGCATAGACGCATACAGTTTCATGTTCGCAAAGACGTCGAGGGTGAGCTTGAGAGACTTGAAAAAGACGACATCATCGAAAAAGTTGACGGTCCTACTCCATGGGTCAGCCCTACTGTAACAGTTCCAAAGAAAAATGGAGGGGTCAGACTATGTGTAGATATGAGAGAGGCCAATAAAGCAATCAAACGCGAGAAACATCCCATGCCAACACTAGATGACCTCATTGCCGATCTGAACGGCTCCACAGTTTTCAGTAAACTGGACCTTTCCGGTGCATACCACCAACTCGAACTGGCTGAAGATTCTCGATACATTACCACTTTCAGCACGCATGTAGGTCTACGCCGGTACAAGCGTCTACTTTTCGGCGTCAACGCAGCGTCCGAAATCTTCCAAAATGCCATTGCAGAACTTTTGCAAGATATCCCAGGTGCCCGCAACCTTTCTGATGACATCATAGTACACGGAAAAACCCAAGCAGAGCATGATAAGAGCCTGACGGCAACACTGAAGAGGCTCAGTGATAGAGGAGCCAGACTGAACAAGGACAAGTGTGTTTTTTCAGTACACCAACTCACATTCTATGGACACGTATTTGGTCAGAATGGAGTATCGCCAGACCCAGAGAAGATCAGAACGATCGTCGATACGCCAGCCCCAACGTCCGTTGCAGAAGTAAGGTCCTTCCTAGGCATGTGTCAGTATGTGGCCAGGTTTATCCCCGGCTACGCAACCACCACAGAACCACTGAGGAACCTGACAAAGAAGGACACAACCTGGAAATGGGGAAACCAAGAACAACAAGCTTTCGACAAGCTGAAACAGACACTCGCAGGTGCACATGTCATGGCTTATTTTGACACTAGTAAGCCTACTGAAGTCATTGTTGATGCCAGTCCAACAGGTCTTGGAGCCATTCTGACCCAGAACGGAAAAGTGATTTGTTATGCAAGTCGCGCTCTCACCCCCACTGAACAGCGCTACTCTCAGACCGACCGTGAGTTCCTCGCTATCGTGTACGGTGTTGTACACTTTCATCTGTACCTGTTTGGCTCACGTTTCCGGGTGATAACTGATCACAAGCCACTCATTGGAATCATGAACAGTCAGAAGCCTACTACGGCCAGGATGGAGAGATGGCGTTTGCGTCTCATGTCATACGAGATGGATCTCGTATACACCCCAGGAAGAGACGATCGAAATCCTGCCGACTACATCAGTCGACATCCCCAAGACACACCACGTTGTGAAAATTCTGGTGAAGAGTACATTTGTTACATCGCAAAAAACACTGTCCCAAAGTCCATGACATTGGAAGAAGTGAAAACCGCAACACAAAGTGACCAAATCCTCCAGAAAGTGATGGTTGCTGTACAAACTGGAAAATGGTATGACAAAGACGTAGAGAACTTTGCCCGTTTCAGAGATGAACTTTCAGTCCATGACGGCCTTGTCCTCAGAGACCATCGCCTCATAGTTCCCTCAAGTCTTCAAGTCAAAGCCATCAGTATTGCTCACCAGTCTCACCAAGGAATTGTGAAGACAAAACAGTGTATTCGTGAGAAAATCTGGTTTCCTGGAATGGACAGGCTAGTTGAGGACACTGTGAAAGCTTGCATTCCCTGCCAAGCATCATACCCCGGTCCCAAGACTCGTGAACCCATCATTCCCACCCCATTTCCTTCCGAACCATGGAGTTCACTTGCAGTCGATTTTGCTGGACCATTCCCTTCCGGTGATTATCTGATGGTAGTCATCGATGAACATAGCAGATTTCCAGAAGTAAAGATCATTTCCTCAACTTCATCATCTACTGTCCTCCCACATCTTGAAGAAATCTTTTCCCGTCAGGGCATACCCAAAACTGTGAAGACAGACAATGGACCTCCCTTCAAAGGCCAAGACTTCACTAACTTTGCCAAGGAGTTTGGTTTTCATCATCGCAAAATATCCCCACTCTGGCCTGAGGCAAATGGTGCGGCAGAACGCTTCATGGCCTCACTCAACAAGACCATTCGAGCCTCATCAGCAGCAAACCTCAACTGGAAGACTGAGCTTCAGGCTTTTCTCCGGCTGTACAGAGCAACTCCCCATGCCTCCACAGGCATACCTCCCTTCGAAGCTCTTACAGGCCGCAAGATGAACATTGGACTACCAAGCCCCACCACCCCACTCATCCCAAATTCCCCGAACACCCGCATTGCTCATAATGACACTGTGAGCAAACAGAAGATGTCTGCCTACGCTGACCAACGACGACACACCAAACAGTCAGGACTCCAACCAGGTGACCATGTGCTTGTGCGACAGCCCAAGAAGAACAAACTGTCCACCCCTTTCTCTCCCAATCCTTACATGGTCACCCAGAAGAAGGGCAGCATGGTCACCGCCAAGCGTGGTAACAACACCATCGTCAGGAACTCCTCATTCTTTAAACCTATCCAGGGCGTGCCACCCAAACTCTTCGAGGAGGAGGAAGAAGATGATCCAGTGTGCCCAATGACAATACCAAGCCCTTCTTGCACCGATCCGGAATCGCAACAACGACCTGCACCAGCTGCAGTCCAGACACCCAGAGCTGCATCAACTCAACCAAGTCCTGTGATGTCAACTCCAGCCCAGACCCTCAGGAAGTCCGTACCCACAACACTGCATACCTCGACGCCGACACCGACACAGGCTGTACCTGGTTCTGCGTTCAGACCAGCCCGGCAGCGCAAGCTTCCGGCCTACCTGAAGGACTACGATACAACTTGACTTAGCTAACGGACGATCACAGACGCTAACTTACACAATCACTGCAGTCTGACTAAAAATGACGACAAGTGATCTGTATGCGAGTGGATGTGAGAAGATTAGGGAATGTTAATATTTTCTGTACAGAAATATGTTTCACCCAAGCTCACGAATGAAATTCCCAACACGTCAATCTAGATATGATCATGAAAAAAAAAATGAGAGTGAAGTGAGAAACAAATTGACTGAACCCATTGACACTGTTGGAACTGCTAATAAGAAAATCTACAAGTTCATTATGAGAACACTAATTCAGTGGATTCTGTCCTATAACTTTGAAAGAACTCTTGACATTCAAAAAAAAAATTTGAACAGTTTTGTGTTGAGTTTAATCACATGACAGTGATATAAGTGCTAATCATTTAGTCAGTTTATTCATTTGGAAAAAAAAAGTTATTCGAAGGTAAGGAGGAATGTTGTGTTCATGCTTCCCATACGAGATTTGTATAAGAAGTCATCTTGGTTCTGTTTTCCCATAATCTTTGAGTAAGAGCGGGAGTCTGCCATGATGTTCATTGTGGAATACTAATTAAAGTACCCTCCACACAGTGTTTTGTTGCTGTGGACGAGCTCTACAGGCGCACATACGCGCACATACACAACACTATGCACCATATGCCATATTTGACACAAAAGGAGGAAAAAATGTATCGTCAGATGATTCTGTCGAAACTTACAAAGCCGAACAAGAATCTGAAGAGTTTAAGAATTTTTTTGAAGCGTATCAGAACCTCAGTATGAATTGTCAAAAGTGTTGTAGAGATATTTACCAACGCCATGTATGGGGCTACAGCATGTATGGTGAGATTAGTTGTCGGAAATGAGAAAAAAAAATAGCGACTGGTTTGATACTGAATGTAAACATAAAAAGAAGGTTGTGAAAAGAATGTTACGTTTTCGTCGGGCTAAATCATTAGAGCATATAAAAGCACAACAAGAGGCGTTTACAAAAAAAAGAAAAAAAAGAAGAAAGGAATACTCTAATATGAAAAAAGAAAAAGGGAAAAAAAATTAGATGAGAACACAATCAACGCAGTGAAAAAGTCAGTTAACGATCCGAAACGTTTTTGGCCAACAATAAGGACTACTATTTAAGAAGAGCATAACATGTAATGAAATCAACAGTCAACAATGATACGACCACTTCTTCGAGATGTTTAACAATTTTGATAGTTGGGATCATGACGACATGGAAGCAGGTGAGCTCTTTGAGGAAGACATTTCAGAGCCGCTATTTAATGAACATATCACCAAACAGGAAGTTATGAATAGTATCGACAAACAGAAATGTGGAAAAAGTGCTGGGCCAGATAAAACTGTAAGCGAAATATTTATACATGCCAATTCAGCTTTGACTGATTGTACTCTCAGTTCTTATAGAACGGGGAGTACTTTACAATGGGAACGAAGAAATGCTGTCTGTGTGTCTGTCTGTGGTCAAAATGTGTTCCACTCACTCCAGACAAAACGTCAGGGCCGATCTTTCTGAAAATTTGTGCGTATGTTCATTATGGGTCATGGATGATGCCCGATGTTTCATTTTACCAGAATAGCCGTTACTAATGGCTATAACGGCCCAAAACGGGTTTTCTTCTTTATGGAATATTTCAGAAAATACTTGGCCGATTTATAAGCGGTTTGGACACGCATATTCAAGATAAACTGGGAGTACGTTTATATCCTTTGCATCTTGTTTGCTTGTAACTTTAGTTAATGTTTTTGGGACAAAGGAATATTTTCAAACGAATGGTCGAAATCAATGATTGTTACAATTCATAAAATGGGAGATTTAAAAAAAAATCCAGATAATTGTAGAGGAATAGCTCTAACGAATGTGATCAGTAAAATTGATACACATATATTGAACAAAAGATTAAGCGTCTGGTCTGAAAATGAAGCAAAAATAATTGAAGAACAGGCAGGCTTCAGAAGAAACTACAGTACAGTCGATTACATTTTTTTTCTTCATTATACACGATGGTGCAAAAACATCGTCACAACACTGAATTGTATGTTGCTTTTGCAGACTTCAAGAAAGCCTTTGATTCTGTTAACCGAATTTATCCTATGGAAAGTCTTTTTAAAAAGCGGACATTAAAACTCTCAACAGTTTTTGAGATTTTTGCATTTTGCATGACGGATGTTCTTTTTTTTCGTAACATTCTGCGCATCATTTCTAAAATAATAATATTTTTGTGATGACTTTGGTTTTTAGGCGATATATTGCTTCAGATAACACATATGTTGTTTCAAATACCATAATTCCTGGAAGAAATCCGTCGATCACCGGTGATCGAAATTCAAGGGAAAGAGCTGAAGAGAGTTTTAATGGGAAAATGTACAAAGTTCTTAAAGGAATCTATGATTCTATATTGTGTTCGTGATAAGGGTATGTATTCAGAAATATCTAATTGCCCTCGAGGTGTCGAACAAGGTTATTTATTGAGCCCCCAACTTTTAAATTCTTCGTCAACGATTTAGCAGCAATAGAAATTAGCAAAATGGGAAAATATGGTATAGAGATGATCCCGAACGCTGTCGATATTTTCCCAATGCTATTGGCGGATGACGTCATTCTCCTTTCTGATACAGTTGTTGGTCTTCAAAACCAATTTAACATTCTAAAAAAGGAAGCAGATAGATTGGAACCAACAGTTAATTTTGAAAAACAAATTGTCATAGTTTTCAGAATGGGCGGTTATCTTTCTAGACATGAAAAATGGTTCTATGGAGGACTAGAAGTAAAAGTAACAAACAATTACAAATACTTGGGAATGATATTTACAATTAAGTTAAATTTTAGTGTGGGATGGTTAGAAACCTTCAAGAAGGGAAAGAAGGTTCTAAGGTCATTAAGGACATTGAAATCGATCGAGCCATCTATATTCTGGAAACTTTTTGATTCACAAATTGAACCTATACTAACATATGCATCAGAAGCATGGGGTTTATCTAAAAACTAACTTATGGAAAAAGTTCATACATTTGCTGTTAAACGCTTCATGAATGTCCTGTTGCAGCCCTCTTACAAAATGATATAGGGAGCGTCAAGCAGATATCCGCTTTCTCTATGAGCACAAGTAAAGTGCATAAAATATTGGTTAAGGTTGCTATAACTACCACTGACCAGGTTATGTAGACAGCCTATGAGATGCTTCTACAACAACATGAATCAGGAAAATGCAACTGGCTGACAAAGACAAAGAAACTCCTTACGGAAAGCGGGGTTGGTATAGTTTGGTTAAGCCAGGAAGTAGGTGATTATGATTTGTTTATTTCAGAACTTAAAGTAGATTCATATGCACATTCAAATAAACTGGCACTCGAGTATGGAAGGGAAGGAGAAGTACGACTGGTTTCTTGAATTTAATGGTAATTTGCACCCAGAAAAGTATTTGTTGGTTATTAGACATAAGTGGCATAGAGATATGCTTGCTAGATTTAGGACAAGGACCACAGGTCTAAATGGAAGCAGAGTTTAGTCTATACCCGGACCAGAAACTGAAAAGATATGCAAAGTCAGTGCATCAAATGCAGTTGAAAACGAACATAATTTTCTTCTTGAATGCAAAGTTTACGACGATGTTCGCAAAAAAAAAAGTAAATTGTTTCAAGTGCCTGTTGTTAATAGTCAAAGAGTATTCAAAATTTTGTCGCTTGACAATGAGGAGCTTATGAAATCTCCAGCTATACTAAGTTTACTGCTGAATCGTACACAATTAGTCTAAAAATTCAGGTTAAAAATGTTCTTCATGTGCGTATTGTCTACGGTAATGTTGGCGGATCCCTGATGGAGGTTAAGTGACATTTGTATGATTCCTTCCGCCCAACAATTTTTAGTTTCATACTGAGAATAGTTGGTATGTCCACTTGTCCGTTTCTTCTGTTTGGTTGTTTTTCGGTAGACGAATATTTGGGGATGAATCAAAGGTTGGCATGTTTATTTGCTGAATCAGAACTATTGAGCTAATCAGGATTTTTTTTTTCATAATTTGTATTTGAATGATAACTATTGAACTAATCAGTTTCTTCATAATTTGTATGAGACACTGTATTGATCCTATGACATAAGAGCTACTAAACTCTTGTCATTTAAGTTTTTCTCATTGTCATTGTCATTGTCTGTCTGTCTGTCTGCCTGCCTGCTTGCCTGCCTGTCTGTCTGTCTCTCCCTCCCTGCATGTGTCCGTTTTTGCAGCCTAGTTCTTTGGACTGGTCTTCATTGCCCTGATCTCTCTGTCCAGGACGGTTGGTTCAAAGCGCATGGGGTGTTTGGGGTCAAGGATGCCAGCAAAAATTCTGGTGTAAACGTAGTACATAAGAAAACGTTTATTATGATCCAGGCCATTTTGTAATTGACTCGTGTATTCTAGGGTCATGTCGTCTCCATGCGTCTGCTGCTATAATGTGTACGCATGCGTGTGAGTGTGTGTGTGTGTGTGTGTGTGTGTGTGTGTGTGTGTGTGTGTGTGTGTGTGTGTGTGTGTGTGAACCTTTCGTGGAATTTTCTCTTGCCTCAATTGGGGCATAAAAAAGTGGCAGCAAGATAACAAATATCTAAAGATAGTCATCTCCCAAATATCTAGTCATCTCCCAAATATCTAGTCTTCTTCTTCTTCTTCTCGTTGCCTTCACACGCGGAGACCGGTTCGTTCCAGAAATGCCGTGGTCTTCTGTAGGGACGCCACCGTGCCGTACAGCTTGTCCTCGACGGGGGTAGGCTCTGGCCACAGCTCTTCTCTCAACCATCGGAAGTTCCCGCATTCCTGTAATATGTGGGGCGTGTCCTGTTCAGCCTCTCCACAAGGACACATTGGGGATGGCACAACCTTGAGTTTCGAATGGAGGTGTTTATTTAGTCTGTTGTGCCCTGTTCGCAGCCTGAAGATGGTGACCTGCTCTGTTCTTGCAAGCAGGTGGAGGCTGTCATTCTGTGCCGGAGTTCGAAACAGAGCTTTGGTGATGGTATTCAGCTCTTCAAGGCTTACAGCGTTATCTTCTTGCTCTTTTGCGGCGCCCTGTTTGGCCATCTCATCTGCTTTTTCGTTTCCCTCAATGCCGCAGTGTGAGGGGATCCACTGAAGCACTGTTCGAAGACTCTTGATGTTGTTCAGTGCCTTCTTCAATGAGGGTAGCCTGTCACTGTTGTAGGCTTGAAGGACAGACAGAGCGTCTGTTAGAAAGACAACCTGGATGTTGTGGTCTGCTCCTGTGGCGATGGTGTGTGCTGCCTGTGTGAGAGCGTCAACTTCCGCCTTGTAGTTGGTACAATGAAGGCCTGTCGGTAGCGCCTCTTCTGTCCGTTCTCCACTGGGGTATTGGATGTAGACCCCAGCTCCTCCATTTTTAACGGCATTGGTGGCAGAGCCGTCTGTGTATACCCTGATCCAGGAATCTGCGGGGTATCTTTCCTCCAGCATTGCCAGTGTTAGGGTCTTCAACACTTGGTCATCATGGTCACCCTTACTGTTGATATGGGGAATGGTTGTGATGACAGTGATGTTGTTTCCTCTGTCTTCCCAGGGTGGTGCGTCAAGGGAGAAGGAGAGGGGTATGACCTGTTTTGGGAGGATATCTTGGTATTTTTTGGTCAGGGCCCTAGACTCCACAGCAAAGCTTGATCTTTTTAGCCTGCGTGAGGATGGTGCTTGGAGTCGGTCTTTCATTGGGTGGTTCTGTGAGCACCTGAACTTGTTGGCTTGGGTCATTGCCTTTTGCTGTCTCCTGCTGGAGAGCGGTGGAATGCTTGATATTTCTTCCATCTTCTGAATTGGCGTGGTCTTCATGGCACCAGTGATGATACGCAGTGCCTGGTTTTGGACTTTGTCCAGGGTCTGCAGGTGTGTCTTGGCAGCTGTCATCCAAGACGTGGACCCGTACTCAAGGTGTGGTCTTACTGTACCCTGGTACACTGACTTCAGGATCTTGTCAGTTGCGCCCCATGTGGTTCCCGCCAGTTTCCTCATTATGTTCAGCTTCTAGTCATCTACCATGTGTTGCCACTTCTTTTCACCTTCAAAGATTATGTCTTTTCACATTGAACGGCAGAAAATGAAAGACACACCATGGTGCAATAGAAAATAAGAGAGGCATTGTGCTTATCTTGATTCACATGTCTTGAATTCACATCACAATAGCAAGTATTTTAGAAGAGACGTCAGGTCTTTTTGTTTTGTTCTTAGCGGATGCATCACCAACTAGATTCTCCACTCAGGTTTCCCACCTTCCCATTCTTTCAGTGAAGATAATGTGAAGTACTAAAAAGGACCGAAGCAAGCCCACTCACAGATTCTCTCTCTCTCTCTCTCTCTCTCTCTCTCTCTCTCTCTCTCTCTCTTCTCGCACACACACACACACGCGCGCGCACACGCACACACACAAACACAACACACACTACTCTACACTACACTACTGTACACCACACACACACACACACACACACACACACACACACACACACACAACACACACACACACAGAATACTCACACGTTACACATACATACATTCATGCACACACACACAGGTGCGCGCGCGCGTACACACACTCATACACACACGAGTCCCTCGTCAAGCCCATGCCTCTTTCTTCCTAATTCCTAATCTTCATCATTACCCCCCACACAGGAACCTGTTCCCAACGCTGCCAACCACACACACACACACACACACACACACACACACACACACACACACACACGGGGGGGGGGGGGGGGGTGGCAGGTATGTTTACAGCATGCGTACTCTCCGATTTAAAGGTTTTGACTAACCTTCAGCAGACGGTTTGTTTCCAGTGCTCCTCACTTTATGTGATGAATCCATACAGGGCTTTCCCCATGATCACCACTCTCTTTCTGTCATTTTTAGAACAGTGTTCTATTAAAGATGCATTGTCACAATTTTGTAAACATCTCTTTCTGCTTACACTTACTTGATATTCACTATCAGTGATAGACTTGTATATAGTTTGACTGTGTTATATTTAGGAAGATATAGGTATATGTGGCTAACAGTAGTTCTACATTTGATACTGCATCTGAAACTGCATGATCACACAGACTCACTTATTTACACATGTGGCTCAAAAATTGCTGAAATGAGAAAGCTTGCATCTTCCCTTCATTCTTCATACATTACAGACTGGCATTTGTAAAAAGTCTGGTAGTGGTATTCCATCTTTTTACGATTGGAAAGGCTTTGACGCTAAGAAATTCTTGGGTGATCATATCAATTTATTTTATGAGTTAAAAAATCACTGAAAATAGAGAGCTCTGTATTTGTCAACACCTATCCATCCATCGGTCGGTCTGTCTATCTGCCTGTCTGTCTGTCTTTCTGTGTATCTATCCATCCGTCTCTCTATCCATCCATCTATCTATCTATACATTGTGTATGGCTTTATATTTTCGTTCACTGATTAACTATCCTAGACTATTTTTAGATCACTATGATCGAGCTATTGAAAAATACTTTTGTTACAATTTTTACATTACTTTTGTGTTCTATAGGCCTATAACTCTCCGTCTTTGTAACTCTTCACATGTAGGTCTAACCTAGTGGACCCATAGTACACTGGTTTAAATTATACATACGAAGAGTTATAAAGATGGAGAGTTATAATGAAACATAAATAAAATCATTACGATATTATGCCCTGAGAAAGTGCAAGTGACGAGATTTGATGTGTTGCTGATTTGATGTGATACTGGAATGTTAGGCTGGCCTTGCTAGCTTTGAAGCGAATAGGAAATGGTGATCCCTGAAACAGGTCCAGTTACAACGGATATCTCCCAACAAACTAGAGGACGACGTTCTGGCAGGATTCGGCAATATGCTGGGGCCCATTGATAAAGCTCTGTCTGACGGTTAGTCTATCTTTTCTTTTTCTCTTCTTCTTTTTTTCTCAAGCAATGCTATAATAAAATCAGCTGATGATCGTGTGTCCTAAATCGACAAAGAAGGAGACGCTCGCTCGCACTATACGTTTGATATCATGAGGGAAACACGATGTGTAAAAATGAATAAGCCCTCACAGAGATGGAATGATCTAAAAGTCTTTTCAATTATGTTTTCACTTTTCATATCCACTTCAGCGCAGATTTTAACGTTATTTCAAACTACCGTGTCTGTTATGTAGAATCGTGTATTGAGAAAAGATTTCGACGTGCAGCTTTTGAATGAAGTGTCTACTAGCTGAAACGTGGAAACAGTCCGATTAAAATTCATACTGATTATGATTAGATTTGGATGCCCTGGTGGATCATTTATGGATAATGCCATTGGACCGATCATTTAAAAGGTGAAGAAACTGATCTGTACCAGTCTGGGTGTCCAGATGTGCCCCAAACCAACCAGCCAACCTAACAACCCAGCTAAATGTGCAGCATGTCTACAGAAAAGCCAAACAGTTCATGAAGGCAGACAAGGGTGGATTCCAGGCTGAAGAAGTGAACTGGTAGTTGTTTGAAGCCACTGCTCAAGACCTCTAACCCCAAAGGCTCTACGTGAATGTGTGATGGTACATGAGACGCACAAAGGCTCTACGTGAATGTGTGATGGTACATGAGACGCACAAAGGCTCTACGTGAATGTGTGATGGTACATGAGACGCACAAAGGCTCTACGTGAATGTGTGATGGTACATGAGACGCACAAAGGCTCTACGTGAATGTGTGATGGTACATGAGACGCACAAAGGCTCTACGTGAATGTGTGATGGTACATGAGATGCACAAAGGCTCTACGTGAATGTGTGATGGTACACGAGACGCACAAAGGCTCTACGTGAATGTGTGATGGTACATGAGACGCACAAAGGCTCTACGTGAATGTGTGATGGTACATGAGACGCACAAAGGCTCTACGTGAATGTGTGATGGTACATGAGACGCACAAAGGCTCTACGTGAATGTGTGATGGTACATGAGACGCACAAAGGCTCTATGTGAATTTGTGATGGTACATGAGATGCACAAAGGCTCTACGTGAATGTGTGATGGTACATGAGACGCACAAAGGCTCTACGTGAATGTGTGATGGTACATGAGACGCATCTTGGGTTCCCTTTTACAAGAAACAGAACAGAGGATTTACACAATACATGGAAGTGGGTACTGAAGACAAAAGGTATGTTGGCTGATGTTGAAATAGACTTTCTTCTATTTGCTCTGCCCGTGGCTGGTGTTTTGCCTCGAACGTTTAGATAATACAAAGTACAACACGTACAAAACATAATGCTTTGATCGAGAAACACAGTCTGCTTTTTTAGTTAGCATCTACACAGGCCAAAAGCTCAGTTTGAATCCAGTGCTTACTGCAGCAGATGGAATGTGGCCCGTGTAGACGACCGTCCAGAGTCTCCCTTATCCCGTCCTTGCATTTCCAGACGACGTATCACTTTGATTTATGCTTCAAATGTAGAAACCGGAACAAATTTTCAGCCAATACAGGACTTTGGAGAAGGTCTGAAAACATGCCTCGTCGTCATTTCGGACACAGAGAACAAAAAGACTTTTGTCTGAGGTGGCAGTAACTGTATTAACACAGCCTTCAAAAATATAAACTGAACTAGACAGTTTGTCCAGAGTATTGATCTACAAGACTTTTGGATTACCTCTTGTGAATGTCTTCCTCCAAATACAAATAAAAAACAAACAAACGAAAAACCTGTGAGTGAGACCCTCCATATGTCTAACTGCTCAGTACGTTCTATTTTCACTCCATCCCATTTTCTTGTCAAACCCACCCGCACCCTTACTCTCATTGATTCTCCTCCTCAGAAAATTAATTGGGACTATCCCTGTGCTGATTAAGTCGACGTCGAAAAATAACTTTGGAATGTGAACTACAGAAATGACTAACAAACGTCAATGCATTAACAAAATCCGTAAAATGCGACGTCATGCTCTAAAATCTTTCACTTAATAGTAACAGAAGTGTGCTTTGTAAGTAAAGTTGCAAAATAGCTTGTCTGACATCGTCGAGTCTAAAACCGTTCTACTAGGACTGGTCCTATAAAAGTGCACATTGTTTCACTTTAACAAAGAATACATTTGAATATTTCACAACAATTTATATAACATATCATCACATTTAAACATGTAAAATATAATTTCTTTCCAATTTAAACGGGGCTAGGTGACTATATGGGATGCATGTCTACTGTCTGCATGAAACCGCGCACAATCATTTCAGTTTCGGCGCATACTGCGATCTCAGCATTGTCTCAGTCCAACGATTTATCGTATGACTGTGTCGAACAATTCATCGTATGGCTGTGTGGAACAATTCATCGTATGGCTGTGTGGAACAATTCATCGTATGGTTGTGTCGAACAATTCATCGTATGGTTGTGTCGAACAATTCATCGTATGGTTGTGTGGAACAGTTCATCGTAGGTTGTGTGGAACTTCAACACAGTCGACTTCTAAAGCGCAGAGTTCATGCACATGGAAACACTTCAAGTCGCAATTAGAAACAATCCCTCTCAGTTATTACACCGTACAGAAGCAGCAATGATTAAAGCCAGCTGTCAGAATCATTTTGAGCATATGAAACAGGTAAAAGCACAACAACAACAAACAACATGACGAAACCACTGTCGTTCACGTGGGAAATATCACTCAAGACAACTCGTCGTAACAAGTGAGCTTAGTAGAAACAGTTTCAGTCAATCTATCTGTTCTCTTCGTATAACGGAGTGCGATCAGAGAGCTGATTATGAACGATGTGAAGCTCACACTGCCACAAAAGACAACGACGGTTGTGTCAATTTATTGTTCCTGGCTCCTTTCTGTCACTTCGTATTGACGTTTATTTGTACTGACGCTTTAATTGTTTTTGGTTAACTATTTACATGCCTGTGCACATATACATCCAAATACCGACCTCATTTTCAATGCCTGCATATGACAGAGATGAACTAGGAATGTCATGATCATAACTATCGGTAGGACACCAAGCTTTACTGGTGTCACTGATGATTTGCCTGGCTACTGTCTTTGGGGGTGTACGACAACACTAATTGTCAGGCGGCTTCAAAGTAGTTCTGACAAATAACTAACCAGCAAAATCCTATCTGCCCTCGACAGCTAGCAACAGGGACCTATCAGACAACACCCTACTAACATTGCACAATGAAAGGAAGAAAAGCCTGCAGTCACTACAGATGGTAAGTAAAGCGCGCTTACACTTAAAAAAAAAAATCACAATATAGTCAGGGAATATGTGTAACCATCCAAATATAGACAAACAAGAGAATTGTCCGTTAAAGAGGAAACTGTTTCTGCTGGAACCTCTTCTCTAAAGCAATATTCTCTGTGTATAACGGAGTTTGATCAAATGTTTCTTTGCGAAGTGGCTGCTTTCTCATGTATGAGCCATGCCTCTTTGAAGAGAGGTGATAGTTTTATACCTATCGATGAATGCATCGAACGCTTCATGTTCAAATCATGACAAAATGCTGCAGCATTGCTGCACAGGAGAAAACAAAAAATGATTGAATCTGTGCAGTGAGAATGTAGCAGCTTTCACAATGGTGGATTGAAGAAAGTCCAGGCATATGTTTCTTTGCCAGTGACGAAAATGGTGGTGCAAGTCATTGACGTCAGAGCCATAGACCTATTTAATGAATGTCCGCGATGATGGGGCCCTGCAGAGGGGTGTCTGAGTCCTCAGTGGCCAGACTTGACGCTCTGGACAGGCGTTGGTCACACTGTCTATCCATGTCCTGGGACAACTGCCGCTGCAAGGGCCGTGGTTTAGTGGGAACCAACAGCGAGTCAGTGCCCATGCTGACATATTTGTTGTCTGCAGAGGTTTTGCCATTAGAATTACTCACCCTCTTCGTGGTGTCATTATCTGTAGATTTAGAGGTCATGTCGACGGTAACATCAACTAAGGCTGCCACATTTTCCTTTGTTAAAGGTGCGACTTTGGGAATGTCGTTTGGATGTGATGAGCTTTTTGTGTCAGCCCATGTAGAAGGTAAGCTGTTCGACGAGGTGACTTTCTTTTTCTCAGTAACTTTGAATTTTCCCCCAACACATGCGCCGTCTTCTGTTTCATCTGTATCTTCTGGAATGGAGGCAGCCAGTTGCACGTAGCGGGCCGATCCTATGTGCGGCAGGCGGAATGACACAGGAGATACGGGCTCCAGCATTGGATTATCCATACTCGCAGAGGGCGCCAGCTGCACCTTATGGCGCCCGTTGTCCACGTCATCAGCGCCGAAAGAAGATGTCCTTTCAAAGCTCAAGCTTGGAGGTTCATCATACGAGCCGCAGGAAGCCGTTGCTGCTGCCGCCGCTGTGGCTGCAGTTGTTGCTGCCGCTTGAATGGCAGAACTGCTGGCAGTGACGAGTGAGTTACGTTTATGACGCAGATGATGGTGCATTAAATGTTCATCGGTGAAGTCCAGTGACTTGGCACGACTGGTCATCCTGCCTCGCCCCGTCCACAGCTGCAGGACAGCGGACATGCGTGCCCTGGCAGCCAGGTTCTCGGTAGGGTTGGGGGAGGCCGGAGGGACAGGCGACAAGCTGCCGCCGGCTCCACTGCCTGATACTAATCCCCCATTGTTGCCGGAGGTAGTGGTGGCACTGGCCTCCCCAGTCCCTGTTGATGTACTGGCTTCAGCGTCGTCCTCATTGGTCTTCATCTTTTCCGCCATGAACCTGCACAACAGTCAGCGTCAGAATGACCACGATGTGGACTTCAATGGACACACACACACACACACACACACACACACACACACACACACACACACACACACAACACACGCACGCACGCACGCACGCACGCACGCACACTTTTATATGATCAGTTACTTAATACTCCATTTAAGATGAAAACTTTTTGTCTGTCACAATCAGTTAAAGAAGAAGAAGAATGACGAGTCAATAACCATAGGTGTTCTTCGTAGTGTGTTCTGAGCGCTGTGCAGTAACAAAATACGCACTTTTGCCCATACACTCGCATTCAAAAGCCGGCGTGCATGCCTTTTGCTCTCTGACACCACATCCCCACCCCCAACTTCAACCGCTCCCATCTTTCTTTTTCTCCTTATCATTCTTCCATCACAAACAAAGGCATAATGACGCATGTGTCAACTCACCCACCCTCTCTACTCTACCCACCCCAGATTTTGCGATACAAAATCACTCCACCCGCACATGAACGCGCGAAAGGATTTGGAAAACGGCAGATAATGGGGTGCATAATATGAGCTTGCCGCAGAATTCTTCCTGTTTTGGAGATAGGAGGAGTTTTGACATGTTTCTGGAATACGCATTCCAGATGTTTCAATCATGGCGAAAACGCAGTTTACCAGAACATACATCTGGGGGATTTCCATGCAGTTTTTGGACATTTCTGTCACCGTGTGCTTAATATTTTTGTAGGGAAGTCTAAAGACTTTGAAGATTTCCAATTTCAAAGTTCATTAGCAGTGGTACTGAAAACGAGAGGCAATTTGCGTTTTCGACCGACTCACCTCAGCAGTTGTGAAAAGAGAGGCTGGAGGGCAAATGGTGGGTGAGGAAAGGAGGTGGAAGTGGTTTCCTTCAGTGGAACACTCAAAATGTAGAACAGTGACAATCTTCAAAGTCTTTAGACTTCCCTACAAACATATTAAGCACACAGTGACAGAAATGTCCAAAAACTGCATGGAAGTCCCCCAGATGTATGTTCTGGTAAGAGCAGCAGCTCTTCAGGAGCCAATCGTTATCCTACGTTTCGGACGTCTGAGTTGACTGAAAGTCTGAACACCCACAATCTATCAAGAAAACCAAAGGCTCTCCGCTCCCCACCATTTTTGTAAAACGTTGACACTAGAGTGCTTGAAATGGAATTGCTCGAGTGTTCTACTCTAGCAGATGATGGTCCAATCTCCAAAATGCTCAAGGATGCTCAGCAGCCCAGCAGCTAATGAATAACATTTTCCAGTAGTTTCTAGAATGTGAAACTTTCATGGACCCAAGTTCAGGGTCAACAAGGACACAGCAGGCAAATCATCCGCGCTAGTTTCCTTCAGTGGAACACTCAAAATGTAGAACAGTGACAATCTACCTGGGTATAGGCTTTGATAGAATGCCCACCTTGACGAAGCATATTGACAGCACTGTACAGAAATACAAAAAGGGCCTGTGGGCCATAAATGCAATGGCTGCTAATGGCACTGGCAACGCCAACTCTGTCAGTCATAATAGGAGTTGTCGGAAAAAGCAATGGCTGCTAATGGCACTGGCAACGCCAACTCTGTCAGTCATACTAGGAGTTGTCGGAAAAAGCAATGGCTGCTAATGGCACTGGCAACGCCAACTCTGTCAGTCATAATAGGAGTTGTCGGAAAAAGCAATGGCTGCTAATGGCACTGGCAACGCCAACTCTGTCAGTCATAATAGGAGTTGTCGGAAAAAGCAATGGCTGCTAATGGCACTGGCAACGCCAACTCTGTCAGTCATAATAGGAGTTGTCGGAAAAAGCAATGGCTGCTAATGGCACTGGCAACGCCAACTCTGTCAGTCATACTAGGAGTTGTCGGAAAAAGCAATGGCTGCTAATGGCACCGACAACGCCAACTCTGTCAGTCATACTAGGAGTTGTCGGAAAAAGCAAGACAAGTAAACGCAAGCAACAACACTTTACGACAAGCAGTAGAGGGAGAACTGAGGGGCCTGGAACGTACTTTTGGTATGGTTCAGAAAAAGCTTTAAACAGGACTGCGTGAGGGGAGAAGGGGAAACGTCTGTTGCTGCCAAACATGTCAAAGGCATGGCGGGGGGGGGGGGGGGGGGGGGGGGGGGGGGGGCAGTAAGTTAGAAAGGTACCGAATATCACCCCGATACCTGAGACCTTCTTTCATCCGGCAAGTCACGTATTGATGTTTACCGAGGAATGAGTTGTTGCCATATATGATTGTATAGTTTTGTGCCGAGTCTAAATGGCCATTTTCTGTCACACAGGCGTAATCTTACAAGGTGAAGTACAGAGATATGGATGGTGACCAATGCCTGTTTTATTACCCACAGCAGTGATACGTAGTTGCCACAATGGTAGTGACGGTGGATCACTTGGTGGTGACCGTGTATGAAAGTAAGTTTAGTCTTTGACATATCTGACTGTATTTGATAATACGACGATCTCCTCACCTGACGACGACAATGGCGACAACGACAACGACAATGGTGATGATGTAACAGTATGAGGTTGCATTAGTCCATGTCAGTGTGCTGGTGTCCTCGCTTTTTCTGGGACGAGAGATCCGAGAGACACGCCTATACAATCCTATGCTAACCCTGCATTTCATTTGGCCATAATATTGTTCACTGCATAATGGATATCGACAGTCTTTTGATATGTTGAATTCAAGTCACCATCGTTTAGACACACCCATCTTCCCTGCGCCACCTGGCACACTTAGATCACTTAATACAAATGATCTGTCTGACCGGACCAAAACGTGCAGTATCAGATGGCGATAATCTGTTCTGCAGTAGACGAGACGGCAACTGCCGGTACAGAGTGTCAGCCAGGATGATATACTGTAGAAGAGTGCCATTCTGTTCCGCAAAGTCAGTAACGAATGTTGCCATGGGTAGCATTCTCGTACCATAACGCTGACGCATTCTGTAGCAGGGTTACATTTTGTACTGCAACATTTAGCTTCCATTTCGAAAAGCTCATGTGGTTGCATTGCCCTCGAATTACTGGGGGGGGGGGGGGGGGGGGGGGGGGAACGAGCGAGCAGACACATGACTGGCAAAGCAATCACATGAGATTATAATCAAGGCCAAGGTTATAAGAAACATTGAGAATCACCTCAATGAAGTCTGACGCAACTATACTATAGACCACTTCACAGAACTGAGAATCACCTCAATGAAGTCTGACGCAACTATACCATAGACCACTTCACAGAACTGAGAATCACCTCAATGAAGTCTGACGCAACTATACCATAGACCACTTCACAGAACTGAGAATCACCTCAATGAAGTCTGACGCAACTATACCATAGACCACTTCACAGAACTGAGAATCACCTCAATGAAGTCTGACGCAACTATACCATAGACCACTTCACAGAACTGAGAATCACCTCAATGAAGTCTGACGCAACTATACCATAGACCACTTCACAGAACTGAGAATGACCTTAATGAAGTCTGACGCAACTATACCATAGACCACTTCACAGAACTGAGAATTACCTTAATGAAGTCTGACGCAATATACCATAGACCACTTCACAGAACTGAACTTCAAAGCAGGAAGAAGCCTCACATCCAGATCGAAAGAAGACCAGAAACTATTTCCAACCAGATATACATAGGTATAATCTCAAGACTAATATAACAAGGACTGCAAAAATAGGGCAAAAATCATACTGGGCATTTCCGGTGGCAGATGCAAATGACAATAACATAGAACAGATATTCGACTTGGCTCTTGTTCACCAAAGGAGACGGACGCATGATCGCAGAGCTCCGCTGAAGCGGTTTTCTTTTTCTTAGGTTCATTGTAAAAACCACGCGATGAGCTGTATGATTGTCTCAAAAGCGACATGGTGCTGCAAAGCTTAGTTTCTATGCAAATATAATGATAAAAGTGCTGTTCGCAATCCTCAAATAATTTCTTCTTTTCTTTTGCCGAATTGTGATGAAACGCCACATCCCAACAAGCGAGGAAAAATACGTCAAGATCATCAGATGCGAGTACTCAGAATAATAATTCACTGGAAACATTAAGTGCTAATAAACATAAAAAAATCAAGATCTTTGACATTTCAAAGACCAGTGTCAACTAATTACGGACAGCAAAGCCTTGTTAATTGTGTAGGAAGATCAAGAGACATGACTAACAGCAACAAGACATTTACAACTGAAGGGAGTAACGAACAGTCGGGAGATCAGTTTACTGTCTCAGAACAGATCGCAAATTAACAAGAGACACTGACTCAAAAATTTCAGTTTATTCACAAAGTGAGTGAAACCCGTGAAACCTAACTGTCTGATAAAATGACACAACAAATTGAAGGGTTGAGAAGTGAAATCTTTTGGTCTTCAAAAGAGAACGAGACCCTGAGACAGAAGATCGAAAACGAAGGGAGAGGGTTGAAAAAATCACTGGAAGCGGCGAAGAAAAGATCTAGAACACTACAAGAGACGTGATTGTGTTCGCTTCCTTGGTGTTATAGAGAGCGGGACGGAAACTATTCAAGAATGTGAAGAAAAAGGATTGGACGTAAAACAAAAAGTAATGGGACTGGGCCACATTTCATCAAACGATATCAGTATTGCACACAGAGTGGGCATCAGGGAGGAAAAACCAAGGCCAATGATAGTTAAGGTCCTATAAAATAAAAAATAAAAAAAAATAAAAAAACCCAGAAACCAAGTGCTTCAGAATCATCAGAAATTAAAAGACAGCAGGAGAGGGATTGTGGAAGACCTTACACCACTGAACATAACGCTAACAAACATCTCGGAGTAAAGAATACCTGGACAAAGGAAAGCGTTATTTTCGCTTTGACGCAAAATGGGAAACTCACCCCCTTCCCGCTTCCTCTAATGTACCGAGCCAAAAAGCAAAAAGGAAAAAAAGGGACAAGGGAGAGGTAGGTGGGTTGGAGTATTTGATTGATCACAGGTGTACGGATGGATTGATCACAGGTGTACGGATGTACGGATGGATTAGCGAGTCAGGCATAACCAGTGATGGGAGGAAAGGACTAATGGTCACACCCTGTCAAAAGCTCTTCAGTCGGCACTACCTCGGTAGGCAGCCCGTTGTGTAAACGAGTGTGGATTGTAAAGCGCTTAGAGCTTGGCCTCTAGCTGAGAATTGGCACTATGCAAGTATTCATAATAATAATAACAGCAATGGAGCGTGTCCAGTGAGACGAACCAAACTCAGTTAAGGGCAAAACAAAGGGACGATGGCTCACTAAGAAAACTGTTGGGTCTCGCACTGGGGAGAAGAAAGGCGTGAAACATAGCACGGATTATGTGCTGAACTCTCACTCATTCGACTTCGGGACAGATGAAAAAACAGACCGTTGTGCCAAGGCAACGCAGAAAGGTGGTGATGTCAGCAAAACATGCGACGCCAACATCAGGCCATCTCAGTAAGGTGACACAAAAGAAAACTATGAAAGAATACTACTGGCCCACGATTCAAAGAGACATCTGGTGATTCTGTGTACATTGTGACACACGCCGAGAAATACCAGCAAGGTGTACGTTACGGGAACGGGACCAGCTCAGTCTAAGTGACGATCACCGCACTAAAGGGGGCTGTAGGCCAAACTGAGTGGTCAGACGAACAAGCGAGTAGTGTGTGCGTGCATTTCAGTGCAGTGTCGCGTATTCGCGACAGGAAACGTAACTGGTAGCTGTAGCTATGGGTGAAAACAAAGGGAGAGAAATGGAAGATTTCTGTAGAAAGTTAATGCAAATAGGGTCCCACTACTCAGAGCTGGTAGAGATTTCGTATTGGAGTCAATTTTTAAAAATATTTTTTTAATTTTTTAGTGTGTGTATTCATTTTTCTCTCTTTGCATTTACAAAATAGAATTGCGTGCGTTCTCCTGAGTAAGTAGGCAAACACAGGCGGAGATTAGAGTACGTTTAAATGAGAGAATTATGAGAGTTTCAGCTCCCTGAATGGCTTTTATCCAATGCAGGCCGTTGTCTTAAAATATGGGAAATTGTCAAGGGAGCGAAATCACGCACAAAGGGCCTTAAACGCTTTAGACGACAACGATTTCGAGCGTGGTGAAGAAATGGGCAATTGGCCGATTAGCAGTAGCGCCCTCACCCAGCGCAGATGTTCGAAATGTGTGGAGGAGGTCGAAGGTGTCAGGTGACTAAACTGTCAGGTGACAGTTGGCATCGAAGGGGGTGATAACCCTCCCGAATTTGAACCTTTCTCTGATAGTAAAAGGGAGACCAATTATCCACTCAGACATTGGAGCATCAAGTGAGCGCTAGGGCTCAATTAGCTGAAGTTGTTTAGTAAACAGACCGAGTCCATTATCTAGATGAACAGGAGTCTTGCTCGTTCATTCGGTATAGCTGTAAGGCACTGTGTTGACGCTATTTTAGGCTGGTTGGAATGCGTGTGGGCGACATTGTCATAGCTTTCTATAGATCAATTACTGTGGGAAAGTGACCCCCGAAGTCCTCGGGAATTTTCGATGTCCATCTGGCAAGAAGTGGTTGTTTACTAAGATTTTACGTAGGAATGTGTGTAAATGCTGATTTGTGGATAAATGCACTTAGAGAGGATGTAGACAAGGTGGTAGAGAAGCAACATAAACAAATGCATGGTCTAGTAGAGATTGTTTGTTTCCATACCTATATAAACTAAACTGACAACGAGAACAGAGAGAACTGAGAACAACAACACGACACGAGAGAAGAACAACATCATCCGAGAGAGAGAGAGAGAGAGAGAGAGAGAGAGAGAGAGAGAGAGAGAGAGAGAGAGAGAGAGAGGAGAGAGAAAGAGAGCAGGGCAAACTGGGGTCTGAAAGATCGTGGACGCAAGGTCTTTAACACAGAACTTAAGCTCAACTCAAAGATGAGTTGAGAAACCAAGGCTAAGTCCCCACCCAGTGGTGGGTGAAGAAGAAAAAAAGAAGGTGGCGTCACCATCACCAAGTACTGAAGCATTTTGCTGGGATCTGTACAAGAGCTGTGGAGTGGTGTGCAAGTGTGTGTGAAGGTGGAGACATGGTCATGTAAGAAACCATTGTAGTATTTAACCTGGGATTTGGAAGTGTTGATCTTTTCTGTTTCTATCATATATCATGTATCTTTGATTTTTCTTGTTTATATTTCAAGCAGAGAAGAAACTATGTTTCTTGTTCTCAGTCGTGTGAAGAGAGAAGCGAATGCGTGATACCCCATTCCAGAGAGAGTGGAATGTTTGATGGGTGCATGAGTGCGCATATGTGTGTATGAGTGCAGAGATAAACTTACTGTGTTAAGCTTGACTAATACACCAACTTAATTCACTTGAGCAACACCATCACGATTTCCCCCGTCCAGGACAGTACCCATGTTGCAATTGTTGCCTGAAGTGCATATCTTGTTTACGTTCGTGGTGTTCTTATGTGTAATCCGTCAATTATCCAAGACGTGCGCTGGCTTCAGAGAGCAAGGGTTTGGGGGTTGTGGTTTCTCGAAGTATCATAAAACCACAGAAAGACCAGGTTTAAAACATTCTACATTTCCTCAGGTCTACTTCTGCAAAGCGGGTTCGTTCCTTAATGGGGTTGTTAAGCGCTATATGAAGTTCATCCCGCATTTTGCAGCTATCACCGTCCCTTTATAAACCTCACCCAAAGGAGTCGGTAGGAAACCCTCTTGCTTGAACTGGGGAGTATGAGCAGGCTTTCCAGCATGTTCAGAAACTTATGGCCATCTTTACTGTTTAAAAGTTACCAGGTCTTGTTCGGCCATTAGTGGTTAGAACTGAAAACAGCAATACTGGTGTTAGTGCAGTGCTGCTGGAGTCTTTAGAGGACACTCTGCATTCCATCACTTGCTGTCAACAGGAAACTCATGCAGCGTGAGAAAAACTATAGCATCTTATAGAGAGAGTGGGTTTGGCAACAGTGTATGCTGTAGAGTATTTGTCAAAGTACTTGTGGGGACGTCCCTTTGTCTTCCAAATTGAGGACAGGGCCCTTAAGCACGTAAAGTCGAGCAGTTCTGAGAATGCTGGTCTGACCTGCGGGGCTCTGTCACTGTATGGTGGGTACAATGTCTCTGTCACTGTATGGGTGGGTACAATTTCTCTGTCACTGTATGGGTGGGTACGATTTCTCTGTCACTGTATGGGTGGGTACAATTTCTCTGTCACTGTATGGGTGGGTACAATTTCTCTGTCACTGTATGGATGGGTACAATTTCTCTGTCACTGTATGGGTGGGTACGATTTCTCTGTCACTGTATGGGTGGGTACAATTTCTCTGTCACTGTATGGGTGGGTACAATTTCTCTGTCACTGTATGGGTGGGTACAATTTCTTTGTTTAGCCTGAGTCTGGATCTCTTAACTGACTTGCAGACGTGCTTTCTCGCTCTTAGGTCGAGCAGACGATCCCATGATTTATCCTTGTGTACTGGTCCTCTCTCTCTCTGTCTGTGTGTTTGTGCGCGCGCGCGTGCATGCGTGCTTGTGTGTGTGTGTGTGTGTGTGTGTGTGTGTGTGTGTGTGTGGTGTGTGTGTGTGTGTGTGTTTATTTATTCCTGTCTACGTGTGTGTAAATATTAAAAGGTGAGTGTGTGTGTGTGTGTGGAGGGTTGTGTGTGTGTGTGTGGGGGGGGGGAGGGGTTGTGGAGGGGGGTGGGGGGTGGGGAGGGGAGAGTGCAGGCGCACGCCGAAACCTCACGGTTTCTTTCTTTAGAACAGGGATAGTTTCAGCCACTGTTTGCCAGCCCTTTTGATCCACTCTCTGTTCATCCAGTTTCTTTTGTTAAGTTTTTGCTTGTAATTACCAATCCGGTATGGTCCTATTTGACCCGGTCACTGGGACACATCCCCGACTGGCAACGCTCAGCTCTAGCATAGCTAGGCGTGAGCTGCTCGAAGGCCCCGTACCCGACCTCCCTGCTGTCACTCTCTGCCTGATAGGTGGGTTCACGTGAGTTGATATTGTCAGGGAATGGCTTTTAGAATTCGAGAGTTCTGAATTTCCGCGTTATTTTGCATTTATTTATCTCTTCTGTTTCAAACTGTCAAAGCTATTCATCACAAGACAGTCTCTTCTTTTTATTCCGCTTCAAACTGTCAAAGCTATTCATCACAAGACAGTCTCTTCTTTTTATTCCGCTTCAAACTGTCAAAGCTATTCATCACAAGACAGTCTCTTCTTTTTATTCCGCTTCAAACTGTCAAAGCTATTCATCACAAGACAGTCTCTTCTTTTTATTCCGCTTCAAACTGTCAAAGCTATTCATCACAAGACAGTCTCTTCTTTTTATTCCGCTTCAAACTGTCAAAGCTATTCATCACAAGACAGTCTCTTCTTTTTATTCCGCTTCAAACTGTCAAAGCTATTCATCACAAGACAGTCTCTTCTTTTTATTCCGCTTCAAACTGTCAAAGCTATTCATCACAAGACAGTCTCTTCTTTTTATTCCGCTTCAAACTGTCAAAGCTATTCATCACAAGACAGTCTCTTCTTTTTATTCCGCTTCAAACTGTCAAAGCTATTCATCACAAGACAGTCTCTTCTTTTTATTCCGCTTCAAACTGTCAAAGCTATTCATCACAAGACAGTCTCTTCTTTTTATTCCGCTTCAAACTGTCAAAGCTATTCATCACAAGACAGTCTCTTCTTTTTATTCCGCTTCAAACTGTCAAAGCTATTCATCACAAGACAGTCTCTTCTTTTTATTCCGCTTCAAACTGTCAAAGCTATTCATCACAAGACAGTCTCTTCTTTTTATTCCGCTTCAAACTGTCAAAGCTATTCAACACAAGCAGTCTCTTCTTTTTATTCCGCTTCAAACTGTCAAAGCTATTCATCACAAGACAGTCTCTTCTTTTTATTCCGCTTCAAACTGTCAAAGCTATTCATCACAAGACAGTCTCTTCTTTTTATTCCGCTTCAAACTGTCAAAGCTATTCATCACAAGACAGTCTCTTCTTTTTATTCCGCTTCAAACTGTCAAAGCTATTCATCACAAGACAGTCTTCTTTTTATTCCGCTTCAAACTGTCAAAGCTATTCATCACAAGACAGTCTCTTCTTTTTATTCCGCTTTTACTTTTCCGATCCCAACCCTCTACCCCCAACTTTGGAGAAAAAAGAAAAGAAAAAAATGATTCATAATCTTTGAAAAGGGAATTAGACCGGGACTATGTTGTTACTATACTGCCTCCCCGGGACTATGTTGTTACTATACTGTCTCCCCGGGACTATGTTGTTACTATACTGTCTCCCCGGGACTATGTTGTTACTATACTGCCTCCCGGGACTATGTTGTTACTATACTGCCTCCTCGGGACTATGTTGTTACTATACTGCCTCCTCGGGACTATGTTGTTACTATACTGCCTCCCCGGGACTATGTTGTTACTATACTGCCTCCTCGGGACTATGTTGTTACTATACTGCCTCCGCGGGACTATGTTGTTACTATACTGTCTCCCCACGACTATGTTGTTACTATACTACCTCCCTGTCCTACTCTGAGCGGACTATGTTGTTCAGGGATGAAAACAGTTTTTTTTTAAAAAAAAGAGGAGATTGGCGGGGATCTGTGGGTTCACCATGGGCCCCCAGTGGGCAACAGCCTGGCAGGGGTCAGGGGGCGGCGCCCCCTGAAGCTGAAGCATATTTTGTATTAAATAAGGCATAAAAATCTTTAGAAATCACTTTCTTGCTTCTAAACAACACATTCTATAGAACAGCTTTCAACACCATGAAGACTGAGACTGATGTGGAAAGAAACTATGTCAATTGAGACAAAGCAAACATTTAGTATGATGAATCGTCGGAACTGTAGCTAAAGAAAATTTGACAAACAGTGCTTTCAGGACATAAAGAATAAGGCCTGTAGATAAGTAAATCAGAGTGGGAAATCAAACTAAGTAAATCAGATGTATGAAAACGACTGCTGGACTTCAATAAACACAATATGAAAAATGATTACTTTGAAGTCCTTTTAAAAAAAATAAACACTCGAGCTTTTGGGCCTTAGACCCTTCGTCAGGAAACACTCAACACAAAAAAGAACAAATGACATCAAAACAAACTGATGTCACAACAGTACACCACACACAACCCCCCCCCCCCTTACAACTTATCATATCCCCCCCCCTCCCCTTGACAAGTTTGTGTGTGTGTTTGGGGGGGGGGGGGGGGTGCTTGTGTGTGTGTGTGTGGGGGGGTTGTGTGTGTGTGTGAGGTGGGGTAGAGGACTGGGGTGGGGGGGGAGGGGGCGAAGTGTGTGGAGTATGTGTGTTGTGGGGTGAGGGTGGGGGTTGGGGGAGGAGGAGGAGGAGTAGAGGAAGTATATATGTAGTGGGGGGAGTGGGCTGGTGGAAAAGGATTTCATAGGGGGGCTGTTAGCAGACACCTAACACATGTAGCAAACGTTTGCATTATACCAGGGGAAAAGTGTTACACAATACTGTTGTGACATCAGTTTATTTTGATGTCATTTGTTCTTTTATATTCATTTTGTCACTTTGACGTTTTTCCCTTGCTTTGAAGACTCTAGGAGTGGAAGTACTCAATTCCTCACCTCTCCAGTGGGTTCGAAGTTGTTTTTTTCCTCCGTCGTTTTGTTATCCTGTTTTTCCCTTGTGTTTACTGTTAAGTGTTTCCTGATGAAGGGTCTAAGACCCGAAAGCTTGAGTGCTTATCATTTTTTTTGTAAAAAAGGACTTCAAAGTACATCAGAGTTAGAATCAAACTATCATGGAAAAGGAACTTGTAGAAAAATCAGAGTAGGAGTCAAACTATCATTGGAAACGACACGTAGATTGTTGCATACCCAATGATCTGAAAACATGCTGTAATGGTGTGGGAAAAACACACATTTTCTGTTGGTGACTGGGACGCTCGATGTGATCTCTGATTGCCACAAAGCCACGACTACCAAAGTAGACACGTTTTTGGCAAGGCTCGCAAAACACTTCAAATTCGCCGTCTTTGTCATGTTTTCTTATTACATCCGCGACTCTGCGGTCACACACGTCCTTCTGCTGCCACTCGGTCTTCTAGTGGTTCACATACTTCTTTCTTTTTTTTCCGTTTTGTTTGCACTCACTGGCGGCAAACTCTCACTGTGAATCGACGCCATGATGAGAAACGATACTGGCAGGAAGCAGAATGAGAACTACGCCGTTTGAGAACATTACCGACAGAGAAGAACTTCACTGTGCAGACAAGTTGAGATTGTTTCTGAGCTTCACTCTTCGAATAATTTTTCGGCGGAGACTTTTTCTTTCGGCGGAGATGCGAAAAAATAACGGCGGAGACGGTGGAAACGGCGGAGGAGTTTTCATCCCTGGTTGTTACTATACTGCCTCCTCGGGACTATGTTGTTACTATACTGCCTCCTCGGACTATGTTGTTACTATACTGCCTCCCCGGGACTATGTTGTTACTATACTGCCTCCCCGGGACTATGTTGTTACTATACTGCCTCCCTGGGACTATGTTGTTACTATACTGCCTCCCCGGGACTATGTTGTTACTATACTGCCTCCCCGGGACCATGTTGTTACTATACTGCCTCCTCGGGACTATGTTGTTACTATACTGCCTCCCCGGGACTATCTTGTTAATATACTGCCTCCCCGGGACTATGTTGTTACTATACTGCCTCCTCGGGACTATGTTGTTACTATACTGCCTCCCCGGGACTATGTTGTTACTATACTGCCTCCCCGAGACTATGTTGTTACTATACTGCCTCCCCGGGACTATGTTGTTACTATACTGCCTCCTCGGGACTATGTTGTTACTATACTGCCTCCCCGGGACTATGTTGTTACTATACTGTCTCCCCGGGACTATGTTGTTACTATACTACCTCCCTGTCCTACTCTGAGCGGACTATGTTGTTACTATACTGCCTCCCTGTCCTACTCTGAGCGGACTATGTTGTTACTATACTGCCTCCCTGTCCTACTCTGAGCGGACTATGTTGTTACTATACTGCCTCCCTGTCCTACTCTGAGCGGACTATGTTGTTACTATACTGTCTCCCCGGGACTATGTTGTTACTATACTGCCTCCCTGTCCTACTCTGAGCGGACTATGTTGTTACTATACTACCTCCCTGTCCTACTCTGAGCGGACTATGTTGTTACTATACTGCCTCCCTGTCCTACTCTGAGCGGACTATGTTGTTACTATACTGCCTCCCTGTCCTACTCTGAGCGGACTATGTTGTTACTATACTACCTCCCTGTCCTACTCTGAGTGGACTATGTTGTTACTATACTGCCTCCCTGTCCTACTCTGAGCGGACTATGTTGTTACTATACTACCTCCCTGTCCTACTCTGAGCGGACTATGTTGTTACTATACTGCCTCCCTGTCCTACTCTGAGCGGACTATGTTGTTACTATACTGCCTCCCTGTCCTACTCTGAGCGGATTTCGCCAGCGCTGGATGTGGAGCCTGTTTTGTTCTCTCTGGGAGGAGTAGCTTTTGTCCCATCCTCAACCCCACTCCACCCCGCTCAACCCACTCCCCACGCCCGCCCACACCCTGTACGACCAGATTTCCTGGAAGACTTGACGTAGAGGGACCAGCCGTGGCCCCTGTGACTTCTACCTTGGCAATGTGTCTAACATAATGGACAGCAGCGAAGAAGAAGTCTCTGTCAACAGTAAGGAGGAATTCTGCTTCGTTCACCTGGAACTTAGTAGCATGCTAAACTTGTGGGTGTTTCGTCTAGTGGTGTGGCACTTTTCGTGGGACTGGAAAAAGACTTTAACGTGAAAAAGGACCTGCTGGGTCTACCTGAGTGTTTCTCTTCAGTTGAAAAAAAAAAGATTGTCATACCAGCCGCAGTGGCAAAGTGATCATCGTCGCGGACTCCCAGCTGGGAGGTCGTGGGTTCAATTCCCATCAGTGTCATGTGAGATTTTTCTGCCCCGACCGGCTCCTACCCAGAGTTGAGTTTGCTACAGGCTCAGTTGGGAAGACTGGGATCACACAGTCGAGTTTCATCCACTTAATGGATGCCTTTCTGAGAGTGTTGCTCAAATTTCCTGACCAACACTGTAGGTGTCTGTGTCTCTAAGGCCTGGTTGACGCCGGGATATATTATGACAGGAAGCGCTGTACAGCCCTGTCATGCAGTCTCAGACCGGAATGGAAATCTGTAGGATCATCTTCATCATCCTCATTTTCATCGATCAGCATATACAAGTCTCAAATCCTGTGGCTCTTCACGCCCTGCTCTCATGGTGACCTCAGTTTTGATGTTCTCTCCACGTCTGGGGCCTTGGTTTGATTCCGTCGGGGTCACCGGTATCGGCGAGTCCATGGGGGCTGTCGTTGGACGGACGTGGTGGCGCCCTCCGGAGGGAGAGCTCACGCACGCCGGCTCCGCGACTAAGCAATTATTGTCGTCAGTAGGGGGCTTAGTAGGTGGTGTCCTGCGTATGTAAGATCAGAACAGGCACCGCTGAACACCACCGAATAAGTGATTCGGCAACAGTGCAGTGTCTCCTCCAGTGGGTTGCCTCTTAACGACTTGGCATTGACTGCTCCCTGTGGATTGCCGGTGCCGGGGCTGCGGCGGGACTGACCGGACTGTGGCTGTGGATGGGGCGTCGGACTGAACGGCGTGGGTGCACTGCCACTGAGGTGGCACAGAAGACGGGACAGCAAAAAAAAAAAAGTTGTCATTATTGAATAGTTGGCTGCCGGCGCGTCTTTATGCACTGTTTTACTTTCTTGTGTAAGGTCTTTTCCCTAACATGGAGCAGTCAGAAGTGTATGGTAAAATTTCGTTTCTTACCAGCTGGGAGTTGGACTCTAACTACAAGAGTTCATCATAGACTTTTGATAGAATACTTCACGGAATTCTGAGCATTCTTCTCTTTTCAATTTGGCTCATAGTGACTCCTCTCTCTCGAGGGGACTAATGGACATGAAAGGAAAACCAAATAATGTAAAGCATTTTTTTTTTCTCTCTAAAAAGTCTTCTTCCCGATGAAACCCTTTTTGTGGTTCAGGCAAATGAAGGGTGGTTTTTGTGGTTCAGGCAAATGAAGGGTGGTTTTTATGGTTCAGGCAAATGAAGGATGCTTTTTGTGTGTGTCTATTTTTGGAAAACCATCGTTTATGGTAAAGGAATGTGTTCATTGTTTTGTGTATTCTAATTTGAAGAGTGCATTAAACAGCTCCCCTGTACGTCGGCCGTGGGTTTCAGTTGATTTTGTGTAGCATGTTCGGAAGCCATTTCGGGTGTACATCCCGAAATGTTACCATTTTCTTTTGACGCCGTTTGGGATACCTAGGCTTTGTTGAAGGTGACAGTCAATTTGAGGCCATTCTCCTGATTGCTCTGACTGGACAAGAGGAAGAACTGGAGAAAACGTACTGATTCAAATTACGTGTGAAGTTCGTGCTGCCAACCCTGCATTTGTGACCTACAATTTGAGTGGATGGTAGTTAGTGAGATTTCTGCCCGTGTTCTCTCCCTTGTTTCCCGGATTGCCTTATCTATTCGCGGACAAACACGCCTAGCCAGTCAAACACACACACGCACACACGTACGTGCGCGCTCACACGCACACACACACACACACACACACACACACACACACACACACACACACACACACACACATATATATATATATATGAATAACACATGTGAACAGCTCATCCGTATTGGAGCGAAGGTGTGCCAATGACTGGCAGGAATTTTGCCATTTTTTCAAGGGGGTTGCAATGAACAGGAGTTCCAAGTAAAGATATTGTGCGATGTAGGACACTGTCACCCTGCTGGCCAAAATCAAGCAACACGAATTTCTTTTCGTGACCCACAACTTTTAAAATGTACAAGAAAAAGTCAACATCAGAAAAGGAAATATTTCAATTTACCACTTGATCGACCAAGAGATTATTCTAATTGTAAAGAAATGAACAAACTCACAGCAAAAGATATTTTAGGTAGATACTGACAACCTGAATTTGAATGACATCTGGTAAAATCTCTCCCCCCCCCCTCTCTCTCTCTCTGTCTGTCCCCCTCTCTCTCTCTTTATATATATTATATATATATATATATATATATATATATATAATATATATATATATTATTATATATAATATATATATATTATATCGGCGGTGGGCAACCCAAACTTCATCCTGACGATAGCCAAGCCGCTAGAAAAAATTTGTAGATAGTTTTAAGATTCCTCTTATCACTTGTTTTAACTATATATATATATATATATATATATATATATATATATATATATATATATTTGTGTGTATATATATATATATATTTGTGTGTGTGTGTGTGTGTGTGTGTGTGTGTGTGTGTGTGTGTGTGTGTGTGTGTGTGTGTGTGTGATTGATGTGTGAAGTTATTGTAGGTCCATCACAGTCGATGAAGGCGATCAGAGTAACTCCATAGATGAGCTGGCCGCCTAAAGTTGGATGCCCAGGTGCGGCCGGACTATGGGCATGCAACAGCGGAGGCTAGGTCAATTCTCTCCTTGTGGACTTCACGCTTCTGACCCAGATCTTGTCGGCGGCTCTCCTCAAAGACCTGCACTCCTTGTGGACAGCAAATCGCTAGGCGCTGCTGTCAGTAGCAAGGGTGTCCCATCCACTACGGGAATGTCACAGGTTCCTTGGAATGCTATCAGACAGACTTTGAAGCGCTTAAGAGGCGAAGCAGCGTTTTCTTTGGCCAGATGCCAGCTCAAGGAAGGAGACCAGCTTGGAAGTGACTGTCATCCATATGCACCACATATCCAACCCACTGGAGCTGAGCCTTCATCATGAGTACTTCGATACCAGGCCAGGTTGCCCTATGAAACGCTTCTATGCTGGAGATTCTGTTCTCCAAGGTGATGCCCATGATCTTGCTCAGGCGTCAGAAGTGAAACTTGACGTGCATTTTCAAATGTTTCAATACAGTGTCCATGTTCCGCACCCATATAGCAGGAACGTAATGGCCACCACCTTGTAGACAGACAGTTTTATGCCCGTTCACCTGGCCTTTTGGTGAACAGTGATACAGAGAAAGTTTTGAGTCAGTGTACTGGGATTCACCATTTATTATTGTCAAATCTCCAGTTGGTTTAACGTGGATGGAGATTGCAGATAATACTTTTCATGCGTAGAAATAGGCATGTTAGCAACAATTATGCGCCAAAAAACGAGATATTTAAAGTATAACTATTACAAAATTTGAATACAAACCTCAATACGCGAATTACAGAATTTCCTTCGGCAGTCGACAGGAATCGTTTGAGACATGCGTAAGCACCGCACACATTTTGCTGTAAATTGGGTCTGCATATGCATTACGGATAACACGAACAATCTGGTCAGGAAGTAGAGAATATCTCAGTGCATTGTGTGGGCCACGTTTCTGTGGATCGGAATGTACCAAAGTTCTGTATTTTAGAAATGTTAGTTTATTTATAATATACACCTTGTATGCTCACGAGACATGGGTCCTGACGGCAGATCTGGCAAGATGAGTCAAAGCCACTGGAATGAGCTGTTACAGCAACACAGGACTTACTGATCATATGGCCGATGAACAAGTGGGTCAAACCACCCAGCAGAACATCGGACCATGTGAAGATCTACTGACATCAAATCAGAAAGAAAACCTCGGTGGTGAGGTCATCTAACAAGATCTAATGGCCTTGCTGAAACAATTCTTCAGGGAACTGTTGAATATGAGAGACGGAGGGGAAGACAAATAATCGGCGGACTGACAAAACTACAGAATAGATAGAAAAAACATTTACAGAAACCAAAGCTTTGGCGCATAGTTGACAGAACTGAACGAACCTGGTGAACCTTTCTTCATTGTCGTGATCAAATGACTCGCATTGGAATAAAGGAAGAAGGGCTACAAAAGGACAAGATGACGAAGACGAAGGAGAAGACAAAGAAGACGAAGAAGAAGACGAAAAAGAAGAAAGAGGAGAAGGGGGAGACGAAGTAGTAGTGGTGGTAATAATGGTGGTGGTGGTGGTAGTAGTAGTATAGTAGTAGTAGTAGTAGTAGTAGTAGTAGAGCAGCTGATGTTGTTGTTATTGTTATAGTCGTTGTTGTGGAAAAAGAAGAAAAATGACATACAAACCGTTCAAATGTAAACTACTCAAAAAATGGCTGATTTAAAATACGTCTTCAATGTTTAGGCTGGAAGGCAACTAACTCTTCTTGGTTTTATAGCGATTCTAAAACCACTTAAATAATCTAAGTTAGTTCGTTTATGGATCTTGCTACCTAATCCTCGAAACAAAGGTCTTTTCGAGGTTAAAAGTACACTTTTAAAAAATCTCATTTGAATTTTTTTTTTTTAATGAAATGAACATAATATATTTTCGAAAATGATATGCATGTCTGTATGCTTCTGAGATGTTACATTACTATCTTTCCCATCTTCATTATTATTCTAATTGTTTTGTTTGTTTGTTTTTTCTTATTTCATTATCACCATGATTAGTAGCAGCAGCATAAATGATAACAGATTTCTTGGATTTTATCTAGCTATCTTTCCCATTTTCATCATCATCATTATCATTATAATTCTTATTGTTGTTGTTATTGCTGCTCTTGCTGCTGGCTGTTGCTACTCTTATTGTCTTTTTTGTTTTTGTTTTGTTCTTCTTCTTGCAATCATAACCTTAACTTTTATTGTAACTTTTCTTCTTTTTCTTCTTCCCCTACTATCATTACTTTGATTACTATAACTATTATTATTGGTGGTGGTGGTGGTGTTGTCATAATCATCAACATCTTTATCATCATCATCATATTTGTCATCATCATCATATGATTAGAATTCCAGTATTTTCCCCCTATATTTCTCTTTGAATTATTATAACGTTTTAATCGTTTTAATCTATACTCTATCCCTTCCAACCTCTTCGCTCTTGTTTTTCCATTCCGTAATTTTAGTCTTTCACCCATGCCACAATCATCATCATGATCATCATCATCATCATCATCATCATCATCATCATCATCATCATCATCATCATCATCAACAACATCAATCAACAACATCATCATCATTATTATTATTATTATCATACGATTATAATACCATCAATTTTCCTTTTCAATTACAATTATTGTTTGAATTTGTACTTTCTCCCCTCGAAGCTCTTGTCTTTTCGCTTTCCATTTCACAATTTTAGTCCTTTCATCCACGCTACAGTTTGCACAAAGATGGAACAGATAGGTGACTATTTGTCCATTGTTTCCATTGTTTTAATTGCTGTTTGTCCTGCCTGAAGAAGGCCCAACAGGTTGAAACGCGTATTGTCTGTTTTGTAATTTGTTTCTTCGTTTGGCGGCTCAGTGCTTTTACAAATCACTTTAGGAGACACAATGCTTCATGTGCATAAAGTGAGAGGAGAGGAGTGAACAGAGACAGAAACAGGGAAGAAAAGTATTCTTGTTGTGGTGCGTTTGGCTATAATGGTAAAAGAATGCTACTCCATGCTTTTTTTTCCCATTGTACTGAAAAGTTTGATTAAAATGACCCAGTTTGTTTAAAAAGAAAATTATGAAACTTGACCGAAAAACTGAAACTCGGGAGCAGTTTGGAAACAACGATTTCCTGGTTTTTAAATTAACGTTGAACATCAGACAGTATAGGGTCCTGCAATCTGTTATAATAAATAGCTTAACTTCGTTTATCCAGGACTTGAAAACCTTGGAGTTGAGCCACTCATTCAAGGATTTGAGGGATTTAAAGACTGTTCAAATGCTCCCACCGGGCACTTATGTGATGAAACCTGTGGTGAGTGCTGGCAGTCCCCAAAGCGTGATGCTACTACTTGACGAAAAGCAAAAACAGCATGTTTCTCTATTTGGAACATTGCAAGTTCATTCTTTGAATAATTGTCAATTGTAAGCGGCTTTGTAAACGTCAAAGTACTCATCTATTCATATTAAAACAGTAGGGACTAAATGTCGCCCGTCTGTATTCAGAAACTTTGGTCTCTTGCTGTTAAAAAGGACATCTTAAATATGTTTTATCGTTGCTTTGTAGAATCAGTGCTGTCGTTTGGCTTTTTATGCTGGTTTGGAAATCTTAGTGTGAAAAACAAAAGCATTTTAAACAGAGTGCTGAATAGATTATTGGTAAAAAAACAACAACAACAACAAGGACAGTTATATGAATTGTATGAATGTTGTGTCACACAAAAAGCTGTGAACATTGATGCCGACAGTTCTCATGTTCTTTCAAAAAAAAAACTAGAATGTTCTACCATCTGGACGAAGATTTCAAGTTCTGAAATTCAAAACAAATAGAACTAAAAACAGTTTCGTTCCTAATTCCATCAAACTCCTGAATCAAAACTGAACTTTGGATGAGATCCGGTTCAGAAAGCTTGTTTGTATATTATATATGAGTGTGTGTGTATTGTTCTGTGTGTGTCAATGGGTGGGTGGGGGGGTGGATGGGTGGGTGTGTATTGTTCTGTGTGTGTCAATGGGTGGGTGGGGGGTGGATGGGTGGGTGTGTATTGTTCTGTGTGTGTCAATGGGTGGGTGGGGGGGTGGATGGGTGGGTGTGTATTGTTCTGTGTGTGTCAATGGGTGGGTGGGGGGTGGATGGGTGGGTGTGTATTGTTCTGTGTGTGTCAATGGGTGGGTGGGGGGGTGGATGGGTGGGTGTGTATTGTTCTGTGTGTGTCAATGGGTGGGGTGGGGGGGTGGATGGGTGGGTGTGTATTATTCTGTGTGTGTCAATGGGTGGGGGGGTGGGGTGGATGGGTGGGTGTGTATTGTTCTGTGTGTGTCAATGGGTGGGTGGGGGGGTGGATGGGTGGGTGTGTATTGTTCTGTGTGTGTCAATGGGTGGGTGGGGGGTGGATGGGTGGGTGTGTATTGTTCTGTGTGTGTCAATGGGTGGGTGTGGGGTGGATGGGTGGGTGTGTATTGTTCTGTGTGTGTCAATGGGTGGGGTGGGGGTGGGGTGGATGGGTGGGTGTGATTTGTTAAATATAGATCCATAGACATGTTTTCATGGCCACTCTTAATTTCTCTTTGGAGATAATAAAGTGTTCTTGACTTGACTTGATTTTTTAATGTCACATCTTTACTACATGAACTATAATACACAAGATAAGCCTAGCGATTTGTGATGCCTCTTTTTAAAAACACATATTATACGTCTTTAAAGTGTTTCCGTCGGTCAACAAGATCTTTATGGTGTTACTAGATAACTGTTCCATAAGAATAAAATCTTTTAATAAATGAAGTTTCTTCTGTCAGTCTGGTTTTACTCGATAAATACTCTGTACTGTTTCCTGTTTTATCACAATTTGATAATTTGAAGAAATCTGGCAGATTAAAAATCATCGATAGGTTTGAAAATATTGAAGGTTTGAATAAGATCAAATCTCATTTTTCATGACTTTAAAATGAGTAATTAAAGATGTGTAAGCCTATCTGTGTATAAATGATTGTGAATCCTTTTACTGCTTTAGCTGCTACATTTGGGATCTTCTCAATCAAGGCCGTCTGCCTTATTGAATGTGGATACAAAATAGTTCAGCCACACTCCACATGTGGCGTGACCATGGTCTCCTGCAAAAATTCAGAAATGTGAGTGGACGAAAAACATCTTTCTTAAAATAATATCACACGTTTTATTTGTTTTGTTGATTGCTTTAGGAATATTGTTACAACGTCAAGCCAAAGTTAATTAAAAGAAAGACCCCCAATTCCTTCTCTTCTATGTATTTTGTACATGTAGTTTTAATAATGGCATGCTCTTTGTGGTTTTTCCCCTGTGTGTAACTTTACTCTTGAAAAAAAAATTGAAACACAAATTCTAGATTTCCCTATGTGCATAACTTTACTCTCAGAGACAATGAAATACAAATCTTAGATTGTTAATCACTTGAACAGAGAATCTAAATCCTGTTTTACACATAGCATGCACCCTGCGTGAGAAATGGAAAGAATGAAGGAAGTAAGAAATTGAGCGAACGATATTGGACGATACTGACTGGATGACACGGGAAACGACTGAATGAAGCGCCAGCTGGCAGCTCTTCAGTCGGCACTACCCAGGTAGGCAGCCCGTTGTGTAAACGAGTGTGGATTGTAAAGCGCTTAGAGTTTGGTCTCTAGCTGAGAATAGGCGCTATATAAGTGTTCATTATTATTATTATTATTATTATTATTATTATTATAAGTGCATAATGTCATGTGTTTTTCTTTTTTTAAATGCGAATATTTCACGAAACAAAACAAAAGAAAACGAAACAAAACCAATTTTAAAAAAAAGAAGACAAAAACGTTACAAGTTTTCACCTGACATTCTTCTCATGATTATGAACAAAACTATCGGTCTGTGGAGAAAATGTTTTCTTTATTGAGTAAAAACATTCTCTCTCTCTCTCTCTCTCTCTCTCTCTCTCTCTCTCTCTCTCTCTGAACGATAGTGCTGAAACTGGACGTACATGTGAGTACATCGATAGCTCTGTCCTCTCTCCACCAACTGACATGGACATCGAACGGGTCTATGGAAGCCTCGTGGCAGGATTTAGCACAAGTGTCGTTAAAAGTTACGTTGCCACTTTGATCGACAAATCTGTTCAGAGACGATTGAGAGATAAGAGCAGAAACAAGTCATTTAGAAAAATTGCTCACGATCGTTCAAGTGAATCGGACATGTTACTCTGTGAATAGGACAATCTGGTATTGGAGTTTTCGTGTACGCCTGATGACATTGATTGTTCGTTCTGGTTTGTCAAACAAGATGACAGGCACATGCTGACCGAGGAACGGACCAAACTGGCCAGTCTCCGCCGAGAAAAATGTGTTGACAAAACACAATACACTGACATCCTGCACGTGCTGCACGGACGCTGGAGACGCTACACGGCCTGATCCTGCTCTACCTGGGATGACAGCCTGGGCTCAAGACCCACGCCGCAAACAGAATGTCAGAACTGTGTTTGGAAAAACGACAAGTTTGTCATGGTTTCCAAGTCAGACCAACGTGTACCGAGTTCAGTTTTATGATGGGCGATCGAAACGTATTGCTGAGGAAGCTGTGCCGCTTTAAAGCAATACATTATTTCGCTCTCTCTCTCGCTCTCTCTCTCTCTCTCTCTCTCTCTCTCTCTCTCTCTCTCTCTCTCTTCTCTCTCTCTCTCAAGCCGAGCTCAGATAGCGTATATAAAGTTCATTATGTTCGCTGCCAATGAATAAGTTTTCATAGCAATCTATTTAGGAATAAAAAGCCGCATTACAAACTGTGCCGATCTATACATATTCATAGCAATTGGTGAGGTGCTGCATAGCAACCAAAAGCATAATAAAATGTGAAGATCTGTATGTTTTTAATGACAGTCTGTCGAGTATTGCACAGGAAACAAAAGCAGTACAAAATGCGAAGATGTATAATCACTTTTTAGAATTATTTGTTGATCTACCTTTCCAGAATTTCTCATCCCTTGCTTATAGTAGAAGATGGTGTCATAGTTTTTTTGTTTTTTTTTCATTTTCTCTCCACAGTTAGCTGAAGTGACCAAAAAAATGAAATGACTGTGAGCCCAGAAAGCTGGATATTCACTGTCTATCATTTGCATTACAGATTGTACTGACAACAGCAGAACCTGGAACCAAATATAGGATTCAGCATTTCAATTTTTTTTTCGAAGTTGAAGCTTTATTGTTTACAAGATGGGCAAAATTCAATAAATAAAAGATATCGAGGTGGAACAGTAAAACCCAATGGAAACTGATATCGGACGGTTATCATAATCTCTATGACGTCCAATTATAATCAAAACTATATTTGTTATCATATGCGCACTGTGTATGTGGATTTTTTCCTTGTGTGTGTGTTCTAACATCTTTTCTCCATACCAGTTACAATACATTCAGACATATAATATATATATATATATATATATATTATATATATATATATATATATATATATATATATATATATATATATATGTATATATATATATATTGAATTATAAACAAAGCTTGCTCTTATGTCTTAGATTGAAGAAATAGGGGGAGATACTGAATCAGAACAGGTGCCACTGCAAATCGCCAAAATTACTCGGCAGCAGTGCAGAGTCTCGTCCGGTGGGCTGCCTCTCGACAACGTGACATTGGCTGCTCCCTGTGGGTTGTCGGTGCCGGCACTGCGGCAGGACGGGCCGGGCTGTGGTTGGGGACGGGGGAAATATGAAAAAATACAACCCAAAACCAACACACACACAAAAAAAAAGAAGAAAAAAAAAACGAAAAAAAAACATACTGTCAAACATTTCTTGACAACTCTTCATAATATCTGTAAAGTTTTTAAACATGCATTGTTTAGAGTGAAGTACATGGAATTTAACAAAAACAACAACCAACAAATAAACAAACAAACAAACAAAAAACAAACAAACAAAAAATCGTTCCCCTATGAATTGGATGTTTGTGTGCCTAATGAAATGAATTGGATGTGGAGGGGAAATTCAAAGTAAGTCTGTAAGTTGTCGGTGGTAATAACTAGACTGAGGAAATAGAAGAAAACCAGTTCAAATTATCACGTGTAAAATTCTAACCACTATTCGCGGCATGGTCAGGCATTTCAGATGTAGATGTTCCTCGAGTGCCAATTTTTTTTTTTTTTCAGACTTGATCTTTGAACGCTTTGTTTGAACGCTTTTCGTCAAGTCCCCCTTGGTGTGTTCATATTTTTGTTTTTGATTCTCCTCCTCTCCCTCTGAATTGTAAATTCACTTACATACGGCTTTGGTGATACTTTTGTCTGCTGTCAGAGTTGGAATTAAAATTAAAATGAAAGAAAGGCAAATCTAGAGCTGAAAAAAAAGCCAGCACAACTTTCAAAAGAGCAGACACTTCAATGCAAGACCACCCGGCGAACCATATCGTCAGTCAAACGGATGACACAAACGGAAATCATTAAGAAACCGTTAGCAATAATTGTTTCAACCACTCAGTCCGTTTGTAATCCCTTGTGAGCTAGGCAACAACAACACATTCTTATGCTGTGTCTGATTCTCTCTTCAGCCCCCCTCTACCAGCCTCTTCTCCCCCCCCCCCCCCCCCCCCTCTCTCTCTCCATCTCTCTCCCGCGCTCGCATACACACAAACACGCGCGCGTTGGGTGTGTGCTGAATACAATAACAGGCGCCTGATATTGCTTAATGTAAAGTAATAAAATTCAGAATTGTTAGTTGAGTTAGTGTATTAGTGTGTGTGTGTGTGTGTGTGTGTATGTATGTGTGTGTGTGTGTGTGAGAGAGAGAGAGAGAGAGAGAGAGAGAGAGGGAGAGAGAGAGAGAGAGAGAGAGAGAGAGAGAGAGAGAGAGAAGAAGAGAGAGAGAGAGAAGAGACGTGGGAAAGGGGAATATGCTGGCCAAGAGACAGACAGTGAAGGGGAGGGGCGAGTGTCCAGAGAAAAGAGCGAGAAGGATAGAAAGTGAGAACGAAAGAGATTGTGATCTTGTGAATGAGAGAGCGAGAGAAGAAGAGAGGATGGAGAAAAAGACAGAGGAAAAAGAATTTAAAAAAAAAAGAAAAAAGGAAGGAGGGGGCCGAGGGGAAGTATAGTGTGGGAAAGAAAGAGAAGGAATGGAGAGAAGCGGAATGCAGAGAAAGGGAAGAAGAGGGGGATGGCAACAAAACTGAGAGACGAAAACTACTCCTACAGAAAGAATAAGAAGAAAGAGAAACTAACGACTTATCAGCCAACTCAACAGTTCAATCAGAGAGAAAATGCCAACTGAACAGTTCAATCAGGGAGAAAATGCCGAAACACTGGTGTGAAACGGTGCGCTTGGGCCACCTGCGGTGCAGACAGTCCATATCCCGATCGTTATTCTGGCGTGCGCGTGATATCAAATACCCGACTCTAAAGCTCTCCTTGTTTTGAACATAAACTGAGAGAAGGTAACTATTTGCGATGGAAACTCGGGCGTTATCTTCCTCTGCTTTTTTTTTTTTTTTTGGCCCGTTCATCTGCTTCCGTTCCAGAAGTTCTTTTCATTTTACTATGTTACAGTTCATAACACATAGGTTTTCTTTAATGTGACCTCTCGTTCAGCCACTGGCACCAGCACTAGCTGTCAGTTCTATGGTGCTGTTTACTTGTCTGGTTTTTCTTTTCCACAATTTTACACTCATTTCGTAAACTGTGTGAGTTAAAAAAAAGTTCATGTGGCATATTCCGTGCGCACACTCAGCATTATCTATGTTCTTTTTAAAAATATTTCTTCTCATTGTGATAGAAACTTGTATGTAGATATACACTTTGCACTGCGTCAAATAGTCAAATATTTAAAGTCACGTACAGATCCTGCACAATCTATATCTGCACTGTATTTACAACTTCTGCGTTGAGCTTCACGTTACCCAAGTAGTACGTTTATATTGGAACCAGTTAATTTTTAATGTGGCATGTAACCTTCCAGTGTATGTCTCAATCTTAGTATTTCAACAACAAAAAGTTGAGCATGGTCTACTTTAGCCCGCCCTAAAGATGCCGATAGTTCAGTGACCATGTTATTCATCGATGCACATTAACAGGTATTGCTTGTTTTTGTTTCTGGACAGGACTGTTGTTGTCTGTGTTGACAGCCCTCACTGGGTCCTAGGAGGTGAACGGTGGTACAATGTCTGTTCGTCCAATGACCGACTGAATTGTACGCACCCCCTTCCTCAACCTTTTACTGTTGTTTTGTTTTGATTTTATCATCCTTACTATTATTCTTATGAAATACGCTTTCTATTTTTACTCATTCATTTTTTCCCGCTACCACCACCACCACCACCACCACCACCACCACCATCATCATTACTACTACTGCTACTACCACTGCTACAACTAGTACCACCCCTACTACTCCTACTACTATCATCATCATCGTAATCATCAACATCAACATTACTGTTATTGTTGTTGTTGTTATTGTTGTTGTTAGCATTATTTCTACCGTTGCTATGATGATGATGCTGATGATGCTGATGATAACGATGACGATGATGATGATCATTATCATTGTTATTTCATCCCACTTAGTATTATATACATTACTATAATTTTGATGTTCACCATTATAATCATCTTCATCAGAATTTCTATTGTCATTATAAGTATTATTACTTTTATTGTCGTTTCTATTATTATTATTATAATCATTATTATTGTTATTATCACCATTGTTATCATCATTTTCGATCAATAATAAAGATGTTAATTTCTGAGCAACCATTCCCCACAAATAATCACACACACACACACACACACACACACACACACACACACACACACACACACGCGCGCGCGCGCGCACGCACGCACGCACGCGCGCGCACACAGACACACACATGCATGTACGCCCGTATACACAGACTACACAAATAAAGGTACCTATACGTGCACACATGCGTGTATGCAGGCGTATGTTCACACAGGCCCACAGATCACACACGCACACACATGCACATGCGCGCACGCACACACGTACATATACGCACACACGGCCACACTGGTACACACGCACACACACACACACACACACACACACACACACACACACACACACACACACACGGGGCTACCAACTCATGCACACGCACACACACGCGCGCGCACGCACACACACACACACACACACACACACACACACACACACACACACACACACACACGTACACATACATGCGCAAGCACACTCACATTAATACACACGCAACTATAATGGTGGCGCGAACAATATTTGGTAGGTACCAAAGGTCTGACCAACGAATTGGGGGAAACGCAAATCGGACATCTGCCAAGCCGTATCCTTGAGACCCTGGTATAAATGTTTTCATCTTATTTACCAACTTATGTATCCATCAGCTGTAAATCCTGCGCACTGTGGTCTCGTAGCTTAGCAGATGCGGTGCAGGGTATATGGACTAATCCGTATGCAATGACACCTCTGTGATGAAACTGAAACTGAAACGTGTGTGATAAGTGGATTATAATAAGATAGAAACTGAAAACACTGACCTGAGCGTCCTGCCGTATCTGAGGGCCTTGATCAGGGACCGGAAGCCAAAACGGCGCTGGCCAGTGGGCAGAGTGCCGTCCACAGGCAAAGTCTCCGTCATCATCTTTGCGTGACCAGGGGCAATCCGAGTCATCAGTGACAGCCGCTCCTGATGCTTACGCGCAGCTTTCTTGCGTCGGCGGAAGCGGTAAAAGTCATATGGGATACAAGCGACGAAGACAGACAGCGTGGCTCCTATAATCAGCAGCACCAGGTAGGCCTTGGGTAAAATACCTGCGCGTACAGAAAATTAACTCTTACTAAACTCTCTCTCTCTCTCTCTCTCTCTCTCTCTCTCTCTCTCTCTCTCTCTCTCTCTGAACTTTGCCAAAAGTCCGATAAGCGACTTAAAGATAGCTTTTGATTATGTTAACAGGAATGCCTTCTCGTTAGTATAGCGAAAGAATGGTGTTAACGGGAGAATATATAAAGCTCTCAGAGGAATATGTAATTCAATGTTAGCATGTATTCGAGATAAAGATAATTATTCCGAATTTTTGGAATGTCCAAGAGATCTGAAAAGAGAATGTCTTCTAAGTCCAATGTTGTCTTCTTTATTCATAAATTAGTTGGCCATTGGTCCAGTGATTCCAGGTACATTCGAGTTATTTCTGCTACTCTGCTGATTATGTAATTTTGTTACAAGAAACTCCTGTGGGGTTGCAAAACCAGTTAAATCAGTTGATAAGACAGGCGGGAAATATGTATTAGTCAATAAACATTAAAACAAACAAACAAACAAACAGACCAAAAAAAACCGCCCACGGTGAACATCTTTCAAGTCGAAAACCGTACAGTAACAAATTTGTATGAATATTTTGGAATGACCTTCAGTACAACAAAATTAGTATAAATGCCATTTTGACGGAGTGTATAGGCAGGTTAAGAAAGGTGTACTGAAGTTCATAACTGTATCTGTTGTAAAACAAAATGTGAGTACACAGAAGTGAGTGCATACAAACACACACACATTAGAAACGGTAAAAGGAGCACAAGTAAGATCAATGATTAATGGTTAGAAAAAAAGGACATCACATCAAATACTGTTGTGGATTAGATAAGATATGAGCTGAGAGAAATATCGTGGCAAGACTGTGCAAGGAAACGAGTGAGGTTATAACAGACTAAAAGTCATGCAAAGTGAGGTTATAACAGACTAAAAGTCATGCAAAGTGAGGTTATAACAGACTAAAAGTCATGCAAAGTGAGGTTATAACAGACTAAAAGTCATGCAAAGTGAGGTTATAACAGACTAAAAGTCATGCAAAGTGAGGTTATAACAGACTAAAAGTCATGCAAACGAACAAGTTCATTTTCTTCCTCAGAACTGTGTACAGTCAAACCGTAGCTGCTGCCAACATGGCGGATGCAACTAGGCCTAATGCTTTCATTGAAAATGAATGTTTCACGTGTCTCCATGGGAAGAAACGATCAGTTTGGAAGAAACTACTTCGACACTAGGCCTAAAATGTAAGAGAATTGGGTAGCACCAGAAAGTGGCGGTCCTATGGTTGATTTTTTTTAATTTGGGGGGACGGGGGAGAGGGAGGTATATAAGGTAGGTGAAGCTGCTACAAATTGATCTACACAATCTTTTCACCAAGGTGAACTTTCGAGCGCTCAAAAGCAAGCAGGGATTAATGATTACTTTAATACACAAAGGAACAGAACTAGATGAGGAAAAGCTAAATAACTGCAGACCCTTTTTTTAAACCAATACCGATTATAAAATGCTAGCAAAAGCAACTGTCGAAAGATTAATTAGTTTTATTTCAAGATTAATTTAGGAAGATCAAGTAGGATACTTCTACAGGAATAAATAAGTCAAAAGGCAACGGATCAATAGATGAAGCCATTAATTATTTTAAAATAAATAATAAGACAAGAAAAGCTCATCAATTATTTCTTCACAAATTATTTCATAAATCATGTTTGCTTATGTCTGCCAATCTTGTATAGATGAATCCTCTGGAAAAGATCATTCAGACACATGGAAAATCGAAGTCAAACACTTTTGTTAAAGTAAAACCAGAGATTTCCTTCTCTAGACTGTGCACTGGCCTGCCAATCGCACTATGAAGCACTATCCGCCGAAGCGAAGTGGTTAGCGTCGCACTCCCGGCTGGGAGATCGTGGGTTCGATTCCCATCAGAGCCATGCGCAATTTTCTGTCCCGACCGGCTCCTACCCAGAGTTGCGTTTGCTACGTGCTCAGTTGGGAAGACTGGGACCATACCGTCGAGTTTCATCCACATAACGGGTGTGTCTCTGAGAGTGTTGCTCAAATTTCCTGACCAAAATTGCAGGTGTTTGGGTCTCTTGGGTCTGGTTGACGGTGGGATATGAAAAAAAGCGCAGAGTACAGCCCTGTCATGCAGTCTCAGACCGGAATGAAAATCCGTAGCATCATCTTCATAATGTTCATTCCCAGCAATCAGCATAAAAACAAACAATACAAAAAACAAAATTGAATAAAAGTCTCGAATTCTGTGGCCCGTCATGCCTTGCTGCTATGGTGACCTCAGCCCCGATGTACTCTTTACGTCTATGGCCGTGGTTTGATTCCGTTGGGGTCACCGGTAACGGCAAATTAATGGGGGTTGTCGTTGGACAGACGTGGTGGCGCCCTCAGGAGGGAGAACTGACTCACGCCGGCTCCGCGACTAATCAATTATTGTCGTCAAAAGCCGGCGTAGCAGGTGGTGTCCTGCGTATGTAAGATCAGAACAGGCACCACTGAACACCACCGAAGTGACTCGGCAGCAGTGCAGTGTCTTCTCCAGTGGGTTGCCTCTTAACGACTTGACATTGACTGCTCCCTGTGGTTTGCCGGTGCCGGGGATGCAGCGGGACGCGCCGGGCTGTGGCTGTGGACGAGGGGCTTGGAATGAGTGGCGTGGGTGCTGTGCAACTGAGATGGGACAGGAAAAAAAAGAAGTAGCGACAGGGCGACTTCTGACCACCTTACCAAATCTGGCATATACAGAAGGACGGTAGGTTTTCAAAAATCCCTCGCATGCACATGCACACAGTTGCTCTTTGACAAATATTGGCACGACATCAGAAAAACACGATTTAAAGATTTTGTCAGTCCGTTAAGAAGTACTTTTTAAGACAATCCATTCATAGTTTAAGACTTTAAATCAGTTTTCATCAGCACACACACACACACACACACACACACACACACACACACACACGCGCGCGCACACACACAGACACACACTGCTAAAATCACCATAGTTGACTAATCGATAGTTGACTAGGTAATCGATGTGTCTCAGGGGGTGTGAACTGCATGGCAAAGGGAACTCACTTCATCTGATACCTAAACTAGAAGAAACGATTTGCGAGTACAATACATAAATGTGCGCCGCCCCCTTTGTGCTGTTAATAATTCGCCTTGTGTTCTTACAGACAAAGTAATTCGGACACATGCTGTTAAAGAGTATGAACCTTGAACCATCCATTCCTTGACACATCACCGGCAGAAACTCCATCTCAGACCCTCATTGTTGATGCCATGGTGGTGCTTCAGATCATAAAACACCAAGTTTGAAAAGGCTTTCTACTTTTGAAAAATGTCACCAAGAATGTTGAATTTATCACGTTCAGCCTCAATGAATCGTGATTTTTGGTCGTTCTCTTGATCAGTGTTTTAGGAACAAAATACGTCAGAAGACAGCAAACACACACACACACACACACACACACACACACACACACACACACACACACATGCGCGCTCGCGCACGCACACATCGCCAGAGTACTCCAGTGATATGACAGAAGAACTATCCAGTGATATGACAGAAGAACTATCAACTAGCCGCCTTCGTGGAGAGATTGCAGACTGAGAGGTCGTTGGTACGAGTCTTCGGCTCCGGCCAGATCTTACCCGGAACTGTCTGCAGGCTCAGATGGGAACCACACGATTGAGTCTATTCCACTCATTGGATGCCTCTCTGGCAATGCTGGTCAAATTTCCAGATGACCTGTCAGGGTGTCTGTTTTTTTTTTTTTTAAACTGGTTGACGTCAGGTAACAGAATTGAGTTATAGTCTCGGGTCAGGATGGAGATCAGCAACATCCTCTTGATCCTCTTCTGCCAAGCTGAACATCACAAAGTGGTCTTAATTCTCTGGCCCTTTGTGTCCTGCTCTGACGGTAGCCTCAGTTCCTGTCATCTTCATGCTCATGGTGAGATTGTGAAAGGCGACGGTACTTGCCAGTTATGTCGCTAGGGACCTGATGACGCTCTCCAGAGACGTAACGCCCTCCACAAATAGACGGTCACTCACGGTGGCACCACAGCTAAGCAGTGATTATCGTCAAGGGCCTTTCTAAGTGACGTTTTGCCTATAGATGTCAGATGGAAAACATACACCGTTGTGCACTTACAAAGTGACTCAGCGGCAAAGCTGTCTTCTTCAGTGGGTCATTCTACTGTCTGTTCTTGCTGCCTTGTTGACTATACCATACAGGCAAATTTGATCGCCAAGCATAACAAATCTCATCTTTTTAGCAGATGATGTCTGGAAATCTGCAAGGGAGGTGATCTGTGTAAGAGTTTGCGTGTAGCAAAAGTGATCCTGAGATTGCCATGGGACAGACGCGCCAGTGGCCACGCTCAAAGCAATTTTGACCCATCAGTCAGTTTTAACAATTCAATCGGGGTGACAAAATGCCAGAACATCGGTATGAAACGACGCCCATGTAATGCAGACAGTCCACATCCTGATCATTAACCTGGTATGCGCTTCAAACCAAACCCTTGACTTTCGATCTATTTGCCTGACTCAAATTCAGAAAAGGTAACTCTGTTTACAATGGAAAGACGGGTTTCTTCCCCCGATTTTTGTTTTCTAGAACAGGTCTATTGCTCCGCTCTTCAAAACGTATTCAACAAGATTACAGGATGACAGACATCACAAAGTGTGCCACAAACAGTTGAAATTCACTTATAATTATCACATGTCGATTCAGATCTACTTAATGATTCCAGAGGGCAGAGAGTGGTAGAAGTCTCCATAAATCCTTTTTCGAATGATCCGAGCATTTTAATTGGCTGTAACATGGGATGGCACTAGATCCTTGTAGAAAGTGCCATATATTTTATTGCTAATTCCACGTCATAATTCTGGAGCATTCTAGAACACGCTATGATTTTCTATCAGCTGTTGCGCCCCGTTTTTGTTTTTGTTTTTTTAACTTTCGATTTGATTGTCTTTCATTAAATTAGAGAATGAGAGGATGATACCCATGAGGAAAAAAAAAAGAATTGAAATGAAAAGAAAAAGTGGTTGTGAAAGACGAGAGCTTATTTTGGGACCGTTACGATGGTCATTGAGTAAAAATCTGTAAAATCTACTACTGTGATAAAAGTTTTTGAACTTGTTTTCAGAGCTGACCATTTCTCTTTCTGGATCAACTCAAAGAAAGAACAGAACCCAAATCCTCGTCCACCTTCCTTCACTCACCGTCCAGCTCACTGAAGTGTCAAATAACGGAAGGTTGATTCTTCGTCCTAACATCTGCGGGCTAAGCCAAGGATCTCATTTGAATTATCTACACAGTCTTCTTACTTTGGATCTCAGCTTGAAGTCGTCATTATGTTTGAGACTGTCGTGACAACTTTGAAGAATTTCTTAGCGGGAAATTCAGTGTGGGTCCGGTGTTGTGTCTGAAATGCTGCGGTGCTCCAGACCGGCATCAGTGTGTTCCAGTGAGGGATAGTGAAAATATGTGAAAGTGAACTGACAGTTCCAGGGCTGCTATCTTGCCTTTGTCTCATACAGCCATGATCTTGCATCTGATATACGTCGATCACTAAATATTCACTAAGGACGGTACGGTGAATCTTTAGTCAATGAATGTACGTCATATCGAGTTGCAACGTCAGCGTGTAGTCCAGACGGATGGAAAACCTTTGAGCTCTCATAAAATGTATCTTGTCCATAGACAAGCCATACACATATGATTTTATTGAAAAAAGCCTGGGGAAAAAGAGTTTATGTTGTTAGCATGCCGGACAATACAGAAGAAACCATAACCTTTGCCCTATAATGGGGGCTGAAAGGAAAAGACTTATTGAATTTTTTAAGAGAAGAAAGGAAGAAGAGAAAAGGAAAACTGGAAAGAGAGAAAGAAGAAAGACAATAACTAGAGAGACAAACAAGCAGATTCGAGAGAAGAGAACGGGAACGAGCAGAACCACAGAGACGCCATGAACTGGAACGACGAACTGGAACATGGTGTTCCAGCTCAAAGTGCAAGTAATGATGGGGACCTGCAAGTAATGATGGGGACCTGCAAGTAATGATGGGGACCTGCAAGTAATGATGGGGATCTGCAAGAGCACCCAAGTTCCAATCGTTCATTGATGGGAAAGATGACTTCGGCAACTCCCTGGACAAGTTTGAACGCTTTGCTATCAGAACAAGGCAGACTCTGGCAGCAGATTTGAGTGCCATTGTCTTATTATCAGGGAGAACACTCAACATTTAAATTCACCTTTCACGGGAAGGGGCTGCAGACTATACCCGACAGAAGGAAGCTTTGTTGAGAAGATGCGATTTCACTGCGGACAGTTATTGTCAGAGTTTTTGTAACTACAGACCAGAGGCTGAAGAGAGCCTACAGCAGTTCAAAGTCAGGCATGACGCTTACCTCAAACGCTCAGTGCAACTGTCAGGCACTGCAGAAAGCTTATATGGACTGTCTAGCTTATCCCAAAGATGTGGCCATTCACTTTCATGAGCAAGAATCGACTGACCGACATAGCAAAGGCAGCAGTACATTACCTGATGGCCCATAACCGCGCTCTAGTAAGCCTTCAGCCTAAACATCAAGCCAGAGCTGAGCAACCAAAGCCTAATGAGAAGGAAAGAGGGAAACAAGTCAAACGCTTCAACAGCAACCTCGTTGGGCACAGACGGTTCAAGTCCATGTGTCTTGAAATGGAACTCAACGACAAGGTGCATTGGGGCATGGTGTAGAATAATGTAAAGACCAGGTCTCCTGCTATTCCAGAGTCGTTTGGTTATACCAGCCGAACTGCAAGATGACATCTTACAGAGAATTCATCTAGGACATCAAGGTGTGGTTGAGTGCAAAGCATTTGCCCGAAGTTGCGTTTTGTGGCCAGAACTTTCAAAGAAGATTGAAGTGTTGTTGGAGCCTGTGCAACGTGAGGAAGAGAGAAAATACCCTCCACAACCTCTGCAGCTAACCAAGACACCCAGCGATCCAAGGCATAAGCTTGCTATGGACCCTTTTGAGCTCAATGGACAAATCTATCTCGTGGTGGTGGACTACTCTCGTTGTACAGAGACTGTGCATTTGAAGCAGACTACCGCAGGAGCTGTAGTTGAACACTGCAAGTCTCTAATCGCAAGATTTGGAATTCCAGAGGAAGTTATTTCGGACAACGGTCCTCAGTTAAACTCGCACGAATACCAAAAATTTTCACTGGAGTGCTCGTTTACTCACATCACCAGTAGTTCTTACCATCCACAGGAAAATGATGAAGCAGAAAGGGCAGTCCAAACCGTGAAAACTCTGTTGAAAAAGTCCACAAACCCCTATACTGCCCTTTTGAACTATCGCACTACCCCCCTTCAACATGGCTATAGCCCAGTTGAACTTTCGAAGAGACGAACACTCCGGAACTGTGTTCCTACACTTCCAAATCAGCATATTCCTATCAAAACAAATGTCCAGTAGTTCAAAGAAGGATGCACAGTTCAAAGACAGCAAAAACACTACTTCGACCATCGACCTCCAGCAAGAGAACTCCCAAAACTTAGTAAAGATCAACCTGTCTGGGTGAAAACACCATCGCCAACAAAGCAGCTGTTGTACAAAATTCTTCACCACGGACAGAGGCATACAACGTAACTATCGTGCTGCGATTTATGCCGTAACATTGTGAATTCAAGTGGAGATGAGGAAACTGTGCTATCGAAAGCAGGCGGCCATAGTTAATACAGAGAGACTGAGTAAAACTCTCCAACTCACCGGAAATATATTGCTAGATCTCGCAAAGATTCAAGAAGAAAAGTAAAGAAAATCAAGGAAATGGCACGGCCTACTACCAAGAAACAAATCCACTCTTTCATGGGCTTGGTTGGATACCACAAACTTTTCTGCGATGTCTGCACCTCTCATCGACTTCCTGGACAAAGGAAGACCTACCAAAGTGGAGTGAGGCAACGCACAAGAGTAGGCGTACAAGACCATCAAGGATTCTCTTACCAGCAAGCCGATCCTGCACCTACCTGACCCTTCCAGGACCTCCTGGTGTGACGTTTGTGCTGCAGACAGATTATTGCCGTTCACGTATCTGAACTCACCTAAGTTTAACAATGGCGATGGCGATGGGCAATACATTTGCAAAATTTTGACTTAAAAAGTGAATCCATTGTGGGAAGTGACAACGTTGGTGCTGGCTGTATTAGCTGTTTGGTGGAGTGAAATACATGATCATTTTAACGGACACCTAGAACAGCACTGGCAATCCACAGGGAGCAGTCAATGTAAACTCGTCATGAGGCAATCCACCAGAGGAGACACTGCACTGCTGCCGAGTCATTTTGGTGGTGTTCAGTGGCGCCTGTCCTGATCCAACATACGCAGGACACTACTTACTAAACCCACTACTGATGACGGTAACTACTTAGTCGCAGAGCCAGCGTGAGTGACCTCTCCCTCTGGAGGGCGCCATTATATTCGCTAAATGCAATGCCCATGAATTTGTTCATACTGGTGACCCTACAGAACATCCCTTAAATAAGGGCATGAATGTGGACAGCAAATCGAAACTGAGGTAACCATGAGAGCAGAGCGTTAAAGGCCACAGAACTTGTGAGATTTTTGTTAATGCTAGATGAGTATAATGAAGATGAATATGATGAAGATGATGTTACAGAGTTCTTTTCTGATCTGAGACTGCATGACAGAACGGTACTCTACGCTTACATTTATGATATTTCATGGTGTCACACAGGCCCGAGAGATACAGATAGTATCCTGCAGTTTTGGTCTGGATATTTGTGCAACATTCTCAGACTTAATCCATTAAGTGAATGAAACTCTACTGCGTGGTCTGTCTGATTAAAATGTTTTACCGCTTTCTTCTCTGTTTATGTTTTGCTGGCATCCGTGGAAACATGATGAACACATGCAAATCAGGAAGCATTATGTTCACAGGCATCTGCTATTTAGTAGTGCTCGATGCAGTTGATGGAGTCTCCAGGGTACATATTTCATGAATTGGTTTGATTTTTATCCCACCGTTTCGTGTTGATGTCAAATTAGTTGGGTTTTTTTGTCTTTTACAGAAATTTGTATGACCCCGTTTGTATACTTAAATAATCTACTACTAATTGCACCTAGATCGTCATATCGGTCAAGTCCTGGAGGCAAAGACGGCTAGTTCCGGTAAGTTTTTATTTAAAAAATGTTAGGTATTGACTTATAATCATTTTAAATTTAGAAAATGTTAGGTATTGACTTATGATCATTTTAAGTCACAAATTAAACTGCATTCACTGAAATAAGTTGTTTACTACTTGGGTCATTCAGTAAAATCTAATAACTAAATACTTCATACAAATCTCTCAACCTATTAAACGTGTGGCAAAAATCTTTTCATCTATTTTTCAGTACTCTTACTGACTTAGCACACACTGTTCCAGCTTTTTCGGTCCACTCCGATATCTCGCGTTGTAATCCGAAGCGGGAATCGTCGGCAGTCATGAATTCACTGCTCAACCGTGATCCCAGAAAACTTTCTTCCAGCAAGCCTAACTTCCACAACAGAAACAGCAAAAGTCATTTGGAGCAACGCCAAGACTGTAGTGCGGGATGAGACAAAAGCTGCTTACGTTCTGTATCCAGAAACTGACTTGTGGCCCTTGATTTACTCATTATTATGAAGTGACTATGAGGGTGTTTTCCCGACGGTGTTGCAACTCCTGTACAGCCTCGACAATTATCCACATTACTGTTTGAGTTTAGTGCTAGGCGGTCATAGTTTCTTTCTGTGGCAAAGCATCAACCAGTAGCGATCCAGTGTAGCTGAAGAATAATGCCAAAATGACGCCCAGGTCTCAGAACAATCAGGTTCTCCCAAATTTTAACATTCAGGCCAAGTGGCATATTGGGAAAGCACACAATCGAAGCTGTTGAAAGTTTTATCTCTGGTGATCACATCAGTGACGTGTTTAGCTCCATGCTCTTCAAACGTTTCTGTCATCTTAGCTGAACACCACCTTATTTCCTTTCTGTCATCTTAGCTGAACACCACCTTATTTCCTTTCTGTCATCTTAGCTGAACACCACCTTATTTCCTTTCTGTCATCTTAGCTGAACACCACCTTATTTCCTTTCTGTCATCTTAGCTGAACACCACCTTATTTCCTTTCTGTCATCTTAGCTGAACACCAACTTATTTCCTTTCTGTCATCTTAGCTGAACACCACCTTATTTCCTTTCAGCGCCTCGGTCACCAAAAGGGTATCCACTTGGTGCACACGTTTCTTTTCACATGATGTCCGTCTTGAATGAGACGGTGACCTGCAGCAGCTGAAGTGTCACGCATATCAGATAAATTATGCATATTAATGAGTGGGTCATTATGTACTGCTTGCCTCGCCACCTCAATGGTTTGATGAGTGGGTCATTATGTACTGCTTGCTCTCGCCACCTCAATGGTTTGATGAGTGGGTCATTATGTACTGCTTGCCTCGCCACCTCAATGGTTTGATGAGTGGGTCATTATGTACTGCTTGCCTCGCCACCTCAATGGTTTGATGAGTGGGTCATTATGTACTGCTTGCCTCGCCACCTCAATGGTTTGATGAGTGGGTCATTATGTACTGCTTGCCTCGCCACCTCAATGGTTTGCTTGCTCAGAGTGAATTTGGAGCTTCAAAACGCAGGTCATTATATCGGTCTTTTTGCTCCCCTTTCCCTCTCCAGTTGCGCCCCTTACCCCTCCTAACCTTTGTACCCAAATAAAAATTGTATCATGCAATATTTTAGTAGACTCCCCGTATATGCTATGGAGATCCTTGAAAATTTTGGTGGGCGTGTCTCAAAGCTGCATGTAAGTGAAAACGTAAAATCTGAGAGGCTCTGTTTAAGGTTCCATGATTTCAGCCACTTATGCATAGAGATGTTGCTTGTGAGGCCATAAGTCAAAACGTAAAGCTGATGATATGAAATTATTCCATACTGGTGACAAAGGATTGAACTTTGAACAAAAGTATTGTTGTTATTAATACTCTGTCTGGAATAATGAATACTGATCAATAATTAGAAAATATTAAATAAAGCTCGTAACTGGAATGGGGCCATACCTGTTTAGAGTAGCAGAGGGGGATCTAGGGGCCTAACAATTTGAACCACTTCATTTTCGCATGTTATGATTCTCTCCACCACCCCCCCCCCCCACACCCCTTCCTCTCCCTCCCATGTTTTATAGTAAAAATGTCGACTTTATTACAAAAATGATACGGTACTATTATTTGTGACAGTTCAGACCATTCTCGTTCTCTTCTTCGTTGACCCCCACCATCCTTTTGCCTGTAACGCTTTCCGCACTACTCTTAATCGAGTGTGGCACGAGATTTTACTTCTCGAATAGTTTACTTCCGAGTAAAATCCTCGTATGTGGAGATTACCCCGAGTAAAAGTCTTAAAATTCTTGACAATAGAATTTAACTCCTTCCAACGAAATAGCTACTTTCCCCACGCCAGCCTGGCCCTCAGGATTTTACTCTGGTGTAAGATCATCATCTCTCTCTCTCTCTCTCTCTCTCTCTCTCTCGGGGTGTGTGAACTGCGGCTAACTGCGAGTAAGACGCGCTTCAAATCGTCTGCCATTTAGCCCCCCCCGGTGAGAATATAGCAAGTGTCAAGTCACAATTCTTTGCCAGATACGCAGGAAGAGCTATGCCATCGACACCGACTCTTTTCAGAGCGACATGTGGCGCATTCCACCCAGTCTACATGTCTTTCATGTCACGTAGAGCGGGAAGAAATCGGCAAGCCGAGTCGCCATGCTTACGCTGCGCAGCCGAGCTGCCGGTGTTACCGTTGGACTGCTCCTCACCCTGTTGTTTTGGGGAGGTTTGCTGTAACGCTGCGGCGATGTTGAGCAGAACCCTGGACCCAAGACGCAGAACCCTGGACCCAAGAACGCAGAACCCTGGACCCAAGACGGACGCACTCAGGCAGAGCAGACTCAGCAGCACGGGCACTCGGACGACCAGCATGGACAGGACACCCCTCAACGGCAGCCAGGCCACTCCTCCACGTCAGCCGACACTGGACGCGAAGATGGACAACATGACGGAGATGTTACAGTCCATGCACGCTACAATGACCAGTAAGTTCGGGGATGTGAGCAGAGTGTGCAGAGACTTAGTGAACAGTACGCTGCCCTTCAACAAGAGTGTAATGGACTTGCGGGAAGAGGTGGTGCTTTGAAAAATGAAAACGAAGATCTTATCAAAAGCAATTCAGAGCTAACGGCTAAAGTACAGCAATTAAAAAGAAAACTGATGACCTAGAAGGTAGGTCCAAAAGAAATAATTTGATTTTCTATGGACTTCCAAGAAATAGGGATGAAACCAATGAACAGTGCGAAGGAAAGGTCAAAGATCTGATCACTGATAAACTGGACATTGCTGGTGATATTGAATTTGACAGAGTACACAGGTTAAACGGAAAGCAAGATTCTCCTATCATTGCAAGATGCTGTTTCTATAAGGACAAGATACAAATTCTGAAAGCAAAACGAAAACTGCAGGGATCGACTATTTTTGTTGGGGAGGATTTTTCGTTCCGGGTGAGGAAGTGAGAAGAAAACTTTCAGCCCATTTAAAAGACGCTAGGAACAGCGGAAGAGAGCAGGATGGTCTTTGACCACCTTGTCATCGAGAACAAAAAGTACTTCCTTGATGACAATGATCAGCTGAAGAGAGCAGATAGGGGGGAGGCCGGCCAGGTGGTAAGTTGATTTGTCTTACAGTGTGAACAGTCATGGCAACAAAGTTGACCCTACACCGGCAATCCCCGCGCCTCGCACTGCTGACAGTGTCACCAGTGAGCTGTTTTCCGCTGACAGTGACAGTGTGTCGGAGCAAGCAACAGACAGCACGTGCGAGAACGTGCAAAACGAGTCGTTTGTAAATGTGAATGAACCCTTTCCTTTCTTTCGTACAATGTGAATGGATTGTTTTCAAAACTACTTGATCCTGATTTCATTTCTTTCTTATGTGAATTTGATTTTGTTTGTTTATATCTGAAACTTCATGGAGGAATGTAAACCAGATTCTTTTCCAGGTTTTAAACTTTTTCTCAAGCCAGCGGTGAAGTTCACCAAACAAGGGAGACGATCCGGCGGAATAATCTGTCCTCATAAAACTGAGTTGACTTCCTTTGTGAAAGTATTAAATGTTGATATGTCCTATTTTTGTGTTTCTGATTGACAAACAATTGTTCGGAATTGAAAAAGATGTCGTTTATGTATGTTCGTATGTTCCACCAGAAAACATCACCGTTTTATGCCCATTTTAACATCGATAATGGGATAAGTGTAATTGAAGACTGCTTAGTTGATTGCTTATTAAGTAGAGATGTTTATATTGTTCTGAATGGTGATTTGAATAGCAGAACATCAAATATTTCTCAAGATTTCCGTGGGGTTATCAACCATGATATACAATACAAAAGCCAGCCTGTTAGTGTGAATCGACGTTCTGAAGACTGTCATTTGAATAGTTTTTGGTAAGTTGCTTTTAAATATGTGCACTGCTATGGGATTGTGCATACTGAATGGTGTATGTAAGGGCGACCTAAATGGTTGCTATACATACCTATCTGAAACTGGAAACAGTGTAAACGATTATTTCATATTTCAAATGACCGTCTTGCCCTTGTTTACGACATGTGTGAATTTTCTGTTCTGGAACGTATAGACTCTGACCACTTACCTATTTGTGTTCGTATTTCCTTTCCATGTCAAAATAGAATTAATATTGATAAAAATAATGATGACTTCGTAATAGAAAAATATGTCTGGAAGCAAGAATATGTACATTTATATAGAGACACTCTTAGTATGGTGAAATGCGCGCAAAAATAAGTATTGCAATGGATTTAATTAACACAGATGTTGATGAAGCGTTAGATGTTTTAACGATTGTATTAAGAAAAGTGCCGATTGTATGAAAATGCAAATATTCCCCAACCGAACAAAAGCACATGATGATTGGTTCGATTTTGAATGTACGGTGAGTAAGAAAAACGTTAGACGTTTACTGAGAACTAGCCGCCGTTCAAAGATCCTGAAGATACTAAAGAATATGTAATTGCAAGACGGAGTACAAAAATTTACTGAAGAAGAAGCAGAAGGAGTTTAATAAACTGCTAATAGATAAACTAGTAATGTCAATAAAAAGTCAAAAGGATTTTTGGGGTAATGTCCGTAAAACTAATTTTAAAAGTAAGCAGGTAAGAAACACTATATGTGCTGACACATGGTTCCAACATTTTCAGTGTTTGCTACAAACGGATACAAATGAAGTTCCATATGAAGTTTCTGAGGAAGAGGTAGATAATTGTTATGAACCGCCCAATTTCTAAAGAGGAAGTGTTGCTAGCTATAAGAAAACTTAAGAACCGAAAAGCAGCTGGGCCTGATGGTATCATAGGCGAATTGTTTAAGTACTCATGTGAAGAAGTAGTCCCGTTTTTTTCTTAAATATTTCAACAAGTTATTTGATAGTGGCACATTTCCTCGACGTTGGACAGAGTCTATCATTTTGCCTATCTTTAAAAAAGGTGACTTAAATAACCCTAATAACTATAGAGGAATTTTCTCTTAGTGATATTAGCAGTAAACTATTTTAACACGATTATTAACAAGCGGTTGCAAGAATGGGTAGAAGAAAACGATATCACTGGCCAGCATCAGGCTGGTTTCAAGAAAGGATATTCAACTATTGACCACATTTTACCTTGTTAGCCCTTGTTCAAAAACAATTCTCTTACAATCGCAAATTGTATGTAGCATTTATAGATTTTGAAAAAGCATCGATTCTATTAACAGACACTTGCTTTGGCCAATTTGTTTAAAAAGGTATTAAAGGAAAATTGTACAAATGTATTAGAAGTATTTATAATTAGTAAAAGCGAGAGTTCGATGTGGTGCGAAATTGACAGATTGCATTGAATGTACAGCTGGACTAAGACAGGGCGACGCTTGCAGTCCAATATTATTTTCTTTATTTATTAATGAGCTAGCAACTGAGGTGATTAGGAATGGAAGACATGGCGCTATGCTGTCTCTAGGAGCATTTGAATTATTTATTCTGTTGTTAGCTGATGATATAATCTTACTATCTGAGACTGTAACAGGACTACAAACACAGTTAAACAATTTACAAAGAGCATCTGCTTCTCTTCATTAAAAGTTAACATGAATAAAAGTAATGTCATAGTATTTCGAAAGGGTGGTTATTTAAGTGTGAGAGAAAGATGTTTTATGATGGTGGTATAATACCTGTTGTTAATGTGTATAAGTATTTGGGAATACTTTTTCCACCCGTCTTAGTTTTGTTCTTGCTTGTAAAGATCTCGCAAGTCGGGCAAAAAATGCGCTGATTTGTATTATGAAAAAATTGCATGCACTTAATAATAGCTCTTTCGTTTGTTTATGAAATTGTTTGACTCGCAAGTTCAGCCTATGGTTCAATATGGGGCAGAATTATGGGATTAAAAAAAGGCAGCTATTCATTGTGAGACTGTGCATTGCTACGCTTTAAAGAAATTCCTCAGAGTAGAAATGAGGACACCAAATGACCTTGTCTATGGTGAAACTAACAGGTATCCTATATATATAAACTCAGCTGTGAAATGCGTACGCTACTGGTTTAAATTATTACAAATGAACAGCAAAGAATTCCACGTAAAGCATATAATATGTTGTATGTACATATCTTAAAATTGGAGATGCAAACTCACTAAACAATTAGCACTCACGGGTGTTGTGAGTAAAGTACACATCCATATTTTGAAGAAGAGACTCAAAAAGGACCGAGAGTGAAGAAAATAATGGAGGAACAAGCTGGTTTCTGGTCGGGTTATAGTGCAATCGATCATATTGTTTATATTAAAATGCTGTTTGTACAAAATACCTTCTTTTGATTTTTAATTGGAATGCCTTATGGTCATACTGAGAAACAATGTATTAAAGGGAAAATGTATAAAGCTGTCAAAGGAATATAAGATTCATTGTTAGCATGTGTTCGTGATAAGACAAGTGTGCAGAACTGTTCGAATGCCCAAGGTGTGTGAAGCACGACTGTTCGAATGCCCAAGGTGTGTGAAGCAAGACTATCTTCTTAGTCCACTGTTGTTTCTTTTTTCACAAATGAGTTGGCCATTGGAATACCAAGTCAAGGCAGACATCGTATCCGGCTGATTCCAGGTGCAATACGTTTTTCCTGCTACACTTCGCTGATGATGTAAGTTTGCTATCGGAAATTCCTGTTTGGTGGCAGGACCAGTTGAATCAATTAAAAGACAGGTAGATGATGTCTTTGACAGCAGATATGAAAAAAAGAAAACATGTTATGGTTTTCTGCAAAGGTGGAAATCTTCCCGGGTCATTGAAGATGGTTCTGTGGTGGTACAGAACATAAAGAATTCAATTGATACAAATAGTCATGGGTGGTATTCACTACAACATTGAATTTGGTTTTAAGGCGGCAGAGAACTTGAAGTAACAAATTCGTCCAAATATTCATGGATGATCCCTCATTATAAAATTGAATGTAAATTTATCTTTGATAAACGTGTAGAAAGGGTAGGAAAAGTAGTACTTGAAATATATAAATGCATGTAAAATCTACCTTCTGTTGATGCAAGGTATCTTGGAAAATTGTCAATACACATATTGCACCTATTCTGTTATACTCAGCAGAAAACTGGAGACTTGAAAACAATACAGTGATCGAGAAAATTTATAAATTTGCAACGAAAAGATTTCTGGTGTTCCAGTCCACTCTTCCAACAGACTCATCTATTCTGTAACATGTGGGTATCCATTGTGTGTCAGGACTACTTTAAAATGCATTGATTTCGTCTGTAATTGACTAGATTAGCCCAGACAAGAATTTGCAAACACGTGTGTAATATATCTACCAGCTCGAATCAGGGCATCACAAATGGACATTCGTGAAAGGTGCTGGTTGAAATAATTTTGGCATTGTGACTATGCCAAGGCGAGGGGCCAGGTTAGCTTCATTGCTACATCTAAAGAAGCACTTGATATTAACAATAAACAGAACTGGCATTCACATATGGAATTTAATGACCAATATAAATGAATCTTAAATAAATGTTAGCGAACCGCCCAGAGAACGTGGACAAACGAGTCACAAGACAAAACACAACGCGTTTCGACCTCTTAGGTCTTCGTCAGGTGAAGTATAAACGAATAAAACAACGAGAATTCACTTAGCTTTGATCGCATCAGATCGCTCAGGGTTCAGCGCAAGGAAGAAGGCGTTGAATGAGAACGAGGCTGTTGGAAGATAAATAGTGAGTGAGTCAAAGTCGTAATGATGATAATAATATTACTGATAGGAATACTAATAATGGTCAAAATATTGGGGGGGGGGGGGGGGGGGGGGGGGGGGGGGGGGGGGGGGGGGGGGGGGGGGGGGGGGGGGGGGGGGGGGGGGGGGGGGGGGGGGGGGGGGGGGGGGGAGAAGACAGATCAATCTTGTGTCAATAAGTATGTATGGGGAGAATGAGAGTGGGTTAGAGGATTCTTAAGCAGCAGGTGCCGTGGCAACATGTCCCAGAGGCGAAGGCGATGTGATGTCAATGTTAGTGGTAGTATCAATACAAGCAATAGCATTACTGAATGATACTGCTAACAACGATAGTGAAGTTAAGGTAACGAAAGCAGATACAGAAACATATTTAGAAAATACATTTTTATAAAATCCAAATAAATAAATAAAGGAAACATTTAAAAAATTTAATAAATAATAAATAAATAAAAAATGAAATAATTAAAAAAATAAAATAAAATGAAAATAAAAATAACAAAATAATTTAAAAAATAATAATAATTAAAAAAAAATTAAAAAAAATAAATAAATAATTTAAAAAAAAAAAAATTAAAAAAAAAAAAAAAATAAAATAAAAATATGATAATAAATGCAAAAATCAGATAGCTATAAATATGTGAGGGTGAATAGTGGGAGATAAGGTAATATGTGTGTGTGTATGGAGGATATTGTGGGCTGAGATGAAGTGGTGGGTTGGTACAGTTACTTTCAGGTGTTGATGCTATGAGGTGGAGGAAGAAGGGGATGGTTACGACTAACTGGGGAGGGGGAGGGGAGGGGCAACATATTCACACCTATACACAAACTCTCTCTCTCTCTATTCCCCCCCCCCCCCCCCCCCCACCCCTCCCCTCACGACCAACGAAAAGGAGATAGCATTCTATCATTAGTGTGTGTGTAGTGTGTGAGTGAGTGTGAGTGTGTGTGTGTGTGTGTGTGTGTGTGTGTGGTGTGTGTGTGTGTGTGTGTGTGTTCCATGTGTAATATCAGCCTTATTCATTGGTTGCCCCCACCTCCACCCCCAACAACCGCCATACCCACCAACATCCCTACACACATCATTTCTAGGTAGAGGGGGGGGGGGTAAGTCGATTGATGTAGCAAATGGAGAGACTCAGAGAGTGTAGGAAAAGGGAAGAGGACGATAGCTGCAACCTATGTCTGAGGTAAACAGAGGTAGGGTGTGCGTAGTGGAGGATATTTCAGGTTGGAGCTGCAGAGATGAATGGCACATACTACTTTGGACGTTGATGCCATGAGGTGGACGGTGCCCATTTGGCAATGAGATGAGATTCCTGCATAACGCGTTCCAAGTTGTCACTCTTAGATTGCCAAAGTGCCAAGACTTTGACATGGTTGATGTTGTGTTGGCATGGTTTGAAGTGTAGAGCGACTGGTTTGGGCCGATGGTGGCGGATGTCGGCCAGGTGTTCAGAGATGCGTGTCTCAAGTGTGCGAGATGTCTCACCTACATAGATCTTATCGCACAGCGACAGTGATGGCATACACAATGTTGTGGCTCTGGCAGGAGAAAGTGCGTTTAATAGTGAAAGAGCCTGTGGGGCCATGTAGGATGGTGTCTGGTTTGGTGAAGAGCAGATTTTGCAGTTGGGTTTAGAGCAGGGGAAAGTACCTGGTGGCTTTTTTTTTTTTATTTTTTTTATATTTTATTTTTTTTTTTTTTTTTTTTTTTTTTTTTAATTTTTTTTAAATTATTTTTTTTTTAAATTTTTTTTTTTAATTATTATTATTTTTTAAATTATTTTTTATTTTTATTTCATTTTATTTTATTTTTTTAAATATATTTCATTTTTTATTTATTTATTTATTTATTAAATTTTTTAAATGTTTCCTTTATTTATTTATTTGAATTATTATAAAAATGTATTTCTAAATATGTTTCTGTATCATGCTTTCGTTACCTAACCTTCACTATCGTTGTTAGCAGTATCATTCAGTAATGCTATGCTTGTATGATACACCACTAACATTGACATCACAATCGCCTTCGCCTCTGGGACTGTTGCCACGGCAACCCTGCTGCTTAAGAATCCTCTACCCACTCTCCATTCTCCCATACCCATACTTATTGACACCAAGATTGATCCTGTCTCCTCTCCCCCCCCCCCCCCCCCCCCCCCCCCCCCCACCAATATTTTGACCATTATTAGTATTCCTATCAGTAATATTATTATCATCATTACGACTTGACTCACTCACTAATTATCTTCCAACAGCCTCGTTCTCATTCAACGCCTTCTTCCTTGCGCTGAACCCTGAGCGATCTGATGCGATCAAAGCTAAGTGAATTCTCGTTGTTTTATTCGTTATTACTTCACCTGACGAAGACCTAAGAGGTCGAAACGCGTTGTGTTTTGTCTTGTGACTCGTTTGTCCACGTTCTCTGGGCGGTTCGCTAACATTTATTTAAGATTTGTTTAGATTTCCGCCTGCAGTCGTCTCGCTTTGCAACTCAATATAAATGTTTTATTCATGCAAGTGCGCGTTTGAAGCTGAAAAATATTGGTCACATATTACAAACAAATGGTACAGATGCACCTGCAAAATTTAGATTCCCAATGTGTGGGCTAAAAAAAAAGCTATAAAACTGGTTCACATCTGATGAAGAAAATTCTGTATGCCCATCATGTGGGATTAGTCACGAAATGGAACTTATTTTCTTTTAAATGTCAGTTGTACGTAAGAAACATGTTTCTTGAATTGCGCTTCCACACTACCAGAGAATACATAATAATGAACATGTAAGAACACAAAACGAAGAAAGAAAGAAAGAAAAAAAAAAGTTTAGCCGCCAGATGTGTTGCAAAGATGTCCAAATGAAGAAATCAGATTGCTAAAAAAAGAAAAGCAAGCCAACAAGGTTAAGAAGTATGCTACCTCGCACTGGTGTGTGGATATCTAAACAGTACGAATAATCTTTATCGAAATTAAGATAATAATTCGACTTCCTTGTCAAAAAGCTTTGTAAAGCTATAGACATAATTGACAATAAAAGCTCTCTCTCTCCTCTCGCCTCTCCATCTCTCTCTCTCTCTCTCTCCACCGCTGTCCCCGTCTTGGCTGGGTCCTCTTTCCTTTTATGTCGTTACCATAAGTAACCGTGTTTGCCTCTGAATAGGCGAGAACATTTAAGGAGCGATTCCATTTGTCCATTCACGGTTACAGCAAAAATCGCGTAAGTAGAATGAAGAGGCTATGATTCCATTTATCCATACACGGATACGGCAACGGATTCATGTAGCGATCGATGCTCTGCCGGACGGTTTCGCTGATGGACGTGTCTATCGTTCTCTCTCTCTCTCTCTCTCTCTCTCTCTCCTCTCCTCTCTCTCTCTCTCTCCTCTCTCTCTCTCGTGTATGTGTGACTTTTGGGTGCCATTTCATACTCGAAAGTCATGTCATCGCAACATGGCGCAACGGTGAGTCAGTTCGCAACTGCTAAGATAAAGCAGCTCATAGAACTGGTCAGAGAAAGCATGGCTTTGTTTGACTGAGGCTCGGGAACTATAGTCTGGCAATGTCAGTTTCTTGCAGGCCTATATCGAATGTATTAAACAGCATTTCTGCAGAGACATCAGCAATATTGAGCGAAATGGGACCTGACTGAAAAGCAAAAAGGGAACTGAACAGGTCGTTGTATATAACGCCGCTATTCTCTACGGTATCATAGCCAGTCTCGCGCACACGTAAAAGTTTGCCATACTGTAACGGATGCCGTGATCGGTATCATAAAAGGATAAAAGAAATCGCGCCCTAACTGAAGACAAAAATGTACACTTGTGTGACATTGGTTGTTTTTGTTTAAGCGAAACGTTAAGTTTGTGTGGTCGCTGACAATGTCATGCTTTCAGCTACATGAATGGACCCCATACCCCCCCCCCCCCCCCCCCCCCCCCCCCCCCCCGCCTCTCTCTCTCTCTCTCTCTCTCTCTCTGGTCAACGGCAGACGGATGTGAGCCAACCTACGAGCTGTAGTGCGACTACACGACGTGACGACCGTGACGACGGGAGTGGTGCACGCGCTACGAGGTCTGGCCAGGCGACAGGCAAGCAGACGTCGCTACACGGCTATTTTGGGACACCGTCCAACAGTGGTCGTCCCCAGCGGTGTCAGCTAGGTCATTGCGTGATCGAAAAAAAAAAAAAAAAGGGACAGGCCTGACCATCGAAATGAAGGACTTTCTTTTTTTTTCAATTATAATGTTGAAAAATTATGAACTAAGTGACGTGATTGATCTTTCATTAACTACGTTAGTTCCTTCGACTTTGTGCGTCTAACTGAAACATTCAATGATCCAAGTTTCCATTATGATCGTAATTTTACTGATCATTAAATTCAAAGCAGCTGCGACTGATCGTTCCCATCAGGGCAGACATTCAGGAGGTTATTTACTACTGATGAGGAAAAGTGTTGGTACTTATGTGAAAGAGATCAATGTTGGTTGTAATAACACTGTTGCTGTTGAAATAGATAAGCATGCCTTTGGTGTTGATAAAAATGTAATAGGACTATTTATCGCTTGCTATGTTGCTCCCGAAAGATGGTATTGTAAAGTTAGAAAAGCATTTATTACAAAATGTCAAGAAGAGGAGGTTTACTTTAACTTGTGTGGTGGTATGAACACAAAAACTGGAAGTGATCAAACGAAGTTGGAGACCATGACAAACTATGTGTCAAGCCTTCACTCTGGTGAGACTGATGAAGGCGGAAACATTCGCCGCCCAAAAGATTTAGTTTTGAATAATTTTGATAAATCTTTCCTTGATCTTGCTTTTCTATTTGATGTGTACATTTTAAAACGGGTATTGTAAAAGCGATTCTGATGAAGACTTTACTTTTGTATCGCCACGTGGTCTGAGTGTTATTGAACTTTTTCTTGTTTCTGAAGACTTGTTTCTGAAGACTTGAGTACATACTGTGACCTTCACACTGATGATTTTTTACACTCTTGGCACTTGCCAGTTGTTATGAAATTGGTGAGCAATCATTGTATCAGTAATTTCAAGGAAACTAAAGTAGCAAATGGTGGTGAAAAGAGAATGTTCTGGGACAATGAAAAAACTCCGTGGTATAAAGAAGAGCTCTGTAGCAATGAGTTTAAGGAGATGCTATTGAAAGCTGATCAGATGCTGACAGTTGATGTTAATAAGTCAGTTCATATATTTACCAAAGCTTTGTATAGACGGCAGCCTGCATGGTACGGACCGTTGGGAAAAAAGAAAGGATTACAGTGACTGGTTTGATAGCGAGTGTCAGCTAAAGAAAAAGATCAAGAGGTTTCTTAAAACATCTCAAAGACGTTGATCAACAATTAACGGAAAAAAAAAAGAAGAAGAATATGTGAACCGTAGAAAAGAGTATGCAAAATTAAAGAAGGCCAAATGATGTTAGTATGAAGAAAAAACACTACAAAAGTTACGAGATTCAGTTCGTGATCCAAAATGTTTTGGCAATGTAATAATATCAATGAACTGGAAAATGCTTATGTATACTGATGTAAGTATTCAGCAGTGGTATGATCGTTTTCTCCATGTTTTTAATGCATATGATAGTGACACTGAACACGTTGATTTGATAACTGAAGCAGAAAAATCGAGGAGAATGTCCCCTTGTTATTCTATTCAATTAATTATTTGAAAATGGAAGATTTTTTGTCAGAATGGTAAAAACGTACAACGGGGGAGCTTTGTAAAAATTACAACGGGGGAGCTTTGAATAGCGTAATAAGTCAAATGTATACCCATATTTTAAACAAAAGACTGACTAAATTGGCGGAAAGAGAGGAAAAGATAATTGAAGAGCATGCAGATTTTAGCACTTGCACGATGAACTTACTGTCGACAGTACAGGTTGGGATTTGTCCAGACCAAGTAGAGTTGATACACTGATGCATGAGGTCACCGGACTGGTAACGGTAGCCCTCCAGGCAGCTGTACACCACCCAGCTGCTGTTCCGTGAAGCCACATAGCTGTGCTGGCTTCCCCCGGGACTGCCACAACCTGCCCGCACACACCGGCCATCTCAACATGTCATCTACGCACACACACACACACACACATACACACACACACACTGTGCACGTGCACGCACACACATGCATCAATCCTCAATCAACTCATCCGCGGATAAATCGTTATGTAAATGTGTAGTCGCGCATGTATGTGTGTGTGCATACAATAAATACTCGCTACCGTATATCTGGGTATATTTACATATGCACATATATAAACACAAATGAATGAATGCATGTTTATTAGTGGTTGAAAGATTATCTGCCCCGAAAGTCTACATATACAGAAGATCTCTATGTAGATATTAGATATGTAGGTGAACACGCGTGTGCATGCTCTCTCTCTCTCTCTCTCTCTCTCTCTCTCTCTCTCTCTCTCTCTCTCTCTCTCTCTCTCTCTGTTTCTCTCAGTGAGTGAGAGAGAGAGAGAGACAGAGGGTGACACTGACACTTTTTTAATTGTCCAATAGCTGTACAGCCCTTTTAGACAAGGGGGGGGGGGGGGGGGGGGGGGGGGCGGGACAATCATACGTGACTAAATGTTGTATCATAAATCATCTCAAATCACCTTTATCAAAAGAGTATACACCCGTGTGTGTGTGTGTGTGTGTGTGTGTGTGTGTGTGTGTGTGTGTGTGTGTGTGAGAGAGAGAGAGAGAGAGAGAGAGAGAGAGCTGTCCTCACTTGAATAATGCGAAACAAGAGAATAACTCATTGGTGGTCTTTAATTACTTTATCATCGACAGTAAATAGTACAACTACAACCCTGCCACCGACATCACTGTGCCAACACCCTTGGACACCGGCCAGACCAGCACGTTGACAACGCCACTGCCAACAATTTCAATCAATCAAGACTTTCACATGAAGCGCTTGTTATAACTGTGTTTCTCCTGCCAGCCCAACACATAACATTTTTGTCTGTGACACAAATGTGAAATGGATGTACAGGTATCTGTGGTAACTGACAGTGACAGAGGCCACTTCACATCTGTATGTAAACAGTCAAAACGGTGTGTGTGTTCCAGTGGATAATAAATGTGAAAGACTTTGTGATAACAACAGAATTAATGTGTCTGTGAACAACCGAAATTTTGGTGAATTAGACAGTATAACTAATTACTCAGTACGTTTTAACATGCACGACAATGATATCAATAGCAATGCTACATCAGTACGTTTTAACATGCACAACAATGATACCAATAGCAATGCTAAATCAGTACGTTTTAACATGCACAACAATGATACCAATAGCAATGCTACATCAAACGGCCAGACAGAGCAGGTCAAAGTCAGTTCTGACAATGTTCGTTTCCAGTTATCGTTAGTGACATGGAATGCAAATGGATTAGTTACTAAGATGAGAGGTAAGGCTTTTTCTGAAAATTTCAGAGATGTCGCGCAGAAAGCCAAGAAAGCTTCACAAATATTTCAAACATTTTGAACACGCTAGAAAACAACACAGTTTCTGTTTTTAGTAAATCATTTGATGTTCAGATACAGCCAGTTCTGTTGTATGGCTTAGAAATATGGGGGCAAGACATACGAAGAAATAGAAAAGGCACACATGTATGCCATGAAGCGGTGCCTGGGAGCAGGCAGAAGAAAGCCAAATCAGACGATACATGGGGAAATGTATGATGATTTGTACAAGAATAGTGTTCTCAGGTGCAGTCAATATTGGTTAAAAATAAGCAAAATGGATCACTACAAACTCCCACACAAAGTTTACGTTATGCTATGTAGTCTAAATGAACGAGATACGCGAATATGGGCATCTGAGATGCGACTAACTCTGTCTTAGTTAGGTTTCTATTTCGTATGGTTAAACTGAGGAGTTGAATCTATCAATGCCTTTTTACAGAGCTTCAAAGAAAGTTCAGACACAGTCAGAAACAGAAGTGGAAAAGCCCATTTTACAGAAAGTGATAGATTAGAATGTAACAGTTGTTATAAACTGACAATTGATTTGGAACCTTCTATGAGTTTAGACATAAACAAGTTCGTCGAACGCGCTTTGCTACGCTTTAGATTTGGTATAGCGAATATCAAAGTTCATTTGACACAATGCCACAGTCAGATGCCGAGATCGATTATCCATTTTGTCATGGTGTGATTGAGAATGAAATACGTTTCTTGTTTTGTTGTCCTATCCATGATAATTTGAGAAAAGAAATCATGCCTGATGAATATGCTAGTCACCAACTGGCCACCAAGGCGAAGCGTTTAGGGTCACGGGCTCCCAACTGGGAGGCAGTTCGTGGGTTCGATGCCCATCAGAGCCATTGATTTGTGAGATTTTAATGCCCGAACCTACCCACAGTTGAATTTTCTATGGGCTCAGTTGGGAAGACCGGGACCACACAGTCAAGTTTAATCCACTTAATGGATATGTCTCTGAGGGTGTTGTTCAAATTTCCGGACCGACGCTGCAGGTCTGTATTTCTCGGGCCTGACTGACGTCGGGATATGTTATGAAAGTAAGCGTAGTATCTGCAGCAGCATCTTCATCATCCTCATTCTCATCGCTCAGCATTTCAAAAAGTCTCAAATTCTTCCACCCTTTATATGGTGACCTCAGTATTGATTGCCTCTCCATGTTCTTGTTTTGAATCTGCCAGGGTCGCTGGTATCGGCAAATTCATGGGGACTATCGTTGCACAGACGTGGTTGCGCCCTCCAGAGGGAGAGCTCACTCATGCCGGCCCTGCGACTAAGCAATTATTGTACTCAGTAGGGGGGGAGGGGGGGGGGGTGTTAGTAGGTGGTGTCCTGCGTATGTCGGATAAGAACAGTCATCACCGAACACCTCTGAAGTGACTCGGCAGCAGAGCAGTGTCTCCTGTGGTGAGCTGCCTCCTGATGATTTGATGCTGACTGCTCTCTGTGGATTGCCGGTGCCGGGGCTGTGGCTGAGAACGAAGGATCGGTATGAGAGGCGTGGATGCAATGCCCCTGAGGTGGCACAGGAAGAAGATGGGACGGTAAAAAATATGCCAATCGCCCATCCTTCTGATTCTCAAACCTTCTAAAGACAACAACAACACAAAAGTAATCTAGTTCAAAATGTTGCACTTTTGTATATAAAGCTTTAAGAAATAGACCTATTTACTAATTGAGTAAAGAAACACTTCTTAGACCATACTAATCATTTGTATATGAAATATATAAACTTAGGCGTGTCGGCCTGTAATCTTAATACATATTGTCATTGTCATTGCCCCCCCCCCCCCTCTCTCTCTCTCTCTCTCTGTTTAGCACAACACTCGTTAAATGTCTGCTTTTGTCTGTCCCTCCCCTTCAGCCCCCCCCCCCCCCCCACCACTCTCCTCTCTCTCTCTCTCTCTCTCTCTCTCTCTCTCTCTCTCTCTCTTTACAAATGGCGTCGCAAATACTGGCGAGCCAACATTGGCCTGTTTATCAGCCTAATCATCCCCAGTTCAACTGTTAAACTATTCCTGTTTGTATGAGGTTGTATGAGGTTGCATGTGTCCAATACGCATTTGTGATTAGTATGGATATATTGGAATAGTTATAATGCGTATCAAATGGTGCACTGTACTTCACTGTGAGAGTAAGATTTTCTATATAAACTGAAATTCTAAAAAGCGTCCAGCGTGAACACCACGTGCGGGCGTGTGTGTGTGTGTGTGTGTGTGTGTGTGTGTGTGTGTGTGTGTGTGTGTGTGTGGTGCGTGCGTGCGTGTGTGTGTGTGTGTGTGTGTGTGTGTGTGTGTGTGTGTGTGTGTGTGTGTGCGCGCGCGCGCGCGCGCTTATTTGAGTGCGTGTTTGCAGGGCAGCATCAAAGAACCAGGAGTGGAAGAATTTGTATTCCACCTAATTACTTTTGTACTTCCTCGAAAGTACGCACATAGGCCTATCTATGTATGTCAGATACTGTAATGTGTTTGTATGATCTTAATCATTGTGGTGAGTCACAGTTTTTTGCCGGGCCAATATCGTTTCACCTGGTACTTAGTGCAAAATAGTTTTTGAATTTGACATTGATTCATTTCTGCCTTTTGATCAAGAGTTCCGTTTCTTTTTTTTTCTCTCTGTCTTTTCTCTTCTTCTTCTTCGATCTTCTTCTTGTCTTATATGAATATAGTCTTTGGGAAAAAAAAGTTGTTGGTTACAAACAGTTCGGGTTTCCCTTCCCTTTCTATATTTCATTGTTTATTATTGCGTATTATATTTGTGCTTGCCTGTTATTTCCTTTTTCCTCTTTTGTTTTGTTACTGTACCATGCAAGTAACACGTAACGAGTGGCCATCTGCTGATGGCCTACGAGTAGGTTTTTTGAATGTTTGTCATTTACAAAATAAGCTTAATGATGTATCTGATATTCTTTTCAACCATGGTAAAAGCTTCCACATTTTCGGCTTTTCGGAAACAAGGTTATCTCACCAAGTGTCCGACTTAGAACTAACAATACCAGGCTATAATGTCGTGCGCAAAGACCCATCCAAATTTAGAGAAACGGGTCTTATTATATATATTCATCAAAGTTTAAACTTTAAGCAAATCTCCTCTCTAGAAAAATACCAAGTAGAATCGTTATGGATCGCAATACAACTGAAAAAATCGAAACCTATTCTTATAAGCTTTATATATAGAAACCCGGCGGAGCGAACTGATTGGATAGATGAATTCTCTTTAATGATGGAGGAAGCATCCTTATTCTCTTATGAAAATATACTACTAGGTGATTTCAATATTGATTTACTAAAATCGAACAAATCTTGGACAGAAACTTACAAATCATTTAACCTCGACCAACTAATAGACAAACCAACAAGAGTCACCGCTACCTCCCAAACACTTATTGACCATATATATACTTCTTCAGTTAACACCATGATAGAAACATGCTCACCGACGTTCGGTTGTAGCGACCATTCTCCAGTGTGTTTTACGTGGTCCAAGCGAGGAGTTAAAGTTCCAAAAAATTTCCACAAGATAATTACCTACAGAAACTTTTCAAAATTTGACAATGACTCCTTTCAGCGGGATTTAATGAACTCATTCCTTTCCACGGTCTATCAATTCACAGACCCCGACGAGGCTTTAGAAGTCTGGTATCATAGTTTCCTTAATGTTTATAATAAGCATGCCCCATTTAAAACAATGCGTGTTAGTAACAATCCTAAAAAACCCTGGATAACTAAAGATATAGACACTGCTACCGACTTAAGAGAGTCGCTGTTAGTATCAGGGAGTCGAGATTCCTATAAAAAAAACAAAGAAACTTAGTCAATTACCTAAAACGATCGTCAAAGAAAAAGTATTTTCAAAATCTTATTTCTTCCAAAGCAGATAACAGATCTATTTGGAAAGCGATAAACGAGCTTACTAATAAAAATGTTAAAGGTCATACTACCTCGCCAAAAGATTTATCATCTGATGTCTTGAATTCACATTTTTGTGGCGTAGCTAACTCAACAATAAAAATAAACAGAACGTCAGAAAATAAATTGGATATTCTTCAGGACTTTTGCAATTCTAGAAATATATCCTCTCTTTCAAATATACCATTTATGGGTGTGCATGAAGTGTATAAATCTCTTAGTAGCCTAAAACAAAGTAACACAAGTGGTCTTGATGGCATTGATGGGAAAATCTTGAAAGTGTCAGCCCCAGTAATCGCCGAAACGCTTACCTACATCTACAACCTATGCCTTGCAAAAAATTATATTCCAAAAGCTTTTAAAGTTGCTAAAGTTATACCCATCTATAAATCAGGTGACTATGCTGATCCCTCAAATTATAGACCCATCTCCATCTTGTCTATACTCTCTAAACCCTTGGAAGATGACATAAACAAACACATTCTTAATCATTTCAACTCCTTCGAACTGTTTCATCCAAACCAGTCCGGATTCAGGGCCAACCATTCTTGTCACACAGCAATAACTAGTCTTGTTGACCAGTGGCTTACTAACATAAACAATAATAAAATCACAGGTGTTCTAGTAGTAGACTTTATGAAAGCATTTGATGTCGTCGACCACAGTCTTCTACTTGAGAAATTAAAGATCTATGGCCTAACTGACAACGCTTTGGAACTTCTATCTTCATTTCTCTCAGACAGGAAACAGTGTGTTTCGGTAAATAGATCAAATTCTTCCATTCTACCTGTTAAGTACGGCGTCCCTCAAGGCTCAGTCCTTGGGCCAATACTATTTTCTGTATATATAAATGATCTACCTCTGTTTTTTACAACTTTATGTGAGATGTTTGCCGATGATACCACTATCCACACCTGTCACGATCGATTAGATAACATTTTTATCTCCTTACAAGAAAGTATCAACAAGTTATCTGAATGGTCTGAACTCAATCATATGCGACTCCACCCCCAAAAAACTAAATACTTATTAATTACTACCAGGCAAAAACGTCAAAATCTTTCTTGTAGCAATCATTACCTTTGTATTAATGGCGAAAATCTCGAGGAAGTTGATCACCATAAGATCCTAGGTGTTATTATTGATAACAATCTGTTATGGTCGAATCATATTGCGTCAGTATGTAAAAATGTGTCCAGAAAGATCAAGAATAAAACACTTTTTAGATCAACATAGCCGTAAGTTGTTCTTTCATGCCTATGTTGAATCTTACATAAACTATGCCTCAACAATATGGGATTCCGCTAGTGATAATATTTTAAAACCTTTATTCAGTTTACATAGACGTGCCATTAAACTGATCCTCCTGAAGTCCTCCTCCCCTACTTTCTCAGAATATAAACATTTAGAAATTCTGCCTCTAAAATGGAAGCTAGTTTACAACAAAGCTCTCTTTATGTTTAATATAATGTCCGACCGTGCCCCAATGGCTTTGAAAAATAGATTCGAAATGAATAAGATTCGTCATGTTTACAAGATAAAAGTACCTCTTCCGAGAATCGATCTGTTTAAATCAAGCTTGTTGTACTCTGGTGGCTGCTTATGGAATTCTGTTATAACTTCATTCGATGTAAATACAAGCCTCCGAGTCTTTAAAAACAACTATCAAACACACTTTATGACGCAATACATGAACAGCATCTCCTGATCCTTATGGTAAGTGAATATTTGCTTTTATATCCGGCCTCTCTCTCTCTCTCTCCTCTCTCTCTCTCTCTCTCTCTCTCTCTCTCTCTCTCTCTTTCTGTTTGAGTAGGGTTGGTTGTGAACGGAGGGGTAGACGGGGTGAGGTGGGGTGTTTGTTACGAGGGGCGAGGATGGAATTGTTTGCAGAGAACACGGATAGAGAGGAAAGGGGAATTGCGTGCGTATCTGGAGGGCGCAAAAATGTGTGTTGTACGCCCCCTTCCGGAACAGATTCTTGGTTTCAATATTGATTTACTATCATGTGGATTTATATTTGTGATTATTATGTGTTCTGTATTTCTATCTTTTCAGATCATGCTATTCGATAGATGTAATGTTTGACAATGCATATGTATATATGTGCGCATGGTGTTATATTTGAATTGTAATGTTATCATTTTTAATCATTATCATTCATTGCTATTGTTATTGCTATTATTATTGCTTTGAAAGGATTGTTCGACAGGTGGATGTTTGGTTAATGGTTGGGGTGTGGATGGTGGCTTTTGTGTTTGAAATGTTTCTTTTTCATTTTTGAGGGCAAGATGCAAACAAGCCTGCTATGTGCTTATTCTTTTCCCTCATTAAACAAATTTCGTTCGTTCGTTCGTTCTCTCTCTCTCTCTCTCCTCTCTCTCTCTCTCCTCTCTCTCTCTCTCTCTCTCTCTCTCTCTCTCTCCCGACGACACCGTAGCTGATCTGCGTGTAATGTGTACAGATGGTGTGAGACAAAATTAAGATAACTTTATATTCCATTGTACAGCTTTCAAAAACATCAGAGAGAAGTCAAAACATTTCAATATCCTTACCACAAAATATCATAAACTGTAATTTGTTGTCTTCCGACGATAATATGATAATAACTATACTGGCTAAATATGCTGCAGAGGCATCTAATGTCAGAAGAAAGAAACGCTCAATAATGATGACTAAATAAGGTTTTCAAGTATCTTAAGTAAGCTTGATGATCTCCTTAAAAAAATCTTTTCGTTCTCTTCACTGTTATGAATAACAGTCAAACGGACATTGATGATTGATGTGGTCGAGCGGAAATGATTTGTCACGGTCAATATGTGTGCCTGTGTGAGGCCCGTGTGTATATGATTATGCTGTTACGGAACACACACACACACACACACACACACACACACACACACACACACACACACACACACACACACAATCATTTTGATGATGAAAAGTACGTCAATGTTTTCATTTTCTACTACACAGCCTTGAATCCTGCATTAACAATCACGTGACCAGTTACAATCTACCTTATTTTTGTGTCTTTGCGTCATATATATTTCGGCACTGCAAATATTAATGTATCCCCCCCCCCCCCCCTCCCTTGACATAAAGGCTATATGCAGGCCATTTTCAATATAAAAAAAGTTTCTGAAGCGTCTGAAGCCTCTCTCTCTCTCTCTCTCTCTCTCTCTCTCTCTCTCTCTCCTTTTATCTGTGAAGAGCAGAAAGGGAGCTTGGGGGTTGGGAACAGAGGCGACAGAACGCAAAGTCATCCATCTATCTATCTATCTATCTATCTATCTATCTATCTATCTATCTATCTATCTATTATCGAAGTACATACGTACATACATACATACATACAAACATACGTTGTGTGGATAGGTGGGTGGGTGTGGGTGTAAGAGTGGGAGGGTGGGTGGCTGGGGTGGTTGCGTGCGTGTAGATCACTTGCAGTATAACACAGACGCTCTTAGAGAAGTGAGAGAGCAATGTGTTGATAGGCCAAGATGCCGTCCAGCATGCTGTGAAACGTAACAGTAAACCTGCGTCAGCAAAGGTGGATAACCGTCTGTTAGGTAAACTTCAGACGGTGAGTAAACACTTGGAATATATCTTGACTCTGAAAATGTTAGCCGGGTATCTATTCAAATTACTGCGATCCCTATCCTGTGGAAAAAAAACTTACCATGAGTTATCTCAGGAACTTCCTACGTAAAAATAAGGTCACACACACACACACACACACACACACACACACACACACACACACACACACACACACACACACACACACACAACATCGGTGTAGTAAGTGTAGAATATCAAGGAAACTAGGAGGAAGAGAAGATGTCAAAGAAGTAATACATCCCAACAGAAGATGTCAAAGAAGTAATACAGCCCAACAGAAGATGTCAAAGAAGTAATACATCCCAACAGAACAAAAACTTGCAAAATTTGATCCTGTTCTTGCTGAAAAGGTAAATCCCATCAAAGTTGGATGAAAATATGTAGACTCTCTTACCATTTTGCGCCAGCGCCTATGGAGCCGGTAAATGTCTACGATCAGCTTATTAGAACACATGACTGGGCACAACGGTTAAGATGACATTGGTATTGGCAGATGCAAAATCAAGAACACAAAGATGAAGAACAGCGGCTGGAAGAAACCAGTTAAAAGGAAGATACGCTTTTAAAAATGTTGATTGAAACGATAAAGGTACCAGATATTTCAACAACAACCAAAAATGAGTAAAGCTGACAAAGGCATCAGGTACGCTTTGGAATAAAAAAAAAATGCCGAGTGAAACGAGAAAGGCATCAGCGAACAACAAAACCCGTTTCAATATGTGGATCAGCTCTTGAAGCCTTTATCACTGCATGCCGACGTAAGCTTAATATTTTTGGATACTGCAAACAGAAGACGCATAAAGAACAAGTTATCAGCTGACGAACGGCAAGCACTAAAAAGCCGATATATCTTTCAGTTATGCATGGAGCAGCCTGCAGATCTGCCGATAAACCTGGTGTCACTGTTATCACATCTCTAGCGACTGATGATGAAATCGTGAAGAACACTACCACGGATACTTCACACAATGACCAGCTCAGTGAAGATCCAACTAAAGCTGTAGTGGGCAAAATAGAAACGTGGGCAAACAAATGGGTGAAACGTGACGTCGTCTCTGAAGACATCGACAAGTAAGTCATTGCTGTCAGACAGTCTCTTCCAGCTGCATGCAAGCCGTTAACCAAAGCGCACAAGGCCGCTTCTGACCCTTGCAGGCTGCTTTTGTTTGGTAGTGGTACACTCGTACTGGCAATGTCCAAATTCGTCCAGCAGGCTACAGCTCACTCCACTGACTACCTGCTATGTGACGTTATTGATTTTGAAGAGTTCCTTCAAAAGACTGAACTAATAATTTAAAAAAAAGACCTGCCTACCCTTCCACCGGAAGCAATCTTGTCAATTCATGATGGTGTCTCTCCTTACCCGAGTGTAGACAATATGGGGATCCAAGCAGTCAAAACCAGCTACAACAAAATCCCTTTCCACTCAATACATCCAATAAGTACATCACTGAGGGCCTGGGGACTGCCCTGAATAATAACAGCTTTGTGCACACTGGCGACAAGAGCACCACTATCATTGCGGCACCAACACGGCTCCGACCGTGGGACTATGCCAGGCCTGTGATGATGTCAACGTGTTAATGGCAGAGCTAGATGACAACATTGTGCGTTCCAGCCCAGTTCCTCCGCTATCTGTCTCCCAAGACTACCAGTCACAGTCTTTTAACATTCCACAAGTAGAGAGGAGCAAGTTCCGTGACGATGGGTTTGCAATACTTCCAGATGGTGCCAGAATAACGGGGTTTTCTGACTTTTTGCAGTCACTACAGCCAAACGTCAAATGGAATGTTGACAGCGGTAGATGTCAGGCATACCTGGACATGGAAGTGTCAACTACAGACAGTGGGCACATCACTACAGATGCGTTCTGAAAGACTGCAACTCTTATCTGCCTCCTTCTTCTTGCCATCTTCCATCCGTCTTTTACAGACTTGCTGTTGGTGTTGGTGTTCATAATGACAATATTCTTCTTTGAGTGTGCAGATTACCTGCAGCTGTGTGGATGGAACTAGTCACAGGCATCAAACGATATCAAGAAAAGTGCATCTCATGACTGAAAAGAACCCCTGAAACAGAAACAGACCAATGCAACAACAACAACAAAAAACAAAAACAAAAAAAGAAGAAGAAGAAGAAAATAGCTCAGACTATGAAATATGACCCACTTTTACCATCAAAGTCAGAGACTATCAAACGAAATTTAAACATCCTGTACTTTAACCCCAAGAACAAAGATTATTCACAAAAGAGATCCGCACTGGAGCAGACAAAAAAGGAAGGACTTGGGGAAATCTGCTAGCCCAGGATTCCCAGGAGACAAGCACTGCAAAGGCCCTCATCAGTGGCTTCTGTGCTTGTAAAGGCTGTGTCACCCGTCAGCATTCTGAACCGAGGTCATCTCTTCATGCAACCAGATGTTACGCCAGCACATTTCCTGCCACACACTTAACGTCATCGACATTTTCCACTCTCAGCTACATTCACAGAACTGGCATGTCTGTTCAAAGGAAAACTTTCGCAAACGGTTTGTTGGAAAACTTTCGCAAACGGTTTGTTGGAAAACTTTCGCAAACGGTTTGTTGGAAAACTTTCGCAAACGGTTTGTTGGAAAACTTTCGCAAACGGTTTGTTGGAAAACTTTCGCAAACGGTTTGTTGGAAAACTTTCGCAAACGGTTTGTTAACCACAAGAGCCATGTCAAGAAAAGGAGATAATCCCATAGAAAGTTGCCCGACACGTTGCTTCAAACCTACATTCCTCTGATTCCCGCTTCGTGAAGATGATCCTAACTGAAGCTGTCAACAACACGGATCACCTTATCATTGTCCCTTTTGGCAGGCCTGGGAACTCCTCTGACTGACTCAGACCACACCACTGACCTGAACAGTGCTCTTCAACACATCAATCAGTTCAGCTCACACTGACACTGGCCATCCAAATGCGCTGCTAATCTAGTAGTTAATCTCTGTGTTTATGCATAAAAAACAATAAGAGATAGAAGGGTGGAGAGGTGTACGGGAGATGGGGGAGGGGGTAAAGGGAGAGAAGGCAACGAATCCGAACTCTATTTCAATGTTTAACTGTAAGATTACAGTAGGTATATAGATAGCTAGATAGACGGATAGGTAGATAGATAGATAGAGGGAGACAGACAAACAGACAGACAGATAGAGACAAAGACGGTGAGAGACAGAGACACAGACAGACAGACACAGAGGCAGAGAGACAGAGACAGAGACAGACTGAGAAGGACAGGGAATTTGGGGAGGAGGGTAAAACGTGGAAGAAGAATGAGTGAATTTTGTGTTTGTGCGTGCATCATGGTATGCGTGTGACTTTGCCATAGCTATGAAATAACGTCTGTTCTGATCACTGACCATAGCTATGAAATAACGTCTGTTTTGATCACTGACCATAGCTATGAAATAACGTCTGTTTTGATCACTGACCATAGCTATGAAATAACGCCTGTTTTGATCACTGACCATAGCTATGAAATAACGCCTGTTTTGATCACTGACCATAGCTATGAAATAACGTCTGTTTTGATCACTGACCATAGCTATGACATAACGCCTGTTTTGATCACTGACCATCGCTATGAAATAACGCCTGTTTTGATCACTGACCACAGCTATGACATAACGCCTGTTTTGATCACTGACCATAGCTATGACATAACGCCTGTTTTGATCACTGACCATAGCTATGACATAACGCCTGTTTTCAAGATACATTGCTAGACTGAAAAAGCTTTTTTGAAAGCAAAAATTTACTTGGAGAATATACCATAAAATTCGAACTTTTGTATATTTCTTGTTTTATTTCAAGTATAGATAGATAGATAGATAGATAGATAGATAGATAGATAGATAGATAGATAGATAGATAGATAGATACGCAGCTAGGTAGGTAGGTAGGTAGGCAGGTAGGTGGGTAGATAGATGAATATGTGTGTGAGTTTATTTGTACAGATCGGCACTTTGGGACAAATCAGGTCGCAAAACATCTGCAGTACGTCAGAGAAGGTCAAATGGCAAACTCGATGCTCGACCATTCAGCCAACCGAGCCCCCATAATCCGGGAACTAAAGAAGAGTGGGATGTGTGCAGGTAGGAATGCGGGACTTAACGATGGAGATTCAAGCAGAGGAAGTTGTGCCAGCCGAATTCTGGACTGATCCAGCTCCTCACACCCCTCGGAGTGGCCTCAGACCACTTCTCCTCACACCCCTCGGAGTGGCCTCAGACCACTTCTCCTCACACCCCTCGGAGTGGCCTCAGACCACTTCAGGCAGCGCAGCGCTGACAGGCAGACGGAAATGAGTGGCTGGCGACAGAATGGCTGAATGGTCAAACGCTAAGCTTTGCAGAAGGAAGGGCAAACCTTGAAAGAGAGAGAGAGAGAGAGAGAGAGAGAGAGAACGCTATTAGGTGGGTTCGTGCCGAAGTCTTGTCTATAACAGTCCATGACACGTTGGTTTGTCCTTTAGGGAAAAAAAGTCATTCGTTCAGAAGCCATTGAACCGATCTACCGAGAACTCAAAACGTCTGACCAGTTTTGAAAATACCGTGTCCTGGTATATCATTTAAAACGATTGAATGGGAAATCAACCAAGAAGCATAGTGTGGAGCTTAAAGCACTACTTTACCGATTTTACAGCATGGTCTATAGATAAAGGGTATCTACCGGTTTCTCCGTAAGTCATTGTGTTCCAAGGCTCGGGACGCAAAGTTTAATAAGCGTTATAAATAGATTCAATGGACTGACACTGTGGTTGGAAGCAAACATGGAACTTCTCGAAGAACGGAAAAGGGGTCCCTTGTCTTTTTCCACGTTTAGCAGGGATAGGCTCTGAAATCCACCCAACACATGTGCATGCTCATGGTTCCGTTACATTACACTTCCCTCATTCCTGGATCGTTTTCCAATACTGAATATTTCAAAATGGTGTGACAATGTCTTTTTGAAAGATTGGATCTAGATCTTTGGAATATTTCAAAGCCTGGAAAATGTCTTATGTCGTTCCGTTCCGTGTCAATATCTTATAGTAATGTTTGTTTTTCTAGTGACCATTACAATATTTTCGGTAAAGCTTCAGCACGTCTTTTATAACCAGTCTTGATTACTTCTACAGGTTTCCTATAATTTACTTGTTCTTTATCCAGTTCTTCACTTTCATGTAATATCACAAAGATTCTTTGTTTCTAGTTGAATGACAATTCACCTTCGTCATGAAATTAACATTACTTTCTTCCGTAAGAATGTATTGAATTCTTGGTCCATCATTTATAGGGGTTGAGGCTAATTACTTGCCTCTTTAAAAGTTATTATGCCTTTGCATGATTGTGATTCCATGTGGTCCTGTTATAAAAGAGAAATACTTTTGAAAAAATTGTAAATGGATCAAGGGTAAACGAGGGTTAGGGAGGGGGAGGGGTGTGGAGGGTGCGGGGGCAGAGGGTGCACGTGGTCCCCTCTGCTTTAGAAAGTCATTAGAGAAGTTCGTGGACACAGTTCCACGCCGCTAGACATTTGATTATTACAACATTATTGCAAGGATTCGAGTCACCCTTCGCACCCGTAGGGTTCTCAGGCTCTTTGAGCCCACCATTTGCACATTAAACTTCCAAGAGCCTCTCCCGCCCCTCCCTTTATTTACAAAGAAACTCATCCGCTTCTAATCCTTGAAATTTTGTAGGTGTCCATTGAAGACACGCTTTCTGAGAAGAAATTGCTCCATTTTTTTCTTCACTTTTTTCCTATAAATAACTTTCATACATTGACCACAGACAGAAGAATTCACATAAAAGTATTTGAATGAATTTACCAATTGGGGTGGTGGGGAGGGGGACCTCAAACAAAGATGTAACACATAAAGAAGGACTACACACAAAAATGCGTTCAAACAATTCAATTGAATAATCTAGAATGAAAGCAGAAAAAAAATCGCAAACGTACTTTTTTTCTCATCTACAAGGCACTCGAGGAACATATGTATATCCATCCGACATGTCTGACCATGCGGGGTATAGTGGTTAGACAGAATTTTACACATATATATGAACACATTTTCTTAAATTTCATGAGCCTCATTATTACAATCGGCCACTTACTGCTCGCTTTGTGGCCCCCAGCCCGTCCCCCCCCCCCTCCCCTCCTCCTCCTTTAGTTCATTTCATAAGACACATCAACAAGTTCATTTCATAAGACACATCAACAAGTTTTTCATAGGGGTACCACTTTCTTTTAAATTCATTTCTAATCAAAACATATATTTTTGAACTTATATATGTTTCCATGTTCCCTCAAAAACTCCTGTATTCTTTATTAACTTTTTTTTTCTTGAGTACTTTTAAGGCGTACCTTCATTTTCTGTGTTTTGCTTCATTGCAAAAACAAATCCCCCATCTTACGTCCAGATGATTCTAGCTTTTTCCCCTCCCATTCTCGTTAAAACAAAAGTAAGTCTCATTCAGATTGTATTTCTTAGATGTTTGGATGGCTTCCGTCTTGCTGCTCTCTTCACTCTTTCAGTTGTATTTGTAATGCCAGGACTTCATTATCCTTCTCACAAGCTAGGGTGCTTTTTTCCGAACTGAAACCACAGGCCTCCAAACGATAGTTCACTTCAGTTCACTGCTTATTTCTGTTCCTCATCGATGATATCAGACGATATTAAAAGGCAACAGAGATCACTGAGAACGTCAGACCTACTGTCTCTGGTCATTTTATCCCACCTCTCTCCCTCATGGAAGTCCTCAAGGCTGAAACGCGTTGTTGCTTTATGACCATTTCTTTGTTTTGGTCTATTCGCCTCTAAACCAATGGAAAGAAATGGTCACAAGGTAACAACGCCTTTCAGCCTAGAAGGCTTCCATAAAGAAGGCAAATAAAAACTATAATAGTAATAGTAACAATGATAAAGATAACAAGAATGATACCGAAGGAAGAGAGAAGAGAGACTGCACAGATGGAGTGAGTGGGAATCATGACAGAAGTTATCATTCCTGGGTTTGTAAAATTTAGCAATAACGAACAAGTTAAGAAGAATATGTCATTGAATAAGTAAATAAATAAAAAACAGAAAAAAACGAAATATTATAATTAGTTCAGTGTAGAAGTTGGTCAACAGTGGAGGACTGCATTTCCTTTTGGTAAGCTTAGATCCAAGTGTGGTATTTAAAATCATTTCTTCGCCTTGACATAATCATATGCGTTGGAAACTCAGTCAATCTGATCCCCTTCCTGTACATGCAGTTTTTGTTTTTCATTTGGACAGCAAGCTGGCACAAAGTGTTCACTTCTTCTCTTTATATTGTCAACATTATATCATATATGCTCAGTGTGGACTGCCTTGACACGTCATTGAACAGAAATATGTTGAAAACTAACAGTTCCACTCATCTTTTTCTTCATGACTGTATTTGTTCCTTGTCTGTCTGTCTGTCTGTCTGTCTGTCTCTCTCTCTCTCTCTCTCTCTCTCTCTCTCTCTCTCTCTCTCTCTCAGATAAATAGTTTAACATCGTTTAAAAAAGCATATTTCAAATACCTCATAGGCCATTTGTAAATCATGTTTCACTTAACTGTATATTCTCCTAAGTTTGATGTT
>CM031621.1:15007207-15020980 GCA_018398815.1 Conus ventricosus
TAATTCTTTTGAAAAAAAATCTTTTCAATGCGAAGTGTTAAACATATAGGTTGAAAACTAAAAGGATGTGCTTTAGGTTTTCCTGGTATAAAGACTGGATACCATTGGCTTTCTCCCAGTCTGTAGCGAGCATTCCAGTATTCGAATACATCTGAAAGAACTCCAACAACTTTGATAAGAGACGCACTTGAAAATGCTTGATCATGTTGTCGGAGACAGAATCTCGGCCCGTGGCAGTCAGGCCTGGCTTGATACGATTAAATGAAAAACAGGGTTCCCCCATCGTACAGACTTTTTTTTTTATTACACACACACACACACACACACACACACACACACACACACACACACACACACACACACACACGGAGACAGAGACAGAGGAGGGGGGGGGGGGGTCAATAACAAATGGAAACGCGTGTGAGGGGGGTAAGTAAGAAAAGAGGGTGGGGTATGTTTCATTCTGTTAAGCATATGAAGGACAGAACGTTTACTGGGCAGAACATATAGGCCTACATGTAATGGAATAAAGACATGGTAAAATATAGAACCTCCATTGAGTGGAACGTGAAGACCATGAAAGCCTAAAGCCGATGCATATCAAGCAGCCCTGCCGTTATGACAACTAGTTTTGAAAGACGGGCGTGAATGAAACCACTCACCTGCCATTAGAGTTTCAGCATATCGTGCCAGGCACCATGGATCAGAGACCAGTCCACACAGCTACAATCAGACAATTGTCAAGATGTCGTCTCCCTCCTCTGTCCCCCAAATCCAGTGCATCGTGCTTCGTATTGTACCATGTGATTCGTTTCCGGTATCTTCAGCTATCAATAGCATAGAAGTCAGCTCGTTTCCTACCTTCCATGAATCCTACAGTGAAGGTCTGGTATTTCTGTACCACGCAGCCCCGAGAGTTCACGCTGAATGCGGTGACTGGGCTGACGTCAAGCCAGGTGAATAGACACATCGGACGCGTCTGCCATGCTTCACGTTGCTTGCTGCCTTCTTTCTGTCCGCGTGCACTGATTCAGACAGAGCAACGCAAGTGATTTTCACAGGACCGCACAAGCGCTGCCACATATCTTTGGCATGTTTTCATTTATACTCTTGAATTCATTGTCTTTCCCGGGCCTCATCACACTCTCAGTACGTTAACGCTATACATCACTTGATTTCGCCGACATCTTCACCCTACCTGTCCTGTTCTCTCTTTTCACCATGTTCTCGCTACCGTGCTTCAGACGCTTCGTCTTCCTGATTAGTTATAACAGAACATGTTGTCGTTGTCGTTGTTTTGCATTCATTAATGGGCAACCTCATCCTGTCGGCAAGCTGTCTTGTATATAAATTCATGTTCATTGGACGACTAATACTTCTTCTTATGAATACACATTCCAATCTGACCATGCTGACAGGTGGCGCAGGGGAGAAACGTCTCATGGTGGGCACACTAATCATCGTCATCAAACAGGATGAGCACATTCATGTTCCACTCAAGCACCAGAGTGCAGTGAATAATGTACATCAGCTGAATATTGACGCTTGACAGTTCAGCAACTTAAAAAAAAAAAAAAACAACTACGCGGCGGCGACTATGATATCCTTTCAGCTTGAACTGAAAACCATATTGTTCATAGCAAAAGCATGAAATAATTACTCTGGACACGTCTGAAATCAATCATTACTGAACTGTTACATTGGATATGCCTTTTCAGTGATTGAAAGAAACACTATCCTATTATCCTTTGATGTCCAGTGGAATTGATTTTTTTCAGACTTAACTGTGATGTCAGCAACAGCAACAACAGCAGCACTAGCAGCAGTTGTTTTTGTTTTTTTGCGTATTGTTTGTAATAATGGCTGTCGACAACAGCGCCCTGAAGCACATCAGTTGTGGCGGGCTGGTGTGAAGACGTGCAGACGAGGAGCAGAGCAAGTGGCCGTGTCAGCAGGAAAGCGGCAGAGCCCAGTCAGCAGGCCCCACAGAACGGCAGGACAGACGCTGGCAACAGGTGAGTAACCTGTTGTTGCTGTCAGCAGCCCCGCTGACTCCATCAGGTAGAATGTCTGTACACCGGTCACATTTCACCTTTGTCCAGCAGAACTACTGTGCATTTTGCTGTCACTGTCCACTCTGTCCTCACTGGCCGGCCAAGTCACGCTGAAGCACAATCAGCCACGAGTTGCTGGTGGCAGCGATGGCTCAGACTGTCGCCTGGCGCCAGACTGGGTGAGTGTGATGCCGCCAGCTTTGCTGGCTGTACAAGACGCTGTTGGTACCAGGCTGTGGAGCGGACACACGGCGTGTCATGTTCACCGGCACACTGCATCGCCTGTCGGACACACGGCGTGTCACCTTCCCCAACAGCCCGCGCCGCCTGTCGGCCTCAGCTGCACACCGTTGCACGACCCGGTCAGCCCTCTTGTCGTGTTACACCCGACAGTCATCAGCCCCTTGTCGTTTTAGACTGAACAATCAACCGGCTCTCTCACACGACAGAGACGTTAGGTTGGCATGGCAACATGCACAGAGAGAGAGAGAGAGAGAGAGAGAGAGAGAGAGAGAGAGAGAGAGAGAGAGAGAGAGAGATTACGTTGTCGCCTGTAACTGGAACTGAAATCAACTGTATAAGAGAGAGAGAGAGAGAGAGAGAGAGAGAGAGAGGGGCATTGTCTTATAAACTCGAACTGAAATTTACTGCATTCCCCCACCCGAGCCGCCTCCCTGCCGCTGCTCTCTCTGTCTGTCTGTCTGTCTGTGTATGTCTGTCTGTCTGTCTGTCTCTGTCTCTCTCGTCTCTCTCTCTCTCTCTCTCTCCTCTCTCTCTTCTCTCTCACACACACACACACACACCACACTCACACACACACACACACACACACACACACACACACACACACACACGCACACACGCTCCACAAGTAAAAGGTTAAAAGGTCATTTGGGAACGTGAAAGAAAGTGAGGGTGAGGGTGGGGGTGTATATGACTGGCCTAGTCACAGGGCGGGTTCCTGTGCAACAACTGATTGTGGAGCATCAACAACTGATTGTGGAGTATCTCTTGTCTTTACCCTGGTCAGGCAACAACCGATTGTGGAGCATCTCTTGTCTTTACCCTGGTCAGGCAACAACCGATTGTGGAGCATCTCTTGTCTTTACCCTGGTCAGGCAACAACCGATTGTGGAGCATCTATTATCTTTACCCTGGTCAGGCAACAACCGATTGTGGAGCATCTCTTGTCTTTACCCTGGTCAGGCAACAACCGATTGTGGAGCATCTATTATCTTTACCCTGGTCAGGCAACAACCGATTGTGGAGCATCTCTTGTCTTTACCCTGGTCAGGCAACAACCGATTGTGGAGCATCTCTTGTCTTTGCCCTGGTCAGGCAACAACTGATTGTGGAGCATCTCTTGTCTTTACCCTGGTCAGGCAACAACCGATTGTGGAGCATCTCTTATCTTTACCCTGGTCAGGGAACAACTGATTGTGGAGCATCTCTTGTCTTTACCCTGGTCAGGCAACAACCGATTGTGGAGCATCTCTTATCTTTACCCTGGTCAGGCAACAACTGATTGTGGAGCATCTCTTATCTTTACCCTGGTCAGGCAACAACTGATTGTGGAGCGTCTCTTATCTTTACCCTGGTCAGGCAACAACTGATTGTGGAGCATCTCTTGTCTTTACCCTGGTCAGGCAACAACTGATTGTGGAGCATCTCTTATCTTTACCCTGGTCAGGCAACAACTGATTGTGGAGCATCTCTTATCTTTACCCTGGTCAGGCAACAACTGATTGTGGAGCATCTTTATCTTTACCCTGGTCAGGCAACAACTGATTGTGGAGCATCTCTTATCTTTACCCTGGTCAGGCAACAACTGATTGTGGAGCATCTCTTGTCTTTACCCTGGTCAGGCAACAACTGATTGTGGAGCATCTCTTATCTTTACCCTGGTCAGGCAACAACTGATTGTGGAGCATCTCTTGTCTTTACCCTGGTCAGGCAACAACTGATTGTGGAGCATCTCTTGTCTTTACCCTGGTCAGGCAACAACTGATTGTGGAGCATCTCTTGTCTTTACCCTGGTCAGGCAACAACTGATTGTGGAGCATCTCTTATCTTTACCCTGGTCAGGGAATTAAAGGAAGAGAGGTTTTTTTTCTGCCTGGTACACCGAAGACGAAATCGAAATATTTGTTTTTAAACATTTTTCTTCATGACAGACACGAACACGAAAAGGGGAGTGACATTACTGAAACGAAGCAGCGTGAAAGAGGAAAGTTAGCAGAAGAAACAGGAAGGGCAGAATGGTGCTATCAGGTGGTTCCTAGCACATGCATACTTATGTAGTGAAGGTGGTGTATGTGTGCTTAGTGTGCATATGTAGTGAAGGTGGTGTATGTGTGCTTAGTGTGCATATGTAGTGAAGGTGGTGTATGTGTGCTTAGTGTGCATATGTAGTGAAGGTGGTGTCAGTATGTGTGCTTAGTGTGCATATGTAGTGAAGGTTGTGTCAGTATGTGTGCTTAGTGTGCATATGTAGTGAAGGTTGTGTCGGTATGTGTGCTAAGTGTGCATATGTAGTGAAGGTTGTGTCAGTATGTGTGCTTAGTGTGCATATGTAGTGAAGGTGGTGTATGTGTGCTAAGTGTGCATATGTAGTGAAGGTTGTGTCAGTATGTGTGCCTAGTGTGCATATGTAGTGAAGGTGGTGTATGTATGCTTAGTGTGCATATGTAGTGAAGGTTGTGTCAGTATGTGTGCCTAGTGTGCATATGTAGTGAAGGTTGTGTCAGTGTGTGTGCTTAGTGTGCATATGTAGTGAAGGTGTGCTAGTATGTGTGCTTAGTGTGCATATGTAGTGAAGGTGGTGTATGTGTGCTTAGTGTGCATATGTAGTGAAGGTGGTGTCAGTATGTGTGCTTAGTGTGCATATGTAGTGAAGGTTGTGTCAGTATGTGTGCTTAGTGTGCATATGTAGTGAAGGTTGTGTCAGTATGTGTGCTTAGTGTGGATATGTAGTGAAGGTGGTGTATGTGTGCTAAGTGTGCATATGTAGTGAAGGTTGTGTCAGTATGTGTGCTTAGTGTGCATATGTAGTGAAGGTGGTGTATGTGTGCTAAGTGTGCATATGTAGTGAAGGTTGTGTCAGTATGTGTGCTTAGTGTGCACATGTAGTGAAGGTGGTGTATGTGTGCTTAGTGTGCATATGTAGTGAAGGTTGTGTCAGTATGTGTGCTAAGTGTGCATATGTAGTGAAGGTTGTGTCAGTATGTGTGATTTGTGTGCATATGTAGTGAAGGTTGTGTCAGTATGTGTGCTTAGTGTGTATATGTAGTGAAGGTGGTGTATGTGTGCTAAGTGTGCATATGTAGTGAAGGTTGTGTCAGTATGTGTGCTTAGTGTGCATATATGGTGAAGGTTGTGTCAGTATGTGTGCTTAGTGTGCATATGTAGTGAAGGTGGTGTATGTGTGCTAAGTGTGCATATGTAGTGAAGGTTGTGTCAGTATGTGTGCTTAGTGTGCATATGTAGTGAAGGTTGTGTCAGTATGTGTGCTTAGTGTGCATATATAGTGAAGGTTGTGTCAGTATGTGTGCTTAGTGTGCATATGTAGTGAAGGTGGTGTATGTGTGCTAAGTGTGCATATGTAGTGAAGGTTGTGTCAGTATGTGTGCTTAGTGTGCATATATGGTGAAGGTTGTGTCAGTATGTGTGCTTAGTGTGCATATATGGTGAAGGTTGTGTCAGTATGTGTGCTTAGTGTGCATATGTAGTGAAGGTTTTGTCAGTATGTGTGCTTAGTGTGCATATATGGTGAAGGTTGTGTCAGTGTGTGTGCTTAGTGTGCATATGTAGTGAAGGTTGTGTCAGTATGTGTGCTTAGTGTGCATATATAGTGAAGGTGTGTTAGTATGTGTGCTTAGTGTGCATATGTAGTGAAGGTTGTGTCAGTATGTGTGCTAAGTGTGCATATGCAGTGAAGGTTGTGTCAGTATGTGTGCTTAGTGTGCATATGTAGTGAAGGTTGTGTCAGTATGTGTGCTTAGTGTGCATATGCAGTGAAGGTTGTGTCAGTATGTGTGCTAAGTGTGCATATGTAGTGAAGGTTGTGTCAGTATGTGTGCTTAGTGTGCATATGTAGTGAAGGTTGTGTCAGTATGTGTGCTAAGTGTGCATATGTAGTGAAGGTTGTGTCAGTATGTGTGCTTAGTGTGCATATGTAGTGAAGGTTGTGTCAGTATGTGTGCTAAGTGTGCATATGCAGTGAAGGTTGTGTCAGTATGTGTGCTAAGTGTGCATATGTAGTGAAGGTTGTGTCAGTATGTGTGCTTAGTGTGCATATGTAGTAAAGGTTGTGTCAGTATGTGTGCTTAGTGTGCATATGTAGTGAAGATGTGTTAGTATGTGTGCTTAGTGTGCATATGTAGTGAAGGTGTGTTAGTATGTGTGCTTAGTGTGCATATATAGTGAAGGTGTGTTAGTATGTGTGCTTAGTGTGCATATATAGTGAAGGTGTGTTAGTATGTGTGCTTAGTGTGCATATGTAGTGAAGGTGTGTTAGTATGTGTGCTTAGTGTGCATATGTAGTGAAGGTGTGTTAGTATGTGTGCTTAGTGTGCATATATAGTGAAGGTGTGTCAGTATGTGTGCTTAGTGTGCATATGTAGTGAAGGTTGTGTCAGTATGTGTGCTTAGTGTGCATATGCGCATGGAGCGTGGAGGGCAAATGTACGAGATTTCTATTCAAGGTTTTTTTTTATGACCTTACCTGTATTAAGCAGTTTTAGGATGTGTCGAATGCGTACATGGTATATTGATGTATTAAGAGCATGGAGAAAAAAGGAAGCCGAGGAAAGGTATGGTGAATACTTTACAGACTACATCATTGGTGCCAGAGTTGTGATGCCTTTAGTCCTGTTTTGTTTTCCTCGTCACCTCCGTTAGGTTCATGTTTTCACCTGTTTCCGTCTTTTTCCCCCCTTGGTTTTCTTTGTCTGTCAGTAAAATGATCACCATTCAGCTACCTAACTGATTTTACAAAACTTGGCGGAGAGACAAAAAGTGGTCGAGGATCAGCTTATTTTTGGTGCGGATCCATATCACAGGGCTGACCCAGAATGCCTTCAGCAGCAGCAGCAGCAGCACACACACACACACACACACACACACACACACACACACACACACACACACACACACACACACACACACCTCAAAACAAAAAGAAAAAAAAGGAAAAAAGCCCTGCTCCATGGACTGAAGCACAGCTGTTGAACAGACAGAAATCCGGGGCATGGACGAACTCTTTCAGTCTGGGTGCGAGACATGATGCGGATTCGGATCAACGGCCGAATCCAAGATCTTATCGACCTTGATCGAGGTCAGCGCTTTGCTGTGTGCCCCTACGGTGGACAAAGAAAAGCACACCAAATGGTCAGAGAGTGCCACACCTGTCCACATTTTGTTGAACTATTTATAATACGCGTTTGTGGTCTGAAGTCCCAGGTAGTTTTCAGATTCTGACTTTACATAAAGCAGCATCCAGACTTCAGCTTTGATTTACATGAAAAAAATAGGTCTTCATAGAAAAGTGTCTGCTTTTCAAAAGAGAGCTGTAGTTTATAACAGCTAGAAAATGGTGGTTGCAATTTGTTTTTCATTCTATATTCAACCTAGATTTGAACTGCAATTCAAGATCTCGTAAGTATGGCAAGAGATGCGTTTCTGTGTATTTTGCAACGATTATACATACTTGATAATTGCTTGCTGGTGGTATTCTTGTAAAACATTTACACTCAAGTGCAACTGATTGCCCTCTAAGACGATAAATTGTGAAGCCTGGATGCTGCTATCGGTCATAGTGAAAAATTTCATTTACATGTTGAAAAAATCCCTTTGTCAAGCCCAATGATTTAATTTATGCAAATGAATGACCGTAGGTGTTACCGTATTCATAGTAACTGTCATGTAAAAATTCTGGCTAAATGTATTTCTAATTACGGATAACCATTCAAAGCTTATAAAAAGCTTTGATTAGATTTGTGTGCTGAACACACACGATTGTCTGACAAGCGGCCACTTACGCTCACCCTTCATACACACACCATCGTCTGACAAGCGGCCACTTACGCTCACCCTTCTCACATTCTTTCTCTCCACAACACACTGTTTTAAAGTTCCCTTAGTTTATTGGCAAATTAGTTAAATTTATATTGACATTTAACTCATCATTCTCATTCAACTCGTAAGACAATAGTGCATTTTTCTCCTATAGAGAGAGTAATTAAGTCACGGTACTCACTAGGTTTAGTTGGTATGTCCGTGGCCACGCTGAGGTTGTTTTCCTTAATGGCATTGTCTCTTGTCCTGCACTCTTGCAGTTAGGAGTCTCACATGGATCTGTTCTTCTCCTGGTCCTTTACACTCAACCCATCTCTGACATGTTCTCCCTATACACCCCATAAGACTGAGATGATTGCGACTGCAAGCAGCTTTTTTCTGAGTCATACAACTGCCTCAATCGTCCATCCAGTTTCTTCGTCACCTTGATGTGTCACACTGGATGAGACTCCTTCGAGCTCCTTCTGCTCCGTCTACCATAATGTGTTGTCTAGAACTCCACTGGGTTATCTCTGACCGCACCTTCTCCCAGACGATGTCACCAAAACTTTCAACTATACTGTCATCCTATCAAGACTGGATCACCGTCACTCCCTTCTTGCCGGTTGTCCAAAACATCTCATTCATCACGAACACAAACTACAGAATAAGGCCGCCAGACTCATTTTCAGGTGTTTTAAATCCTTTCGTATGTTTCCCCAGCCCACCTCACTCCCTACCCCCGCTCTCTCCTTCCTCTTCATTATTGTTATTCTCATTTTTTTTGTTGTTGTTATTATTATTTTTTGTTCTGGTTTTGTTTATGATTATTCTTATCTTTTGTTTTGTTTTCATTTATCTTCTATTTTCATTTGATGTTCCTCTATGATTACATGACCGCTTTGCTTGCTTCTTTGATTTCTTACATTAATTGATTTCACTGCATGTTGTAGTCCCTACTCAGGGCGAGGACTGGATGTAAAAAAGTACGTTAGTGCTTATCTACTATCCTCGTAAATAAAGAATTTTGTCTTGTCTTGTCTCTCTCTCTCTCTCTCTCTCTCTCTCTCTCTCTCTCTCTCTCTCTCTCTCTCTGCAGACTTACCCCGCACTCCCTTCGCTCCTGCGTCTCTCTCTCTCTCTCTCTCTCTCTCTCTATATATATATATATATATTATATAATATATTTTTTTTTTTTTTAATTTTTTATTTTATTTTAAATTTTAATCCCGTATTGTATTGTAGTTCTAGTCACTTTTGCATGCTTCCTTTGTTACCTTTTATTTTATATTGTTGACCCTACTCAGGGCGAGGACTGGATGTAAAAAAAGCACATCAGTGCTTATCTATTATCCTCGTAAATAAAGAATTTTGTCTTGTCTTGTCTTGTCGTATTGCGCTTCTTCTTCATTCTCTTCACTAGCATCCTGATCAAAACATTTATTGGTCTTACGCTGTTCTCGCTCTATCTGAAGTCCAGCTTCTTCACGCCTTTTTGATCTAGCCTAGCTGTGTACACATGGCCGGCCTTTTGCCTTCCTCAGCTGATAACGCTTCTCCTTTGTATCCCTCGTTTTCACAAAGACTTGTGGGCAGCGTTTCTCTCTTTTCAAGCGCCCTCTGTATGCAACAAACTTTCTGTTTCTGCACAGCTTTCAGTCTCTCTCTTCCTTCATGTCATCATTCAAGACTAAGATCTTTACTGACCCCTTTTTGACTCACGTATGTACGTAATGTGTATATATGTACGGTTAGACGGATGGATAGACAGATGGGATGGATGTACGTGTGTGTGCGTGCGTGTGCCCCTGTGTGTGTGTGTCTGTGTGTGTGTGTGTGTGTGTGTGTGCGCGCGCGCGCGAGTGAAGCATATAAATAAAAGTTTTCAGGTTCATTAAGGGTGGCACTTTCAGATTAAACGGATTTCTGGAACACAATTTCAAAAATTTCATCCAAGAAAAGAAAAATGAACAACACGTAACAGTCGAGAACCGGTTTGACCACTTTAAAGTTAATGTCGCATTGACCCAATACCGCGGCAGACGTGAGTTACGTTATTCAGGAAAACCACGTGCCCACACGTTTTCAGTCAAACAGAATATGGGTTTAACGTGAGTTTGAACGCGCGATACGTTCGTTGAAAAGTAAGTCTGCCGGTCCAGATATTTTCGAGAAGTTTTTAAACATTCAGATGACGCAGTTAAACCGGAATAGCTCAGTTGGTAGAGCGCCTGACTTGTAATCTTGGTGATCCTGGGGTTGCGGGTTCAAACCTCCACTGGGGTGTTTCGGTACAGGGGGATTTTTCCCTCGGAGTTAACATTGGTTCTGACTCCATTTCCCATACAGTCCTTCGAATGAGACTATAAACCGACGTTCCGTGTGTGAACGCATGCATAACATCTTGCACACACATCTTAAATAAATGTTAGCGCGCCTTCTTCCTTGCGCTGAACCCTAAGCGATCTGAAGCGATCAAAGCTAAGTGAATTTTCATTGTTTTATTCGTTTATTTATCACCCGACGAAGACCTAAGAGGTCGAAACGCGTTGTGTTTTGTCTTGTGACTCGTTTGTCCACGTTCTCTTGGCGAACCGCTGACATTTATTTAAGATTTGTTTAGATTTCCGCCTGCAGTCGTCTCACTTTGCAACTAGATCTTGCACACACGTAAAATCCCATCACCAACTTTCGGAAGAGTAGGCCAGTTTGGCCGTTGGTATGGATGACACGTTACACATAGCATGCACCCTGCGTGAGAAATGGAAAGAATGAAGGAAGTAAGGAAAATGAGTGATCGATATTGAACGATACTGACTGGATGACACGGGAAACGACTGAATGAAGCGCCAGCTGGCAGCTCTTCAGTCGGCACTACCCAGGTAGGCAGCCCGTTGTGTAAACGAGTGTTGATTGTAAAGCGCTTAGAGCTTGGCCTCTAGCCGAGAATAGGCGCTATATAAGCATTCATTATTATTATTATTATTATTATTAAACAATTTGTTGTTAATTTTTTCAATGTCTTGTTCGATAAGGAAATCTATCAAAAAGTAAAAGGCTGTATGTGATCCAAATAAAACACGGAAACGCCATTTTTTCGGAGCTTTCGTAGCTCTGACGCTTCTTCTTCAACAGCCATATTTCATTTGTCAATAGGCCCAGTGAAAAAAAAAACGTCACGGCACAACGTCACAGCTGAAAGAAGGATGAAAAAAACGTCAAGGCACAACGTCACAGAAAAAAGAAAGAGGGGGGGGGGGGGGGGGGAACGTCAGGGCAAGAGAACTATAAAAGGCGGGGTCTAGCTCAACTGTCCCTCAACCAGTTTCGGGACAGTTGAACCTAGACCCCGCCTTTTATAGTTCTCTGACAAGTAAGTCTTCTATAACCAAAAAAATAACGATTATCTACAAACAAACATACTGGGTAGGATTATCCGTTTTCAATACTAATTTACTAAACTTTTCAGATTTCAGTTTTTGCTTAATCCTGTGTTTTTCCTAATCATTTTCAATAACATCATTTTCCCTCAACCAGTTTCGGGCGGATGACCCTAGACCCCGCATTATACTGTTCTCTCGCAAGTAAGACTTCAATAACCAAAAAATAACGATTATCTACAAACAAACATGTGGGAAGTGAAAAACAGGTCACAAAAACAATCATTTTTTACATGCTATAATTTTAAAAACACCTACAAATTATAATAATAAACTTACCTTAAATGTCTTGTGAATCCTCTGCTACAGTGTCAATGACAAACAAAGCACTCCGTCATTTTTCTAAACTTAGTAACATTACTACTTACCTAACATTGCACCACATATTGCAATACATATGTCTTTCCTGTCCGACTCTCTCTTAACTTCCTGTCACGGTCAGAGCAATCTTGTCACACCTCCCATGTTCGAAAACCTTTACAATTTTAAAATAGAAAAGCGTGACAGGAAGTTTCAACTGTGCATGACAGTGTTACACCAAAGCCGAACTCTACTGTGACTTGGTCGAGACACTGTGCTCGCAGGCCTAATTACAGGGTTCGGGGATTGTGGCAGGGCGTATTAGGTGGCAACAGGCACAGTGGTCCGCGTGGCTCCTGTGATACCTGTAATTAGCTGACTGCAACCTCCGCGGGGCGGGCTTGCGTGACCAAACATTTTTGCTGGCAGCAGTAAAGAATATGCCCACCCCCACCCCCGCATGCACACACTCAAGTCACTTCTAAGTTCTTACTCAAGTTCTTACTCAAGTCGTCCTCAAGTCATCCTCAAGTTCTTACTCAAGTCACTTAGAAGTTCTTACTAAAGTCATCCTCAAGTCACCCCAAGTCACTTCTAAGTTCTTACTCAAGTTGTCCTCAAGTCATCCTTAAGTTCTTACTCAAGTCACCTCAAGATCATAACTAATTCATCCTTTAAGTACAACCAAGTTCTTATTCAAGTTATCTTATAATTATCAAAAAAACAATACAATCTATGTTTTTGTCTTAAATAGTAGATGTCTAATATAGTACACACACGCCTCAAAAAACACGTCATCGCTGAGGATGTCTTGCTCAGCGTCCTTGGCGCGAGATTGGTCAGCATAGATCTTAATGAAGTTCTTACATCGTAAGCAACCGCATTGATTACAATTCTGGTTTATGGAAATGTCTTTTATAGACTCCATGTCTTTATTTATTGACTCCATCATTTTAAACAAATAATAATCCATCATGATCTATTTTTATCAAAGAAACAAAATTTTTAAAATTAAGTTCTTAAAGTATTATTGCATTTGAAATGGATCAAAATGATCTTTTGTTGTTGGCGGTTCTGGCATGCTTTTTTGTTTGGCTTCTGTATTTAGTGGTTCAGATTTTTTTTACTGCTTTGGTTTTCGCCAGCGTTGTTTATATATTCTCGCCAAAAATAACAACTCTTTTAACCCGTTCAGTGCCTCACAATAGTACAAACAAAGGTGTTCCCAGGTGCCGGGGAAATCTCATGATTTGGGGGTCATAATTAACAAAAAATTCTAGCTCAGAAACTACAAAAGATAGAAAAATGAAATCTATATCATTTTTGAAGGAAATTGAATGAAGATTTGAATCTGGGATTCTTTTGTTTTAATTTTGATAATACAAAAGTATTTAGGCTTGTAGATTTGGATAGATTTTTTTGCACGATCAAAAACATATGTATTTACCACATCCAAACAAGAACACACAGCAACAAAGTTGAAAATAAAGTTTGTATTGTCACACTACACCTGTAAATGAAAGTAAAACAGTTTGGAAGTCTATCAAGACGCTCACACTCGATGCAGACTGACCAGTCCACGACCACGCCCCCCCCCCCTCCCCACCACACCCCCTTGCTCAACTTCAACCCTCTCTTTCACTCCTCATCTTCCCCTACCTTTTCGTCTGCACCGTGTCACGCCGCGAGCAGGCCACGATCCCTCTCGCACTGATTTCACATCACTGGACACCAGCACGCAGTGCAGAGTACACACTTGGCTGGCTCGTTCGACTGACGCTGTCAGCTGAACACACACTGAGAGGTCACAGAGCCCTACTCAATAACTGACGAATATGGTCGGCAATTCACACTATCATATTCACCTCATGCTGAGTTAGTCGAAAGTATGGCAATCACCCCAGCTGTGTAAATACGTTGACTTG
>CM031621.1:15021980-15029480 GCA_018398815.1 Conus ventricosus
ACAAACATATAATAATAGAAGGTTATATGGACGGATGATAACATATATTTGATGATCCCAGCAATAAGCTGAGCGAGTCTTTAGAACACTTTTATAAATTGTTTGAGGGAACGCAGACACTATTTATTATAGATGACTGTTCGGCAGAAAGAGACATAGTTAAAAAGAGAAACACTTTGTCAAAACTGGCTTTCAGTGGAAGACATGCTGGGATAAGTGTGTGGATTTTATGCCAAAAATATAACTCCGTTTTAAAAGACTTTAGAGAACAGTTAAAGACTGTAGTTTTATTTCACATGAAAGACAGAGACGCATTTGATGACTGTATGCGCGAAAATGATGTTATTGAAAATGATCAGGAAAAACACAGGATTAAGCAAAAACTAAAATCTGAAAAGTTGAGTAAATTAGTATTGAAAACGGATAATCCTACCCAGTATGTTTGTTTGTAGATAATCGTTATTTTTTTGGTTATAGAAGACTTACTTGTCAGAGAACTATAAAAGGCGGGGTCTAGGTTCAACTGTCCCGAAACTGGTTGAGGGACAGTTGAGCTAGACCCCGCCTTTTATAGTTCTCTGGGCACAACGTCACAGATAAAAGAAAGGACGCTGACATTGTCCTGGGAGAACTCATGTCCGCTGGTGTTCAAGTGTTCTCCGACTGGTGATGATTCTCTCTTGTGTTTTTTGATGCGGAGTTTCAATTTCCTGTCTGTTTCTCCGACGTATATCTGGTCACAGTCTCCACACTGGATCTCGTAGATTGCCCCTGATCGTTCTAGTTTGTCCACTTTGTCCTTAGGGGCCACTAGTCTGCTTCTGATGGTGTTATAGGGCTTAGAGTGGACCACCACGCCATTCTTCCTGATCTTGCGGGCGAGGGCTTCTGTCACACCCTTGACATAGGGGATGGTGACATGTCCAAGGGTGGGGCTCGTTTTCATGGTGGAGGGGTGGGGAGAGGTCTTCTTGCTTCCTGGTAAGTCCCAGGCCCATTTGTGGTAGCCTGAGATGCTAAGCACTTCCTGGAGGTGGCGGAGTTCCTCTTCACGGTTAGACTGGGTGGAGCAGATGGTATTTGCTTGGTGACGTAGGGTTCGGATCACTCCCAGCTTGTGTTCTAGGAACTGGTGGCTGTCGAACTGGAGGTACTGGTCAATATGGGTTGGTTTCCTGTACACTTGGAATGCTAAGGAGTTCCCCTCTCTGGTAATCTTGGTGTCCAGCATGGCGATGCTGCCGTTCTCTTCCACTTCCCTGGTGAATTTTATGACCGGGTGCTGTTCGTTCAGGTGGTTTGAGAACTCATCTACTATCTCTGTCTTCAGTAGGGCCATAGTGTCGTCCATGTATCTGCCCCAGTAGCAGGGTGGGTAGTGGAAGGTGGCCAGTGCTTTTTTTTTTCTCAAAGTCTTCCATGAAGAGGTTAGCGACAATTGGGCTCACCGGTGATCCCATGGCTGTGCCTTGTGTTTGTTGGTAGAACTCTCCCTCATACGTGAAGTACGTTGTAGTCAGGCAGCACGTCAAGAGTTCACAGATCTGCTCTGGTGAGAGTGAGGTTCTTTCCGCAAGGCTGGTGTCCGTCTCCAGTCTCTGTTTAATTATGTCCACACTGTCATCGACAGGGACACTGGTGAAGAGGGCTGTCACATCGAATGACACCAGCTGTTCATCAGGTTTCAACATAAAACTCTTGAGTTTGGAGACCAGGTCGGCACTGTTCTTTATGTGGTGTTCTGTCCTCCCCACCAGGGGTGCTAAGATGTCGGCTAGGAACCTGGCAGTCTCGTCAGTAATAGAGCCTCTGGAGGCCACAATGGGCGGAGTGGGACCTCTCTTTTGTGCACCTTAGGGAGGCCATAAAATCTGGGGACGTCAGCAGTAGAGGGGTACAACTTCCTGTACTGTTCAGGGGTCAAGTCTCCTGATTTTTTCATTTCCTTTAGGCTTTGCACCAGCTTTGTTGTGTACCTGCTGGTGGGGTCCTTCTTCAAGGGCTGGTAGGTGTTTCTGTCATCCAAAAGTCGTTTGGCCTTCTCTTTGTACATCTCTTTCGGTACAATCACAGTGGCTCTTCCTTTGTCTGCTGGGAGTACCATGATGGACTTGTCTGTTTTCAGGTCCTTGAGAGCATGTCGTTCTTTTTCAGAGAGGTTTGGTTTGGGGGGTTTCGCCTGTCTGAGGATGCTTACGCATTCTGACCGTAAGTGTGCTGCCTGTTCGGAGTTTGGGCCAATCGGTTTGCAGGCTGTTTCTATGGTCGTAATAAAATCCGTAATCGGGAGTTTGTCGGGAGTAATGGCGTAATTTAGCCCTTTCTCTAGAACCGATTTTTCATCCCTGGAAAGCATACGGTCTGATAGATTGACCACCCACCTGTTTTTTATGTGCATGGTTTCCTGTTTGCTCACTTTGGCATTGGCGTATTCTTCTCCTCTCTCGGCGTTGTTTTGGCTGCCATCTTGTCATATTTCCTTCTTTGGCGCGTGCGCACTCGATCCCATTCTGTGTTTTTGCCCAACCGAACCCATTTCTGTACTTTGTCCAGTATCGTTGTTGGTACATGTGAACTCATAGTCTCAGTCAGTTCTTCAATGTGTCTTGATTTTCGCGTTGATTTGCCCAATTCTAAGGTTTTCCAGCGCATGTTCTGCATTATGTATGATCTTGTTTGCTGCTGTCCCTTTCAACGATGTTTTGATCTTTAGGCTCGTCGGAAGCACTTTATGATGTTTACAGTGCAACGAAAAATGAAGATGGTTCCGATACCTTGCCAACTGTTTGTTTTCCTTTTCCAACTCACGGAAATCGCGTTTGAGCCGTAGAGGTAGTTTTAACTCCTGGGGTGATGACATGATTAAAGACAATCTTTTACCTTTTCACACAGGAAGTTTTGCCGAAGCGAAGCTTTCGGCCTCCATCCAGAGGCCTTCGTCAGCGCCGAATGTCTCGCTGAGTGAGTTGTGTTCGGTGCCCGCGATCTCGAGATGAACTCGAGTCACGAGACCGAATATGGGAAGTGTAGGCTGCTGGTAGGCTGTGTAGGGCTATTGTTTCGGACTATTTATTTTTAAAAAAACAACGTTACGGCACAGATAAAAGAAAGGAGAAGGAAAAACATGTCATGGCACACGAGAGGGAGGGAGAGAGGGAGGGAGGAAGGGAGGTTGGTGTTGGGTTGAAGAGGGGGAGATAGGGAGAGGTTGGGAGGGAGGGAGAGAAGGAGGGAGAGTGTGAAAGAGGGAGAGAGTGAGAGAGGGAAAGAGGGGAGAGAAAGGGAGGGTGAGAGGGAGGGAAGGATGAGAGGGGAGAGAGAAGGGGGAGGGAGAGAAGGAGGGAGGGGGAGAGAGAGGGAGAGAATGATCAGGTGAGTGCTTTTCGACTCTGAGTCAAAGAATTGTCTTTCCTCCAAGTCCTCCAGGTATTCAAGAGGGCCACTACTGATACAGGATGACGAAGGACACGTACCAGAAGAGGCAACCATCGCCAACCACCCCAAAGGGATTAGTCAAAAACATTCAGACCATTGGGATAGTTAGTAGCTTCCACCTACAGAGCCTCTCCCTCCCCCTCCTGATCTATGGGTTTTCTGAGTGGGCCTGTTCTATAACAGTGCACCTCATGTCTTGTAGACTGTGATCTGGCTGTCGGAAGTGTCTTGCAACCAGGGAGTTTGTTCTCGTTTTCAGTTGTACACCGAATGTTGTACCTATGGTTTGTAGAACCTCTTCCGAACAGACATTTCTGTCTCCCCACATACTGTTGCTCTCTGCATTTTTCACAGTCTATCAGGTATACAATATTGGAGGACCTGCAAGTGACGCTGTCTCTGATCTGGAATGTTTCCCCAGTCACGACACTCTCAAAAGTTGTGGTTTCTTTGAGGTGACTGTTGCACAGGACACAACCCACACACTTGTAACAGCACATGGGTGATTCGGGAACAGCCTTCCTCATCCTGTTGCTGGTGTGAAGAACTGGCATGTACGTCTTCAGCCATTGTGACAGAGGTGGATTCCTGGGATTGTGTCTGATCACGAACGGTACTCTGGTCACACTGGTTTTGTCCTTGTGGTAATCCAAAGTGGCGACACGTTGTTTTGAAGACACTGCACTGATAGCATTATTTATCAGTTTGGCTGGGTATCCCCCTTTTCCTCAATTTGCCTTTGAGATCTTGACATCTCCGTTTGAAGTCTGTTTCCTCCGAACAGATTCGTCGGTAGCGAAGGCACTGGCTGTACGGTATGCTCCGAACGCAGTGGCGTGGGTGACATGAGCTGAAGGGTAGGATCATGGATGCATCTGTGTCTTTGATGTGCAGATCCGTCGTCAATGTACCATCATCTGTAATGCTCATGCTCACGTCAAGGAATGGCACGTCCTTTCTCCCGCCGTTTGCAGTGAACTTATTTGTGGGATGCTGTTCATTCATCCACGTGATGAATCTGTGCAGTTCATCTTCTCCATGCAGCCAGAGCATGATCACATCGTCGATGAAACGCTTCCAGATATCTGATTCGATGTTCCATTGACAAGTGCTAATGAATCTCTTCTCCAACCACCCCATGAAAATGTTCGCTATTGAAGGCGCCATCCGGGTACCCAAGGCAGTACCAAACACCTGGTAGCGAAGTCGGTGGGCAGTCTTGTGCAAGATCGGCAGAAAAAGTGTCTGACAATGACGCAGAGACCTCATCGTGAGGAATGTTACTGTAGAGCCCCGCAACATCTATTGTGACGATCAGTGCTTCAGTAAAAGGCTGGACAGAATCAATCATTCAACCACTGTTCAAAAAGGGAAATGCTGACGATCCAGATAATCACAGCGGAATCTCGCTTGTTGATGTCTGTAGTAAGATTTATGGATTTATCATTAATGACAGATTGAAAAGATGGGTAACCATGCATGCTATTATCGTCGGAAGTCAGGCAGACTTCGACTGGGTATTCAACAACTGATAATAAATATATTTGCTTTTTTTGCAGTCATTCAGAAGCAACTATTGTTTATTGAGAAAATTCTATGTAGCCTTCATAAATTTCCAGAAAGCGTTCGATTCTGTTTCATGACAATGATTGGGGCTAGTTTTACCGAAAAATGACCCAGATGGAAAACAATCGCTTTGCAATGAAAGCATGTATCAAAGCTCACGTTATAAGCGGCACAAAGATGGCCAACAGTATACGTCTTCTCGCAGTCTTAGCCAAGGAGATATGTGCATCCCAATCTTATTTTCAATATTGATTAACGAACTAGCGATGAACATAACTAACAATTTTAAGCACAGAGCAACTTTATCACCAGAGGCCATCGAGCTGTTCATTCTTCTGTTTGCTGACGATGTCATCCTCCTGTCTGAAACTGAAATAGGTTGACAGAACCAGCTTAGAATCCTACAGATTCATCTAAACGTTTTGGACTGACGGTAAACGTGCATTAAAATAGTATCATCGTTTTCTCTAAAGGAGGGTACTTGGCGTCCCATAAAAGTGGACTTTTGGTGTAGCCTGCAACAGCAGGTGGTTAATACATATAAATACCTTGGTGCCTATTTCCCCACCACACTTGTTTCTCTTCAACGTATAGTGATCTCGCCACGTCAGCCAAGAAAGCTTTATTGAGTATTTTAAATGTTCTGAACTTTCTAGAAAACAACTCATTTTTTTGTGTTAAATTATTTGATGTTCAGATACCGCCAATTCTGTTATACGGTCGAAAAATATGGGAAAGTGCAAGACATATACAGAAATAGAAAAGCACACGTGCTTGCCATGAAACGATATCTGGGAGTGGGCAGAAAAACGCCAAATGAGATGAAACATGGAGAGATTGGATGGTAACGTTCTTACAAGATATAGTAATCAGTCAGATACTGAGATCGACTGCCCATTTTGTCACGGTGTGATTGAGAATGAAATACATTTCCTACTTTGTTGTCCTGCGTATGATGATTTGATAAAAGAATTTAAACCTGAATAGTATGCCAAACGCCCCTTCCTGTTCCGATTATCAAACCTGCTAATGACCAGGAATAGTAATCTGGCACAAATTGTTGCGCTTTTTGTATATAAATCTTTTAAGAGACGGACACATTTGCTATACGGATGACGTAAAGCAACTCTAAAAGCTATGATGTTACACTTCTTAGATTCTGCTACGTATCATCTGTGTGTGAAATGTATCAACTCATCAGGTGTATAAGCCTCTGATCTAACATTAAAACATAATGTCATTGTCACTCTCATTGTTTCTCTTTTCCTAACATGTTTTATATTCAATTTCATCAACTTAATTTTGTTATGTAAAGAAACTAACGTAAGTGGACATTCTCTCTCTCTCTCTCTCTCTCTCTCTCTCTCTCTCTCTCTCTCTCTCTCTCTCTCTCTCTCTCTCTCTCTCTCTCCCTCTCTCACACACACACACACACACACACACACACACACAGACACACACACACACACACACACACACACACACACACACACACACACACACACACACACACACCTAACTGTAGGCTTGCGTTGTTTCACAACTTTAAAATGGAAGATTAGTAATACCATTGTGTGTTGAATTTTGAGACATACGTACTAATTTTGGGATTATGTTCTTCAGTTCCTAAAAGTATTAATTTAAAGATTCTATTCCACAATTCCTCGAAGTATTAATTGTTGATTTATATTCTCAATTCCTCAACAACACCGACTACAACAACAAACGCGGAGGGAAAAAAAAACACACCTTTAACAAGACTGCGACGTATGCATCAATTTCCTCTCTCTCTGTCTCTGTCTCTGCCTCTGTGGTGTGTGTGTGTGTGTGTGTGTGTGTGTGTGTGTGTGTGTGTGTGTGTGTGTGTGTGTGTGTGTGTGTACTTTTTATCTTTAAATCTTAAGTCTGTACTTATATTTTTTCCCTAATACAGTGAGTCAGGCGGGGTAACAATTTGTTCTGGAGAACTGGAGCCCGGAAAACATGGGTGAAAATGTCCGAGTTATCTGGTGACAGCTTGGATAACGTGGGTGAAAATGTCCGAGTTATCTGGTGATGACAGCTTGGATAACGTGGGTGAAAATGTCCGAGCTATCTGGTGATGACAGCTTGGATAACGTGGGTGAAAATGTCCGAGCTATCTGGTGATGACAGCTTGGATACATTTTCAAGGGCAATCTTAATTACTGTCGTAATTACTGTCTTGCCGTTCTGTAATTTCGATGGGTGGCCTCGGGACAGTATCTGTTAAGGTCTCTAGTGACGACAGCAATTGTCTTTGTTGCAGACCAGTAGGAGTGAGTGTCCCACAATGGAGAGTGGCATGATGTCCATTGAACGACAGTCCCCCTGCACTTGCTGATACCGACCACTTTGACGACGGATGGACCGTGACTAACGACTAGGGCGACCAAGACTTTGTGACAGGCAGCAGAGCTTGGACAGACGTGACGGGGGCCATGGATACTGTGAAAGACGTGACGGGGGCCATGGATGCTG
>CM031621.1:15034480-15104480 GCA_018398815.1 Conus ventricosus
GGAAATGAGGGAAGGGAGGGGGATCTACGTCAGGAGCAAAGTCAGACAAACAAGCAAACAAAACAAAACAAAACAAACACACAAAAAAACCTCACATCGTTTGACTTTTGTTGGAAGTAATTCATATTTCATGCATGCCACCAGCACCGTAACTAAATATTTTCTTTGACAGGAAATCAAGGTTTTGTGGAGATACCAAATGTGCAACAAACCTTGTCTGTAATGCCACGACAAATATGCTTTTCAGATCCATTTTCCGTTCGATTGTTTTCCCGAAGTGATCTTTTCCCTCCTAGTTAGAACTTTCATAGCGTGATAAACTAATCCCCCCCCCCCCCCTCTCTCTCTCTCTCTCTCTGTGTCCCATGTGATCTTTGATTTTTTTATCATAAGGACTGGAAAGTACAGTCGAAGCCGCTTATGGCGAATTACCAGGGACATTAAAATTGCTTCGTTATATCCGCCTATCGTTACAACCGATGCGCCGGTAATAACGAATTTCTGACTGGTTGTTTTGTTATATCCGGGTGACGTCTCCTCTCTCTCTCTCTCTCTCTCTCTCTCTCTCTCTCTCTCTCTCTCACACACACACACGCGCGCGCGCGCGCACGCACACACCACACACACACACACACACGCGCGCGCACGCGCGCGCGCGCGCACGCGCGTGCTCGCCTGCGTACATGGGTAGTAATCAAGCTCGTTTCCTGGCTGTTATATATACTGTAATAAAGATAAATAGATAAGATTTTAAAAGTGTTTTCAAAACATGGCTGTAAATGAATGTAAACAGAGCACATAGACCTGTGTTGCAATTTGAAGAATTAGAAACCAACAATAAGTACAACGGGCCAACAAAATGTGCTGTATTATTCTGAAGACTTCAGAAGAATAGAGCGTCAGAATAATTACAGAGTGCCACGATTTGAAGGTAGGAGGGGGAAATGGGGAGGGGGTGGGAGAGAGAGGGTGGTTCTGCACTGACCGTTTACTGCTTCACACTGTTAGGTCATTGAAATACGCACTGGTATGAAAAGGAACTCTTTAAATAATTGACTTTAAAATACATGCACTCTGCCGTGCTGGAGAGTTTAGTTTTTGTTTGTTTGTTTGTTTTTGGTTCTTGTCACAGTTTGACAAAAAATCACAATGACCAAAAATAGTTTGTGTCTCAATCAGGTCTTGAAATGAAAATGCTTTTTTTTTTACCTTTCTCTATTATTGCAGCGAAAGTCATAGAAGTGTTATTGCGTCTTAATGTATTCAGTCAAGGGTTCTTTACAATTGGCAGTACACACTGGATTACACATAAACAAATAATGGAAAGGCAGTTATAATGTCTGATATGTGACATGTAATTTGCAATTCAAACAAAACTATGTTTGCCATCAAGGTAAACATGTGATCTAATGTAGAACTCCGATTAAATCCAGCTTGGCATTCAACAGTTAGGTTCTTTTCTTCTACCAAATTCTGCAACCTTCTTTTGATGAAAGTATTGTATAGTTCACTACAAATGTTACTCAGATGAATACTTCTGTAATTACTTGGATTATCAACATCACTTTTCTTATTTCAAGGAAGAACAATAGATTCAGTTCACTATTCAGGAAATATACCTCTGCCAAACAGAGCATTAAAAACTTTTAGACGAAACCTGACAACAAATAGATTTACAGGCATTTTCAACATCTCACCAATGACTCCATGCAGGCCGCTAGTTTAACAGTTCTGAAATTTCTTTAGAGCCAGCAGAATCTTATCCCCTGAAATTGGACGCTTTAATGTATCGTCACTGGTATTATTGTTACCATTGTCATCACTACCGCCTTCATCATAATAATATTACCGATTTCTATTCTTTTTCAAGGAATTTCTGAACAATTCTGAAATTGCTGAAATCATGTTGTTAGAAGGTTGTTTACTTTTATTGTGAATTCTACGCATTGAATTCCACAATTCCTTCTGGATATTTACAAAGGATAACAATTTTTCTAACAAAGCACGGATAAACTGTTTACGTATTGTTTTCAAAAGCTGTTTATAGACACGTCTGGCATTACAGTAAGAAACATGATCTGGTGGAACTAAAGTGCAACGGTATCTATTTAACAAGTTACGGGCTTCTCTTATACCAGACTGATACTGCATATCATACCAGTCATCATCATTACAGTAGAAAGAAACTCGTGGAGAGCGTGGCAGCAGATAGTGATCAGAAGAGAAGCCCCCTTCAAGTAAGTGTTTCGGCCCTTATCTCCTGACACTCTAGGGGGGTTGGGCCACACCCGGTTCATGACTCCGGATGTCCCTCTGGACATGCTCATTTTCCACTTAATGACTCGCACTCTAACCACTGAGCCACTGGGACACCTGATATTTGTAGGAAAGTTAAGCCTTATGAAGTTCACTTTTGTTCCTTCTTGACCAGATCCAGCTTGAACACCTCTCTGCTGCTTCTGCCATTGCTTTCATGGCTCTGGTTTTTTCCCTCCCTGCAACTGAGAGCTGTTTCATGAGGTTGTATGCAGACGTTCCTACAAACCCCCTAGCTCCAATTTCTGCAGTGAGGACTTTGACCTGATAGCCTTCTCTCTTCAGGCTGTTTGCCAGATCAGTATACTTTTCAGTCTTGTAGATTTGAGCTGCCTCCATTCTGTTCTCATATGGCACCGTGAGCTCGATCATGATCAGCTGCTTGGTTGACTGAGAGTGGACTACTATGTCTGGTCTCATGCCACTCTTGCTGATGATCTCTGGGTGACTCTTCCATTCTGGGAGGTCTGCAGTGCACTCCCAGTCATCTGCCCCGTCTAGCAGACTCTGCCTGCATGTTCCGAGTGGTACTGTTCTTGGCCATGATTTGCTACCTCCTGCCGTGAAGAATGTTGCGGTGCTTTTGGAGTCCTGATTTTCCCTTTTGTGGTGTTGGTACTAGCCCAGACTACTTGTACAATCTCTTTGAGCACTTGGTTGTGCCTCCATGTGTACCTTCCTTGAGCCAGGGCTACTTTACATGAGCTTAGGACATGCTCCACTGTTTGTTTTTTCATGGCAGAGGGGCTGCAGGATCGTCTGTTTTCCCCACTTCACCAGGTTTGCATTTGGGGCGAAGGTCATATACAGATCTGAGAATGAAGCTGATCCTGAAGGGGCCATGTGCCAAATGTCATTCCAAGTGAGACTTCTTTGGAGTGCATTCTCCCACGTTGTCCATTGCCCTTGCTGGCTTGCTGGACTGCTTTTTGGAGTCTTTTTTGTCTTCTTCTTTTCTCATCTCCTGAATACCATGTCTCTTTGACTTTTCCTTTGGCCTTTGACCACCATTCAGTTTTGGTCACCCCAGTCCTTGTCTGTTGGTCCTGTTATTTCTCTGATCTTGAGACTTTCTTTTGCAGAATCCATCGCCTCTTGAACTTTCCATTTTCTGCCTGTCTTCAGCTGGGGCTTGATTGCTTCTACCACCTTATCTCCTGAGTCCTCCAGCATGCTTTGAAGTCTGATATTCCCTGCTTTGTATTCCTCCAGGATGGATTTCAGTGGTAGTTTCAGCTTTGCCTGGCGACAGTACAGCGCTATGTCAGTCAGACAGGGTGGGACACCAAGCCATTTCCTTGTGAACTTGTTGATTTTGGCTTCCATTGCCTCCACTATGCTGGTGCAGATGTCGTATATCATCAGAGGCCATAGGAGCTTTGGTATCAGCATGAACTGCAGACACCAGACCTTGTATTTGCCAGGGAGCCCACACTGGTCAGTGGTCTCCAAGCCTTCTTCCGACATCTGTTTGGTTTCTTTTGTCTTTGTGTGTCTTTCAGGGTATCATCATACCATCTTCCAAGGCTCTTGACTGGCTCTTCTGTGACTGTTGGAATAGCCTGGTTGGCAACACTGAAGACCACAGATTCGGCCACTTTTCCTCTCCTCAGTGAGAGACTCCGTGATTTCTTTGGCTTGAACTTCATTCTGGATGAGGCAACTATGTCGTCCAGCCTCTCCAGCACATGACGTGTCTCGTCATCTCTGGATGAAATCACTGTAGTGTCATCCATGAAGGCCTTGAGAGGGGGCATCTTGTATCCATCGCCAAGGTCTGTTTGTCTTGCGTTGCTTGTTGCTGCTTTCAAGATGACTTCCATTGCCAACACGAACAGTATTGGGGAAATTGCACAGCCCATTGCAATGCCCACTTCCAAGTTGATCCAATCTGTTGTGTACTCCTTGGTAGAGAACCGCATTGAGAAGCCATTGAAGCACTTCTTGAGCATGTCGCGGATGTTCTTTGGCACATGGTACATCTCAAGAGCCAACTGTATCATCTCATGGGTACAGATCCATACGCGTTTGCCAGATCAAGCCACACTACGTCCAGGTCTCTCTTTTCTGTTTTTGCTCTTTGGATTGCGTCCCAGATCATTGTGGCGTGTTCTACACAGCCAGCCACACCTGGACTGACACATCCAAGTACTTGTTTTCCATGAGGTACTTGGTCAGCCTTGCTGCCATGACAGAGAAGAAAAATTTCCCTTCGACGTTCAGTAGTGATATTGGCCTGAACTGGCTGATGTCACTTGAGTCTTGCTCTTTGGGGATGTACACACCATCTGCCGTCATCCACTGGCCGCTGATCTTCTGGTTTCTCCAAGCTGATTGCAGCAGCCTGTGGAGCCACTCCAGCACCTTGGCACCTTTCTTGTACAGCTGGTAAGGATTCCGTTTGGCCCTGGTGATGATTTGGCTCTGGCTTTGTCGACCACCTTCTTGATGTCCGCCAACGTTGGAGGCTTGTCATTGAACTGTTCCTCAGGTTGGCCGGCCACACCAGACCTTGAATGTCGAGTGATGCTTTGCTCTGTGAGTCAGAGTATGTTTTCCTCAGATGCTGCTCAAGAACTCCTTTGTCCACACTTAGGGTCCCAGATTTTGGCTGCTCAAACAGTGTTCTGGCAAACTGGAAGGGGTCTCTGAAGAAGCGCTCTTGTGTCTTCTTTTTGCTCTTCCTCTTCCTCGCAGATTCCGCTTTGCTGAGGGCGCTGTGTTTTGCTTTCAGGTCTTTCCAGAGTTTTTCCAAGCCTTGTTGTTCAGCTGGCAGTGCGGTCTTCATTTGCTTCTTGAGGTTTTTCTTTTGGACCCTGATCTTGTCCATCTCTTCCTGGCGTCTGGATTTCTTTGGAGGCGTTTTCTCTTTGGGTAGGTTTGCTCCATAGGCGTCTCTACATGTGCATACACAATGTCCCCATATGTGGCTAGTTTGTGTTCCAGGGTGCTTTTCCTTCTCAGTGCATCGAGTCTTTGGACGATTTTGGCATCCAGTTTCCCCCAATCTTCAGTTTCGTTTGCTCGTGGCTACGATTATATCAATTCTTTTTCACGCACTTGGCTGCATCTTTCAAGCAACTGTTGAATATGCGCATGGCTTCGCTTATGTCTACATTCATAACACTGATCGCCGTTCCAACTCTGCTGAATTTCAGGGAGCTAAACGTATTACTATTTACATTGGCATGTGGAGAGAGAGAGAGAGAGAGAGAGAGAGAGAGAGGGAGAGGGAGAGAGAGAGAGGGGGAAGCAGACAGACATGCAGACAGATAGACAAACGGAGAAACCGAGAGAGTGGAAGAAAGGGGCAAGAGAGAGACATAGTGAGGGAGGGAGGGAGGAGAAAAGAGAGAGAGAGAGAGAGGGGGGAGAGGGGGAAGGAGGGAAGAAAAGAGAGAGAGAGAGAGAGAGCGATTGAGTGAGAGAGGGTGAGGGAGGAAGAGAGAGAGAGAGAGAGACAAAAAGACAGACATACAGAAAAGAGAGAGAGAGAGAGAGAGAGAGAGAGAGAGAGAGAGAGAGAGAGAGAGAGAGAGAGAGAGTTTCGTAGCAAGTCCTGCAGTGTTTAACATCGATATTGCTATGGCCTCTGTATCTTGTGGCCTCGTGGCCGAGCAGATGTGATGTAACATTCATGGATTACTTTGTGCGCAGTGACACCTAAATGAAACTGAAAACAACAACAACAACAACAAAGCCCACTTCAGGTCTGGATCGTGCAAAATATGATTTTCTTAATGACTTCAACATACTCAACTCCTTCATTCCTAAGATTCGACAATATGCAATGTTTGAATGCAACAAGGCCCTATCTTTTGTTAAGAAATATAAGTGCATATGTTTTGACCTTTTTTTGTTAAGGTAAAAGCCCGTAAGATTCCGGGAGTGATTTCCCTCTTTTTGTTGGCGACACGCATTGATTTTTAGACGCAGGAAAGAGGAAGCGAAGCAGCAACGGTGTAGGTGGAGGAGACAGACCTGAACAGACAGGTGGAGGAGACAGACCTAAACAGACTGGCAGGCAGGCAGGCAGAAATTGGTTTCCGATTTCCAGCTCTGTCTTTCTTAGAAGCCCCTCGGAGTAACCATGGAAACGGAGATTACATTCGTGTCGTGATCAGCGCACAACGCCCGCTGCCGGCTTTGTTCCCAGGTCTTGATCATGGTATGGTCTGCATCCCATCTCTCTCGATTTGATCTCAGCGGGACCCACAATGTGAGTAACAATTGGATCAAGGTCTGCCGGGTACCGTTCGTATCATTTGATCAAATCCTGCAAAAGACACTGTCAATTTGGTAAGTGTAAACAGTTTCAACTTTCTAAGAGATTGGAGATGATAAACCAGAGAGAGAGAGAGAGAGAGAGAGAGAGAGAGAGGGGAGAGAGAGAGAGAGAGAGAGAGAGAGAGAGAGAGAGAGAGAGAGAGCAGCACGAATAAGAATGAGAGGTTATGTTTAGTAACACACATAGGGATGAGGGGAAAGGAGCTGTAAACAAATTAAAAGTATGCAATGAACATGAATAAACGAGAGAATATGGGTTTTTCTGCTAAGGACGCCATACTACTGTTATACATGGAAAATAACAAGCAAACGTAACAGCCATTGTTTTACAGTCACTTCAGAAGAGTTCTTTTTTTAATCTCACTTGTGAGGTCATGTTGAGATAAGGAAATCTTTCCTCGCTGACTGCCAAGCCGGATCAGTTCTATGTGAAGGAGGCAGTTCTGAAGGGGAGTCTGAGGTCCTTTGGTGGGCTACATGAGGTAACTTGCTGAAAATGCCATTTTGGCAGCCCGGCGTAGGGGTGAGGGTCAAGTCAAAATTATCTTTATTCAGGGTTAAAAGAATAAGCTTTGCAGCTTTTTTTCATCCTGCCCTCACAAAAAAGCATAAATATCAATCACAATAGTGAAAAACCAGAAACTCGAAGCAATACATACGTATAAATCAGAAATATACAATGTAATGAAAACAATGAAACAATTAACAACCATTAATCAATATTGTGACGGACAATGGACAACATGTCAAACATGGCAATAAAGACATTTGAGAGAGAGAGAGGGAGAGAGAGGGAGAGAGGGGGGCTGACAGATAGCAGAGAGACAGATAGCATTGACAAAGAATCCAACAGACAGACAGAGAGACAGTCAGAGAGAAAGAGAGAGAGAGAGACAGAGAGAGAGGCAGAGAGAGAGAGAGAGAGAGAGAGAGAGAGAGAGAGAGAGAGAGAGAGAGAGAGGGGGGGGGGATCTGCAGCAAAATAGATAATCATAAATTACTTTATAATTTGTCCATCAAATATTTTTTCAGTGCTTTTTTAAACAGTAGTTTAGAAGGACATGTTTTTAAAGTAGAAGATAAATTGTTCCATGCCGTTCCTCCAGAATATATGAAGCTAGATTTGTAAAGATTGTTACGGGGTCTAGGAAACGAAAGTTTGTGAACATGTCTATTTTCATTATTTTCAAAGTTTCGGATAATTTTCTTTGGAGCTATTCCCTTAACTACTTTATACATGCATAAGCATTTATTGAAGAAGAGCCTGTCTTTGAATGGAAGAATATCTAACTTTTTATAGTCATCACCTGTCAAGGAATTAGATTTTAATTGCACCAGCTTTATAGCTCTCTTATGTAAACGATTGATTTGTTTCAAATTTGTTTCACTAGAATTATCCCATAACGTAGACGCATAATCAATGAGAGATAAAATATGTGCATGAAAAAATAATTTCCTCGACTGGAGATTCAGAAAATGTTTTATTTTTGATAATTGATAAATCCTTTTAGAAAGACGTTTTCCAAGGTCAGTAATGTGGTCGTACCACGTTAAATCATTATCGATAATAGCCCCTAGTACTTTATGAGATGTTACCTCCTCAATCCTTTGGTCATTGACATATAGCGCTGTGAACGGGGACCTCATTTTCTGCCTTTTTTGCCGTGTAGTCACATACATACATTTCGTTTTATTTGCATTCAGGGACATGTGGTTCATTTCTGTCCATTTAATCAATCTGTCGATGTTGTTCTGAAGGTTATTTACTAGAATCATAGGATTATCACTGCTAAACTGTAATGAAGTGTCATCAGCAAACATTTCACAATCACAGTCTATGTATAAAGGCAAATCATTTATGTAAATAGAGAATAGGAGAGGTCCTAATACTGATCCCTGTGGGACACCAAATTCCAAATTGAGTAATTCTGACCGTCTGCTACAAATTTCAACTAGTTGTTGACGATCAGTAAGAAAAGATCTAATGAAGTCAATGGCCTGGTTTGATAGCTTATAGTGTGCAAGTTTTTTTATGAGAAGGGAATGGTTTATAACATCAAAGGCTTTAGCAAAGTCGACAAAAAGAATTCCAGTAAATACGTTATTATTTATAATTATTTGATAGGCAATAATCAGTAAGCTGTATAAGTGACGTATGGCAGGAGTGATTTTCTCTAAAGCCTGACTGATTTTCATGAATCAAATCATAATGCTTAAAGTGAGAACATAATTGTCTTTGAATATGTCTTTCAAGTGGTTTTGACAAAATGGGTAATATTGAAATAGGTCTATAGTTGGACGGATTGGTGGAATCACCATTTTTGTACAAAGGTATGACTTTGGCTTGTTTAATATAAGAGGAAATTGGTTTTTATCAATGCACAGGTTGTAAATATAGGTGAGTGTATCAGCGATAGCAGATGAGGCAATTTTCAGTATCCTTCCATCAATTCCATCTAAACCTCTTGTTCCAGATTGTTTTAGACACATTAGCCCATAACACACTTAATTTACTGAAATTGACGGTATAGTGAAAGTTGAAGAGATGTTTTTAGAACAGCAATATTGTTTTAGTTCATGTAAATCATTTCGATTTGTATCATCATTTACAATTATGTCCTTAGCAACATTTGCAAAATGAAAGTTCAAATCTTCCGGTGAAATATCCTTTATTGGATTCTTAACTTTAGAGTTCGATTTACCATTAGTTAAAAGATTAATTGCCTTCCAGATCGATTTTGAATTCTGAGAAGAGAATAACAAATCTTGAAAATATTTTTCTTCGTTTTTCGTTTCATGGAATTCACTTTGTTTCTTTGTTTTCTAAATTTTTCTTTGTCCTTTAACTTGAGTAAATGATCTCTTTTATGTATGTCATTGTCTATTTCCTTCGTCAACCACGGGGGTTTCATAGTATGTTTTACTCGTTTTTTAACAAAAGGAGCATGTTTATCATATATTGAACTGAAAATGTATACCCAGTAATTGACTGCTTCATCTGGGTTTCTTATCTGATAAATATAATCTAAGCCCGAGGAAAGTAAATCATCAAGAAATGCATTTTTGTCAAAATGTGTGAAAGATCTGTAAAAGATTTCCTTATGTCCCAGCTTAGGAATTTTTACACCTTTCTTCATCCATGTAAAACAAACAGATGAATGATCACTGCATCCGATTTGAACAGAACATACTTCCACAATATTTGCTCTTGAGGTGACGTAAACATGATCAATTAAAGTTTCCGAGTGTTCAGTAATGCGTGTTGGTCGATCTAGAAATCCTGCCCCCCCCCCCCCCCCCCCCTCCCCCCACCTCCATTCATTCCCCATCCTCATCCTCCCTCATCCGACGCTGAGATGCGTTGTGGAGACCGCTGTCCCTTTTGCATAGCTGGCCAAATATGGTATTATTTCACTGAACAGAATTTGTCTTTTCGTCACCGTATTTTTTTCTTGCTGTCTTGATGGTGTGCTTAGCTCTCAGCCAGTCTCTTTAGATGCAGTGCTGATCCAAGAACTTGTTTATAGCCAAGCCACCCGCAGAGGCACAAGTAGTAAACTGTATTGCATGCTCTGTCATCCTGGTCTCCCCCCTTCATCACCATCACCACATTCCACATTTATTTTCTTATTTCAGCTCATCGTCGGGTGTGATGTCAGTTTCCTCAATGGGGCGTCACTGCGCGTGGACTTGTCCACGGACACTTCACCCCATTTGCTCAGCCATGACGCCACAGTGGACAGGGCTTACAGCTGGACAGGTCAATGAACAAGGCCGGCAGAGTTGGGAAGAAGGTGTCGTGGACAACAGGTAGCAGATGCCTGACCTGCAGGTGAACCCACTGAGCCAGTCAGGCCCTGGATCACATGACCTGCACTACTACAAGGCCTACATGTGTGTGTGTGTGTGTGTGTGTTGTGTGTGTGTGTGTGTGTGTAGATATATGTACGCCGGCATATATATGTGCACATTAAGCCTGCACATGCGGGTGTGAGGGTACTCTATGCAGGGAAATGTATGTGGAGTATGGACATTTATTTGAAATCATAATTAGGAAAAATGTATGTAAAGAAACAAACACTTAAAAAGGACTCCCTCTCCTCTGCCGTACAAACATCCGTGCAAGATGCTGTACACATGTACACAGAAATGCCATACGATCAGCTAGTCACTGATACAGCCATTGTGTTCTGGGCGTTTAGAAATCAACGCATCGACAGGTACAAGCCGAGCTGTGACGCTGCCCAATCCTCAAAAAGTATTTTTGTCACAACAGACAACGGAAGGGGCTGGGAGCAGGCCCCCATCCCCCACCTCACCCTCTCCATCCACAATCTTCGCCCTCCCTCTCTTCACTCCCCATCCCCGCCTCCCTCACTCCAAAAAACCCCATCACTTTTAGGACATCAATTAACAATAAATGTACACACACACACACACACACACACACACACACACACACACACAACACACACACACACACACACACACACACACACACACACACGTCACATCACTAGTGCAGACCCACCCCATCCCCAGGCTCTATAGTCATGCATTTGCAATAGATGAGACAGGCATCCTGAAAGTTGCAATAGATGAGACAGGCATCCTGAAAGTTGCAATAGATGAGACAGGCATCCTGAAAGTTGCAATAGATGAGACAGGCATCCTGAAAGTTGCAACAGATGAGACAGGGATGCTGAAAGTTGCAATAGATGAGACAGGGATCCTTAAAGTTGCAATAGATGAGACAGGGATCCTGAAAGTTGCAATTGATGAGACAGGGATCCTGAAAGTTGCAATAGATGAGACAGGGACCCTGAAAGTTGCAATAGATGAGACAGGGATCCTGAAAGTTGCAATAGATGAGACAGGGATCCTGAAACTTACTGAGTCTATGATCTCAGCTGACAGGTGTTCACTCATCTGTCTCTGCCATGGAAAAGGCCCAGCAAGGATCTGCTTGTTCCTCGTTCTTTCGCTGGCGGTGGTTATTGCCCTTCATTGCAGCTTCACATGCGGTCACGTCCTCTCTTGATGCGCGGCAACTTCCTCTTTTGATGTGTAGCCACTTTCTACGTTTGTGAATGAATGCTTTTAAGCGCTTGTGTTATTGCTTCTGTCTTCGCTGTTAGACTGGAAGGTTTTTGAGGTTGCATGTAGAATTCTCTTCCAGGAACATTCGGCCATTTTGTTTCACTGTATTATCCATTGCCAGACTTACTTCTTAACTGGATTATATTGTGTTATGTACGGCTCTGCGAGACCATCTTATCTGAAACTCTTGGATAGTCCAAAAGAACCACTATACTCATAAAATCGTATCTTTCATACGAATGATCATTGTTCGCTGTGCAAGAAAAAGGGAGAATGATATTTCTTTCAGAGTTCTTCATTCAAGATTATTTTTCGGGCAATTCCTCAGAAGAAATGTTTCACGGCACAAATATTTCAGGATCTGTTTCTCACAGTCATAAGTTTCTCCGGCACAACACAGTCCTTACGGAATTCTTCACAGTCAGCTTCGGATGAATTCGTATCATACGGTCGGTTTCTTCAAATTCAGAGCAGATGTTTTTTAATTACAGGCCTACACATGACCATGACCTTGGGGAGCAGGACAGTTCATATGGGGCGTCAATAACAGGAAACGCCCGCACCAGGAAGATAGCGCCCCAACAGATTAGGCTAGGACCAGGGTTGACACTCATCCACCCTCTGATGAGATGCTATCACAGATGTGGCTCCCTCACGGACCAGACAGCCACGCATGAAGCGAGTCCAAGTAATCACACACAAATTTTCTGAGTAATAATCATCAGAGTAAGAACAATGCACTCTGCACAAAATTCTGTGAATTACTTCGAATTCGAACTCCAGCTGCACAGATCTATCCTTAGGCACATTGTCAGTCGTCCCACTGTCATTGTGAGTCGTCCCACAGTCATTGAAGCTGGCTAGAGTTTCTTGACACTTCTTTCTTAGGCCTAGTCAGAACTTTCACACCTTACCTTTCTGCGTCAAAAACAAATCGATTGTCATCTGGCGCACAAAGGAAATAAATTGATATGCAGCCAGTCCTTCACAATAACTATGTCATTGATCTCAGCTTACGATCAGGCTTCGCTGGATCAGCAGTCAGCAGTCAGATCTCCGAATGCCCGTTGAAAAAAAAAACGCAACGGAGTTTTCGGTGCATTTTAGTTGTCAGTGTTCTTTTCCAGATCTAACGCCGATTGCTCCACAGGGCTAAATACCGATGTTGCTATGGGGAAATGATAGTAATGAATCAATCTAATTTGATAACAACTGATAACAATTCTTTTTACATCCGTTTATCTTCAACATTTGTACTACTCTGCTGGAAGTTGTAAGTTGGGGAAACATATCGTTCCCTCAACGAACGCTTTTTGGAGGACCTCAGAGCCATCCAGTCGTCTCATCCAACACCAGTAGGGATTCATTTCAATGCTAATTGCCACAGCCAAACCCGTATTTCCGTCACTGCTGTTTGGCAAAACCACTCCTCAGCTCCAGAAGGAAAATTCCAGGAGTCCAGGATCATCTCTCGCCTTGACACCTTAATCCTTGATAGACTCAGCTCCCACTTCTGACTTTTAGTTTGAATCATTCCAGCTCTTTGCCCTCGCTTCCTTTCCCCCAACCTCTCCTCCATCCCTTTCTCTCTACACCCCCTCCCCCAATTTTTCCATCCCACACTCCATGTACATATATAGCATATTTATAACATAACATGCAGAGCATAATATATACACCCCAAACACCTTCTCCACCGTCCGGGTATGCATACTCGTAGACACATGGACAATCCATATGCACCTGTCTTTTTTTTTTTTTATAGGAGTTTCCACCCAACCTCTCATCCCCACACACACACCCCTCACTCACACGGGTCTGAGTGTGTGTGTGTGTGTGTGTGTGTGTGTGGTGTGTGTGTGTGTGTGTGTCCTCATACACACTCAAGCGCTCCCTTCCAAGCATAAGACTTTTCCTCTACTACTATCTCCCTTTCTTTTACACACCCTCATGCGCCCCCTTCCAAACATAAGACTCCTCTACCACTCTCTCTTTTTCTCTATCTCTATTTCTGTTTGCCTTTTCCCTCTATCTGCCTCTCTTTTTCCTTTTCCCCATCGCACACACACACACACACACACACACACACACGCCCTGGCGCGCACACTCACGCACGCACCAAGGCGCGCACGCGCGCGCGCACACACACACACACACCCCTTTAAAACGTATTCGTCCGTTTACGTATATGTGTTCATACGTCATGCCTATACATATGTAAGCTTACTTGTCTTTCGTTTTATGTCACAAGTCCTGAAGACGGTCTATGACCGAAACGTTGAAGATTTTTGCTCTGGGTTTTTTTGTTTTGCTTTTGTTTGTTTGTTTGTTCTATTTTCAAGTCTTCTGAGCATCCTCAAAGATAGTTTGTATTGTTCACAGAAGATCGGCGGTCAAAAATCTGTTTTGTTATGCATCTATTTGACGCAAACGTTTCACTTCTTAGTTGTTAGTTTCCGTTTATTTCTAAGTTATCTGCAAAGTTCAGACAAAACTAAGTGACCTTTCGAAAACATAAAGCTCATCGGTGTTTAGAATAAAGTCCCGTAGAATGGCTCTGCTAGAGCTGAATTCAATTAAATGGTTGGTTGTGACCTCATTAACAGCAGGCAGGTGACAAGGGAAGTCACTCGTGTCTCTTCACACTGTCAGGGCAGGACCTGAACAGATGGCTTCACCTCAGGAGATCGTTACCCATCGTGACATAAAAGACATACAAACATACATACGCGCGCACGCGCGCGCCCTCGCGTCTTCCACAAATATCACAGAACGGGTCAACGGCGTGCATGAATACGTCATGTTGATCTCTCTCTCTCTCTCTCTCTGATTGATTACCTCCGTTTCCAGCTAACGTGAGCAACTTTATTACTGATTCGTAGGTGGCTTGTGGCCCGTCCATGATTGCCGTTTCCACAGAAAGCTATAAAAACGAATGCTGTGAAATGTAGTCTGGCACACTTTCGTTGACCTGGGCCTGGTTCAATGTTGCTGTAATTACTCTCTTCATTGAACGCGCGAGGCGCCATTGTCACCTGCCTAAGCGCTACGCTTCTCTTCCTAGAAAGGCGTTTGTAACAGCTTCATTGAACCGAGCCTGTCGTGTCCTCGCTGCCGTGCTTGGGTGTGGTGCACATGACGAGGCAGAACCAGCGTGTTCGATACACAGGGAAACAGGATAGTTACAGGAAGAAAAACAAAGAGAAAGATTTAAGCCACATGTTTTCAAGAGAAGGAAAGGGTATAACGGTAATACTGTAAAATCAAATAAAAAAAAGTGATGAGATGCAGATTTGTGGTGCAGAAAGTTGTGGTAGCTTCCGCTCTTTGCTGCCGTCGCGGCAGAAAGCGTCAAGCCTTTCTGTCTCCGTTGTCGACATAACGCGGCAGAAAGCGTCAAGCCTTTCTGTCTCCGTTGTCGACATAACGCGGCAGAAAGCGTCAAGCCTTTCTGTCTCCGTTGTCGACATAACGCGGCAGAAAGCGTCAAGCCTTTCTGTCTCCGTTGTCGACATAACGCGGCAGAAAGCGTCAAGCCTTTCTGTCTCCGTTGTCGACATAACGCGGCAGAAAGCGTCAAGCCTTTCTGTCTCCGTTGTCGACATAACACGGCAGCTGCATTCATATTTTACAGATGGCATTGAATATGCATGCACACACGTGCGCACAGCTACTTCGCTTTGAAACAACTACACACGACCCCCCCCCCCCCCCCCCTCTCCCTCTCTGGGTCTGAAGCTATCAGTCACTGACTGCGTGTCTTTAACAGTCTCGCTCTTTATTATTCTGTTATTTCACTTTCTTACTTTGCCTTTCTACCTCTATTTCTGTCGTTCTGTCTGTTCCTCCCTTTCTCCCTCTCTCTCTCTTTCACACGCACACACACATAAGCTTACATACATACATACATACATGCATACATACATACATACATACATACATACATACATACATACGCGCGCACATGTTTCTCTAATACAAGAGCATGTTTCGTGTTTTCATTTGACTCTAAATTCAGTCTTACCGGTGCCTTGTTGACTGATGTATTTCTCTCCTGAGTAAAGGCATAATTAATGCATGGATTATACATATAAGTATGCATTCTGTGTAATGTGTGTTTGGTAGGTTACCTCAAGGCAGCCTAGACAAGCCCGACTTATACATCGGTTCCCTTTCAATAGTGTTCTTCTGCACACCGTGTCCAAACTTTTACTCAACTGCTACTTTAAAAAAATGATGGGTAGACGTTGCCATCGAGTCTGCATCCTTTTTGGGTATGTCTCCTTGTTTGTTCTGTGCGCTGTGTGTTGTCTTTTCTGCGTTTGTTCTGTGTTGTCTTTTCTGCTGTTTGTTCTGTGTGCTCTGCGTTGTCTTTTCTGCTGTTTGTTCTGTGCGCTGTGTGTGTTGTCTTTTCTGCTGCTTGTTCTGTGCGCTCTGTGTTGTCTTTTCTGCTGTTTGTTCTGTGCGCTCTGTGTTGTCTTTTCTGCTGTTTGTTCTGTGCGCTCTGTGTTGTCTTTCTGCTGTTTGTTCTGTGTGCTCCGTGTTGTCTTTTCTGCTGTTTGTTCTGTGCGCTCTGTGTTGTCTTTCTGCTGCTTGTTCTGTGCGCTCTGTGTTGTCTTTCTGCTGTTTGTTCTGTGCGCTCTGTGTTGTCTTTCTGCTGCTTGTTCTGTGCGCTCTGTGTTGTCTTTCTGCTGTTTGTTCTGTGTGCTCCGTGTTGTCTTTTCTGCTGCTTGTTCTGTGTGCTCTGTGTTGTCTTTTCTGCTGCTTGTTCTGTGTGCTCTGTGTTGTCTTTCTGCTGTTTGTTCTGTGCGCTCTGTGTTGTCTTTTCTGCTGTTTATTCTGTGTGCTCTGTGTTGTCTTTTCTGCTAGGTGATTTGGCGTCGTAGGTAACATTCGTTTGGAGTTATGCGCCTGTAACTATTTCACCGTGGGAACAAGAGTTGCCCTACAAGTTTGTTATTTACAAGTCCGAATCCAAGGTCACAGTTTAGCTTAAAACACTATGTTTTCTAAATTACACTGAAAGCTGCACCCGGCTTTTCTCACAACATATTCATCGCACAGTCCATCCCTTGACCCATACCATCCTGACTCTAAGGCAGGTCTTTTTGTTCATTCATGGTAGAGGTTTACGTCCCATTGGCCAGACACCCTTAAGAACACGGAGCACTTGCAGACGTAGGTCTGCAACTTCTGTGGCATCTGTTGTCGCAGGCAGCAGTGGGCGAGTTGCATGTGGGGCTGTCGTAATTCTCTCTCAAAGCTCTAGTTCCTCTTGAACTTCGGTTTAATTTCGGTTGTTGGTCGGCCGACGATGGCCGTCGGTGTATTTCGCCTCCTTTGCCCAATCTAAAGGTTGTCATCAGGACCACCGGGCGGCCTTCTTCATGCTCGGGTGGCGATAGTCCTGTGCCGCGTGAGGACGCTTCAAGGACGGAGTTCGACGAAAGTCGCTGGAGCGCTGCACGAGTGCCTAATGTTAGGTGAGAACATGCAGACTGCGGCCGAGAGGGCAAGTTTTCAGCCCAACCCCATAAGCAGTGCCCCCATGTCTGCAAGGTTTAGAACACAGTATCCCAGGAACGGTAATCGCAGTCAGGCAGCGCTCCATCGCCGATCGCCCCACATCTCCAGGAGCCGTCCCCCCGGCGACACAGGCTAGACCCGCCGTAAGCCCAACCCCATAAGGAGTACCCCATGTCTGGAAGGATCGCTGCACCGCCTGACATTGACCACTCACATCAAAGGAGAGCTGCCACCTCTCCCTCGGCGTCCGCTGCCATGCCACACTCGCAGTGAACTGAGGCAAGTCTTGGCGTTGGCGTTGAGGGCGAGTTTTAACGTCCTATCGGCCTGACACCAGTAAGGACTAGAATACTACAGACGTAGGTCGGCATCATTTGTGGCAACTGCTGTCGCCGGCAGTAGTGGGGTGAGTTGCATGAGGGGTCGTCGTATCTCTCTCCGAGCTCTTGTTCCTCTTGAACGTTGGTTCAATTTTGGTTGTTGGTCGACCGACGATGGGCGTGGGTGTTTGTTGCCCCCTTCCCCAAACTAAAGGCTGTCTTTAGGACCACCAGGCGGCCTTCTTCATGCTCGGGTGGCGACGGTCCTGTGCCACGTGAGGCCGCCTCAAGGAGGGAGCAGGACGAAAGTCGCTGGAGCGCTGCAAGAGTCCCTAATAATCGGCGGGTACTCGCAGACTGCGGCCGAGAGGGCAATTTTTCAGCCCAACCCTATAAGGAGTGCCCGCATGTCTGCCTGACCTCAGAACATGGTTATCCAGGCCACGGTGATCGCGGTCAGGCAGCGCTCCATCGCCGATCGCCCCACATCTTCAGGAGACGTCCCCCGGCGACATAGACTTAGACCCGTTGTCACCCATATGGCCGGAAGGCTGACTGCGCCGCCCGACACTGACCTCTCACATCAGTGTCCCTCAAAGAAGAGCTGCAACCTCTCCCCTGGCGTCCACTGCTAGTCTATGCCACACTCACAGTGGACGGTGAGCTGTTCCTTTTTCTATGGAAGCACGATCCACATGACCCTTCATTTTCCTGTCGTCTGCTGGGCTTTTCATTCCTAAATCCTAGTGTCCTACCAATGGCGTAGAAACACAAAGAGTCCACAAGTCATGCACCATTCTGCTATTTTTGCTGACATATGGCATTGAACTAATTTACTGACCCCAAAATCCACGATGAAATCGCCTTTTTTTACATTCTAAAAACCTTTTTTTTTTCACAAAGCGTTTTTCATCTGCTCAAACTTGGTTGATACTACATGACCTTTGCTGTGACCCCAAACTCTGACCTGTATATTTACCGTTCACTGTTCCCTGTCTCGTTTAAGATTTCCTTCATACTGAATTACATGTAGATGTCTGGCAGGGGCCGGTGTCTGGCTGGACCAGTTTGGCAAGGACATATAACCTCGTGGTTCCCTCCTTCCATCTTTTTCTCTGTCCACTGGGACGACTGTCTGTTGTCAGCTGATCGTCTCTCCGTTTCTAAATATAGTGACGACTGTCTGTTGTCGGCTGATCGTGCTCTCTATTTCTAAATATAGTGACGACTGTCTGTTGTCAGCTGATCGTTTTCTCTATTTCTAAATATAGTGACGACTGTCTGTTGTCAGCTGATCGTTTTCTCTATTTCTAAATATAGTGACGACTGTCTGTTGTCAGCTGATCGTGCTCTCGGTTTCTAAATATAGTGACGACTGTCTGTTGTCAGCTGATCATGCTCTCTATTTCTAAATATAGTGACGACTGTCTGGTGTCAGCTGATCGTTTTCTCTATTTCTAAATATAGTGACGACTGTGTTGTCAGCTGATCGTGCTCTGTTTCTAAATATAGTGACGACTGTCTGTTGTCAGCTGATCGTCTCTCTGTTTCTAAATACAGTGTATGTTTCTACTCTCGCGGCTGTTACGGGTCGGGACGGCGATTTTAAAGACAGGACGAAAGCCGGGATGTTTTCACACCTCTGGCTACGGCTTGGCGGTGCTTCCGGCGGGTGGCCGCTTTGCAGGCGGTTTGTTCCCCAACACTCCTTGGAGCTTTCAGACCGGTCACAGCTGCGACCTCAGGCCAGCCGCTGATCGGTGTGGGCGTGTCTTATTTCCCGCGTTTTTCTCCGGATGCTGGGAAGCAAGACGAGTGTGTGTGTGTGTGTGTGTGTGAATCTGTGCATGCGTTACCTCTGTGTGTATTATGTGCGCATGCACGTGTAATTTCTGTATTGTATTTGTATGCATGCAATACTACCACACGTACACACACACACGCACACGCGCGCGCGTGCACACACACTCTCTCTCTCTCTCACACACACACTCACACGCACATGCATGCATGCACGCACGCACACACACACACACACACACACACACACACAGTAGCATCCTTATGCACACTCGACACACAGACGCACTACCACCCATTTGCATACTCTCATATAAGTGCATGTACAGATACATGCATACAAATACACGCGCATAACTGCAAACGCAAACTTATGCACACGCTTGTGATTGAAACTGGAAGCTTGGCCAGTGTGTGCCATGTTGATTCTTTACCGTCTCCATCCCCTTCCTTTAGGTGCCGTCTCCATCCCCTTCCTTTAGGTGCCGTCTCCATCCCCTTCCTTTAGGCGCCGTCTCCATCCCCTTCCTATAGGTGTCGTCTCCATCCCCTTCCTTTAGGCGCCGCCTCCATCCCCTTCCTTTAGGCGCCGTCTCCATCCCCTTCCTATAGCTGCCGTCTCCATCCCCTTCCTTTAGCTGCCGTCTCCATCCCCTTCCTTTAGCTGCCGTCTCCATCCCCTTCCTTCAGCTGCCGTCTCCATCCCCTTCCTTTAGCTGCCGTCTCCATCCCCTTCCTTTAGCTGCCGTCCATCCCCTTCCTTTAGGCGCCGTCTCCATCCCCTTCCTTTAGGCGCCGTCTCCATCCCCTTCCTTTAGCTGCCGTCTACATCCCCTTCCTTTAGGCCCGTCTCCATCCCCTTCCTTCAGCTGCCGTCTCCATCCCCTTCCTTAGGCGCCGTCTCCATCCCCTTCCTTTAGCTGCCGTCTCCATCCCCTTCCTTTCCTTTAGGTGCCGTCTCCATCCCCTTCCTTTCCTTTAGGCGCCGTCTCCATCCCCTTCCTTCAGGTGCCGTCTCCATCCCCTTCCTTTAGGTGCCGTCTCCATCCCCTTCCTTCAGGTGCCGTCTCCATCCCCCTTCCTTCAGGCGCCGTCTCCATCCCTTCCTTTAGGTGCCGTCTCCATCCCCTTCCTTCAGCTGCCGTCTCCATCCCCTTCCTTCAGGCGCCGTTTCCATCCCCTTCCTTTAGGCGCCGTCTCCATCCCCTTCCTTCAGGTGCCGTTCTCCATCCCCTTCCTTTAGGTGCCGTCTCCATCCCCTTCCTTCAGGTGCCGTCTCCATCCCCTTCCTTCAGGCGCCGTCTCCATCCCCTTCCTTTAGTGCCGTCTCCATCCCCTTCCTTTAGGTGCCGTCTCCATCCCCTTCCTTCAGGTGCCGTCTCCATCCCCTTCCTTCAGGCGCCGTCTCCATCCCCTTCCTTTAGGTGCCGTCTCCATCCCCTTCCTTCAGTGCCGTCTCCATCCCTTCCTATAGCTGCCGTCTCCATCCCTTCCTTTAGGTGCCGTCTCCATCCCCTTCCTTTAGGTGCCGTCTCCATCCCCTTCCTTTAGGTGCCGTCTCCATCCCCTTCCTTTCCTTTAGTGCCGTCTCCATCCCCTTCCTTTCCTTTAGGTGCCGTCTCCATCCCCTTCCTTTCCTTTAGGTGCCGTCTCCATCCCTTCCTTTAGGTGCCGTCTCCATCCCCTTCCTTTCCTTTAGGCGCCGTCTCCATCCCCTTCCTTCAGGTGCCGTCTCCATCCCCTTCCTTTAGGTGCCGTCTCCATCCCCTTCCTTCAGGTGCCGTCTCCATCCCCTTCCTTTAGGTGCCGTCTCCATCCCCTTCCTTTAGCTGCCGTGTAACCGTTCATTGTCAGAACAAACAGAAAGAGAAATGCAATACTTTATGTGCTGTACATAAAAAAAAAAGGAAACTAATATTTTTGTGGAAAAAATTCTAACTGGTCAGGAAAACGTGCATGATATTTCGTTTAATGTTGTAATTGTGAAACTTTGTTTGTTTTGGTAAAGGGAGCACAAAAAAAGTGGATTTTTGTTTCCTCAGTCTCTCCTTTGAATCTATGGAGTAGGTGCATGCATATTGAGTGAACATGCGAATATATGGAGTAGGTCATGCGTATTGAGTGAACATGCTGTGTTTGTGACCGAATGTATGCAAATCTGGTGTGTAATTAGCTTCGTTTTACTTCTTGACATTGGGCTGTGCAGCAGATTCATTTCAGTTGTTTTCATTTCTAGACACTTTTTCTTTCTTTTAATATTGACTGCTCAATTACATGGTAGTAGAGTAACATGATTCATATTTCCCATTTTCCAATCAATTATATTCTATCAATTGAGCAATCACTCAATGAATCACACGTGTGTATACACATGTGCGCATGCGCTAACCCGAAAAGGGAAAGACATGCTCACACCTAGAAAAGAGCTAGGGGTGGTGTAGAGCACTGCAAGTTCTCTTCTTTATCAACCATTCATTTCATGAAACGCACACACATGCATTCATGCTCTTGCCCAGAGAAAGAGAAGAGCTCTTCATGTTCTCTTTACTCCCGATCACTCTTCACCGTCTTCTTGTTCCCCTGTGTAAGAGAAAACTTTACTTGCAATGGAAATACTGGCGTTGTCCTTCCCTGGTTTTTTTCCCCGTAACAGGTCTGTTGGGAACTTTTAAGTTTCATTAGGACTATTCAAGTATTTGTTCTTGTTATGCTAATGTGAACTGAGTGTGCAGTGAAGAGTTGTCTACTTCAGAGTCTGGGTTGCTGTCCATGACGTAAATATATGCTTGCATACACACATGCATGCGTGCACACATACACAAACACAGAGTAATCAGGAGCAGACTCACATTTTATTACTAAAGGAAAACCATGAAAGTCATCAAAGTGGACAGAATATGGGTTACACATAAGTTTTCATAAAGTGTGGATAGTTGTATCAAGTATAAATCACTAAGTTGAGAAGTATGAACATAGTTCCAAAATAATGATTAAAAAAGAATTAAAGAAAAACGTATTTCACAAACTCTGTGTCAGAAAATGATTTCTTAAATATCCACCAACAGATATGGGCAAATTTCCAAATACCACCTTTGGGATAGGCAGCGTTGTGTTTTTTTTCTTTGTTTTTAGAGGCATGTTGTCATGGCCCAGCCAGTTCCCTGTTGGCCCATCAGGGCTGACAAATCGGAGAACACTTTCATTGGTAGCACATAGTCATTTCAAATTTGAAAACGACAACAAAAAAGTATTCTGACATCAGCTGCTGTGGTACAATTGTTTGTGTTGAAGATTTGTTGGTTGGGAGGTCTTGGGTTCAATTTCCATCAAAGGCATTTCTTTTGGGCTTTTTTGTTGTTTGTTTGGTTGGCTGGTTGGTCGGGTTCTTTTTTCTTTTTTGCTCAGGCCAGCTGCTACCCAGAGCCCAGTGTGCCATGGCCTCAACTGATGGAGCTGGAGTTATACAGCTGAGTTTCATCCATTGAATGGGTAGGATGAGCCAATAACAGTGTTGCTTAAATTTCTCACCAACACTCCAGCTGTCTGTTATCTCTGGGCCTGGGACAGTCTGTCATGTAGTCTTTGATCACAATGGAACATCGTAAAATCATCTTCAACATCATCTTCCTCACAGATCTTATTTTACAGTCTCCCATTCTGTGGCCCTTCATGTCCTGTCTCAGGGTGACTTCAGTTTCCTTTCTATGTCCATGGCCCTGGTGAGTTCCTGTTCAAGTTGTCTGATGAGGTGGTGAGGCCATCTGCAGTGGGCCATTCCTTCATACTAGCTGTGCATCCCAATGATTGTTTCCATTAGGAGGCCTGTTAAATGATGTTCTGCTTATGTTGGATCAGAACAAACAGCATTAACAACCAATGAAGTGTGTCCTGGTGGACTGCCTTGTGCCAAACCGACAGATGTTGTGAGACAGGACAAAGCCAGCTGTGGCTGTGTGCCAGGAGCCACAAGTGGCCTGGGAATAATGTCCATGGGTGTTGGACAGGGACAAGACACAAGGCGGGGGACCATGGAAGATGAGGCAGTTATCAATCAAAATAGTAATAATAATAAAACCACCGACAAACAAAAAGCACATTGTAGAGCCCACATAATGGAATCTATGTTTTACAGGCAAGCTTTTCATCTTAATTACAAATCAAAAACAGGCAAGAGAGAAACACATTTTGAGTGAACTGCAAATTTCATCCTTGAAGTTATCACCTCGACTGCTACTGACAAATTCACACGAGGAATTGGACTAAATTCAAGTTGGAGTAAAGTACATTTATTCGCCTTCAAATCTATATGTAAAGAAGAAATTACTCTGTTGCTAATTTGTTTTGGGAAAGGTTGTGTTAAATGCGCAAGCAAAAGAGTAAAACTCAAGAGAGAGAGAGTGGGGGAGAGAGAGAAAGGTGGAGGAGCACCAATACATGAAGAAAGTGGTGCAGAAGAGAAAATAAGTAGAAGGCATGGAACACCAGTCGTCATTTCGCCAAATACAAGGGTTGTATTTAGGACTCGGACACAGTGTAACACAAGCACCGTCTGACCATTAACAAGAACTCGGCCGCAAAAAAAACACACACAAAAAACTGTCACAATATTGCATTATGTGACAATCTGGTATATCAAGTTCCACACAATAAAAATAACCATGATTGCTTTCAGAACCCAAGGATACAAACAAGCTCTATACACATGTGGAAGTAACAGTACAGCCATGTGTTGTTAACAATACACATGTGTCCTCTATATGTAGGAGGCTGTTGTTGGCAACATTAATACACCCTCTTTGTGTAGGAGGCTGTTGTGGTAATATTGATATGTTTTTCTTATGTAGGAGGTTGTTGTTGCCAATTATGTTCTTTTATATATGAGGCTGTTGGTGATATTATCATGTCCTCCTTATGTAAGAGGCAGCATGTTCTTTAATGCAGCAGGCTGCTGTTGGTAACATCAATATGCCTTCTTTATGTTGGAGGCTGTTGGTGGTCATATGCCCCCTTTATGTTGGAGGCTGTTGTTGGTAATACTAATACACCCTTTTTATGTAGAATCTATTTTATTCATAATGTCTTAAATCTTTAAATCACTCATTACATTTAAAAATGTGATAATAAAGGAGGATATTTGGGACTGCATGCAAACATCCATAACTTCCTAACTTAATGAGCAATTAAACAATCTAACCCATACCGATGTACAGATGCGAAAAACCTCTTCAAATCATATGCAACATTTAGCTGGGTGCTGTTTTACAATTTGAAATTCAGACACGTTTACATAATTTTGACCCCAAACCCCTCCCAAAAGATTTGGTGTCCCAACAACAGCTTGGTGACTGCAATGAACCAGCAGCAAATATTTACTGAAAATTACCTCTGCCACCACTACGGTTGTCAAACTGTTGTAAACTATGGCCAGTTCCTGAGAAATACACTTCATACTAAAAAAAAAACCCAGGGAACTATCCACTTAACCTGAATCTAAGGGCAAATGCTATATAACAAAGAATCATCTTCCATTTTGCTCTGCCTCACACTTTTCATCTTGCAACATGGTCATTGATCCAGTTGATTTGGTTGCCCATTCTAACCTCTTCAGTAAATGATACTTAGGAATAATCTATCACTGCCATCTTGCCTACCATGTTTTGCTAGGAGTGACATTAGACCCCATGTCTAGAACTGACGGTTAGGACATGAACTTCAGTTGCCAACATACCTTAAGGACGGCAACGTCTACTCCCGTAGATGGCATGCCATTTGTGGAAAAAAAAAGCAGGGGATGTGCTAAGTCATAGGCCAAATGACAAGAGATTCAGCAACATTTTGTCTTTTTCCTGAATCCTTCCTCCCCCTACAGTAGGCTTTGCTGCAGCCACTAATTAAGTAAGCTGAAAAGTCCATGTGGCAGTATCTATATTTTTTTCGCAAATGATTTTTCCATGTCAGAGACAGAAACATGTTTCTGTCCCTCCTCGATATGAGAGTACACACACACAGAGTTTTTAAACTGTTCATTTTGCCTAAGAGGGAGTAATAAGGCCTCTTATGTCGAGTATATTGCATTCCATTCCAAGTTCTGTTTACAGCTGTCTTGGACTCTGGCCCCACCATCTTCCCCCTTCAGCTGAACCATAACGCAGGGTGGGCTAGTAATTCGGTTGGATTCTAACACCCACCTGTGTTACAATAACTGTTCTTGTGTGTAATTTGCTTTCTGATGACACCAGCACATCATGTGACAAATTTGGCCTCGGCAACAATGCAGGAACTGTTCTTAATCAGGCCTCTTCCATGCTCCCTGCATAATTCCAACCCCATAGGTATCTCAGCTCGAGTTGCCCTACAAGCGAGCTCACACATACTTTGTGCAAGGGATCTTTACACCCAGCACCGAGTCTGATGCATTTGCTTTCAATACTCTCAGATACGCCTTATAGCATGCCTTTTTTTTTTTTTTAACCTTATTGCACAAGTATTTTAGGCCTCAAGTCTCTTAGCATATGCATATGCATGTATGCTCTTTGTGTGCATGCTTTATTAAATGGCAAGTATCCTTTGCATTATGATGCAGTTTATTTTGTCCCTTGCCTTACGGTACATAGTCTATTTTGTCCTCTGCCTTATGGAGCACAATATATTCTGCATGTACTTTATACTTTCATGACGCTTCCTTGTGGGATTCTACCACCAGTAACAAAGTACCCGACATCTCCATTTCAACGCACTGTAAGAAATTTTCCTCCACAAATACCTGGTCAATGTTAGTGACAAACAAACTAAAATCAGTTGCACTTTTGACACTAGACAGAACAGGAGAATGGGCCATACAAAAATGCCAATGGTGCCTTTCAAGAGTCAGCTGACTTTCAAAACAGTGCGTGTGTGTGTGTGTGTCTGTGCGTGCATGTGTGGCGCGCACTCAAACAGGTTCTGTCATAACTTACTTGAGACAATATTAAAATGCACACAGGAAAAAAAAAGGACCACAGGTACAACTACCCACGGTGCATGTGGATTCCAAAACCTCTGCATGCAGATTTTTCCGGGCTGCTGGAACAACATCAATTCATATCACACCTATTCATGAACCACAGTGCACGCCAATGAAAATAAACAGTATCACACCTATACTGATACCAATCACACAGCCAACATATACTGAATTGCTCATGTTTACTGTAGTACTCACCACAGAAAAAGGCATCTTGAGACCTAGCATTCAAACAGAAAAAAAACATGAATATGAATCTAATACAATAATCTGAATAACTGTAAACAGCGATCCATCTCTCTCTCATAATCCAACATTTTTCCTGTTGAAAACATTTACTTCTTTCACTTATATGTATTATCACTTAACTTTGCATAATAAATAGATTAAGTTCTTTACAGTCCAAAGCCTTTTTCAACAAACAATGATTTAAAAAAAAAGTTTTGCTTCATCATTACAATTTTTTCCCTGTTGATTTGTCTCAGACACCCTATTTCCTGTGGCTGCTTCCACCACACAGTCCATAACCATTTCTGACAAAGATCGTCCTACATCCCTCCTTCAATTCACTGGTAGCTTTCCTGTCATAAGGTACTTTTTCATCCAATCTTCAGAACTAAGGACTGCCAAACAAAATTCTGAGATGAATTATTTTTTCCTTCAGTTTCTTGAAGAACATGTAAGCCAAATCCATGGGGTTTGTACCCAGTAGGCAACTCTAGCTCCCTTCCATTGTCACAATCATTATATTTGAGTAGAAACATTAGCAGCAACTGACAAAAAATAAAATCAAGAGAGTCTAATATTGCAATGACTGTAATTTCTTTATCTCCAACATAGTTTTATCATGACAGTCTCTGGAAAAAAATGTGTCTACCAGAGCATTTTCTTCAAGCTGGTTGAGCCAGTACTAGTAGTCGAAATTCTGACCTCCAGCATACCCATACTGCCTTACCAAACCCTTTCAGCAACATAGTCTTGGAGATCATTTTTATAGCCGAGCTTGCTGGCAAAATACAGTCAGCAAAGAAATCTGCCTGTATAGCACAATGCATCTAAATCTTGTAGGACCAGCCCCTAATGCTGTGAAAATCAATGCAGACACCAGACAGCTACACCACTGTGCCAGTAAATGGCGACAGTGTGGCAATTCAGACAAAGTGGTCGCAGCATGGAATTCTACATGTGTACTGCCCAAGCTGCGGCAGAGGGGGAAGCAGTGTCCCCAGTACTGTACAACTCCTTCATATTCCCATACTGCCATTTATGCCAAGTATAGGAATGGCATAGACAAATTGGACCAGTCAAACTAAATCAGTGGTACTGGACAGTGAAACCAAGATACTTGAAAGCAGCTTGTGCAAGGTCAATAGAACTAAGATTATTCACTGATCACACAAAGCTGGGAATGTTAAAGAAATGCTTCTGAAGGTCCATCAAAGTGGACCTGGTCCATACTCATTGGTGTATCTGCTTGTTGGCAAGATAATGCAAAAACAATTAAATATTCAACTGAAGCAAAAAAGGCCATCAGAAAAAATGACACACAGCTTCTACAGAATGATCTGCTGGTGTCCATTCTGGATTATGACTACAGTCTCACTATCCAGTCACCAAATCTCAGCAAAAAGGCTCACTGTATTGCAAGAAAAAAGTGTACAGACTTTCTACAACAAAAATAGGAGAATGTGCTACAATTCAGAACAAACAGAGGATGACAGTAAAGAAAGATATTTTAAAAAAAGGGCAAAGCCAGAGTCACAGAAAAGGGGAAATTACTGGCATAAAGTTCCCACAGTGCCAGGCATCTGAAGAAGCCAAGCATCCCCACAATGATAACCCCTCACCACTGTGCACCACTGAAACACTCCTCATGTCACTCTTGTTAACTCCCAGCTCAACTGCTCAATGCAACATCTTTTGCACAGCAGCCACCAGCAATGAGATGTGAACAAACACAAGAAGACTAACTTATTTTCGTACACCTTTCATGCACCTCATAATATACACACAGTAATTTTCATGCATGAAAAAATGACATCAGCTGAAGTTCTTCATCTTCTGTGCTTTCAAATTCTTGAAAATTTGCTCATTTTCATTACCTTTCAACAGGCTGAGCACAAGAACAAGCATTCACTCAGACTAGAAGTCACATGTGCTGATATCTAGCACAAACCGAGCGTAGAAATGACTATGCAGATATATAAAGTGCGCAGAACAGTAAAGCGTACAGCTCTGCCCATGACGTCACAAAAATCACAGAAATACCATGATTGTACCTCTAACAACAAACAACAAAATGAACACAATGATTTTTGATATTCAAGACTTAGCACCAAACATGTCATTTTTCTGGCAAGATGGACATATACAGGGACCCAAGAGTACTTGAGGTCACAATACAGCACTGAAAAGCCACAATGACTCTTCTGGAAGCACTGGTGCAATTTCCAAATGCATTCTTAGAAATTACTAACACATATCTGACGTGCAATCGATGCTTCTTACAGCTTTGGTACATACAGTAGTAGACACCTGTGCCACTGTATTATGACTTGCTTCAACATGTTTAAGAGCTCTGGCACGTGACATTCATCTCCCTCCAAATAAAAATTTACTATCTTTAAACTTTTCCCCCCAAGGAATCATTTGTCACTATCTGTGCGTGATTTACCGTTTCTCAAGTGCTTGCAACCAGGGTTTCACATCATGCACAAATGGGGGTAAATCATGAACTGAAATAAAAAATCGAGAACATAAAAAAAGCAAAAAGAGGGTATGTATGTGTGGAAAAATAAATTGTAGGATGTTAGCATATACTGGTTTTATAAGAGGCCTCCTTACTGATGATGTTCAGTCAAAGCTATAATGCACGTAGTTCTGTCAAGGCTTATTTTTCTTTATATATCTTTATTCATCACTGAGCTATTCAGCGAAGGTATTACATCTAGTTTGTCAGAAACGGAATGCTGATTGGTTCTACAGTTTGCTGTCCTCAGTTATGAACATAGCAGGTGTGAAATGCATGCAACAAATTTCAAGCGAGTCTAAACCAAAGAAGGCAAAACCACCAAAATGAATACTTTGTCAAACTTCAGGTTTTTCCAGCCACCACCACAAGAAACATCACCCGAAGACACTGACAGAACACCAGTGCTGACGCAATGTTAACAGAGGAACCAACAACAAAGATTCTGAATAGCGGAGTGGTGGACATTGAACTCTTGATGTTATGCAGTCAGCTCACATGTTCACATCGCAGAGGGATAGGAAGCTTTCAGCTATCAGCCTTTGTTCACCATCAAAAGTAAACGGAAAACCGATCATCTTGAGTGTCAAATCAACACCAGTAGTCAGCAGATTCACCTTGCCGAGCCCCTGCGAAGTACCTGGTTCCCTGGGGACTATGATCAACACAGCCCAGTTCATGATTTGAAAAAATATGTATAAATCAAATAGTAAATGAAGCTTCAACACTAAACAGTAACTAAAACTGACAAAACACCAGTACAACAATAATAAATCTCACTGATGAAAGTAGCATTTTTCAAATGAAATATGACAAAATGCTTTGCTTGAAAAAAAAAAACCCCGATTGTTTTGTTGGAGATATGAAAATCCCCCAAAATCAAAATTTAGGGTATGAGAACTCTTACATTTTTCATGATGTGAAACCCTGTTGCAATGTATGACATATGTTGCTATTTATATCACACATTGCTATGACTATCATGCTGCCTGCGGTTCAACTGTTGTGTTCATTCTCTTAATAATTGGTTGAAGGGAAACAATACACAGTGTACAGTCACTGAAAAGGTTCAGTTTTATTGCTCTGACCATCCATGGGCAATGCAGTGGGAGCATATATATATATATATATATATATATATACAACAAACTAATAAATTCCAAGGATAAGTACCGAGCACCGTTCCAGCAACTTACAGAGCAGCTTGGTGTTGCTATGACTGCAAGAAATATTGAATTATAAACAAAGCTTGCTCTTATGTCTTAGATTGAAGAAATAGGGGGAGATACGCATTCATACCTGCAGTGGCAGATGATTCTGCCTAACTAACAGTATGTGCTTGAGTGGGTGGATGGGGAAAAATAAATGCTTCTCAAAATGAGCCTTCAGCAAGCTTATATTCTCCAAGGGGGAGAGACATCCTCCAATAGGAAGGGAAACTCACTAACATATATCTCCTGGTCATATACCGATATTTCGAAACTTGGTGGTTTCTCCTCAGTGACCGCGGAAAGTGGTAATTTGACTCCTCTGCCTTTTCAATTTTAAGAAGAATGCAATCCCAGAAAAGGCTGGTGTGCAATACTGTAGTATGTTTGTTGAGTTTTCAAAAAACCAACTAAGGTGCCATCTAAGAAGCAAAAGAAAATCATGAAAGAGCAAAACAAGCTACATTTTCTTGTGAAAAGTAGTAAATATATAAAAAGATATCCTCTAAGACACAAGTGCTGAGGGCCAGTTCTTGGAATGAATCCGCAAGGGACTAAAATACAACAAACTAATAAATTCCAAGGATAAGTACCGAGCACCGTTCCAGCAACTTACAGAGCAGCTTGGTGTTGCTATGACTGCAAGAAATATTGAATTATAAACAAAGCTTGCTCTTATGTCTTAGATTGAAGAAATAGGGGGAGATACGCATTCATACCTGCAGTGGCAGATGATTCTGCCTAACTAACAGTATGTGCTTGAGTGGGTGGATGGGGAAAAATAAATGCTTCTCAAAATGAGCCTTCAGCAAGCTTATATTCTCCAAGGGGAGAGACATCCTCCAATAGGAAGGGAAACTCACTAACATATATCTCCTGGTCATATACCGATATTTCGAAACTTGGTGGTTTCTCCTCAGTGACCGCGGAAAGTGGTAATTTGACTCCTCTGCCTTTTCAATTTTAAGAAGAATGCAATCCCAGAAAAGGCTGGTGTGCAATACTGTAGTATGTTTGTTGAGTTTTCAAAAAACCAACTAAGGTGCCATCTAAGAAGCAAAAGAAAATCATGAAAGAGCAAAACAAGCTACATTTTCTTGTGAAAAGTAGTAAATATATAAAAAGATATCCTCTAAGACACAAGGAGAAACCACCAAGTTTCGAAATATCGGTATATGACCAGGAGATATATGTTAGTGAGTTTCCCTTCCTATTGGAGGATGTCTCTCCCCCTTGGAGAATATAAGCTTGTTGAAGGCTCATTTTGAGAAGCATTTATTTTTCCCCATCCACCCACTCAAGCACATACTGTTAGTTAGGCAGAATCATCTGCCACTGCAGGTATGAATGCGTATCTCCCCCTATTTCTTCAATCTAAGACATAAGAGCAAGCTTTGTTTATAATTCAATATATATATATATATATATATGTTTTTGATGTTGACCTTACTACCACTTTATCAACGTGTGCAGTTTGTATAACCTAAGGTTACTCTACCAACTGGTTTCAATCAGTCAGGAAGTATACCTAAAACATAATCTGTAGGTTAGTTATCAATGAAGTATCTCCCATGCCAAGTGACTGTACTGTCAGTGGGAGATGTGTGGCACCTCACTTTTCAATTCACGCTCTGTCCTTTGTATTAAACTTTCCTGGTCTTTCTCATACTTTCTTTGTGCTCTGGCTGTTACCATGGAATCTTATGTATTTTCATGACACATTTTGGAATATCCGTTACAATAAAATGAAGCTTATTAATATAACATATCACTATCCACAAGCAATCACTATCCACAAGTATTATCATTCACTGAATTTCATGAACATATTGAAAAAACTATGCAAGCATAAACATTTCAGGAATATCACTTAAACCTCCTCATTAGGTCAATGGCACCCAGCAATGACTAGAATTTAAAGTTACGTGGAACTTAAGTACTTAAACACTTAGCATGAATTTCTGGTTAACGTCCAAAGCTTTCATTGCAGAGACAGAACAATTTTCATGATTGCATACAGCTTTCCTATCCTTTGGGGCGGCACTGGAAAGAGAAGAGCAGGAGAGATAGAAAGGAAAAGTTGGGATGGCAAGCCACTAAGGGGAGGCATAGCCAACAATCTCCAGCTCACTGGTATCTATAATAAGATTTGTTTCCCTTTCTGAGATTTCATACTTTTAGAACTTGTTACAGTCAAATTTTGAATAAATATGGTCTGCTGGTAATCATTTGCTCTACTCAGGCTTAACTAGACTTAACCAGAAATTCAAACACACACAAATGCTCGAACCAATACATCTGATACAATGCGCTCCTCTCTACTCTTAAATAAATAAATATCTCTTCAATTTTCCAACAAATTTCTATCCTGCACTAGAGAATAAGGAAGGAGCAGACAGGGTGGGATTAAAATCTATAAAAGAAAATGAAAGAGTGTGTGTGTGTGCATGATAGGATATGGATGAAGGAAGCAACAAATGAAAGAGACTGGAAAGGGTAAGGTAGTAGATGTGTTGGTGTGCAGTCTTTTTCAAATTCCTTTATTCTACCTGAAACAAGCCATTCAATGGGCATTCTATAGTGCCAACTTTTTTTTTGTATTCGATGTGGAATATCAGACCATATAATTACAAGCAATTTAATCACTGTTACTAGACTATCTTCACCAATTCATTACTCAGATCTTAGTTCCTTTATAATCAAAGCAAATGTCTATAGTGTAGAAATAGTGACTGTACATGATGTACACAATTCTACTTAAGCCAAGATAATTCATGACTGATGAGTTCTGAGTATTCCAAACAGTACACAGAGTACAGACAGCTAACCTTCGGTCGGTAAAATTATTACTTCCCACATGTTCGAAACTTTTTCGAATTTATAATACACACTTGCCCATTCTTTTGAAATGAAAAAATAACTCACTTGAAACTTTTATCATACAAAAGTAATGCTGATAGCCAAGTCTAATGCAATAATGTATGTGTGCTCAGTTTCAATCTCTCTGGTAACTCCTGAAGATTATATTCAATGACAAAGTAGTGGCATTTGTAGGAAATCTTAATACATGAGGTGGTCAGTTCTTGAGTATCATTATCAGACTTCATATCTTAAATACCAATGCCGGTATCACTGATATTCAGTTAATTTAAATCAAGAAAAGACTAGACATACATGATACAAAAAAAAAAGAAAAAAATTGCGTCATAATCATAAATCTTTTAAAAAATTCAGTGAAGTGGCAGCATGATTATGACAGCATAATACTGCTTATCCAGTTCCAAAGTTTTCTTGTTACTTCATGTGAGTGTATATCAAAATGTGTGAGTGAGTGTGTATCAAAATGTGTGAGTGAGTGACAGTGTGTATCATGTCAGTGACAGTCAGTGTGTACACCATAGTCTCTATAGTCTGTAGACTGTATGCTTACCTGACTTTTTTTCTTTAAATGACGTTTGAAATAAAATGGAACAAAACCTACAAGCACACACACACACGCACGCACACACTGACACAGTCATATCCACCACAGAACTGGCATTTGTGGAACACTATCACACGACGGTGACACTTTGCACAGGTGCAGGTTTAGGAAGTGATGGCTCGTCAACCACCCCACCCCATTTGAGGCGATACTTCTTGTTGCGCCAGGCGACAGTGCGGCTGCGGTGGCAGGTTAATAGCACATACGGGGACAGCAACTCTCGTAGCAGCCATGCTACAAAAAATTCAAACTTGGAGAATGGCAGTGGTCCTCCCTGAAAGTAAAAACCTGACTGAAGTACCAATTTCAGTTCACTGACACATCATTGATTATACAATAACAGCTATTTGCACCAGGCATACAAACTCGGGCAACATTCACAGGAGACAGTAAAAACACGTTTACATAAAACTTGCCAACAAATTCAACTATAGTGTCTGATTCTTCAAAGGATGGCATCAAAGAAACTCAAAATCGCTATATTCAAATTATTAACTTTTACATTGTTCAAGCATATAATCATTTCTTCATTATTACATCCACGAAGGAGAACATGAAGTCGGCCACTTCTACTGATTTGTCTGTCTGTTGACAAAATTACTCAGAAACCATACAACAGATTTTATGAAAACATGACAGAAAGATGGAACAGGGACCACGGACAAACTCATTTTAGAGCAGTCTGTTGAGGAGATGCAGATTAAAGGGCAGACCCACAATTCATTCAACCTAAGCAGATGTCTGCACACTCTTATATGTCTTTAGACCAGGACAATTTGCTGTGTGTGTGTGTGTGTGTGTGTGTGTGTGTGTGTGTGTGTGTGTGTGTGTGTGTGTGTGTGCACATGGTGCATCCAGCCCTCTGTCTGTCCGTCTCCGGTGCAGTTTGAGTTGTTGGATATATAAACCCACAGTTCAAATTGTTTCTTCTGCTGTTTTCCAAATCTCACATGCAGACTCATTAGCATACACAGAGCACATCAAGAGCATAATCACTTCTGCACTAGAAATTCATATTAAACACATTTTTGAAGCAACACATTATAAAGTGAAGAAATGTCAGGATTCCAAGAAAAACATAAACCACCAGCTAAAACCAGAATCTCAGCATGGTGCTGATGTCTATCTGCACAGGCTGCCCAGAATCACACCAGCATTGCCACACACATGTTGTGAACTTCTGAAGTTCAGGGACCAATTATCACTAACTGATAGAAAGTTCAAGGACCAATTATCACAAACTGATGGAAAGTTCAGGGACCAATTATCACTAACTGATGGAAGGTTCAGGGACCAATTACCACTAACTGATGGAATCATCCTCAAGGGAAAGTGTTCTTTGTTCCCGATTTCTCTAACTTTGAACACGTCTTTTCTTTAAACACCCCCCCCCCCCCCCCCCCCCCCCCCCCCCCCCCCCCCCCACCAACGATCATCACGCCAGACTAACTCTTTGCAATCTGGGGTAAGACAGAGATCAAACATGTGCCAATTACCATTGCCTCTTATCCAGGGTTCTTTTTAACTCAATGGAGTCTTGTTGGGCACAGATCTCCGACACTGTTCACATCTCTTGAAGGCGTGTCGGATGCATACTTCCCACAGAGTTTGACGATTTTTTACATCATACCACCTTTCATTAAAGGGCAACAAATCTCATTTCAGGGACAGCTTAGGACCTTTTTGTGCACTTCCTTCCCTTAGACATTCTGTAGTAGTTTTATACAGATTTGAATTGTCCTACTCTCAATTCCTGTGATCACACGATTTTGAACACAATCATACAATTTTGAGTGAATCAAGCATTTTGTGGTCAAATTCTTGTGTTTCATCCAGTTGTCATAAATATACTATTCTCTGTAGGTCATACCAAGTGCTCAGAAGTGTAACTGAACTTGTGTGGGAGGATAGAGAGCATGAAGAAATGGATTACAGTGTGCACAAAAAGTTTTTGTTTTTTTGCAAATGTATATTATTTTGGATTACTTACATCATGTGAACTGTGTTGATTCCTCACTGAAGGTAAGCATTTTTGATAAATATATTGTTTTTTTCTATCCAATGGTGTATGTTTCATACTCTTAGGTGAAGTGGTTGATTTTTTATGATGTTTTGAAAATTGCCAAAAATCCTGTGATCTGAGGGACAAAATGGTCCATTTTGGCTGTGACTTGATTGAGTTAAGAATCTGACCCTGGTGCCACCCCTCCCCCATCCACCTCTGCCAGTCACCACACCCATCTCTTGTCACCAGTGATGCTGGTCAGGAGAGCTTTCTGTTCATTTTGCTTTCTTCCCGGTTACAAATACAATGCATGACGTGGCCCATGGGACATATACATTCCACAGTTTAGTTACGTAAATAAGAAATCTTTCACAGTTCAGTGACATACACCTACCATATGTAAAAAAATTCTATACCCATCATTCATATAACAAACACATTCTACATAATTACTACACCTATTGTCTGTACAACATAAACATCCTAACTGATTTCATACGAGTCATGAATACAATGTGTACATCCTACAGCTGCACAATATAAAGCCTGCCATTCACAGTTTAGTTGTGTCTGTTCTTGATTCAATACCGATCATTTGTACCAATGTCTCAAAAGTATATGAAATCTTAGGTAATTCTAGAATTGCTAAGCTAGTTTTTTAAATTCCAAATTATCTTCATCAATTCAGGAAAAGTCCAAGACACTTCTAGAAATGACTGGCTCTCAAGCATGCTCCGCAGATGTGTTTAGGGAAAAGATGACAGAAAAACCGTCATAAGCAAATGGCAAAGCTAAGTAAGGTCTAAAAATACAAGGAGAATACCATCAAGCAAAATTCCCAGTAGGTTCTACCAAAAGCCTTTACCTCAAAATGAGCTTCTGTGCACAAACGGCAAAGAGGATGGATATCATTCACATTATAGAGAAACATACTCGAGAGTTGTGTCTTATGGCATTAGTAACTTTGCACATTTGCTGAATACTAGATGTTTTACCCTTCATCTGCCCCTCCCCCTCCCCACACTCCTTCCCAAACTGTCTCTATTCTTTCCCCACCTCCCCTCATTTTCACCAAACTAATCACAGTTGTTTCTCTTTGACCAGCTTCAAATTCTGACATTACTTCACAATATACCAGTTGTAATGCAACTGTCCAGTGAAAAACCCAATTTGCTTTTGATTTGCCCTGTATGCTAACAAATCATCATTCCAACTTTGAAGACAGATAAAAACTGTGAATCTGCATAATTTATAAGGAGAAAGAATACTGTCACTAGTGTCAGACAGACAAAAGATGCTTTACAGATCTATTCCAAATGTGATCAGTGAAATACAGGGTGGGGACTGAAAACACACTAGGCAGAGCTTCCCCTGGCTATCGTTTTAGTCGATGTATGTGACCCAAACAGCCTGATTATACTAGTCCTTTATCTGTTAAGCGCTGCTGACTTCATTGTCTTCAAATCCCACCTCTGCACTCTGCCTCCCTCCTTCAGCTTCTCTCTGTACCTCTTCCCTACCTTCCCCTTCCTCTACAGCCAGCTTTCCCCTATCAACCTCCTCCCTCACTGTATAAGTGTATTGCAGGTGTGCAGACATATGGGCTCATAAACATTCCAACCCCAGATATTTTCAGTCATGTCTGCTTAATATTTGGATCAAGGATATTGCTGCCTCAAATACAGATAGAGAATAAAGTATGTACGAGAGTTTTTGCTTTTGTGCTTGTGAATGATTACGTTTTATGATGTATTGTTGCAGGTGATGGTGGTTGTGGGTGGTGTGCGATGCTTATGATCATGCTGATGCTGATTGTGAGATGATTATGGTTGTGGATGTTGGTGATGTTTTGTGACTGTAGTGCTGGTACTGTATGCACATGTGTCACTTTGTGTGTGTGTTCTGCCTTTCGTTATGACTGGAAAAAGTAAGTTGTCAGCACTTCCTTTCTTTTTCTTTTTTGTGAATCGGAGCAAGGCATACCTTTCACTCCATAATACATGTGGAGAACAGCTGACTTGAAAAATCCCTGAAAACAGGCTGGATTCTAAGGGCTGCCTAGTAACTAAAATGGAATCTAAGCAGCTTTAAAGACTGTTTTGTGGTCTCTCGTGATCAGACAAATTATTATGCAGAAAGCAAAGAAACCAAAAGAAAATCTCTCTCTCACACACACACACATGTGCGCGCGCGCACGCCCCCATACATGCACACACGCTTAAATTCAATACATTTCTAGAAAACAAAATAAACAAACAAAAAAAGAAAGAAAAGAAGAAAAGATGATGATCTTAATTGGGGTTTGTCTCAACAATCATGCATATAACCTGGTAATGAAAGAACAATATCCTTTCTACAGACCTGGTCACCCGTTAGAAATTCTATGTGTAGGTTTTGGGTCATAAGTGTGTACAATTGTGTGTAAAATGTGTACAGCTTTTGCAGCACAAAGTAGCTGCGTAGGAAACAATACTGAATGCATTCAAGACATTGGAAACACTGAAAATTTATTATGATAAAAGATGTATTTTCATGAAAGGCATTAAAGTGGCTTCATTCAGAATCAATGATTCTCAAACTAATCTGAGTTTCTTGCCAGTGTCTTCTGATGGGCAAAAGCCTTTGCTCAGACAATTAACAAGAACATTAACTGATGCAAATTTTTTTATAACACTTTTAAATAACTGTCTCTTCACTTTTTACTATAATGATGAACATAACTGGAAAAAAAAAACTTGTTGGAATCTATTTCTTTCATATGCTAATATGGGCACTTTTTCACTGTCTATTGACGAGCTAAGCAGTCTTTCTGAAGAGCACAATAATTATGATGTGAATTTTATTTCAGATTTTGGTGATTTCAGCTCTTTTAAATTGTCAGCTGAGAGGCTGTGAACTGGATCTATTGAAGAACAGTCATCATTCTTCAGGATGAGAAGACTTTCAAGAGTTTCATTGGACAGTGTGCTCCCTTGGGGATTTTGAAGTTTTTTGTCCCTCTGCACGAGTAGTTTGATGTTCTAGTCTCTCATCAGAAGAAATGCCAGCAGAACTCGACTTCACAAAAGAACTTTGAATGTTCACAGCCTACCATTTTCTAGAATCACCGTTTCCCTTGTGACTTTTGCTATCGATGTGCTGCTGAATGTCAAAACGACCACTGTGAGCAATCAAGATTTCACAGTTACATGTGGTGCCATATGCGAACGTATCGCCCTTCTTTGATGCAGTAATAAACTTGAAAATTGTATGATATGCTGGTTTGTATTCTGTTCGTATTTCTTTCTTTTTTTTGACCACAGCTTCCACCAATGAATCTGAATTTCATTGTTTCATGGGCGCGAGTTGAAGTTGAATGAGAAGCCATGTTGATATGCATTCATAGAGGAAGGAAGAGCGCATGCGCCATGGGAACTTTTGAAAGTTGGACCAGACCCTTGGACTCCGCTGGATTATGTGTTTAGCACATTTTCGTGAGCTCAGTCATCAAAATTTCGCACAATTCGGTTTTCAAATGTACAATTGTATAGCTGTATTGAATTTCGTGAGATTATATGCAAAAATCGTAAAGTGCACAGGTCTGTTTCTATAACATTCAATACATTGTGGACACAATCACTGTCACTTTGTGCATCCGACTTCTTGCTCTTCACCACAGGGTATATGACATTACTTATCTGGGTTGTCACACCTTTGAAATAAAGAATCCATGCACATTCGTTCATTTTAGGGAAAAAAAGGGAGGGGGGGAAACATTTACCGAATCAAGAAATCCATTCTGCTGTAGTCTGGTGCTTTTGAAGCATAAGCATATTTCTTGCAATGCGTGTGTTCAAAGAACTCCATTAAATCCACAACTGGCATAGTTCAGCTCTTTTTTACAAAGTGAAAAAGTAACAAAGTGCCCTTCTTAACTAATTCACTTCCTGATAAGTTGAAAACCGCTGATCGAAATTTACTCACTTTTGTAGTCTTACATAGCTGCCAACCTCCCAGAGTCAAAAAGAGTAACACCTCACGGGGGGTGGTTCGGGAGGGGGCTGGCCCCCCTCCTGATTAGTGGGGGCCAGGGGGCGCAGCCCCCTGAATCTGAAGCCTTTTTTACACCCTGACAGGCATATTTTTCATCTCCTGATAGGAAAACTAATCAAAAGCAAGCCTATTATTAAACCATATCAAAGCATGCATATTAGTATGTTGCATACAATGCAATATTTTGTGTAAAAAAAAGCCTCTTATGTAGGTAGCCACCATATTTTTTTCTATAGATTAATATACAAAACACACAAAATAAGACTTACCCAAACAGCTTTTTTATCTTCCATATTGATGTAGGATGAACATAAAAGATGCTCTGCCCTCCCAATCAACAGCACTCACAGTCCTGGGCTTCCATCAGCTACACCCACATTCTTCAGTTCAAGTTCCATCAACTTCACCCTTCTGCCCTTATGATCTCACAACTACACCTCATAGGACTTAGGATCCATCAACTATACCCCACAGTCATGTTTCATCAACTATACCCCACAGTCATATTTCATCAACTATACCCCACAGTCATCTTTCATCAACTACACCCCCACAGTCATGTTTCATTAACAACACAACACAGTTATGTTTCATCAACTGTACCCCACAATCTTGCTCAAACAACTTCATCCCCAGTCCTCCGGCTCCATTTAATTACCATCGCCCCCCACCGCAGTTCTAAGGCTCCATCAAGCTACTCCCCACTCCCCAGTCGTCATGATCCAACCACTACTCCCACACCCTGAGTTGACAGCCTGTGTTCAAAGATCTAGGGTTTTTTTTTCACTATTTGTGCAGTCGAGGACTTGGCCTTCTTTAGAAACTCCTGGCTGAACTTTTGCTCATAGCAAGAGCCATGAAGATTGGCCTTTGCCACCATCATGTTTTTTTTTACGGCTGCCGATTCCTCAGCTTCGTTGTTTTTTTGTGCTTCGTGGTCTTCTCGTGATCGGCCAGATCATTTCTTCCCCCATGTGAAATATTCACCGGACATCGACACATGGTGCAGAAAGCAAACTTTTCACCCTTTGAAGGGCAAGAAGTGACCCATGGAAACTTGTCTTTATAAGCTGGCAGATACCGCTGGAATCGTTTAGGTTTTGTGGTTTTCTCCGTGCTACCACTTGAAGACGCCATGTTGACTATTTGAACAGCAGCTATGCGCATGCGCGGAATGGGCCTAGTTATGCCCCTTTCATGCTGACTTCCGAGTTTACGATTTCTGTTCAGTCGGACCAGTTGCCAAACGTTCTTTTATTTAATTTTAGGCTTTTTTTTTTTTTTTTTTTTTTGAAAACTCGTAAACCGGAATTTTTTCAGCAAACAACGAAAATAGGGACAAATTTAAAAAAAAACGATATGTCCCGGTTTTCCCGTAACAGTTGGCAGCTATGAGTCTTATCAGTCCAATCATACCTCCAACAGTACACTTGACAATAACTTTTTATTGCGTCTTCCTGAAACATCTCACCTAGATTTACTATTTGTGACAAGCCAGGCATCAGACCTTCCCTTTTGAAGAAGCCGCCTCTGTGTCAAGAGAGCAAAACCTCTCACAAAGGGGCCTTTGGCATTTTAGACAACAAAAGTGCCGTGCGTAGTGGAGAAACAGGTAATCGACCGATTAACAGTAGTGCCCTTGCCTAGTGCTTATGGTCGAACTGTGTCAAGAAGGCTGAAGTGGTCAGGTGATAGAGGAAGAACGAAAGTATCTTTCACAGAGATCAGAAACACAGGTGCTTCTTGTGCAATAATCTTGTAACATAGACACAGATTTTTACTACAGCCTATGGTCGATTTTGAGGCATTGAAATTTCTTCAAGAAATCTGATGTATGTCATTGTTTTGGCATCTTATGGAAGGCAGGTAGCTGAATTTTGAGTGCACTGAATGGCATCATTTCAGACTAATCTTGACAGGCAGGAAGACACCAATATTTTCAACCCCTGTTCTTTTAGGAAAGGTCTGACCGAACTGACAGAAAGGATGCTTGGCAGAATTTGGCTATGTCGTGCTTCAGAGTCGGATGCGTGTTCAGATGAAGGCCAAGATCAGGAACACATGGCATGAATAAAATATCAGTGGAGACTTATTGACAGATGAAGATGGGGATCTTGAGCCAAAGAGGGTTTTATAAATCGTGTAGCCTCTGTTTTTTCAGCGTTTAATTTCTTATACATATATATATATATATACACAGATCACAGCAAAAAAAGATACCAATGTGCATACTTGCGTGCGTGCATGAGTGTCTCTGTTCTTCAAGAATCTCTACAAATGACTGTGTTCAAACACATACATGTGTGCTTGCCCATACATGTTTCTGTGTGTGCTAGAATTTTTCCTTTGAATGGGCTATCTCCTGTCCAACACTCAACAATGTTTTCAAAAAACTGTGTGACTGCAAAATCTCAAACTTAGAAGGGAAAAACTAAAAATGCATTCCCCTAAAAATGCACAGGCAAGCAAAGAATTAAAAAATCATAAATCAAACCTTGCAAGCTGTATATTGGTGAAATAAAGGATTAAAGTGAGCAACCCAAAGATTAAAACTTACCATGACAACACGAAACATAAGGTAATCCAGTAGGAACCAGACCAGAACATGCAGCAGGAAGTATCCCATGGCAGAGAAATCGAAGAGGTACTGCACGGCCCAGGAAGCTGCCACTCCCATCACTATACACTCCGACAGGGGCTCCAAGATAATCAGTGTGGGAAGCATAGAAGAACGAAGCTGGGCCCACCTGCACACATGGAAAATACTCATTCAATACACATTGCCAGAATTATTACAATGCTCTGGGAAAAAGCCACCCCTCCAAGAGACAGAGAGAAAAACCACAAACAACAATCACCTTAGAATGTTTTATTTCCACCACCTTCATCTAAGAATTTATTGCAATAAGCTGCAACTAATTTATTGCCTCTGCAAATAAGGGTAAGTCTTCATCTGTGTCTGATGGTTAGCTGGTGTGCCCATCCATCATGTCTAGTTTCATTTATTTTCTTTGTTGTTGTTTTTTGTTGTTGTTGTTCAGACAAGCCACCTTCACATTTCAATTTTCACGGATAAAGATCACATGAAAAAAATACAGGTCAGTCCCAAATGATAACAAGTGACAAACTGCCATCAATTTCTTTTCTTTTCTTTTTTTTTAGGATGACAATATGACAAATATAGATTCTTCTAAGTTTATTCATGATCCCTATATGACTTTACGGTCAATTAATAATAAGCAAATAGGATAGGTAGTCTGTTTTGATGAAAGTAAAGGCTCATATTTTGATTCTTTCTTTCTTTCTGCGTACGCAGGCTGATACTCCTGCGGACACTCCCCGTATAGCCAGGCAGCGGAGTTTTTGTGTGTATGACCCTTTTTTATCCCGCCATTAAGGCAGCCATACTCCATCTTCGGGGAAGATCATGAATAAAAGATAGAGAAAAAAAAGCCACAATAAAAAAAAAAAAGTTCCACTTATGTGTAACGGCCAACAGCCAGCAGCAGACCCACCATGTGGTCACAGATAATGGTGGGACCTGGTCATTTTATCATCTTTTGACATATCTTCTCTTTGACTGTTGCTGTCCGTCTTCTTTTTAAGCTGATTTAGTAATATACTTATATTTCTGTTGGTGAATACAAGTAACTGACTCTTCAGTGACAAAGATGACCACACACAATCTGACTGCTGTTAGCAATAAAAAATTTTCTTACATTTCTATAACATTTGATGCACTTCTGGCCTGTACTTCCTTCAACAATCTTTTTTAGCATATCAATGTTCTTGTTCTTTTTATTAGTATGATCTAGTGGCAGAAGAAAAAGTCTCCAAATGTCCAGTTCACTTTTATGACCAAAATTCAACAAGGAAAACTCCAATTTGACAATCAGAGCATCACCTGCCTGGACTGCTATGTTTTAGTGAAATTGAAATGGTTTCTCTAATGAATTCTGCTACCTCTGGGGTCTAATTTTGTAATGTAAATGCTATATTGCAAGTAAACCCTAACAGCTGACCTCTGTGGTCACTAACAAAAATGACCATCACAGACTGATGTCCGCAAAACAAACAACTCAGTAGACATATCTACAAATGTCTGAGTGAGATAATGTTGCTTATAGCCCAGCCGACCGCAAAGGGCCATGTCTGAGTGAAACTGATTAAAAAAAATTACAGTTGATTTCAAAGCTCCCGATCACAGAGCACACAGTTTCTTCTTTCCTTTTTCCAGTTTCAGGTCGACCATCATACATAAGGCAGATGTTCAAGTGCACATCCAGCTCTTCCCCCCCCCCCCCCCCCCCCCCCTCTCTCTCTCTCAAAAACACACAGACATACACACACATGCAAACACAATTATGCAAGGGAGGAAAAGTTTTGAATCTGTTACCAAAAAAGGAATGCTTTAATGAATACTGCATTCTAACCGACTCAAAAGTTTGAAACCAAATAAGTTTTAGAGGAGAAAAAGGTGGCTTTTCAGACAGCATTGTGACTTACTGAATGAAGAGTGCGATAAATGGTTTCCTCATGAAGCTGATCTTTGTAAGTTTCAGGATTTCTTGCTGGCAAAAGGATTCCACATCTTATTTCTGACAAGATAAGATAAGATAATGTTGCTTATAGCCCAGCCGACCGCAAAGGGCCACATCAAGGCTTATTTCTGACAAGGACTTCCAACTGATATCACAGCACAAACATATCAGAGCACAAACAGCACTTCATACTGATATTTGGCTCATAGCCTGGCTCCAGTCGTCAAAGTAGAGGCAGATATATTTGGACAGCTCTGACACCCAGACTGCAGTGTCTCAGACTTGCCCTTTTGCTCTGCAGAACCATCCGATTCCTATGTTTCATTTTTTTTCCTTCCAGAGTGGAAAGTCATCAGCATTAGTCACAAAATGACTTGCCATTTCTAACAAAAAGGACAAAACACTATTTAGAAAAAGTTGTCTCACTGGTTCTGATCAGTCTAACAATGCATCAATGGTTCAGTCAAATACAAGAGTGAGAAAGTTCTTTAGTTTCACATAACACAGGCTGCATATCGCTCTTGTGTCATCTGCTTGTGGGGTATAGTGACAGGAATCTTTGATGATGATAAAGGGTGAACATATGCACAAACAGCTTGAGATAAAAGGTGAAAACCGCGCAGTCAACAAAATTTCTGATGGTATTTTTGATTCATGAAGCATGAAACAGACATATCTATTTGTGAATCCCTGGATTTTTTTTTTTACTTACTATCCATTCATTTCAGTTTAATCAACAACAGACTTCACCTTTTAAAGCATGTGACTAGAAAGAAAATGTGAACTTAAGGCTCAATCGAGCAAACCAGTTTCTGCCAATGCTCAGGAATAAAACATAAATGTATCACAGAGTACAGAAATACTGTAAATAACTGCAGGCATTCCGACTCACTGCTTCACCTCTTTCTCTCTCTCAGATGCTCACCTGTTTGAAATATTAGTAACATAGATTATTATTTACTGTTATCTCTAACTGTAAATCATAAGCAAGTTTTATTTTCAGGATAACAAATGGCAAATTTTCTCATTACTCACATCCTCAGTTTGGAGTTTTCAGCCCACTTAAATGCAACGTTTGCAAAACAATACGAAACCACGCCAAACTCTGCATACAGATACATCATGTAATCATCACTGAAGACAGAATATATTCATCATCGTGGTGGGATTAAAAACAGTCACATAAATACCTCCCAATGGTGAACCTTGGGAGTACTTGAAGGAAACAAAGAATCATGTAATCGGTATGTGATGTGCATTAAGCTTTTAAGACATACAACTTCAGGACACTTCACTGGCCCTTGTGTCAGATTTCTGATATTTGAGTTGAAGTATCAGTAGCTGATGGTGAGAATACTGTATGTTTGATAGTGTGAAGACAACAATTTCTTGACAGATATAAATCTTCTATAACACACAACACGATCTCTCAGCAACACCTTTTCTTCGGGAAATCTGCTGCCTTAACTTGTAAGGGTTAAAATCAGAATTCCAGTATGCCTACATGCACTATTTACATCAAACTAAAACTATTTTTCCTTCAAACATACAGTACTTGATGTAAAACAAACAAAAAACATGAACCCCTGGAAGTAGCACAATGTTAACAACAGGAAAAAGTTGATACTCAACAGGCTGAAGTAGGACTCTTACCTGACTAGACGATCATGAAACTGGCCTATGGAGTATTGGCCACAGTTCTGCATGGCAGGCATGCTACACAGCCTTATCTTGAAGCCTCTACAACAGCACAAGGCAAAAAAAAAAAAAAAGCACTCATTTTAAAACTTTCACACTTAAAATATCAATGTTGCATATATGCATCTACAGATCCAATAATAAATAAACTAATCTATCATTTGTGAAACAGCCACAAAGGTGGGCTATCAGCAAAATCAAGTGCACATGGGAACTAACAGCAAGTGGCAACAGTCTGGATAAACTGAAATCCAATCCGCAGAAAATACAATGCAAATCTCCCTTTGCTATCATCTCTCTTTTAATGACAATTCATTCTCTTTTGACCATAACATCCCTCACCCTCTTTCCACTCCACCCTCCCCTTCCCCTACTTTTTTTTCTCCACACCCCTCCTTTCTACCCCTTGTTAAACACCCCTCAAAACCCCTTCCATGGAACAGAATTCATGTCCACTTTCTCTTTGTCTCTGTATCATAACTTTTAGCAGTAAAAAGAATTGTTGCATGGCTTGAAAGGTCTACACTGCCTGCCCTAACCCTAAGGGGAGTAAAACAGGGTGATGTGCATAGCCCCGTCCTGTTTTCATTGTTTATCAATTATTTGGCTCAACAAATTCATGAAAATGGTAAACATGGAGTAACATTTGATTTAACAGAATTATTTATCATGCTTTTTGCAGATGATGTTGTGTTGTCTGAAACTTCAATCAGTTTTCAAAATCAGTTTAATCAGTTATGTTCAGCAGCTGAGAGACTGGAACTAAAAGTGAACATGGAAAAGTCTAACATTCCAGTATTTCATAAAGGAGAATATCTAGCTGCACGTGAAAATGGTTTATGTAAGCATCCAGTTGTCTGTTGTCAAAGGCATACAAATATTTTGGGAAATTACGTTTTTCAACTATGCTTCATTTTAGGTTTACTTGCCAAGATCTGGTCAGTCAAGCAAAGATTTGTTGTGAGCATTCTGTTCTTAATGTATTAGTTTAAAAATTACTCCCCGAATATATTTTTTTAATTGTTTGATACACAAGTTCAACCAGTAGTTTTGTATGGAGCTGAGATATGGGGATTGACAAATAATCAAGAAATTGAAAAGGTACATTTATTTGCTATGAAAAAAAAATGTGCATGTTGATCAAAAGACTTTTTTATGGAGAACTTGGAAGGCATCTTATTTACTTAAATGCTTACACAAAAATATTAAGTATTGGTTAAAAGCAGTTCAAATGAATGATAGCTCACTACCTGCTATGGCCTTTAAAAGTCTATGTATATACTTGATCAAAGAGGTAAACAAACATGGGCTAGTAGTGTACATAAATGTTTACGTAATTATCTTTTTTTTTCTTACGCATGGATGCACTAGGGTGTCAGATGTGCAGAAAGCTTTTAGGCTTGTTTCAAGCAATGCATTATTAACCCGTTCACTGCCCTTGCACGAACGGCGTTCGAGGTGGTTTCTGGAAGGCTGTGTGCCACACATCGAACGCTGTCCAAGGTAATTTCATCATCAAAATTTGGCAATTTGAAGAAGGGAGGCAAGGAGAAAAAATGTTTTAAACAGTTGTAGGGACCCTAAAGGACGATTTCTTCCCTTTCACGGGTCGCTGACTGACCAGCTCGCGTCCGTTCGGACGGTGTACTTCGGCAAGGTTCGGCTGAGTCTTTTTCGGTTCAAGATGGCGAGTCAAGCAGGCAGTTCGTTCAGGCGCGTGCCGTTTTCAAACGATCTAATGCTCTTGAAGTGCTTCAGGAAGTTATTCGAGACCTTGAAAGCGATGACAAAGACTTCAGAGAAGTGGAACGAAGCGATTCGGAGGAGGAAGAAAGCGATCACAATCAACACCACCCTTTGCTATCGGAGATTGGTGTTGATGACAAAGCTGATCCCCGACTTCGAACCGAGCGATACCGGCGCAAGTGGGGCCGAATCGGAGAGTGACGAGCCGATTCCGTCTGCGTCGACTGCCCACTCCCTCCTTTCATAAGAGGTTGAGGTGGGAGTCTAGGAAGGGGAGGGGGTTCAGGACAATGGCGAAGGTCCAGTGTGAGAGGGCGTGGCAGAGGAAGAGGGTGCAGCACTCGTCGTGTGTGTGTGGTGTTTGTGCATGGTGTGTGTGTGTGTGTGTGTGTGTGTGTGCGTGCGTGTGTGTGTGTGTGTGCGTGTGTGGTGCTTCTGCATGTGGTGCTTGTACATATGTGTGTGTGTGTGTGTGTGTGTGTGTATGTGTGTGCGTGCTGCTTTTGAATATAATGCTTGTGCACAGTGTGTGTGTATGTGTGTGTGTGTGCGTGTGTGTGTGTGTGTGTGTGTGTGTGTACCCAATTGTGTCAGTCAACTATAACTGGCATTTATTGGCAGTAGTGTGGGATCCTGATCCTTCTGTCCATAGGTTCTGTGGTGTGGTGCATTCTCTGCGACACCGGTGTATTTTTCAGTTGTTATTGTGCTTTCATCATCTGTGGTGTGGCCTTTTTGTAGCTCAGTCCTATCTTTAGTACTAATAGTAGTCTTTTCTTTTTTGGTGTTGTTGGTTTTGCAATGTTTTATGTATTACCTTCTGTGGTGATGGCTTTTTATCAATCGCACTTAGATCATGAGTGAACAAAACTACATAATTATGTGAAAGAAAACTGACAGAATAACTGGAAGTTACACTGAGTGTTGTTATTGTTATTTCATCTCTGCTAAACAAGACCAATTCCCAAGAGGCTTGCAAGATGTGCAGACTGATGCTGTGGATAAGGTGTGATTCCCATCTTCTTTCCCGCTTCACCTGGACTGGAGTGCCTCCTATGATATGGGTTGCTGAACATTTTATGCATTGTCAAGCTTTATTGTGAATACAGATGTTTGTCCTGAAGTTCAAAGGATACTAACACCAGTTTTTGTGGTATTTCATTGTGATTTTAGTGCTATAGTTTTGTTTATGTTCTGAAAGTGTCCGTTTTTCAAACAAAACATTCATCATTATATACATTCTAGTCTACTCATTACTAACAAAATCAAAGTATTGTGATATCTGGCTGTAGCCAAGGATATAACAAGAACATTTACCAAGTATCTAAGATATATGTCAAGAATTGAAAGAGCAGTGGGCATATTAGTGAACCTACCTAAGAAGACAAAATTGTGTCCCTTGATACCTGGATTGTACTGTACCCCAGAAATACATAGATTTATCATATAAAACAATAATTGTGGGTTGTAAATTCACTACCAAACATTTACACAGGTGTTCAGTAAACACTAAAACCACATTTTGCTGGGTTTGTGTGTTTTTTTGTTTTGCTACTGTGGGGTTTTGTATGCTTGCAAAGTATAATTTTTAAAAAAAAGTTGAATTATAAGATTATTTATTATACTCTGAATAAACAAAATCAAATATTATTTGCAGATATTTGCCCTAGGTATAAGAAGAAAACATGCCAAAAATCTAAGAGATATCTCCACAAATAAATGAGAACTGATCAAATTAGTGAACCTACCGCAAAAAGTCAAATTTTGCTCTGGCACACAGAAGTACAAAACTGATACAAAATAGCGGCAGTTAAGGGGTTAATAATTGCAGGCGACAGGAATGGGAGCCTCATATTCAGATTTTCATTGTACAGATTGTTTAAAGTCAATTTGATAGAACCATACATTTCATTGTCTATGGTAGTTCTGCAAGAACTGCAATAACCAAGTTTAGTTTTGGAGTATCTGATATCACCAAGCACTCTCAAAGATACAAGTATGGTGGAAATGGAGCTACCACATGTCGTTTATGAGGTTCAGCAAACAGAGGATGAAATTCATTTTCTTTTCAGCTGTCCAATGTTGAATGACCTAAGAAATAAGTTTTTTCCATCATGATAGAAGACCATCTAATTTTTGTTTAATATCGCTACTGTCCATAAAAACAAAACCATAATAAGAAACTTTAAAAAAGAAAACATATTTGTCCAAAAATTTATTTTGTATAGTGTCTTAACAAAGCCTTATACTGCACACTGATCTGAGTTTATTTGTATTTTGGTCTGTTAGGGAAGGTGGGGTTTTGTTTGTTTGTGTATGTGAGGGTATGGTTTTTGGGTTGTTTTGTCTATTTAACCTTTTCGCGACGCGCTGTGCGTTGGTGATGGCAACTCAGCACGACAAGCCATTCTGTGGTGAAGGCAACGCTGCTGTACTCTCTGGACGTGCCGTGCCTCTGTGACGGCCCAACTATAAAAACATCCCCTGTTCTCTTGTCTACGGTCTAAGGGATGCAGCTGCCCTAAATATTTAGAACAGGATTCTAGCCACTGGAAGGGTAAGTTTACATGCACTAGCGATGACCTTTGGGACCCCAGAGTAGTCCGAACAAAGAGACCCGTTGTGCCAATGGGAATAATTTCTGCAAAAGGCACGTGTGGAATTTCCTGCCTTGCCAACATATCGGGCAGAAGCATAATGACATGCGGTGTTAGAACTGGTTCAGCAAAGTGGTTCAGAGGATGAGGGGGGTAAAGGTGTACAAGTTTATCGAAAAGAATCTGAGCTTCATTTACTTGCTCTAAAGCCGAAACAGTGAAAAGTGTACAGTGTGCAATGATTTAATTTCCTTTTCTTTTTCTTTCTTAAATTTCACTTGGATTACACATACTGAATACCTCAGGCTTTCTCTGCATCTATTCAAAGTGAGAGCGAAATTCTATGCCCCTTTTCTTCCTCATTTGCTGTTGTCATACTAACCAAACAAACGTAAACAAGATTGTGTTCTCCTACATTTTACTTATGTTGTTTTCGTAACTGTAAGTCTACGCTCAATGCAAAGTTCGCGTTTTACCCTTTCCGTTAATATCAACAATTGCTTGTTAGGTTTATATTAGGAGACGTAAAATAAAATCAAAAAGTGCGAAAACTGCGCGTCTGCAACGGTTGTACGCACAAGCAGTGCACGCGACTGCAGGGAAGTGACGTTGCTCTGCCGCGCCCGTCATGAAAAGTATTAATCTGGCAGTCACTGCTTTGAATCCTGCAATCAGTACTGTGAATCTGCATTCACCTTTTAAATCCTGCTGTTGACACTCTGGATCCTGCCGTCACAATTCTGAATTCTGCAATTGCCTACAGCTACTGGTCTGAATTCTGTGATCAGCACTCTGGATCCTGCAATCACTTCTGAATCTCCCAATCACTAATGCTTGATCCTACAGCCCCAAGTCTGAATCCTACATTTAGCATTCTGGAACCTGCAGTCACTATTCTAAATGCTGGAGTCACTATTCTTGATCCTACAACCACTTGTAAAGTTCCCAGCGATGCAAATCCCTATCATTGTCATTTACAGTCACACTCAGCCCCAGCCCTAAAATCATATTTCAAAACTTTTCATGCAGCCACTTATGAAGTTTCCTGTGACCCAAATCCCTACACCGTCATTCACAGTCACACTCATCCCCAACCCCCAAATCAAATTTCAAAACTTTTCAAAGTTGAAACAAAGCCCCTTGCTGATGAGAACCACTTCTGCAATGGCATCTTTCCTTAATAAAAGGCATGCCTTAATGTTTAAAGTTTCCCACATGAAAATGAAATTGATGGTCTCCCCTGACACTGGGTGTAGAGCCAAACAGTAGTAAACTGGTAATGGCAGAAGGGCAGCATAAGGCTGATAAAGGTATATGTCCACATCCATTCCAGGCAGTACGCCAGACTTGGATAACCAACCATCCCAGGAGAGTGGGAGAACATGGCCTATCTAATTCTACATTGAACTTCAAGAACAACGTAAGTTGGTACTCCTGATGACAATTTACATAAGAAATATTCAGTGATATGAATATAAAAATCATGAAATATTTCCACTGAACATGAACACTATAAGGAAAGTTTTTGAACTGGTATCTATATTTACAAAGAACTGCATTTCTATGGAAAGAAGATATTTTTTCAGTTAATATTATGTTAATACTTTGTACTTTCCATGAGCTAAGACAGCTGCACAAATTTGACATGGTAGAATATATGATACTACATAGTTTGTCTAGTTTTTTTTTTATCCTAGCCCAGACAACCATACATGTGTTTTTTTTTTTGTGCTGTCAAAGTTATACTGGAAAAAGGTTACATCCTGAACAGGCCAGAACAGGAAAAAGCATTAGATCCTTTAGAACAAAGAAATAATAAAAGCAATTCATGACATGGTAGCTAAACTATTGTCATCCTTATGGCTGATAAGACTAGGTTGTGCTTAGAACATCATGCGCTCAGACCATCAGTCCTTACAACTGATTTCTCAGTAATGGATTTGTTAAAACTGTAAAAAAAAAAAAAAACACACACACAAAACCAACAAAATCATGAAAATCATCTCATTGCAACAATCACATCGAAACCATTGAGGAAAAAAGACACTACAGATTGGACAGAGTCCACCTTGAACAATGTGTGCAACTAATACTGCCAAACCACCAGATCACAACCCAAAAAGCTGCCATTTCAAAAATTGTGAGCGGAAGTAAATGTAAAAGAACTTTCAGAACATAGCAGAATAAAGAAAGATGGAAATATAAATGATAGAGTCAAAGACACTGACAGAAAGAGGAAGCTCCAGAAGCACAGAATATCCATAAGTTACTGAATATCTTTGTACTCAAGAGCCCCGAGCACTCCCATGGGGACTACTGATTAATTTATTGGACTAATTCTCTCTTAACCCTTACGGGACACTGCATTCCTGCAACCATGTGGCTAACCGCTGTCATCACCGAAATGCGACCAACAAGGGTTACCTAGCTCTTACTCTCCAATTTGATGAGATAGAAAGTCAGCACTAAATGTCATAGTTGGAGGATTCTCTGTGCTCACAGCCATTTGCTTCGTCAGAGCGCTGTTCAGTAAAATGTTCTTTTATCGTTTTATATTGACTGCTTTTCGATATACTATGATGTCAAACCAAGCACTTCAGATACTCAGCCTCACCATACATTTACTGCAGATCAGGTGCTGGAAATATTGAACAGACGGTCAGTTGATCCTGATTCAGATGAAGAACACCCAGATTGTGACCAGGAAACATTATGGGATAGGGAGAGCTTGTCCCTATTACTACAAAAGAGAGGTTGACTCCCTTGGATGCATGCCAAGTGTGGTCACCAGGCCAGTGTGGTGTGTGCAAGCATGTTGTTGTTGGCTCTGGGCCAACCAGCAGTGACTGAATTGAAAGCAGTGTGAGACTTGATAAGAGGCAACCGACAGCTAAGAGACAATGAACTGTAAGCATAGCTGGCTTGCAACAGATCGACGTCGAAGGGGGCATGGCTCACTAACAGGTGTCAGAGGTGTGCTGCAGAGATGAGTTTGAGTGGGAATTATATGACCAGCTGGACTCATTCGCCCTAGGAGAATTGCTCCCCAGGTTCTAGAGACCAGCAGGCAAGTGAATGACTTTGTTCTCATTAAAAAAAAATTATTGCTTTTCACCCAAAAAAAATTATTGCTTTCAACAGTGAAAGTGAAAGGGATGTGTGTGCATGTGTGTGTTCCTTTTTCTTTCTTTCATGTGTTTACCAGCGAGGCATAAGAATGTGTGTGTGTGTGTGTGTGTTTGAGAGAGAGAGAGAGAGACTGCTTTTCTGCATCACCTCATCAGTGATATTAATTATTCCTCTGGGGTTGTTTCAGGAGTGCTGGTGAACAAGGATGATTTTCAACCTGTGGACTACTTCCAGGTCTTCTTCTGCTGTTGGAGTATGTGGATTTATGGTTGTTCTTTCATTTTTCTGTTGGATATTACATACTTTCCGGTCTTCATTTGGTGAGTGGAGTATTTTTCCATCTTTGTGCAGAGTTTAATGGCATGCTTTCTTCTTTTTATGTTGAGACTAAAGATAACATTCAATTTTTTTATTCTGCATTTTTTTTTTGCACTTGAAATTATCAAAAATTTGAAATTGTTGTTGACTAACAACCATTACTAACATTCTATAATTACAAAAGTACAGTTTATTTCCTCCATTTCCCCCAAAACAGCATGAGAATTAGTTGCTTAGTTCCAGAGATATCCGCATTTCACACATGCTGGTATGAAGTAAGATTTTTTGAAAAATCACTGGCGATCGGGATTTATGCGAAACAGAACGTCGTCTGGCAGTGAAAGGGTTAAACAAGTCCAAAAACAATAACAAAACTGTTTGACTGGTGTTGGACAAATACATATTGTACCAATACAAATGAACTCACTGGTTAAGAATGGCTTTACCAATGAAGTAGTCCTCAGCCAGGTATTTGCCAAAGGCGGCAAGGCCCCCGTCCCTGTCTAGAACATCTCTTCTGAGCAGGCAAGACATGCCTGTGCTGCAGTTGATTCCCACGGCATGAGCACTAAGGCAGTTTCTTGCCTGCATAGTGCCAAAGTACACCTGCCACAAGATCATTCACAATGACAGCATAAAAAATCGGAGAGAAAAACAAATGTGCAGATACAATTCAAAAGAAAAAAAAAGACAGAAAGAAAGCAAGGAAGGAAGGAAACACAGGGCAGAATAATATAAAAGCAAACAGAAAACAGCTGAGCCTACCTGTTCATAAGTTGCAGCAAATCCTTTCCTGGTGCACACAAAAGGCATCTGAAGGACAAGAGCTACGTCAGGGGCTAGCTCAGCCACCATGTTGGTCAGAGTGGATTCTTCCACTGAAACATGCCAGGTTTCCTCCTACATCTTTTTTTCATGTCTAAATAATGTAATTACAAAATTCAGATCTACTCTCCCTTTTGTCACAATTTCTGAACAGCACTGCTGCAAATTTCAAATTGGTAGGTACCCTTTGAAGAATTCGAGTCATTGCTATATATGTTCTCTTTTGAGACATTTTCTAAATTAATTAATGAATCTATTCATTCAATCATGTACAGGGATCTCCATTACATTCCCAACAAAAGAAACATATGCAACATGGTGACTATTAGCTTTTTTGAAAGAATATTTTTTCAAAGCAAATCACACTGACTTTGCGCACGGCCGCGCCAACCCACTCACAGCCACAGCATTTAGTTCATTCAACGCTTTCCTTTTGACCCCAGCTAGGCCCGTAACGAGTCAGCCACCGTACTGTACCAGACGCGCGATCTTTCCTCAGCGAACACGCTTTGTGTTTGGACGCTTCGAGACTGGTGCAACATCATCAAGTTATATTTACTGTACAGTTGTTTTTAGACTATAATTTCTGTGTGTCAGCAATAGCTCAGTGAGTACTTGAGAATGTGACAAAAACTGGCATTTCGATCAGCTCTGTGAGTACCATAATTAAGCATGTGTTTAAAACTTTCTGACAGAACTTTGCGACCGGCAAAACCTATAGCCTGAGCGCGCGTGCGTCGTTGGCTGATGTGCTTGTAAGCCGAAGTAGGTCAAACAAAGACTGTACGCCCTACAGGGCGAACTATCTTTGGTCAAACATTGGGAAGCATCTTTGTGAATGAAAAGTTAGCATGTGTAAAGGGGTCGTATTTACACTGTTATATACATATATATTTCTTTTTTTTTTTTTTTTTTTTTTTTTTGCTGTCCCAACGTCTGCACCACCTCAGAGGCTGTGCACCCACGCCGCTCATTCCCACACCCCGTCCACAGCCACAGCCCGGTCGGCCCCGCCGCAGCCCCGCCACCGGCAATCCACAGGGAGCAGTCAATGTCAAGTCGTCAAGAGGCAACCCACCGGAGGAGACACTGCACTGCTGCCGAGTCACTTCGGTGGTGTTCAGTGGCGCCTGTTCTGATCTAACATACGCAGGACACCACCTACTAAGCCCCCTACTGACGACAATAATTGCTTAGTCGCGGAGCCGGCGTGAGTGAGCTCTCCCTCCGGAGGGCGCCACCACGTCCATCCAACGACAGCCCCCATGGACTCGCCGATACCGGTGACCCCGACAGAACCAAACCAAGGCCCCAGATGTGGAGAGGACATCGAAACTGAGGTCACCATGAGAGCAGGGCATGAAGGGCCCCAGAATTTGAGACATTTTTTAATATGCTGATCGATGAGAATGAGGATGATTAAGATGATGCTACGGATTTCCATTTCGGTCTGAGACTACATGACAGGGCTGTACTCTACGCTTCCTTTCATAATATATCCCGGCGTCAACCAGGCCCGAGAGATACAGGCACCTGCAGTGTTGGTCAGGAAATTTGAGCAACACTCTCAGAAACGCATCCATTAAGTGGATGAAACTCGACTGTGTGGTCCCAGTCTTCCCAACTGAGCCCGCAGCAAACTCAACTCTGGGTAGGAGCCGGTCGGGGCAGAAAAACCCACATGACTCTGATGGGATTCGAACCCACGACCTCCCAGCCGGGAGTCCGCGACGCTAACCACTTCGCCACGGCGGCTGGTTATATATTTCTTCATTGTTGCTACATTTTATATGTACTATGGTTGCATGTAGAGCAACGTAGGCTAATTAATGGGAAACGTAGATAACATAATTACTACAAGCAAAATTTCACTACTGATAACAGTAATGGTAGTAGGCCTAACAGTAATAAGTAAACAATTATCATAATTATAATAATACTTCATTTCCAATCACTACTACTATTTCTATCGGCAAATTCAAATTAAAGTGTGTTGTTGTAGTACATTAGGATGTTTTTGATTTGTGTGTGTGTGTGTGTGTGTGTGTGTGTGTGTGTGTGTGTGTGTGTGTGTGTGGTGTGGTGTGAGTGAGAGGAGAGAGATAGAGAGAGAGAGAGAGAGAGAGAGAAGAGAGAGAGAGAGAGAGAGAGAGAGAGGGGGTGGCCAAAGGATTATGGAACAAAATGGTCATTCTCTCACTGTACATTTGGAACGTTTAAAGGTCTTGTGTAGACTGTGTGGGAAACGGTCTAAGAGATTAAAGAAAGATAAAAACAAATCAGTGGTAACATGTTTGAGTGTTGCTTCTGAAATAAACGTAATCTTCAATGTGAATGTTCTGCCACCACGTGAGAAAAAAAAACAAAACACAGCACTGATTACGGGGAAACGTTTTGTAATTGTCAGTTTGTACATTCTTTCCCTAAGCATCTTTATATTTTGTCACTGAACAAAATTCTAAGTATATGTTTCCCGGCAGACTTTTGCAGATCATCCATTTCAGAGCGAGAGAGAGACAGGTATGAAAATTCATATACGTAAGATTTGTTGAAATGAAAAGCATACATAAGTACTATCCCAAATTGACACAAAATAATTGTGTACATAATCATCCTATAGAACGTAAGAGCATTATAATGTTACTTTCAAGTTGACATATGTTCACTGATACAAGTTGAATTGCATGTTTGTAATGGGTGTATATAATAGCCAGAAATATTGACCTTTATTTCCAAGATTATGCATATATTGATAAATATAGGTTTTAAAATTATTACATGAAGTGAGAGTAACTACTGAACATCAACTATAGTTTTTGTTTTAGATTTTTTTTTCAAACGGGCAAAGTGTACTTCATGTTAAAGTGTGGGGGTGGGGGGACGGGGTGGGGGTGGGGGCGGTTTGAGAGAGGAGAGGGGACAACAGCAAAAGCCCTGTCAGTGTCACACTCTTCTGTAACACAAGCCGCTGATCTGAGAGTGTAGGACACACCACGAGACATGTGCAGACAAGACAGTTTGTGTTGTGTTAAAAGTGATAGTGAACAGTTATGTGATGAGAAGTGGATATTGACACAGAACCATGGCTTTACCATCGTGAGTACACATGTGTGTGTGTGTGTGTGTGTGTGTGTGGGTGTGTGTGTGTGTGCGTGTGCGTGCGTGCGTGCGTGTGTGTGTGTGCGTTTGTGTGTGTGGTGTGTGTGGTGTGTGTGTGTGTGTGTGTGTGTGTGGTGATCGTGTGTGTGTGTGTGTGTGATCTGTTTTGTTCTGTTAAGTCATGCATGCACGTCAGTTTCAATTCAGCTTCTCTCTCTCTCTCTCTCTCTCTCTCTCTCTCTCTCTCTTTCCCCCCCCCCCCCTCTCTCTCTCTGTCTCTCTCTCTCTCCCTCCCTCCCTTCCCCGACCCACCTCGGTCTCGTATGCCGTGTGCCGTGTATATGTTGTGTGTGTGTGTGTGTGTGTGTGTGTGTGTGTGTGTGTGTGTGTGTGTGATATCTGTTTTGTTCTGTGAAGTCATGCATGCACGTCAGTTTCAGTTCAGTTTCTCTCTCTCTCTCTCTCGTCTTCTCTCTCTTCCGCCTCAGACTCGTATGCCGTGTGCCGTGTATATGTATTTTTAGTGTGTGTGTGTGTGTTGTGTGTGTGTGTGTGTGTGTGTGTGTGGTGTGTGTGTGTGTGTGAGAGAGAGAGAGAGAGAGAGAGAGAGAGAGAGAGAGAGAGAGAGAGAGGAGAGAGAGAAAGAGAGAGAGATTGTTCAGTTATGAGTGCAAGCCATTGTCATGTGAAACATTTTCTCTCTGATCATGCTTTTATTGATTTTGTATGTACAAAGCTATCTGTGCATGTCAAGTTCTTCATATATGTATTATTAATCAGTCCTCCCTCCCACTCCACTCTCCTCCCTCTCTCTCTCTCTGCATGCTTTTATGATTTTGTGTGTACAAAGGTATCCGTGCATGTCTGTTTTCTTTATGTATGTATTCTCAATCAGTCATCCTCCCCACCCCCAATCTCTCCCTCCCTCTCTCTCTATGTCAGACTCTCTCTCTCTCTCTCACTCTCTGTCTCTCCTCACTCTCTCTCTCAGTTTTTGCATGCGCGCCGGTGTACACTGTGCATGTTTCTTTTCTTCCCTATTGATTTTATAAGTGGTAAATTTGCGTGCAGTGTCTTGTGTAGTCATGTTTACTCAACCATTCCTCTCTCACTCTCTTTCTCGTTCTCTCTCTCTCTCACAGACACACACGCGCGCGCACACACACACACACACACACACACACACACACACACTCGACTTTGGGTTGCAGCAGTTTTTTCGTCAAGCGCTGGTCTTGTTTTTGTTTTGTTTTTTTTCCATTAGTCAGGCTGTTAAAAGTTCATACCTAAACCCACATCTGTAATGTTAATAATCATAATGAGGGTATTGACGGTAAGTTTCTGCTTTTATGTACATATTGTGAGTGCGCGCGCATGTGTGCATGCGTGTGCGCATGTGTGTGTGTGTGTGTGTGTGGTGTGTGTGTGTGGTGTGTTGTGTGTGTGGTGTGTGTGTGCGCGCGCGCGCGCGCACAGCGTATGTGTTTCGTGTATGTGTAAGAATTCAAGCGCTTCGGAACAGATACTTCGTTCCGGCACCACGAAATAGCTCACAGCGTGTTGTGGACAGAGACAATTCCGCTTTTCTCGGTGTACCAGGGCTTGGGCTGGTGCAGTCGCGTTGTGTAAATATTGGTCAGCTATAGGCGCGATACAGACACCAAAGCAGTGTGTAGTTCGCTATTCTCCACGCTTTCAGTACTAGCGCGAGACTTTTATCTCCTGACACTCCAGGGTGTCGGACACAAGACCGCTAACAGTAACAGACCCAGCGCACAATTTGTTTCTTCTGCTTTTTCCGTCTCACGCTATTGAAGACTTTGACTCAAGCGACTTAATGCAGCAGTCAGAACTGCCGTGTGCGTCTTGTCTCTGTGTGTCTGTGCGTGATTCTATATATATTTTTTTTGCATACATGCATGTGTGAGTGTGTGGTCATACGTGTGATCAGTTGATCCTTTTCTCTAAGGTGCGTGTCAGTGTGTGAGTTTGAGTGTGTGTGTGTGGTGTGTGTGTGTGTGTGTGTGTGTGTGTGTGTGTGTGTGTGTGTGTGTGTGCATGGGTGCCACTCTTCCGTCTGGGTGACTGAAATACGTTTACTCGGCAAGGCCCCAGACGGAAATTCCGTTTTTTCAAGTTTTGTTATTCAAAAAAAAAAAAAAAAAAAAAAAAAAGTTTTTTTTTGGAAAAACAGTTGGAATCGGCGGTATTATGACCGAAGCAGCACTGTAGCAGACGACGAAATGAGGAAGCGCTCTCTATCGTTAAAGACAACATAGGTCCAGCGATCTTTGTAGCCTATGTCGCGCCATTGTGCTGGTAGAAAAAGTTTTCCAGTTAAAAGTTTTCCATAAAATCTTCTTCGGACTCCCAGCGGGGCACTGCCCCTGCACCCTGCCTCATTTTTCAGTTTTTTCAGATTTTCAAAGTGTCACCCTTGTGTGTGTGTGTGTGTGTGTGTGTGTGTGTGGTGTGTGTGTGTGTGTGTGTGTGTGTGCATGTGTGTTGTGTGTGTGTGTGTGTGTGTGTGTGTGTTTGTGACGTGCATGTGTGTGTGTGTGCGTTGCATGTACGAGTGTGTGTGGCCATACATCTTTCCAGGTGTGTGTCAGTGTGTGAGCCTCTGTGTGTGCATGTGCATGCATGTGTGCATGCACATGTGTGTGTGGTCATGTGTGTGTGTGTGTGTGTGTGCACGCGCATGCGTGGGCATGCCCATGTTGTATGTGTGATCATTCCTTATTTTTTTACAATAAAGCACTGCTGCTTCTCTGATTTACTAAAATACATTCACCAATCAGACAAGTTTATGAGTTCCAGAAGTCAGTATTTACATTGCTTTCAATTTCAACATCTGAATGTTTGGGAGCAGTGTTACAACACAAAAGCATGCTTTTGTTTGTTTCAAAGCTTGTTTGTTTGTTTGTTTTGCTATGGAATGGTTAAATGAAAATGAACTCATTTTCTCCATCAACATGTACCATGAAAAAATGGATGCAAAGATGAAAGAACAGTAACAATCTTAGATGTGGACACTGCATATTTCCTTCTAATAAATAAACCAATGCACAATGGAGTAATGGATATACTCACTTTTAATTCCACTGTCAGAGATAACAATTGCATCATATTTTGCTGCCTCATAGGGTTTGACCATGTTATTGATTTTGCCATTGGCTCCCACTATTCGCATACCTGAAAACAAATCACAATCAGATTTAATTAGCTCTCACTATTCGCATACCTGAAAACAATCACAATCAGATTTAATTAGCTCCCACTATTCGCATACCTGAAAAAAATCACAATCAGATTTAATTAGCTCCCACTATCGCATACAGTCTGAAAACAAATCACAGATTGAATGTGCACCCTCTGTTCACAGGCCTGAAAACAAATTACAAATCAGACTGAATGTGCACCTCTGTTCACAGGCCTGAAAACAAATTACAATCAGACTGAATGTGCACCCTTGTTCACAGGCCTGAAAACAAATTACAATCAGACTGAATGTGCACCCTCTGTTCACAGGCCTGAAAACAAATTACAATCAGACTGAATGTGCACCCTCTGTTCACTAGGCCTGAAAACAATTACAATCAGACTGAATTTTGCACCCTCTGTTCACAGGCCTGAAAACAAATTACAATCAGACTGAATGTGCAACTCTGTTCACAGGCCTGAAAACAAATTACAATCAGACTGAATGTGCACCCTCTGTTCACAGGCCTGAAAACAAATTACAATCAGACTGAATGTGCACCCTCTGTTCACAGGCCTGAAACAAATTACAATCACATTGAATGTGCACCCTTTGTTCACAGGCCTGAAAACAATTACAATGAGACTGAATGTGCACCCTCTGTTCACAGGCCTGAAAACAAATTACAATCACTAAATCAAATTAACTCATATGACTGAGTAAATCAAAAACAGATTAGACAAAACAATGAAAGGAACATATGAGTTGTTCTTTAAAACTGGTCACCAAGTCCCTCGAGTGTCACGTTAATGTTTCACCCTCACCCCCACCCCCATCCCCTCTGTGTGTGTGTGTGTGTATGTGTGTGTGTATGTGCATGAGTGGGTGTGGGTGTGTGTGTGCGCGCGTGCGTGTGTGTGCATGTGTGTGTGTGTGTGTGTGACAGACAGACTGACTGAAACTGACACAGACAGAAGATAATGCCTGCGTGTGTGTACACAAATGCATGTGTACTGCAAGACAAGTTCTTATCATTGACAACTATTGTATTACTGGAAATGTAGAAAGGCAAGATGTGTGCCTGTAAAACATAATCTGAACTGAAATGGAAGTAAAACTACCCTTTCCCCCCTTTCCCCTCTCCCGCTTAACTTCAAACTGATTGTATAGAATACAAATGATACACAGCTCAGAACACAGTGAAAATATTTCAACACCACATAATTTTGATAACAAACATTTTGAGTTTCTCGCATGTCCTGTATAAAAGCGCTCTTTCTCCCAGTTAAAAAAGTTGGAAAATTTCAGTAAGCTTAATTTCAAGTACACCCTTTTTCTTACAGTTTTCAGTTAGAAAAAACCTGGATCATTTCAATAGGCTAAACATCCTTGTAAGGCAGGGTTTACATAACAGCAAGCTAATTGCTCGATTTCAAATCTGCACTGTTTAAAAGGAAATGTTTTGTATCCAGTTTGTCTAACATCGGTCAAATTCCATTTTTTTCATCTTACCTGAACTTTGGCATTTGGTCTGGACTGGCTTTTAAAACAATTCCCTGGGCATAGATCTACTACAGACTGTGTATATGTGGTGTGGTGTGGTGCGTGCATGTGTGTGTTGTGTTGTGTGTGTGTGTGTGTGTGTGTGTGTGTGTGTGTGTGCGTGCATGTGAGCATGTGTGTGTCTGAGAAAGATAAAAACATTTTATCTGAAGAGAAACAGAACAGCCTGAATGACAATCTTGTCACATTACTCATCTACATCAGAACAGAGACTGATTTAATGTTCATAACTGTGTCAGCTGGTTTGATTTTAGATGAACTTATGCATATCCCTCAGAAACTTTGGCGGGGTAATGCCTACTGGGATCTCACTCCTTTTCAACCATAAAACAAATAGGAGAAAAATAAGTTGAAACTGGTCATCACGCTAGTTTGGTTTTGTCATAGGTAACACTTCTGTCATAAGAAACACACAAAATGAATTATATTACCATAGCAGTTACAGCTAGGCAATATATTTGAATGCAGATATACCAAAATATCAATGCAAAGCTTCATGTTTTCGGTTTCACTTCAATTTTAGTTGGTGTCTGCTTGAACTGTGGGATGAGAGTCCCCCTGTGACGGCATTTATTGTGGCCACATATCTTACATGTCATTTGCTAAATAGAAGCTTAGAGGCAAAAGAGATGTAGGCAATTTCAATGCAACTGAACTACAGCACACAAAATGTATCGGGGGCACCATGAAATCCAAGTACATTAATCAGAAGAAAGGATTTCTTATTTGATTTACTTATGACATGTGACAACAAATCTGTGTCATCACATCTTTTGTCTCGCAAGTAACATGTGAAAGTTACATTGGTCAGCATACTGACTGGATTCAAAATTTTGTTTCATCATTTTGCAATACACTTCTAGACTGCCTTTCTTAAGAAATAAAGACTTTTTGCCACTTTGGTAAAGTCTTCTATGTGCTGTTGTGAACTGGGTTTTTTTTGTTTTTTTTGTGCGATAGCATGAAATGTGTGCATGGGACGGTGTAAACATTTTAGAATGTCGCTATAATCAACATGATTAAAAACCCATTATACAGTGTCATTCAAGGTACGTGATAGAATCTATCTTCATTCTTTACACATAACTGTAAACATCTCATATTCTGTTAACGCAGGAAAACAATTCATATCACAGGTCACCTGTAACATGCTTCCAAAACCAGATTTTAAACTGCAGTATATATCAAAATCTAAGTAAATGCACACATCAATTCATACAGAATCATTTCAGTGAAGTGGAGAAAAGATGGAAAAGGCAAAAATAATGGCAACTAGCAATGTTTTATTTTTTACTTTTTCAGAAAAGCACTCTTTGATGTGGATTTCCTCATGTGAAATTTTTTTAACCATATCTCTATGGGGTGTCACTTTGTACAGCAGACGGACTTTTCTTCAGAGAGTCAAAACGTTTTGGCTTGTTGATGAGGTAGGCTGCGTAGTTTGTTGTTAAGGCTGTCTTCTTAAACAGTGCAAGTGATTCATTGGCAGGAAAATGTTGGAACCCATTTTCTGAATCAGGCATTTTGCTACTAAAATATGTTTTGTGATATATATATATATATATAATCCTCATCATTGTCTTTTTCTCTAACATTGTCTTTTTCTCTACCTTCTGTATTGTAGGTGGTACTTCATAAAAATTCTCATATATCTTTTTTCTTGGTAAGGTTTCTCTGTGGAAAACGAAAATTTTGAGATTTAGGACTGATAAAACTGAAATGTCATAAAGCTTGTTCGGTATTTGACACTACGACAGTGTTCAAATATATTTCTTTATTTAATTCAATTGCTTGCTTGGTGTAAGCAACAAACTAATTCAAAAGAAACTAATAGTTTCATTTCTTCACTTCTGAATGAGCGATATATATGTCACATATGTTCAAAGCAACCAAGGAAACGCTAGAGTTGAACATTTAAAGGCAAAGTTCTGCAAACTGATGTCAATGGGCTTATTTACTGAAGTAAATATGAAATGAGGCAGTTTTAACACATGGGTAAAAAATGCTTTCATGTGTTAACAATAAAATTAAGAACTAAGTATTACAATTATCACAATATTCTGATGTTAGAATTTTTTTTAATGCCTCTTAAATTACTAGAAACTACAAAAATATTTCTAATTTGACAGCTTAAAGTTATGTTTTTATTGTCAATCTATTCATTTTCCTGTTATTCTACAGTAAACTGAATGTCACATATGAAATTCACATTAAAAAAAAAGTAACCTCCACCATCTGGGTATTCGTGGGTTGAATATATATATTATCTGCCATATGGTGCTTTTCACCAAAACAGTGCCGGTATGAGAAGAAGATGAATAATGTTTACTATAGGTATTAGAATTTGAAGCATTTTGATTCATGTTGCACAAAATGTGCGGAGTGCATAGGAACATGGCTCACTTGATCACAAATTACAAGAGACAACACGTGATTTTCTTAAAAACTCATCAGTGAACATTATTTCCACTCAAAATGTATGCCAGTTTATACATTTCTGACTTCAGCTGCCATCATTAGCTTGATCAGAACTAATTAGTTAAATTACATTTATTTCAGCTGCGGACAATGCCATGTTTTCTTTTTGAGTTGATTTTCTTTGACATCATATCCAGATTAGCCTTTGTTTCATTTTTACTTCCAGGTGGTGGATTATCAAGAATCCATGTCTAATACACATGCAGTTTGTCTCCAGCCACAGTCATCCTGCAGTAGCACTGGATATTTTTTGTGCTACCGTATTCTGAATACTGCTTTCTTGAAAGTAATGACATGAGAAAAATAGATTTTTCTTTAGTTTCAGATGAGGATTTCTATCAATTATCATTCACCATATCTCCACTCTTCAAACTAAAATTAAAAACATTAAAAAAACAAGTGCTTTGTTAAAAAAAAAATCACAACCAAAAAAAGTGCCAAAGAAGGATCAGACTGCCTTTAAGGTTTGTCCCCCGGAACTGCTGAGCCTGATTCTGACTCCGAGACTGGGTCCACCTTGATAGTAGTAAATACAGATGCAGTTTTATAATAACGTTAAAACAACAACAACAAAGTCTTCAATGTTACTGTACTGGAGTCAAATAACTTACCAATGAAAAGTTTAGCATCCACTTTTGGGTAGCTCTCAATCAGGCTTTTGACAACCAAGATGGCTGGGTCATTCTCAGTCTCCACACTAAACAGGAGTTCATACTGAGGACAAACACACAAATTTATCCAATATAAAAACCAGGTACTTTCTAACTATACCAAATACAAATATGAACAATATGTTCCATCACAATATTCTGCTCTGTTTTAAAAAGTATATTTCAAAGATAAAAGTCTGATTAAATATCTTAAAATCTGCCATATTTCACACACACACATATATATATATATATATATATATATATATATATATATATATATATATATATATATATATATATATATATATATATATATATATATAACTTTGCTCAATCCACGGCATTTGCTAACAATTAAAGCTATGATGCATGTATACTTCATAGTTCAGTTTGAAACTGGTGACTTGATACCTTCTTTCAAGATGTCACCTAAACCTTGCAAGTGGTCAGTTGATGTTGCTTTTTGCTTTGACTTTTTTTGTAAGTTTGTAAATTAATTGGAAACTTATGTTCCTGGTCAATGATTGGCATACTCAAATGATGCATGATCTTGACATGACCAGTTGTTCTTGCTCCATAATAATAATGATTATTTATAGCGCTTAATCTTAAATCATAAGCCCTAAGCACTTAGAAATGGTTAAAAAAAAAAAAATGAAGCCAATAAGAAGATGAATATTACAATAAGTACCATGCACCTACAAACAAGGGTGCATACTGACACCCACCCACACAACACACGACCCCACACACACTGTCTCACAACAACAGACACAACAGCACGCGTGCACACACACAACGTGCACACCCACACACAGAGTCACACACACACACACACATCAGTCGCAAAATCAATTTGATGGGCAAACGAAGGGGAAGAAAGAACTGCTACTGATACTAGTGATAGGTTAAGAGGGTTGTTTTAAGAGATGACTTGAAGGACGACAGAAAGTCTGGACTGCGCAAAGATACTGGGAGCTTTTTCAAAGAAACCGGACCTGAAAAGAAAACGAATGATCACTATAGGTTTTAGTTCGAAATTTAGGGATTTTGAGCAGAGTGTTGTCGGTTGTAGTGTTGTTCATCAGTTCATGATCAGCATTAGACATATTCAAAACATAACACATGATCAGCATTAGACATATTCAAAACATAACAATCTGGGGTGCTTCGCATTAAAGAACCACAAGCCAAGGTGATTTGCAAAATTCACTGAATATAAGTCGGACAGACACAGACACTGCGAGATCATGGAACTGAAAGGAGAAACAGATTCATACAGACAGAAAGGCAGTCAGACAGAGCAAGAAAATAAGAATCATGGAACTGAAAGGAGAAACAAGAAAGGCAGTCAGACAGAGCAAGAAAATAAGACAAGACAGAATGAACAAAACACACACACACATCAGATGAACAAAACACACACACACATCAGAGAATGAATGAATCAGACTCAATGAATGATGGGACAAGAATGGCATTTGGAAGAATGCCATGTTCTCCTAGGATTGCCCTTTGATCTCGATAAAATTACTACTTTGTGTTATACAGCGCTCTGTGTGCCCATGCACAAGTTCTGCCTTAACAGAAGGAAAGCCCCTTCAATATTTTTTTTAGTTCTACGTAAAGGAGGTAGTGTGGGCGAATGTTGAGAGAGAGAGAGAGAGAGAGAGAGAGAGAGAGAGAGAGAGAGAGAGAGAGAGAGAGAGAGAGAAAGTGTGTGTGTGTGTGTGTGTGTGTGTGTGTGTGTGTGTGTGTGTGTGTGTGTGTGTGTGCATACTACAAGCACATGTATGGGACATGAAGGGGTGGGAGTAGCCAGTGAGAATATAGGCCGTGTCTAATAAGCAATCAATTGCAAAAACATGAGGAAACTGTAGTATAAAAAACAAGACAGCTTCAAGAACACACATTGCATGCAAATATAGGGAGATGAAAATGAAACCTACCATAATGCTGCAATGGAACAATCCTAAGTGTGCACAGAAATGGAAAGTTGGAGAAAAATCATTCGAAAGCACAGAATTTTCACATCAGGTCAAATTGTTGTGAAGTTTAAAGGCCACAGAAGACTTCTTAACGCATGACCCTGTGACAGCTTTGTGTTTGGTCATCTCTTTCCCACAGCGGCAACTTTAAGTGTATTATTGTCTATAATACCTATAATAACAATGAATTGGAATAATGATTGATAAATTGAATACTACTTCAACTTTGTAAAACTTAACTGTCATCTCTAGGGAATGTCTGGTACTGATGTTGCAACAAAACATTTCGTTAAGAAATTACTTCTACAGTGTGCAGACATGTATGTCTATTCATAAGTTGCAAATCAATTTTAAACAATACACAAAGGTTGCATTTTCCCCTACAATGACTTCTTGTCACCACACCGATCCTTCACGCACAGCGCAGGTCACAATTTTTACTGGAATCCTTGGAGGTTTACCGCCCTGCTTATGTGGGCCTTAAAAGTTGTCAAAACACACCATGAATTCATTCTCAGACATTACAGGACACAGGTCAGCTAATACAAGACTACGGAACAACTGTAGGACAATGAGAAGGATCTGCCACAATTAACAAAAAAACACATGAAGAGTCTCACCTTTGGGTAGTTCAGTTTGAAGAAAGTCTCAATGTTGCTTTTTAAGTGTGGATCAACACCTGTCAAGGGTTTGATTATAGACACTCCAGGCAGTTCCTCGTCAGGTTGTGGTTCTACTTTTTTGTAAAGATGGCGAACTCTGTGAAACATGTAACTTACTTTGAATGAAGGACCCCTACAAAATAAACCAAGAGATTCACTAGTTCCAAATGCATTCACTGCTTTCCACTTAGGGTAAGCTGTATTTGATAAGGATTCTTATTTATATGCACAACCAACTGGAAAATCGTTTTGATACATTTTATTCACAAACATATTGTTCATAAGCCCAGAAGCACATGTACGCTCTCTCTCTCTCTCTCTCTCTAGAGCTCTCTAACATGTATACAAACGCACGCATGCATGCATGCACACAACACACACACACAAATTATACATATTTCTATTGTATTTCTCATTCACACATACATGATACACACACTTTTCAAACAGACTTGACTACAAGTATTACATTTCCCATCCAAACACACAATCTGTTCACCTATGTTGCCAAGTCTACATACACCTGTATTATTTGTATCCTGAAACAGGCACACATAAACACACCACCACTATCAAGGCATAAACATGTGTTTTGTCTGTGTCTGTGAGTGAGCGTGCATGTGTGCACATGCACACGTGAGTATGCATATGTGTGCATGTGTGTGTGCGTGCGTGGGCGTGTGTGTGTACGCACACACTTGTGTGTATGTGTGTGTGTGTACAGGGAGAGGTGGGGCTAGGTTGGATGCACTGGTAAGAGTTGTTTTTCTGTGTAGTTTGGTCTAGAAATTGTTTATAAATGTTGAAAACCTGAAAATAATTTAGATCAGTTGCACTTAAGCTGCATACTATTACTAATCACAGACTTGCTAATTCACTCCACATTGTAGATCCAGTGCTGAAATACATGAGACATAGGGGAAGATGTAGACTGCTTGATGGTCTGCTTAGATTTACGAAACAACTCCAATACATGATACACACACACACACTTCTCTAACAGACTTAACTAAAAGTATCACACTTCCCATCCAAACACACAAAACCTGTTCACATATTAAATATATGTTGCCAAGTATACACAAGTCTGTATTATTTGAATCCTGAAATAAGCACATAAATTTTATAAACGCACCACCACCTAGTCCTACACAACATGCATTACATACACCAGCACCACACAAATCCACACTAGATGTGTAGGGTAGTAGTTGTGGCAGTATGTGTAAAACACCAGTATCACAAGTACAAATGCTGTGCGTGTTTTGTCTATTGTGTGGAGTGTGGGTGTGCACACGCACATGTGAATATGCGTATGTGTGTGTGTGTGTGTGTGTGTGTGTGTGTGTGTGTGTGTGTGTGTGTGTGTGTGTATGTGTGTGTGCTCGCACGCATGCGTGTGCACGCACTTGTGTATGTGTGTGTGTACTGGGAGAGGTGGGGCTGGGTTGGTGTATTGGTAAGAGTTGTTTTTTCGTGTAATATGGTATAGAAAGTGTTTTATATTGAAAAATCTGAAAACAATTTTGATCAGTTGCGCTTAAGTTGCATGTTAATCACAGACATGCTAATTCGCTCCACATTGTAAACCCAGCGCTGGAAAACATGACACTTTTTTTTCCCCACAGACATAGGGGAACATGTAGGTCAATGGCCTGCTTAGGTTTATGA
>CM031621.1:15114480-15204480 GCA_018398815.1 Conus ventricosus
GTTGTCTACGTGGTGTCAGTCAGTGCATCCATTGACATGTTGTCTACGTGGTATCAGTCATTACATCCATTGACATGCTGTCTGCGTGGTATCAGTCAGTACATCCACTGACATGTTGTCTACGTGGTGTCAGTACATCCATTGACATGTTGTCTACATGGTGTCAGTCAGTACATCCATTGACATGTTGTCTACGTGGTGTCAGTCAGTACATCCATTGACATGTTGTCTACGTGGGATCAGTCAGTACATCCATTGACATGTTGTCTACATGGTATCAGTACATCCATTGACATGTTGTCTACGTGGTATCAGTCAGTATATCCATTGACATGGTGTCTAAGTGGTATCAGTCAGTATATCCATTGGCATGTTGTCTAAGTGGTATCAGTCAGTACATCCATTGACATGTTGTCTATGTGGTGTCAGTACATCCACTGACATGTTGTCTACGTGGTGTCAGTACATCCATTGACATGTTGTCTACGTGGTGTCAGTACATCCATTGACATGTTGTCTACGTGGTGTCAGTACATCAATTGACATGTTGTCTACGTGGTGTCAGTGCATCCATTGACATGTTGTCTACATGGTGTCAGTGCATCCATTGACATGTTGTCTACGTGGTGTCAGTACACCCATTGACATGTTGTCTACGTTGTGTCAGTGCACCCATTGACATGTTGTCTACGTGGTGTCAGTGCATCCATTGACATGTTGTCTACGTGGTGTCAGTGCACCCATTGACATGTTGTCTACGTGGTGTCAGTGCATCCATTGACATGTTGTCTACGTGGTGTCAGTGCATCCATTGACATGTTGTCTACGTGGTGTCAGTGCATCCATTGACATGTTGTCTACGTGGTGTCAGTGCACCCATTGACATGTTGTCTACGTGGTGTCAGTGCATCCATTGATATGTTGTCTACATGGTGTCAGTGCATCCATTGACATGTTGTCTACGTGGCATCATCAGTACACCCATTGACATGTTGTCTACGTGGTGTCAGTGCATCCATTGACATGTTGTCTACGTGGTGTCAGTACACTCATTGACATGTTGTCTCCGTCGTGTCAGTGCATCCATTGACATGTTGTCTACGTGGTGTCAGTGCATCCATTGACATGTTGTCTACGTGGTGTCAGTACACCCATTGACATGTTGTCTACGTGGTGTCAGTGCACCAATTGACATGTTGTCTACGTGGTGTCAGTGCATCCATTGACATGTTGTCTACGTGGTGTCAGTGCATCCATTGACATGTTGTCTACGTGGTGTCAGTACACCCATTGACATGTTGTCTACGTGGTGTCAGTGCACCCATTGACATGTTGACTACGTGGTGTCAGTGCATCCATTGACATGTTGTCTACGTGGTGTCAGTGCACCCATTGACATGTTGTCTACGTGGTGTCAGTACACCCATTGACATGTTGTCTACGTAATGTCAGTGCACCGATTGACATGTTGTCTACGTGGTGTCAGTGCACCCATTGACATGATGTCTACGAGGTGTCAGTGCACCCATTGACATGTTGTCTACGTGGTGTCAGTGCACACATTGACATGTTGTCTACGTGGTGTCAGTGCACCCATTGACATGTTGTCTACGTGGCATCAGTCAGTACACCCATTGACATGTTGTCTACGTGGTGTCAGTACATCCATTGACATGTTGTCTACGTGGTGTCAGTGCACCCATTGACATGTTGTCTACGTGGTGTCAGTACATCCATTGACATGTTGTCTACGTGGTGTCAGTGCATCCATTGACATGTTGTCTACGTGGTGTCAGTGCATCCATTGACATGTTGTCTACGTGGTGTCAGTGCACCCATTGACATGATGCTGCCTTTCAGAAGGGAGCATTCACACATGTTGGTTCTGAGACTGCGTAGTTATTGTTGCCAGTACCAGACTCAGTACACTGTGTCCTGCATTCAGAACAGGCACCCATGAACACTACCAGTGACACCACCCATGATCACCACCAGTGACACCACCAGTGACACCACCCATGATCACCACCAGTGACACCACCCATGAACACCACCAGTGACACCACCCATGAACACCACCAGTGACAGAACATAACTGTCCTGCATTAAAGAACAGGCACCCATGAACACCATCTGTGACACCACCAGTGACACCACCCATGAACACCACCAGTGGCACCACCCATGATCACCACCAGTGACACCACCCATGATCACCACCAGTGACACCACCAGTGACACCACCCATGAACACCACCAGTGACAGAACATAACTGTCCTGCATTAAAGAACAGGCACCCATGAACACCATCTGTGACACCACCAGTGACACCACCCATGAACACCACCAGTGGCACCACCCATGATCACCACCAGTGACACCACCCATGATCACCACCAGTGACACCACCAGTGACACCACCCATGATCACCACCAGTGACACCACCCATGAACACCACCAGTGACACCACCCATGAACACCACCAGTGACAGAACATACTGTCCTGCATTAAAGAACAGCACCCATGAACACCACCTGTGACACCACCAGTGACACCACCCATGAACACCACCAGTAACACCACTGGTGACACCACCCATGAAACCACCTGTGACACCACCAGTGACACCACCAGTGACACCACCCATGAACACCATCAGTAACCCCACCCATGAACACCACCAGTGACACCACCAGTGACACCACCAGTGACACCACCTGTGAAACCACCAGTGACACCACCCATGGACACCACCCGTGACACCACCAGTGACACCACCAGTGACACCACCTGTGACACCACCCATGAACACCACCAGTGACATCACCAGTGACACCACCAGTGACACCACCTGTGACACCACCAGTGACACCACCCATGAACACCACCAGTGACATCACCAGTGACACCACCAGGGACACCACCAGGGACACCACCCGTGACACCACCTGTGACACCACCAGTGACACCACCAGTGACACCACCAGTGAAACCACCCATGAACACCACCAGTGACACCACCAGCGACACCCCCACTGACACCACTTGTGACACCACCAGTGACACCACCCATGAACACCACAAGTGACACCACCATGACACCACCAGGGACGGAACATAAGTGCGGTGTCTGCTTTGCTGGGTTGCCCTGCGATGAGCTGACACTGAGGGTATGGTGTGGATTATGGGTACTGAGCTAACACTGAGGGTATGGTGTGGATTATGGGTACTGAGCTAACACTGAGGGTATGGTGTGGATTATGGGTACTGAGCTAACACTGAGGGTATGGTGTGGATTATGAGTACTGAGCTAACACTGAGGGTATGGTGTGGATTATGGGTACTGAGCTAACACTGAGGGTATGGTGTGGATTATGGGTACTGAGCTAATGCTGAGGGTATGGTGTGGATTATGGGCACTGAGCTGACATTGAGGGTATGGTGTGGATTATGGGCACTGAGCTGACACTGAGGGTATGGTGTGGATTATGGGCACTGAGCTGACACTGAGGGTATGGTGTGGATTAGGGCACTGAGCTGACACTGAGGTATGGTGTGGATATGGGCACTGAGCTGACACTGAGGGTATGGTGTGGATTATGGGCACTGAGCTGACACTGAGGTATGGTGTGGATTATGGGCACTGAGCTGACACTGAGGGTATGGTGTGGATTATGGGCACTGAGCTGACACTGAGGGTATGGTGTGGATTATGGGCACTGAGCTGACACTGAGGGTATGGTGTGGATTATGGGCACTGAGCTGACACTGAGGGTATGGTGTGGATTATGGGCACTGAGCTGACACTGACGGTTTGATGTGGATTATGGGCACTGAGCTGACACTGAGGGTATGGTGTGGATTATGGGCACTGAGCTGACACTGACGGTTTGATGTGGATTATGGGCACTGAGCTGACACTGATGGTTTGATGTGGATTATGGGCACTGAGCTGATACTGACGGTTTGATGTGGATTATGGGCACTGAGCTGACACTGACGGTTTGATGTGGATTATGGGCACTGAGCTGACACTGACGGTTTGATGTGGATTATGGGCACTGAGCTGATACTGACGGTTTGATGTGGATTATGGGCACTGAGCTGATACTGACGGTTTGGTGTGGATTATGGGCACTGAGCTGATACTGACGGTTTGATGTGGATTATGGGCACTGAGCTGACACTGACGGTTTGATGTGGATTATGGGCACTGAGCTGATACTGACGGTTTGATGTGGATTATGGGCACTGAGCTGATACTGACGGTTAGGTGTGGATTATGGGCACTGAACTGATACTGACAATTTGGTGTGGATTATGGGCACTGAGCTGAGCTGATACTGACGGTTTGATGTGGATTATGGGCACTGAGCTGATACTGACGGTTTTGTGTGGGACTGAGCTGATACTGACGGTTTTGTGTGGATTATCGGCACTGAGCTGATACTGACGGTTAGGTGTGGATTATGGGCACTGAACTGATACTGACAATTTGGTGTGGATTATGGGCACTGAGCTGAGCTGATACTGACGGTTTGAAGTGGATTATGGGCACTGAGCTGATACTGACGGTTTTGTGTGGGACTGAGCTGATACTGACGGTTTTGTGTGGATTATCGGCACTGAGCTGATACTGACGGTTTTGTGTGGGACTGAGCTGATACTGACGGTTTTGTGTGGATTATCGGCACTGAGCTGATACTGACGGTTTGATGTGGATTATGGGCACTGAGCTGATACTGACGGTTTTGTGTGGATTATGGGCACTGAGCTGATACTGACGGTTTGATGTGGATTATGGGCACTGAGCTGATACTGACGGTTTGATGTGGATTATGGGCACTGAGCTGATACTGACGGTTTGATGTGGATTATGGGCACTGAGCTGACACTGATGGTTTGATGTGGATTATGGGCACTGAGCTGATACTGACGGTTTGATGTGGATTATGGGCACTGAGCTGACACTGACGGTTTGATGTGGATTATGGGCACTGAGCTGATACTGAGGGTTTGATGTGGATTATGGGCACTGAGCTGACACTGACGGTTTGATGTGGATTATGGGCACTGAGCTGACACTGACGGTTTGATGTGGATTATGGGCACTGAGCTGACACTGACGGTTTGATGTGGATTATGGGCACTGAGCTGACACTGACGGTTTGATGTGGATTGTCGGCACTGTGGCTGTGACAGGATGAACGGGTTGCGTGAGTTAACTGAAATCAGCAGTGTGCCTCATGATATTCCATTGAGGAGCACGGAAAATCACAACAAAAGAGAAAGATGGAGTGGAAGGTAGTAGTCCTGTACCTGGCTATAAGCCCCGTGTACATTATGGTGTTAGGAGAATTTCTCACTTGATTTGAGTCAAGGGGCACCTAGACATGAAAAATCACGGAGGTGATCGGGCACCACCCTGGTACATTTTGCGTAATGGCCGATTCAAATATGGCCGCCACCCGCCTTCGTGAAAATCCTAACTTTTGTGTTTTTGACAATATATACACTTGTAACACTTCTAATCCAACTGATTTGGTGTGCTGAGTTCATTTCTGGTATCATTTTGTCCATTTGGGGTCATCTTGACCTTCAAATGCCATGGTCAAGGTAATTTTCTTATACTGACGGTCTTGACCGTAACCTGGCGATATTCTAGCTGTAACAACAGGGCTCCTATACATAATGCTACTAATTCTGACATGCATTTTCACTGTATGATTCACTATTAAAGATATAAGTCATTCTGATCTTGAATTCACAAGTGAACGCCGTTTTCACCTATTCAACTAAAACTGTCTTTGCTGCTTTTTCACTTTTTTCTGTATTGTGTGGTCAATGACACATCCCAACAGAAACAGAAAAAGTTCTCAAGTATGCAACAAACATGCTCAATGTGACTGTAATTGTCTCTTCCATCACTGATTGGAACATGGAGAATTATTTGCTTTTCCATGGCAGAATGTGACGCAGCAAACTCCAGTAGAACAGCACCCACACCGTCGAGTGTCACACTTGCCTGCCCACTTGCATATTGTGAGCAAAGTGGGTGGCAAGGGCTTCATGCATTTAGTTGGCAACTGGGTGTCAAAAAGTTGCTCCCACACATGTTCTAGTGGTTCTAGGTAGTCCTCACGTTGACTGGCCGCCCCAAGCAGATGGCATGCTTTGTACACCAGAAAGGCTTCTCTGTGGATGTGGCCTCTGATGACACTGCTTGTGGGTGGGAGAGAGTCAATTCCAGCTGTAGCACTGCTGTAGTTCTCCACTCTGAGCTGGTTGAACATTTCAGCAGTTGTTGTTGGTCTGACACCCGCCCAGACATGTACATGGTACATTTCTGCCAGAGCTTCATCTTGCTCTGACAAGCTGTCTGTCTATCCAAAGTTCGTCAGATGCTGTACAGGGTCAGCGGCCTCACAAACTTTCAAAGTTGTTGCAGACAGCTGAACCAAGCATCAATAGCAGTTTGGTGCGATGAAGGCGTGTTTGCTGTGGCGGCAGATGTTTACCTGCATGAGACAGAACAGTTCAAGGATCTGCTCATCTGCTTGGGACCCTTCCACTGGACTCGCATTCTGCTCGGTGTGCCAGGGCAAACTGCTTCGAGGTTCTGGTTTAGACGACGCACTGGTTGAATATGGCGTGTTTGGACGTGGCCTTCAAGGACGTTGTGGAGGCACAGAGAACCATGGACATTGCAAAGGAGCATTGCATGGACATCAAGCAGATACTTGCACACGATCTGCTGCCAGTGACTCCACTGTTTGATGGTGATCTTCCCGCTCACGTCAACAAGTCAACACTTGGTGGTGAAATTGAATCTGAACTGGACCTCACACAATGGAATCAGACGTCTCTTCTTCCCACTCATGTTGTGGTAGACTTCATGTCAAAGATGCGACAGATGCCGCTAGCAGAATTCTCTGCCCTCGGTGATGTAGTCACTGCAGTCATCACATCAGCCACAAGCCTCTGCCATGAGTCGGACTACGTTCACCTGCTGTTAGATTCATACGTTGAACTTTCCCTGAAAGAAGGACAACCCATGAGGCGAGCTGGTGTGACGCCCATTGACAATATTGGCATGAACGCAGACACACCCATCCCTCGACAGCTTGACAAGTTCTGGGCATCTGAGAAGAACAAACAGAATCTTCAGCTGCTGGTTCAAGATATGGTGAGCAATCGAGCTGAAGGAAATCTTGTCATCATCGCCAGCTCTGTCGTCTCTGATGATGAGGTGACTTGACTTACTTGACTTAGTCCTCTGAATTCCCTGGTGAACATAGGGCCGCAACCACATTCTTCCAGCGGACACGGTTTCGGGAGATCCTCTTCAGCTCGGCCCACGTCATTCCGGCGACCTTCACCTCTGCGTCGGCACTCCTTCGCCATGTCTGTCTTGGTCTTCCCACTTTTCTTTTGCCCTGAGGGTTCCATTCAAGGGCTTGTCTTGCGATGTTGGATGGAGACTTTCTGAGGGTGTGGCCAATCCATCCCCACTTCCGTTTTCTGATTTCTGATTTTATTGGAACTTGCTTGGTCTTGTTCCACAGTTCTGTATTGGCAATAATATCTGTCCATCTGATGTTCACAATGTTTCGCAGACATCTGTTGATAAATGTTTGGAGTTTGTGAGTGTTTGTCTTTGTTGTTCGCCACGTTTCAGAACCATATAGAAGGACAGATTTTACATTTGAATTGAAGATTCCGATCTTGTTGTGGAGTGAGAGGGCAGAGGAATTCCAGATAGGCCGTAGTGTAATAAAGATGTGCCTGGCTTTATTGATGCGGCTCTTGATATTCTCATCTGTACCTCCATCTTTGCTGACCACACTGCCGAGGTAGACAAACTTATCAACTTCAGTGATGTCTTGCTGTTGCAGTCGTAGTGGGTCTCGTTGTTGGTTGTTGACTCTCATGGTTTCTGTTTTCTTTGTGTTGATTTGAGCTGGCGGTGAAGAAATCCCGGACATGCACAGCTGGATTGAAGAGGCAGACGCCAGACTGGTAGTAGATGTGGAGTGGGCTGTTCGTGTCAAACAGTGCATGAGAGTTATAGTAGTTTCCAACGACACGGACACTTTCGCACTACTGCTTCACTACACCCCTCAGTTCCAAACGCTGTGGTTGAAGGAAATCTGGCAGAAGTTTGGCACACGTGAGAAGCGGCGGATGCTTCCACTGCACCAAGCAGTTTCTAGGCTTGGAGCACCGCTGGCCAAGTCAGTGATCAAAGCACACATACTGACTGGAGATGACTGTGTGACTAAGGTAGGGGCGAAGAACGCTGCTATGGCAGCTGACCCTGTACAGCATCTGACGAACTTTTGAGCGACGGACAGCTTGTCAGAGCAAGATGAAGCTCTGGCGGAAATGTACCGTGTACATGTCTGGGTGGGTGTCAGATCAACAACAACTGCTGAAACGTTCAACCAGCTCAGAGTGGAGAACTACAGCAGTGCTACAGCTGGAATTGACTCTCTCCCACCCACAAGCAGTGTCATCAGAGGCCACATCCACAGAGAAGCCTTTCTGGTGCACAAAGCATGCCATCTGCTTGGGGCGGTCAGTCAACAGCGTGAGGGCTACCTAGAACACTAGAACATGGGTGGGAGCAACATTTTGACACCCTGTTGCCAACTAAATGCATGAAGCCCTTGCCACCCACTTTGCTCACAATATGCAAGTGCGTAGACAAGTGTGACGCTCGACAGTGTGGGTGCTGTTCTACTGGAGTTTGCTGCGTCGCATTCTGCCATGGAAAAGCAGATAATTCTCCATGTTCCAATCAGTGATGGAAAGAGACAATTACAGTCACATTGAGCATGTTTGTTGCATACTTGAGAACTTTTTCTGTTTCTGTTGGGATGTGTCATTGACCACGCAATACAGAAAAATGTGAAAAAGCAGCAAAGACAGTTTTAGTTGAATAGGTAAAAACAGCGTTCACTTGTGAATTCAAGATCAGAATGACTTATATCTTTAATAGTGAATCATACAGTGAAAATGCATGTCAGAATTAGTGGCATTATGTATAGGAGCCCTGTTGTTACTGCGAGAATATCGCCAGGTTACGGTCAAGACCGTTGGTACAAGAAAATTACCTTGACCATGGCATTTGAAGGTCAAGATGACCCCAAATGGACAAAATGATACCAGAAATGAACTCAGCACACCAAATCAGTTGGATTAGAAGTGTTACAAGTGTATATATTGTCAAAAACACAAAAGTTAGGATTTTCACGAAGGCGGGTGGCGGCCATATTTGAATCGGCCATTACGCAAAATGTACCAGGGTGTGCCCGATCACCTCCGTGATTTTTCATGTCTAGGTGCCCCTTGACTCAAATCAAGTGAGAAATTCTCCTAACACCATAATGTACACGGGACTTATATAGCCAGGTACTGGACTACAGGGCACTGGGCTACTACATAGATGTTTGTGGTCTGTAAACACAACATGTGCCACACGATCAGCAAGAGCTGGCTGGATTCTGGCCCTGTGTGATTGTCAGTGTCGTCCTCACCACAACGCTACTCCAATACTAAGGACTGTGTGATTGTCAGTGTCGTCCTCACCACAACGCTACTCCAATACTAAGGACCCATTATTAAGGCTCTACTCCAATACTAAGGACCCATTATTAAGGCTCTACTCCAATACTAAGGACCCATTATTAAGGCTCTACTCCAATACTAAGGACCCATTATTAAGGCTCTGCGTTCCCATTTTGATGTGAAGTTTGCACAAACATCTCCCCCATGTAAATGCTACTGCAAGTGATTCCATTCATGTACCAGACTGCTCTGTGCTTGAGAAAAGATTTTTCTTTTTTTTTCTTCTTTTTTTTTTACTACACGATTTTGCGGGGGACAACTTTTGCCCTGTGGATTCCAAGTCTCAGGGGGTGGGGTGGGGGTGGGGGGGGGGGGGGGTTCTCAGTACACTGTCTCCCTGGACAGATCAGTCTCTGGGGGGGTTCTCAGTACACTGTCTCCCTGGACAGATCAGTCTCCGGGGGGTTCTCCCTGGACAGATCGGTATCTGGGGGGTTCTCAGTACACTGTCTCCCTGGACAGATCAGGCCTAGGGTCTAGCCATGGGGTAGAACAGCCCGCTGGCCTGACTAACTATTGTTCACGTGGCCAACACTTTGATTCTATGGCTATGTTAACCTTGGCATGCAGAAGAACGTAGCCTAAGTGTCTCTCCCCATCCCTAATCCTCAACGTCACACTCATTCCAACCCAACCACCTCCTCGCACCGCACCCCACCCCCCCCCACCTCTCTCTCTCTCTCCCTTCCTCTCTCTCTCTCTCTCTCTCTCTCTCTCTAAAGATCTATTCATACCGAAAGACAAATTCTGTGTATTAAATCAAGGATTAAGTTAATACAAGACCGGATAGTAACTCATAAGATGTGACGAAAAAAAGGAACCATACTATTTGTGTTGTCAGTATAGCCTCAAGAGAAATAAATGAGATAAATGGGAGAAGACACGCCCCATCTGCCCACTTTAGCGCCCCACCCCTTTCCTATCGCCGCCCCCTCCTTGCCGCTCTCTCTCTCTCTCTCTCTCTCTCTCGCGGTATCAGTGGACGTCATTGTTATCTGGTGCTTGACTGCGCTTACGACAGTCAATCTGAAAACAAAGGAAGCAAAACAGCGTCACATACTTCTCTCTCTCTCTCTCTCTCTCTCTCTCTCTCTTTCTTCTCTCTCTCTCTCTCTCTCTCTCTGTGCGCGTGAGACACCAACACCACCTACAAGCAGTCAGTGGCTGACCCGCCACTCCGCTGTGCCCTTATCGTACTCACCATGCCCTCACGCCCATAGCACACAGGCGCAGCTGACAGTGATACATCAGCATGGGTGACGTTGAACCGCTGATGACACATCAACACATGTTCTACACACGCACGCACGCACGCACGCACACACACACACACACACACACACACACGCGCGCGCGCGCGCGCGCACGCACACACACACACACACGCACACACGCACGCACGCACGCACACACACACACTCACACACAGAGTTCAAACTGACGCACAAAGGAAGTACTTGGTTGTTTTGCGTTCAGTTCACTGCTAGGTGGCGTGGGGGAAGGCACACACACACACACACACACACACCGAGCACTTGGCAGATTAAAGGGAAAGAGACTTTGTTCGTTGTGCATTGTTGAATAGGTGGTGGCTAAGGTACAGAATAGAATGTGGTGACAGGAAGATCGAGAGACATTGGTGGGAGTGGCAGAAACACACACACACACACACCGCCACCACCACCACCACCACCACCTGTGACCACCACCACCTGTGACCACCACCACCACCACCACCTGTGACCACCACCATCTGTGACCACCACCACCACCACCTAAGGCATCAGTTCACCTGTAGCACAAAATCAGACACAAGGCACACACAACAAACAAGGAAACATCTTTGCCTCTGTCTTTGTGTTATGCGAATTGGTGCCGAAAAAGTAATTCATTGGGAAGTCCTATGGGCATAGTCCCAGCACGAGGGGTGGAAACGGAATCTTTCTTTTTGTGATTCAGAATTTGCCAATCTCTGCCTCATTCCCCACAGCAGAACATTTCCGGGAGGCTGAAATCACTGCCAGGAGATAAATCAAAGAAAACTCTCTCTCTCTCTCTCTCTCTCTCTCTCACACACACACACACACACACACACACGCATGCACGCACACCGTGGCAAAGTCAGCCTTGTGTACGTGGAATTGTCAGCTTTTTGTATGCTAATCTTTTCGTTTGTAGGCCTGTCAGAGTTTTGTTTGTAGGCCTGTCAGAGTTTTGTTTGTAGGCCTGTCAGAGTTTTGTGTGTAGGCCTGTCAGAGTTTTGTGTGTAGGCCTGTTAGTCTTTTTTCTGCAAGCCTTGACATTTTTTGTTGTTGTAGTGCTATCAGCTTTTTTCTGTTCTGTTCTTTTTTTTTTCAGCAGTCCTTTCAGAGTTTGTTTTATATGTGGTGGAATTCACCCCGTAACTGAAGGTGGATTGACTGTGTAGTGGGCCCTACACCCTGTGTCTTTGGTGGAATTCACCCCGTGACTGAAGGTGGACTGACTGTGTAGCAGGCCCTACACCCTGTGTCTTTGGTGGAATTCACCCCGTCACTGAAGGTGGACTGACTGTGTAGCAGGCCCTACACCCTGTGCCTTTGGTGGAATTCACACCCGTGACTGAAGGTGGACTGGCTGTGTAGTGGCCACTACACCCTGTGTCTTTTCGACGCGAATAGTACGACCATGTGCCGTCGACGCAACATTTTTCACATCACGCCACTTTGTAAGCAGCCATAATGTTGTCCACACATTTAAACTGGACCAGTCAACGTATTCTCACTGTTTGGTGGTTTTAGTTGATAAATTATAGAGCACAGATCTCAGAAACTGTGTGGGTGGAGTGAGGAGTGGATCTGTTGACGGTGCCTTCAGGGTGGGGAAGTGCATTTGGTATTTCAGTTGGTGTAGCTACTCTCTCCACATTTGTTCACATGATTCTTTTCATATTCAGCTTCCACGTTGTAATCTTTGTACGTCAATTGGACTTTGGGGGGGGGGGGGGGGGGGGGGTTCAACCCAACCTTGTGGTTGGATGCCACAGTTCAGCACACCACAAGCAGACCGCCCTTCCTTCAACCTGTGTGATGTCACAACAGCAGCTGACAATTTCCGCGCCCAGAGAATAAAGACAGGGAATTGTGAAATCAGTACCCTATAACCCTTCGATTAAAACAATGGAACAATGAGAATACGTTGACTGGTCAAGCAGCACCAGTTGTATTCACCAAGGAGAGTGGGATGTAGGCCTAAAATGTTGCGTCAACCGTAATGAGGTTGTATTCCCTGTACTTGGGAAGAATGTTGTGGTATGTCTATCAACTGTTTTATAGGTCTTTCAGTATTTTTCTGTAGGCCTGTCAGATTGTTGTCATATGTCTGTCAGCTGTTTTATAGGTCTTTCAGTATTTTTCTGTAGGCCTGTCAGACTGTTGTCGTATGTCTGTCAGCTGTTTTATAGGTCTTTCAGTATTTTTCTGTAGGCCTGTCAGATTGTTGTCGTATGTCTATCAGCTGTTATACGTATATGTCTTTCAATATTTTTCTGTAGGCCTGTCGAGTTTTGAATGCAGACGTATCTGCGTGTTGTATCTGCCTGTCAGATGAAGTCCGATCAGATGTTTTGCAGCAGTCCTATCAGTTTTATACAGATAAGAGATTATAGGATTGTCTGCTTTTTGTATGTTAGCATGTCAGCTTTATGTGTGTAGGTCCATCGGGGTTCTTTGTTCCTTTGTTTGTGTGCAGGCGTGTCTGCTTTTTGTATGTAAGCCCGTCAGCTTGTCGTTTGTTCAGTGTGTCCGCTTTTCGTAGATCTGTCAGTTTGTTGCTGGTAAGACTATCAGCTTTTGTATGTAGATCTCTAAGCATTTTGTATGTAGACCTCTGAGCTTTTTTATATGGACCTCTGAGCTTTTTGTATATAGACATTCAAGCTTTTTAATATGCAGACTTTTGAGCTTTTTGTATATAGACCTCTAAGTTAAAAAAAAAAAAGGACTAAAGTAGATGTGATTTGATCGGTATATGTTTGGAGAGGACGGGAAGTGTGGCAGGGAGTAGGGGAGGTTGGAGAGGGGGGGGGGGGGGGGGGTGGAGAGAAGGCTGGGAGAGATCGAAAGATTGTCTTATGCTTAAATTGTCGTGGGTGTAAAAAGACTTTTGAAAAAATCCAACATGAAATGTTATTATAATGTATTGTTATTGTTGTTGTTGTTGTCAGACCTGTGCATGTGATTTCTAATTGTGGTAACTACGTGTGGCATACCTGCTCTTTTTTTTTTTTAACTCTTGTTTCATTTCTATCCTTTTTCTTGCAGTGGATGACTTAGAACTGCCAGGAACACACACACACACACACACACACACACACACACACACACACGAGAGAGAGAGAGAGAGAGAGAGAGAGGAGAGAGGAGAGAGAGAGAGAAGAGAGAGAGAGAATTACATGAACCAGCCGTGTGAAAGAGACAAAGCAGACTGGTCAGAAAGTCCGAATTGTGCTGATGCGCGTCACGTCATGTTGGAGGTTTCCGCCCCTTCTCTGGTTTCGCTCAGTGTGACAGGTCACCGCTAGCATCAGCTAGACCTACTCCGGCTGCTGCACGCATTTCATCATACGAAGCACCCCCCCCCCCCCCTCTTCTCTCTCTCTCTCTCTTTGCTGTCCTGTATCTGTTTTTGGTCCACACCCGCTCTACCTCTTTCCATAGATGTTCCATTTGTGTGCCACTGCCTTCTCGCATATGCAATATTTGTGATTATGCTTCCATTCAAACTGTTCAAGATCTAATCTTTACTATATCCTTCAATGTACTTCTTTCAGTTGTTGTTGTTGTCGTTGTTGTCGTACCCTGGCTAAAAGACTCCAGGGATCATCCGAACAGCCGAAGTATTTGAACACTATGGCACAAATGCATCAGCTGGGGATGAGAACATTACGTGTGTGACCGTTTTTGATTACTCCGCCACATGGGCAGCCACACTCCGACTTCGGGGGATTTGGGAGACTGATAATGTTATGCTAGGAGCTTGTCACGACTGAAGACAATCCCCACATAACTATGCAGAGCATAACAACATTTTGATGTAGCCTTGGTGTTCTGGCCTATGTCAATTGGTCTGACACAGCCTTAAGCCAAGGCGAACTTCTTTCAGTCAGTCAGTTTTTGTTTTGTTCTCTCTCTCTCTCTCTGTACGATTCATATTCTCATTTACTTGGCATTATTTATACCTATGTAGGCCCTTGCGTATGTGTGCAGTGTTCTTTTGCTCGATATGTTTTATAATAGATGAATTTTGAATTAAGCTATTCCTACTTAAATACCTTATATATATATATATATATACTATTGCCTGTACCCACCCTCACTTCCCTTCGCCCCCACCCCCTCCTCCGCCCCCTCTCTTCCAAAACTTTGTCACGTTCACTTTCTTGGTTGTTTTTAACTGTCTTCTATTATAGTATGTTTGTATGTGCCCCCACCGACACCCCTTCTTCCCCTCTTCTTTTCATGGATATTACATTATCATTACGTGACTGATGTTGTTTGTTTGTTTTTCTGATATTATTTTATTTAATTGAATATCGTAGTCCCATCCACGGCGAGGACTGGATTTTAAACAGAAAAGCACATCAGTGCTGTTCCTATTATCCTCATAATTAAAGAATCTTATCCTCCTTCTCTCTGTGTTTCTCTGTCTCTATCCCTCTCTCTCTCACACACATTGGCACCAGTGTTAGTACTTGTGCAATGGGTTTGTTGCACAGAACAGCTGTGACAAAAGCGATCTGTTCAGAGTTAGCGCAGCGTACAGCCACAGACCGTCCGATTTTTCTGCCTCTTCTTCTGGACTAGGTTCCGTAATGCCATAGGCCTAGTGCAGTGTCTGGAGTCCTGATCTGTCTGAAGTTCAGCGGTGGGTGGCCAGCACGCTCAAGAAAATAAAACGACATGAAAAACCAGAACTGTGTATGGTATTGTTGGTTCCTGGTGATCCAGTGGTGAGGACGGGGGCCAGTGTGGTCGGTGTGTGGTATCTGTCCTCCACAGGCAGGGCAAGTGACCACAGCACTGGCATCAAGTCCATCTCAGTCTCTGTGCTGCCGACACTCTTCTGGGCAGGGCACAGATTCTAAATGACCTAGCTGAATCATAAGACACTAACAATCATGGAAACGCGCGTGTGTGCGCGTGTGTGTAAGAATCAGGATCTGAATTTCAGAAAAAAACAACAAACAAACAAACAAAACAAAACAAAACAAAAAAACACACACACACATAAAAACTATGTACAGGCCAAACCAGTTTGATCGACATAGGGTAAACGACAGCGATTATTTATGCCTTTTTTACATTGGGGTACTGCTGTGCTCAAATGACGCATGCGTAGATACTGTACTTTGGTAGCTGGCTTCCATGATAACTTCAAGCATCTGATAATATGGCCTACATTTTGTTTGTCGTCATTGTATGGGGCTCGTGTTCTTCAATGTACGTGATTGTGTTTGACAGCGTACTGTGTCATTGTCATCAGTACATAGGGTCTTGTCCATGCATTGGCCGGGATATCTTTGTCAGTGCACGGCACTCTGTTAGTTAGAGTACTGACAGTGTTTGTTAGTATACCGAGTCATGTTCATCAATGTATGGGGTCATGCGTGGCAGTATATTTGTCAGTGTACAGGGCCATGTTTGTCAGTGTGCAGGGCCATGTTTGTCAGTGTTGTCAGTGTACAGGGCCATGTTTGTCAGTGTGCAGGGCCATGTTTGTCAGTGTGCAGAGCCATGTCTGTCAGTGTACAGGGCCATGTTTGTCAGTGTACAGGGCCATGTCTGTCAGTGTACAGGGCCATGTTTGTCAGTGTACAGGGCCATGTCTGTCAGTGTGCAGGGCCATGTCTGTCAGTGTACAGGGCCATGTCTGTCAGTGTACAGGGCCATGTCTATCAGTGTACAGGGCTGCGTTTGTCAGCGTACAGGGCCATGTCTGTCAGTGTGCAGGGCCATGTCTGTCAGTGTGCAGGGCCATGTCTGTCAGTGTGCAGGGCCATGTCTGTCAGTGTACAGGGCCATGTCTGTCAGTGTACAGGGCCATGTCTGTCAGTGTACAGGGCCATGACTGTCAGTGTACAGGGCTATGTCTGTCAGTGTCCAGGGCCATGTCTGTCAGTGTCCAGGGCCATGTCTGTCAGTGTACAGGGCCATGTTTGTCAGTGTACAGGGCCATGTTTGTCAGTGTACAGGGCCATGTCTGTCAGTGTACAGGGCCATGTCTGTCAGTGTACTGGGCCATGTTTGTCAGTGTTGTCAGTGTACAGGGCCATGTGTGTCAGTGTACAGGGCCATTTTTGTCAGTGTACAGGGCCATGTCTGTCAGTGTACAGGGCCATGTCTGTCAGTGCACAGGGCCATGTCTGTCAGTGTTGTCAGTGTACAGGGCCATGTCTGACAGTGTGCAGGGCCATGTCTGTCAATGTACAGGGCCATGTCTGTGAGTGTACAGGGCCATATCTGTCAGTGTACAGGGCCATGTCTGTCAGTGTACTGGGCCATGCCTGTGAGTGTTGTCAGTGTACAGGGCCATGTCTGTTAGTGTACAGGGCCATGTCTGTCAGTGTACAGGGCCATGTTTGTCAGTGTGCAGGGCCATGTTTGTCAGTGTTGTCAGTGTACAGGGCCATGTCTGTCAGTGTACAGGGCCATGTTTGTCAGTGTGCAGGGCCATGTTTGTCAGTGTTGTCAGTGTACAGGGCCATGTCTGTCAGTGTACAGGGCCATGTCTGTCAGTGTTGTCAGTGTACAGGGCCATGTTTGTCAGTGTACAGGGCCATGTTTGTCAGTGTACAGGGCCATGTCTGTCAGTGTACAGTGCCATGTTTGTCAGTGTTGTCAGTGTACAGGGCCATGTTTGCAGTGTACAGGGTCATGTCTGTCAGTGTACAGGGCCATGTCTGTCAGTGTACAGGGCCGTGTTTGTCAGTGTTGTCAGTGTACAGGGCCGTGTTTGTCAGTGTTGTCAGTGTACAGGGCCATGTCTGTCAGTGTACAGGGCCATGTTTGTCAGTGTACAGGGCCATGTTTGTCAGTGTACAGGGCCATGTTTGTCAGTGTACAGGGCCATGTCTGTCAGTGTACAGGGCCATGTCTGTCAGTGTACAGGGCCATGTCTGTCAGTGTACAGTGCCATGTTTGTCAGTGTTGTCAGTGTACAGGTCCATGTCTGTCAGTGTACAGGGCCATGTCTGTCAGTGTACAGGGCCATGTCTGTCAGTGTACAGTGCCATGTTTGTCAGTGTTGTCAGTGTACAGGGCCATGTCTGTCAGTGTACAGGGCCATGTCTGTCAGTGTACAGGGCCATGTCTGTCAGTGTACAGGGCCATGTTTGTCAGTGTTGTCAGTGTACGGGGCCATGTTTGTCAGTGTTGTCAGTGTACAGGGCTGTGTTTGTCAGTGTACAGGGCCATGTCTGTTAGTGTACAGGGCCATGTTTGTCTGTGTTGTCAGTGTACTGGGCCATGTTTGCCAGTGTACAGGGCCATGTTTGTCAGTGTACAGGGCCATGTTTGTCAGTGTTGTCAGTGTACAGGGCCATGTTTGTCAGCGTTGTCAAGTACAGGGCCATATTTGTCAGTGTTGTCAGTGTACAGGGTTTTCGTCATCAGTGTATGGGATCATTTTTGTGGTGTACGGGGTCATTTTGAACAAAAGACAGGCTGTATAAGAATACAAACATTTTGGCAATACTTTAAAGCTTTTTAATAACATTTCTCTGGAGAAAAATTCTCTTAAATGAGCAGATTTAACGCATTTGCTGACAAAATAATGCCCAAGTTCTGTTGTATGTGAAATACCAGAAGGCCTGTCCACCTCCATAAAGCTCAGAAGACATGATAATACTCCACATGATCAATGTACATCTCCATAGATCTCAGCCCTCATAACAATACTCTTCTTGATTATTTCTGGCATAGTGATTGATTCATCCACATTCACTTAAGAGATGCCGAGCTCAGGAACATCGACAGTTGCAGCCAGACATATGAGGCAACACAATTGTCTGTTACCAAAATTGAATGATTAAATGTATACTTGCAGTTTTCGTATGCAACAAAGGTCAGTCATATTTTTTTCTCCTTTTTTCTTACTTAAGTAAAAGTTCGTAACCCGATTGTTGAAAGCCCTTCCAGAGGCTTGAAATGAACATAAGCCTAAATTAATTGGGATTATTAAGAATCTAGTGACAGTAAGGAGCATGCACATGCCCTCCCTTCACAGCTCCAACATAGTGACAGTAAGGAGCATGCACATGCCCTCCCTTCACAGCTCCAACATAGTGACAGTAAGGAGCATGCACATGCCCTCCCTTCACAGCTCCAACATAGTGACAGTAAGGAGCATGCACATGCCCTCCCTTCACAGCTCCAACATAGTGACAGTAAGGAGCATGCACATGCCCTCCCTTCACAGCTCCAACATAGTGACAGTAAGGAGCATGCACATGCCCTCCCTTCACAGCTCCAACATAGTGACAGTAAGGAGCATGCACATGCCCTCCCTTCACAGCTCCAACATAGTGACAGTAAGGAGCATGCACATGCCCTCCCTTCACAGCTCCAACATAGTGACAGTAAGGAGCATGCACATGCCCTCCCTTCACAGCTCCAACATAGTGACAGTAAGGAGCATGCACATGCCCTCCCTTCACAGCTCCAACATAGTGACAGTAAGGAGCATGCACATGCCCTCCCTTCACAGCTCCAACATAGTGACAGTAAGGAGCATGCACATGCCCTCCCTTCACAGCTCCAACATTCCTTAATCCCACCCTTCATTAGTTTGTATTCTGAGGTCAGCCACGTCTACCAACTGGTGATGTTCCCACATTGAGGTCAGCCACGTCTACCAACTGGTGATGTTCCCACATTGAGGTCAGCCACGTCTACCAACTGGTGATGTTCCCACATTGAGGTCAGCCACGTCTACCAACTGGTGATGTTCCCACATTGAGGTCAGCCACGTCTACCAACTGGTGATGTTCCCACATTGAGGTCAGCCACGTCTACCAACTGGTGATGTTCCCACATTGAGGTCAGCCACGTCTACCAACTGGTGATGTTCCCACATTGAGGTCAGCCACGTCTACCAACTGGTGATGTTCCCACATTGAGGTCAGCCACGTCTACCAACTGGTGATGTTCCCACATTGAGGTCAGCCACGTCTACCAACTGGTGATGTTCCCACATTGAGGTCAGCCACGTCTACCAACTGGTGATGTTCCCACATTGAGGTCAGCCACGTCTACCAACTGGTGATGTTCCCACATTGAGGTCAGCCACGTCTACCAACTGGTGATGTTCCCACATTGAGGTCAGCCACGTCTACCAACTGGTGATGTTCCCACATTGAGGTCAGCCACGTCTACCAACTGGTGATGTTCCCACATTGAGGTCAGCCACGTCTACCAACTGGTGATGTTCCCACATTGAGGTCAGCCACGTCTACCAACTGGTGATGTTCCCACATTGAGGTCAGCCACGTCTACCAACTGGTGATGTTCCCACATTGAGGTCAGCCACGTCTACCAACTGGTGATGTTCCCACATTGAGGTCAGCCACGTCTACCAACTGGTGATGTTCCCACTTGAGGTCAGCCACGTCTACCAACTGGTGATGTTCCCACATTGAGGTCAGCCACGTCTACCAACTGGTGATGTTCCCACATTGAGGTCAGCCACGTCTACCAACTGGTGATGTTCCCACATTGAGGTCAGCCACGTCTACCAACTGGTGATGTTCCCTTAGTTTGTATTCTGAGGTCAGCCACGTCTACCAACTGGTGATGTTCCCTTAGTTTGTATTCTGAGGTCAGCCACGTCTACCAACTGGTGATGTTCCATTAGTTTGTATTCTGAGGTCAGCCACGTCTACCAACTGGTGATGTTCCCTTAGTTTGTATTCTGAGGTCAGCCACGTCTACCAACTGGTGATGTTCCCACATTGAGGTCAGCCACGTCTACCAACTGGTGATGTTCCCTTAGTTTGTATTCTGAGGTCAGCCACGTCTACCAACTGGTGATGTTCCCTTAGTTTGTATTCTGAGGTCAGCCACGTCTACCAACTGGTGATGTTCCCACATTGAGGTCAGCCACGTCTACCAACTGGTGATGTTCCCACATTGAGGTCAGCCACGTCTACCAACTGGTGATGTTCCCTTAGTTTGTATTCTGAGGTCAGCCACGTCTACCAACTGGTGATGTTCCCTTAGTTTGTATTCTGAGGTCAGCCACGTCTACCAACTGGTGATGTTCCCACATTGAGGTCAGCCACGTCTACCAACTGGTGATGTTCCCACATTGAGGTCAGCCACGTCTACCAACTGGTGATGTTCCCACATTGAGGTCAGCCACGTCTACCAACTGGTGATGTTCCCACATTGAGGTCAGCCACGTCTACCAACTGGTGATGTTCCCTTAGTTTGTATTCTGAGGTCAGCCACGTCTACCAACTGGTGATGTTCCACATTCAGCATCTATTCTGAGGTCAGCCACGTCTACCAACTGGTGATGTTCCCACATTCAGCATCTATTCTGAGGTCAGCCACGTCTACCAACTGGTGATGTTCCCACATTGAGGTCAGCCACGTCTACCAACTGGTGATGTTCCATTAGTTTGTATTCTGAGGTCAGCCACGTCTACCAACTGGTGATGTTCCCTTAGTTTGTATTCTGAGGTCAGCCACGTCTACCAACTGGTGATGTTCCCTTAGTTTGTATTCTGAGGTCAGCCACGTCTACCAACTGGTGATGTTCCCACATTGAGGTCAGCCACGTCTACCAACTGGTGATGTTCCCACATTGAGGTCAGCCACGTCTACCAACTGGTGATGTTCCCACATTCAGCATCTATTCTGAGGTCAGCCACGTCTACCAACTGGTGATGTTCCCACATTCAGCATCTATTCTGAGGTCAGCCACGTCTACCAACTGGTGATGTTCCCACATTCAGCATCTATTCTGAGGTCAGCCACGTCTACCAACTGGTGATGTTCCCACATTCAGCATCTCTCATGTGAATTCTCCTTTCCATCACTATACTCTAAACAATCTCAATTAAACCACAACCTACAGGTAAGTCGTGTTTAATTTTATGATTAATGTCCAACTCCACAGTAGACCAGCTGAATTATACTGGAACTACTTCTACTCTAAGTCAGTTATTGCGCGCGTGCACACACACACTCTCAAACACACAGACATGCTACTTTTAACTGAGTGCATGATGTGCAATTGTAAGTGTGTGTCTAAATGTGTGGATATTTTTCAGTTTCACATTCACTGCAGCCCATCAGATTACACTATTCCCTCTCCAGGACTATCATATATCAGGTAAAAAAAAAAACCTCTTTCCTCGGAAAATAAGAAAAAGATGCAATAAACACGACATAACTGGGCGCTCATCCTCAGCTTTAACATTTAGAAACAAAATGTGAAAAGCATTCACATGCCAAAAAACAAACAAAAACTCAAACACACACACAGCAAATGTCAAATGGAGACCGCAGAATGAATTGGTTTCCACTGCGGACAATGTGCACAATCTAACTATCCAGTTCTCAGGTTTAAAAAATAAAACCAAACCAAACCACCCACAACTGGCATGTTCCACACTCTAACAAAAGAAAAAGAGGTACAGATTTTCAAGAGAAAAGACGGGAATGGACCACAAAACTGGAACAGCAATGGTCGACAGTAAAGGAAGGGCACACTGAAAAAGGCTGTCAATCGTCCAAGTGCCAGAAACTAGGAAATTACAGGCACATATTTTCCAGATTGTGAGATGCAGTTTGACATTGAAAGACCCTGTGGCATCCATGGTGGTATGAATGCATGCTGGCAAGAATAAGCATATACACCAGCTGCCGTGGCGAAGTGGTTAGCGTTGCGGACTCCTGGCTGGGAGGTCGTGGGTTCGAATCCCATCAGAGTCATGTGGGTTTTTCTGTCCCGACCGGCTCCTACCCAGAGTTGAGTTTGCTGCGGACTCAGTTGGGAAGACTAGGACCACACAGTAGAGTTTCATCCACTTAATGGATGCATTTCTGAGAGTGTTGCTCAAATTTCCTGACCAACACTGCAGGTGCCTGCATCTCTCGGGCCTGGTTGACGCCGGGATATATTATGAAAGGAAGCGTAGAGTACAGCCCTGTCATGTAGTCTCAGACTGAAATGGAAATCTGTAGCATCATCTTAATCATCCTCATTGATCACCATTAAAAAAAAAAAAGTCTCAAGTTCTATGGCCCTTCATGCCCTGCTCTCATGGTGACCTCAATTTCGATGTCCTCTCCACGTCTGTGGCCTTGGTTTGGTTCCGTCAGGGTCACCGGTATTGGCGAGTCCATGGGGACTGTCGCTGGACGGACGTGGTGGCGCCCTCCGGGGGGAGAGCTCACTCACGCCGGCTCCGCGACTAAGCAATTATTGTCATCAGTAGGGGGCTTAGTAGGTGATGTCCTGCGTATGTTAGATCAGAACAGGCGCCACTGAACACCACCGAAGTGACTCGGCAGCAGTGCAGTGTCTCCTCCGGTGGGTTGCCTCTTGACTTGACATTGACTGGTCCCTGTGGATTGCCGGTGCCGGGGCTGCGGCGAGGCTGACCGGGCTGTGGCTGTGGACGGGGTGTCGGAATGAGCGGCATGGGTGCACTGCCTCTGAGGTGGCGCAGAAGTTGGGACAGCAAAAAAAAAAAAAAAAAAAGAATAAGCATATACATTTTGAGTGTACACATCAAGTTTGTGAACATGTATGTGTGGATGTTTATGTGTGTGTGTGCATGCATTTGCACAAATTCTTATTCACAAATACAGAGGTGTATGAGTGTGTGTGTGTGCATGCACAAACAAATGCTGAACTTTATACTGATTATCCAAGTTACACAACCATTCATGCAAGCGCATGCATACACACACACATACACACCAGAAAGACTGACAAGGCATTGAGAAGTGAACACAGAATTTAATATTGGACTAGGCACAGGGTGGCACTCATGACCAGCATACTAATGCCATTGTGTATACACAGATGAGAAAACAGCTGGCGGCATTTTGTAAACACACACCCCCCAAAAAAAAAAAAAAAAAGAAAAAAAAAACAACTACAAAAAAAAACCAAAAAAAAAAACCCACCACTTCCTCTTCAGCTCTTGGTTCTGACTTTGACCAGTAATGACAAAACCGTGTGTTTAAATTTGTTACATAACTCATATCAGAAACATATCACCACAGCTTTTTAATCCGAATACAACAAATATGTAACTACAAATATATAACTGTGTGTGCATGCGCGCGTGCATGTGTGTGTGTGTGTGTGTGTGTGTGTGTGTGTGTGTGTGTGTGTGTGTGTGTGTGTGTGCACACATGCATGCTCATGTGTACATTGTGTACTCTTGAGAATGTTGCATAAAGAGACAAAATTTAACATCACAACAGATAGCGTTGCCACACAATCCACATGACATGTAATACACTGTATAATACATTTTTAAAAAACTTCAAAGGGACTGGTGCAAGGACACAGGCGGGGAACCCCCTTAAGAGCAAGGAGAGGGGTAGGGGGGATGCTGGTCAAGCCAGGCCATGGATCGGTCCATTCTCTGGCTGTGGTCAAGTAGTGCTGGACCAAAGGCTCCAACATGCACATTGATCCCTGTGTGTGAAGCCACCATCGACCTCACTGCCAACCATCACAGATTTATATGGACTGGACAAATCATGGTTGCTTCTTCTTGCTAACTTCTTCTGCCTGAACTGACGAAAAAAGTCTCCAGTCATGAAGCAACTTGTGCAGTTTCTTTGGGAAATATTATTGAAAATTTGAAGTCAAAGCTATGAACAGAAAGAAGTGGCTGATCCAGACAACAGCAGCCACATTGTGCTCCATGTTCCAGGGCATGTCCATTGGGCTGAATGCTGTCCGCTGCCTGGTCAGGAGCTGCTGACCTGAAATCCTGCCATCTGTGGACAGGTCAACGGATGAAGGTGGAGACCTGAACTTCAGTTGGGCCCTCAGTGTTCCCAGCACACCACATGCTGGCCCTTTGTCCTGTGACAACATGACTGTCTGGCACCCCCTTGACAGACAGGCTCACTTCCTTAACCCCTTCTGCAGCAACTTTGCCATTCATTCAGCCATTTTTTTTCAGGGTGTATGTGAAGACTGTCCTTTAAAAACATGTTACAAGTCCCCCTAACAAGTTACAAGACTGACTTTTGATTGGTTTTTAATACCTCATTGAGACCTGGTTCTTCACCAGTATGTGCATGACTGCTAGAGTGAAGCTTTTGCGGGGCCCTACTGTTTTGAAGACTTTCCTTTTACCAGTCTAAAATGTTCCTTTTGGGCAAAAGAAAAGAAAACAAAACAATCACACTTGTTCAAACATAGATGAAAATAATTGTCATTTACAGCTCGTGTCTGATCTTGAAAAAAAAGTCTTCAACATCTTTCAATGTACATTTTGAGCCTGGCTTTTTTCTTCTTCTTTTCTAAAACACACCTCTACTAGGGTGTTTTTTTTTTTAATGCCATGCTTACTGAAAGTCTTTCCTACCAGATTTCTCTTCATATGCTCCCCAGTCTAAGTGCCACTTTTAACATGATTAATGACCATATATGTTTGCTTTGACTACACATTGCTTTGGCATTCAGAATACAGAAGTTTCATGAAAGAAAGCAGGTGGGTTCTGCATTCCATGGTATTGGTCATGCATCTACCCCTTCTGCATGAAGTGCCCCTGGCTCAGTTCTTAGGGCAGTTTTACATTGTATACATCAATTTCAACTGATGAAATTTTTCAGAACTATCTTCAGCGTGTATGCTGATGACGCTGAACATACAAGAGAGCGGGATCAATCTGGTGATGGTGTTTGATGGTGGTTTTTCTTATTTTGGGGGAGGAGGGGGCAGGGCATGCAATCATATCTCGTTGCTGTGAAGACTTGAATACTTGTCAACAACAATTTAATGAACACATTAGACTGAAGCCCTCACAGACACTTGCAAACAATAGGCTGTTTAGAAAGACTAAGTGTCAAAGTTCACAGGCAATCTAAGTGAAACTAGGTGTCAAAGATCTTGGGCGTTTTAAGTGAGACTAGGTGTCAAAGATCTTGGGCGTTCTAAGTGAGACTAGGTGTCAAAAGATCTTGGGCGTTCTAAGTGAAACTAATGTCAAAGATCTTGGGCGTTCTAAGTGAGACTAGGTGTCAAAGATCTTGGGGCTTTCCAAGAAAAAGCCAGGTGTCAATGATCTTAGACTTTCTAAGAAAGGGGGGGGGGGAGGTGTGAATGTAATGCTGTGTAGTTGTCAAATGTTTTGTGTGTGTGTGTATGTGTTTTTTATTGTTCTTTTTTGGTCATTCATTAATATTCATTTGAAACAGGGCACTACAAGTAACCCAGAAAATTATCACTATTATTCCACATAAAACCTGGATTCCATGATAAAGATGACACTAAACACAATGATATTAACAGTTCTTTGTTTCGATGCCATCCAGTTTGACAGCTGAAGTCGATGTATATGAAGGGAGTGTGTTTGAATAGGAAAGACCGAGTCCTGTTGCTGACGGCCAGACCATGGTAACCATGTAAATAATGACACATTAAAACCTTAAGCAGGTACCTTTTAAACCCCAGATGACAATGCCAAACAAGGTATGTTCAGGACACTAAATAGACCAACGTAAAATCATTGATCACCATCACATTTCAATTAAATCAAAGAAAAAAAAGAATATTTTCTTTAAATGCAAGTCGAACATGTCTGAACCAGGTGTGAATATAACCTGGAACCCGCAGTCACAAGCTCATGTCTGTCATATAAATCCAAAAGAAAAAGTGTCAAATCGTTCATCACACAGTATGCACGAAGAGATTATTCACTTTCATACGTGATAAAAAAAAGTGTGACCAGTCTTTTGGCTGAAAAATGTTCAGCATTTCCTTTTTGGTATCTGAAAGGAACTCCCTTAGGTCATAGAGGTCTGATCGAGCTTAATGTCAGAGATTCTTCTTAGGTAGCGATCTTTTATGTTTTTAAATGATGGCTACAAGATAGTTCTCACTTGGATTCCATGTCATGTTGACATTTGAGGGAGTGTGGTTGGTACTAAACAACCTGTTAATAAAAACCAAAAGTGAACTGCCACTAAAAAATGTCCCTTTGTAATCTAGTTAACTAAAAAGATGTGGAAAGTTTGGTGGTCATCTGCTAGAAGTAAAAGCGCATAAAAATTATTTATGAACTTTCTATGTAATACAGACCCAGCTTCTCACCAAACTCTACTAGCAGCCTTACATGTATAAGCAGTCTGAATGATTTCCCATTACAGTTCCTTATAATCAACGGTTTGGGCCAATTTCAATTGATCAATCAGAATTTTAAGGTTTGGGCCAATTTCAATTGATCAATCAGAATTTTTTTGGTGATAAAGATCATTCACTGCCTCAAGGAGAAACAGTCATAATGCATGGGAAAAATCTGTTTCAGACCAACAAATTTGTAGTTTCCGACTCCTTCACACCCTTTCTTAGCAATACCCCCTTCCTCCCCAAAACTCAGGAATATGCGTGCATGAAACTGTGTTTTAACTACTTTCATTAAAAAAAGAAAAAGAAAATGACCTTATTTTAAAATGAGGTACAGAACAGGCTTGCAAAAACTTCACTTGTAAACTTTTTTCTGATGATTAAAAGAAGAAATGAAAACAAAATGAAATCATATTAAAAACCATTCCATAATGAAAACTTTGAAAAGAATTAAAATGAAAATTGTATTCAAACAACACTACATACAGTGTAATTTCTTATAATATCCAAAACAGAATTTAATCTATAAGAAAATACAATTAAAAAAAAAAGAAGAATAATCATTGTGGTTGCCAAGACTGACCAATAAAAAAATAAAAACAAGCATCATCTGTACAATCAGCTTTCTGGATTGAACAAATCTTTTAAATGTAGTTGCACACTTATTTCAGTGGCCATCACATCAGAAGATGTCTTTTCATATAAATCATTTGAAACAGCAAATATCATTGGCTGTCTACAACATCTGAGTTTTATTTAGTCATTTCAAAATGTGCAAGCTGATTCTACATGAATAACTGGCTTCACTTAAACAAAATCTTCTCTCCTCTTGCAAATAAGTCAGAAACACTCAGATGTACAAACAATAATTTAGGCTTCGCTCATATGCGTTGCAGCAGAGGAGAAAATGTACCACACAGATGAAAAAAGACTGACATGGCCCTTTTGAACATGAACATGTGACGCAGATCAGACAGACCAATCTCCATATCCACAGCATGCCTCAATGTGGTGTGCAGGACAGGAGGCCAACACAAGTGGTCCTTGGTCCTGCAATGCCAGAAAGGCACCTCACTGCCAGCTGATCCTGCTGACACTGTCAAACAGCTAGCACTCCACAGGTGATCCTGCTGACACTGTCAAACAGCTAGCACTCCACAGCTGATCCTGCTGACACTGTCAAACAGCTAGCACTCCACAGGTGATAACTGATGTGAACACACTGACCTCACAGCAAGGTGCTGCTGTTTTCACTATTAGCAAACCTGAACTCTGCTTTTCTATTAGGTACCATTTACTCCTGGTCTCAGCTCAAAATTTCAAGCAAATCACGCATATGAATAATCAGTATGCTACAGAGTTACCATTATCAACATATACTACTAAGTGAAAGTGAGAGTGTTTAGTTATGAGGAAAAAAACCTTGTGGTCAGGTTTTATCATTTGTTGTATTGATAGCTATCACTTATTTTAGCATTCTGTTTGGACCTAGACACAAAGTGATTGTATCTTTGGAAACATGCAACACGTGTTTCTGTTTGTACATTGAGACAAAGTGATTGTATCTTTGGAAACATGCAACACGTGTTTCTGTTTGTACATTGAGACAAAGTGATTGTATCTTTGGAAACATGCAACACGTGTTTCTGTTTGTACATTGAGACAAAGTGATTGTATCTTTGGAAACATGCAACACGTGTTTCTGTTTGTACATTGAGACAAAGTGATTGTATCTTTGGAAACATGCAACACGTGTTTCTGTTTGTACATTGAGACAAAGTGATTGTATCTTTGGAAACATGCAACACGTGTTTCTGTTTGTACATTGAGACAAAGTGATTGTATCTTTGGAAACATGCAACACGTGTTTCTGTTTGTACATTGAGACAAAGTGATTGTATCTTTGGAAACATGCAACACGTGTTTCTGTTTGTACATTGAGACAAAGTGATTGTATCTTTGGAAACATGCAACACTTGTTTCAGGGTGATCCCCTCCTGACTGTACTCCTGACTGTACTCCTGACTGGCCTGGGAGCCATGAACACCACAGTCTGGATTCAAGCTTCTTACACATCTCTTCTTCTTCATATGCACAACGCAAAGAACCTCCAGGTGTAAGTTAAAGCAAACAGCAAAAATACATTATACAGCGTGAAAGTGAAATGAATTTGACAAAACTTGTCTCTTAACATTGTTATCCTTTTAACATCATTTTGCACTCAACTATCAGGGCAACTGATTCAAGAATCATAATCTGTTAAAGTGCAAATAACTGAACTGAATACCCAAAATACTGAGCTGGACGGAATCACTTGACGTGCAATGCTCGCTTCCCCCCACCTCCCCCTCTCTCTCCCTGCCACATCGCCCCTTCCCGCAAATTCAAACCATCTCCTTCCAGCAAACACATATACACATTATGCAATTGTGCGATGAATATCTACTCCGCGTTTTCAATTGTTTCCATGTAAAAATCCCAAATACATACATATTTCCAAACATTCACTCATAGAAAACAATCACAGAATTTCCATACCAACTGTGACAACAGGATTGACCATAGCATACTTCAGAATGAAGTCAGTCCAAAGCTACATGCCTTGTGAGAAAAAGGTCATGAAACAAATACCAGCAGTGGAACACAAGAATGGGTCAAGATGTCTTCTGACAGAATTGACATGAACCCTCCAAGCCATCCAAACAAAGAAAACAGGAAAAACTAGAGTGAAATACACTCCACAGCAACAAATGAAATGTTGCTAATCAGATCAAACACAGAACAGCCAAAAAATAAATCAAACTAAAAAAAAGAGAAGAAAATATAGCCATACATTGTTTGAGAGTGGCCTGCAAGCTCTCCACAGTCCCCAACACAAAGGACAAACCATTGGCACTCAGTCATCTGTTCATGTAAACATTTCCTGTTTTGCTCCTGGAGAACCCCACCCTAAACTTCTTGGAGGTACACCACCTTTAACACTGAGAAGAGATTCTTTTCCTATACACAGATACATTAACAAAAAAAGTAGTGAAAACCTTTATCCAGTTCAGTAGTGCTCCACTTTCATGCAGGGAAAAAGCGATGAAATACAAAGAAATCTTGTCAGCACATATACATTTTGTGATGCATAGCCATCAGCTGAAAAGGAAACTAATCAAAAGTCATTTCTAACAGCACGTGTACATTTTATGGATGCATAGTTATCATATGACATCATGCAAAGAAATAAAAACACATTTTAAACAGCATATGTCCATTTAAGGATGCATGACTCATGAGCAATTGTGCAAAAATGTCATTTCTACTGACCTCACAATGTCTCATTCACCACTAAAGCCCAGGCGCCACATAAAGCTATACCATGACTATCACCACATTATATATATATATATATATTATATATATATTATATATATATATATATATATATATATATATATATATATATTTTATATATATATATATTATATAATATATATATATATATGTTGCACAGCCCTGTCATGAGAAAAAAAAACCCACCTACACCTGTCTACTTACAAGATATGCAGAACTCACAGAAAGCTTAACCACTGATACCCTGAAGGCAGCAGAATCAGGCCATTCTGAGGACAACAGTTCCAGACAACCACCACAGTCCACATCATGCTGCGGAGGCAGACAGTTGATGAAGCAAACGGCTTCATCCCTCTTCAGTCCATTCTCAGCAAGGCTGACAGGTCAGCAAGTCAGGAGGAGCCTGGCCAGGCTGTCTGCCCCACCAGAGTCCTGGTCATGTGAAACACCTGTGAAGATCACAGTGTGCCAGGCCAGTGACTGGGGGTTACCCGTCTTTCTCTATGGGTGTCAGATACCTGCAGCTCATCTCTAGTCAGATCAAATACTTTAGTTATCCTCTGTATGTCAGACAAGGAAAATCAGAAAAATGACCATGTTAAGCTATGAGTTGACTTACACACTTGCAGACAAGAACCTCTCATAGCAATTCATTGATCAAATGCTGTCAGTTTGCCTAGTACGACCATATACCTCACCATGTCACTTGTGAAATACACTTCAGGGTCCAGCAGGGAGTGGTCATCACAAAAGTGGATACAGAGCATTCTGGATGGACAACTTAAATGAGGGGACTGACAACACCACTTCTTAGCTCTACCCAGGTGTGCATGACTGGCAGACTGCAGGAGGTAGAGGTGCCTGGCTGTTCAGGCATCCATCACAGCACCTCTGTTGGACCTGTACAGTGCACCGTAAGCCTGAAAAACTGTTTCTCAAATCAAGCAGAACAGAACTCATAAGGGAAGATCCCTACCTACAGAACATTAAAGTATGTGAGTGTGTATGTGTGTGTGTGTATTTATTTTCCCATCCCAGTGAAGCCTTCTCTTCATGAAACAGATGGCGGCCTCAGAAGGTCTCATTTCCTGAGAAGGTTTGGAAATGACATCAACTTTTCAGTTCCATCAACACTTTGACAATCTGAGATTTAAAAAAAATTCCAGACTTTGATGTCTTTCTTGTATAAAGCCACAGAATTAGATCAGTTCATACAATGTTGATTTTCTAGTCTTCATAAAATACACAAAATGAGACAGCGTGTAAAGCAGTGTCCTTAAAAGGTATTTCATGTGAGGTGCATATATAAATGTGTGTGCGTGTGTATGTGTGTGTGTGCATGCGCACACACAGGCAAACATGCTTTCATCTATATATGCTGAGAAGTGACTTAGTGGACAAAGATATGTCTAAGAATAGAGGAGATCCCCAGTCCATGGTTACAGTCTCAAAGGCGAAGGATTTTTTCTCCACTGATCTACAAACCTTAGCCACAATCTGAGAGCTAGTCATGTAAAGAACAGGGTGTTTCCTCCACTAGTCCACTATCGCTGAGCTAGTCATGTAAAGAACAGGGTTTTTCCTCCACTAGTCCACTATCGCAGAGCTAGTCATGTAAAGAACAGGGTTTTTCCTCCACTAGTCCACTATCGCAGAGCTAGTCATGTAAATAACACGGGTTTTTCCTCCACTAGTCCACTATCCGAGAGCTGGTCATGTAAAGAAAAGGGCTTTTCCTCCATCTAGACATGTAAAGAACAGGGTTTTCCCTTACTAGTCCACTATCCGAGAGCTAGTCATGCAAAGAACAGGGTTTTTCCTCCACTGATCCATTTGACCTTGGCTACAATCTGAGAGCTTGTCATGTTGAAAGGACAGAGTTTTTCCTCCACTAATCCACTTGACTTTAACACAGTTTGAGTGCTCGTCTTGTAAGAGACATTTTTGTGTGTGTTTCATCTACTACTCCATTAATCTTTAACACAGTCTGAGAGACAGTCTATTGCATCATTGATTAAGGACCGTGTTCAGCATGTATTTAACTCATGGCAACAGGGGAGTTGTCCCTGGCCAAACTAGGTAGAAAACACTTTTAGACAGGTCCATAACACTATGTTTAGACAGGAGAAATACTGAATGGCTTCAACTATGGCAACATGTCCTGCCATGGGAAAGCTGCTGGAATTCCACACAGATTTATCTGACCTGATCCTAAGTCATGGTTCCCACTGTTTGACATGACTGCAAAAAAAGGACCTTAAAAGGACCTTTAAAGGACCATAATTTTTTTTCAAAGGACAAAATTTAACCAAGTTATAACTGAGAAAGCAATAACATACCTTTCTTCCTATATGAGGGTAACACCCAATCCTGGACTTTCACTTGCACAAGTCTTGCACAACAGTCTTGATACCATGAAATATGTCAGTAAGTGGGCCCCAAGAAAATAAGCTACAGCTGGGTGATTCACAGTACATTTTGATTAAGTCACAAAATATGGGTAGAGGGAGAGGAACATAGGAGGAGGCATCACCAACACAACTCGAGTCGCATGAATGTGACTAAGAGAGGCAGAGTCCAGAGTCTAGTTTGATGAGTGATGAGGGAGGGGTGGGGAATGGGTGAAGAGAAGCAGCACTGGGGTGGGGAATGGGTGAAGAGAAGCAGCACTGGGTGGGGAATGGGTGAAGAGAAGCAGCACTGGGTGGGGAATGGGTGAAGAGAAGCAGCACTGGGTGGGGAATGGGTGAAGAGAAGCAGCACTGGGTGGGGAATGGGTGAAGAGAAGCAGCACTAACTCAGTTTCTTTCGTTCCTCCTCCATTTTGAGAAGTTGCTTAGACAGTGTTGCCACGATTTCCTCTTTGTCTTTGGCAGACACACGAAGAGCATCAGCACGGTCATATAGAGTGAGGCTCCTTTGCCGTTTTGCCTCTGCGGAAAGATTGTCTGCTTCCTCAAACAAGTGCCGTGAATCTTTCTCTGCAGCCAGCTTCCTTTTCTTGACATCTTGTATGTCCTCATCCATTTTTTTTCTCTTCAAGGTTTTCACTCTGTCTGCTTCATCAGTCTTTTGACTTTCCAGGTACTGATTGTAGGCTCTGTGAGCATTCCCTGCCTTTGTAGCTGTCCTCACGCAACCACCGATCTTGAAAGGAGCACTTCCCAGGCATTTTTCTGTTGCTTTCTGAGACAAATAGAAACTTTGGTGCCGCGAACAAGATGGCGCATGTTAAGTCTCGCGTTAAATCTCGCGTACGGGATCTGCCGATTTCCAGGAAAACTGTGACTGTTAGACTGATAATATATCGTCTGCTACTGACAAAATCAACGAAGACAACGGAATTTTAAATTCGGTTTGCTTTTTAATGCTGTTGTAGTTGATTTTGTGTAGCCTTTTGGCTCAATTAAAGGATTTAAACTAACCGCAACAATTTTAAAAGGACCTTTGACTGTTTCAAAGGACTGCCTAGCTGATATAAAGTACTTTAAAGGCCTTTAAAATAAAACCCAATTTCACAGCACTTTAAAGCACCTGAAAGGACCGTACGAACCATGTAAGTCATACAATGCAATGTGTCATGTGAAACAGTGCAAACAATATATAAACATGACATACGCAGTCCTTGCAATACATGAAAATATCTTGTCATTTGTATAATATCACACTATTCTACAACAGTCATGAAGCTATCACAAGTCTTTATGATGGATTTCTCAACTTAAAACTCCATCTAATACACACACAAAAAGCAAGAAAAGCAGCACCATGCAATTTACAGTGTTTTCTCTTATATTCTCTGTCTATGTTACATAACAATGACCAATGGAAAAAAAAAGACTAAGTCAACAATAACATTTAATCAACTAAAACCAAGTGAATCCTGGGGGCATTTCAGTATATAAACATTTCGATGATTTGAATTAAGAGAAAAAAAGTAATGTTAAATAAACAACTGTCACTGCGATCAAACGTAAAGACAGCAGTACCCAGAAATTGACAAAATATGTGGGTTAGGCCCACAGTGAATCTTCACACTGATAACAAAACTTTGATTTGAAACAATCCAGTAACACAAACATTTAAAAGAAAAAAACAACAAAAAAAAAAACAACAACAAAAACAGTACCACAATGAATATTCACGAATGAACAAACCAGACTAGTTTTAAATTTGACAAGAATGTTTTTGAGTATTTCTACACTCACTTCAATTAACATGTCTTTCATTGTTACTTTGTCATTACTGTGAGCTTCAGATACAATAATGAATAATCTTTGAAACAACAGAGATCACATGACATCTGATTTTGTTTGTATAATAGGATTTTAAAAAATTCTCATAATCATCCTTTTTTTTTTTACAACCTTGTTCCTCACACTATTACAAACATGCTCAGTATTCCAATGAGTCCCCAGTATTGTTGCCATTCTCTGAAGCTGCCTACTCCTTTTTCAGACATCTCCCATTTTCTTGGCGAGTTGAATACAGATCTCATGAAGCTCACTGGGTGGACACTAACTGACAACACTTTGAAAACATGACTTTGAGGATGCAGAGACCATAAATAACCAGACTGTACAATTTCAATACTGAAAAAAACATTGAAAATTAAGTTTGAGAAGAACTTGACGAATGATTCAAAACTGCCGGGAAGTGTTTTAAGAACCTGCATGTAGCTCACTATTGAAAAGGTGTTAAATGACGCATATACCAGATAAAAAAAAAACTCTTATGATGCAATAGAACATTCAAAAGTTTTCACATCTGTTCCTGCATGCATTGGTTTTCCATTATAACAAAAAAGGGGACCTGAAGAACAACAAATAAACTAAGTGGTGGGGGAACTGAGATGATAAGGCAGAAAAGGAAAAAACAAACAAAAAACAATATTAACAAATGAACATAATAATGGTAACAAATCAATAAGAGCAAAACCAGCAGCAATGACAACCAGTGAGGCATAACAGAGATACCCAAAGCATTGTGTCAACCAAGGACTTCAGGACATGTATGCAAAGTGCCAAAATATGCAGTGCACATAAATATTGACTCCTTGTAGAAGACAAATGGCATCCCAAATACAGGGGGGGGGGGGGGGGGGGGGGGGCAGACAGGACAGGAGAGGGGGTGTTTGTGGTGGGTGTGGGAGGCTACAACAGATCATCAGGCATCAGGGTCTAGAGTTACTGTCATCAGTACAGTGCTCACAGCCATCACTGCCCAAAGCTGGTCATCCAGCATTGTAACCAGATTTGTTCATTCTTTACAACGCCCAACCCAGTCTAGACAGCACTCAGTGGATACCTGCACCACTTCAGAGGTGGGAAAGATAAAGTTACAAGGGAAATGGGATGGGTCTCATTCTCGTAATGCTGATCACACGAAAAGTGAGATCTCTAACACCTCACTTACTAATGACCACTTTGGTTATAGTATAAATCTTCATAAGTATCAAATAGTACAAAAGAAGGAACTATTTCATTTTTGAGATCTTCCCATACTCTGTCAGTCTGCAATTTCTTACAAAGTCTAGAAGGAAAACAGTGGTTCTTTTTCAAGTGAAAGAGATCACAATAAGATACAAAAAAGTATATATAAGAAATGTATATATAAGCATATCAAAAACAAATATACAACAAAAAAATTAGAAAGAGAGGGGGTTAGTTACCGCCAAGGACATAGACGAAGTACAGACTTTGTTTGTTTGTTTGTCTGTGTCCTTGGCGGTAACTAACCCCCTCTCTTTCTACATTTTGCTTCATTTTCCACCCTCAGTCACTCTGTTTTGAAACCTACAATATAAAAGCTTACAAAAAATATAAATCAAGTCAATGATATAAACACATCAGTATTGTTATTCAATATCTAGCTAGTTACATGTCTTACAATCAAGTTCAGTCAGTCTATCTTAAGTTTTGATATTTTTATAGTGCATGTTTTAGGATCTATCTTTTGCAGTATATCTTTTACAACATATCTTCTGTCTCCACAGTTTAAATGGTTATAAGTGAAAATAAAAATGCTTGAACTATCGTGTTAATAACAGGAAAAAGGGAATACCACTTTCTTAGGAATTACTGAAAATGACTAAATAAAAAATTCTCAGAGCTCAGGCTACTTTTGCTGAGACCATCTTTTTCTGTCAACACATTATTTACATGCCTGAAATTCATTCCTTCAGATTATATACAGGTCTGAATTTCATTCTAATTATTACAATCATAAACCAGCAGGCCACATTAAAACTAAGTAGTTTACATAAACAGGGAGATGTGCTTATGACTGGTGATGATGCAGTTACCAGCAGGCCACATTAAAACTAAGTAGTTTACATAAACAGGGAGATGTGCTTATGACTGGTGATGATGCAGTTAAGTGGTGGTGATGAAATGAAATATTTCAAACACAAAAAGACCAAAAAAACTATTAACTAGTTCACATTTCTGTCTGCTAGTACCATGCAATAATAAGTCACAATGATTGAAAGCAGATATCTGCTCCATCAGAATACAGGCACAATGCTGAGTTGTTCCACTTTGAGGACAGTTGTTTACAAGGAAACCTCCAACATGAGAAGCCATCACAAACTCCATAGCACTTGGGCCCAGACATGTGGCAGTCTGTCCTTGTGCAGTTTAATGATGGAGCCTTGTGCAGTTTAATGATGGAGTACAGGCAGGGCTTTCAGGACTGTCCCACAGGCTAGCGTAGTCTGTGGCTGCTGTTACTGACAGATAGCTTTCTCCAAGCGGTTGGCCGACCCAGACTTCTTTGTGGTTTCCCTCAGGTAGGAAATAAACCCATCTTTTTTTAGGTCCACCGTGATCACCTGTTGGATGACACATGTTGCACTTTAAGCACAAAAACTAACACATATGTAAATTCGATAGAAATTTGAAAGAACAAACACATAAAAATTGTAAACAAACAAACAAACACACACACACACACACACACACACACACACACACACACACACACACACACACACAAAGAAGAAAACCAGACACAAGCTTTTTGAGTCAGACAAATACATGCTAAACTGTCATTAAAGATCATGAACTTAAGTGAAATGAAACAAAATAATGTCTACTCACAGCCTAACAACCTGAAGATCATGGCCACAGAAATAATCTTTTTTTTCCTCTTATCCATACAGGTAAAACTAAGACAGGAAAATGGCTTGATAAACATTCTTTTCATCATGTGTCATTTTGTGGGAGTGAACTGTGACTTGCTGCATTTTTCTTAATCACTAACTGCTGCTATTAACTGTGCAGGCTGCTGAAAATGGCATATCAAGCAACACATACAAAGTCCAAGAGCACTACTGATTGATTACAAGCCATGACAGGCAAAACGTCTAAAGTCATAACTGAGTGTGTGATGCCCTGAAATGGGAGGACTGGAGCCATCAAGTGGAGTTTCAACCACAAAAAAATTATATGTCCTTAACAGTGTTGTTCCTGACCAACACTACAGGTGTCTGTGCCTTTGTCTTTAACAGTGTTGTTCCTGACCAACACTACAGGTGTCTGTGCCTTTGTCTTTAACAGTGTTGTTCCTGACCAACACTACAGGTGTCTGCGCCTTTGTCTTTAACAGTGTTGTTCCTGACCAACACTACAGGTGTCTGCGCCTTTCAGCCAGAGCTGAATATGCTGTGAAACACAGCCCTCCCTTGCAGTCTCAGACTAAATCAGAACTCTTCAGTATTAATGTCATCATCCACATTGATCATCATGAAAAACAAGGAAAACTTCTAATTTTGTGGTTAAACGGGAGCCGGAATAGCTCAGTTGGTAGAGCGCCGTACTTGTAATCTTGGTGATCTTGGGGTTGCGGGTTCGAGCCTCCACCGTGGCGTTTCGGTACAGGGGGATTTTTCCCTCAGAGTTAACATTGGTTCTGACTCCATTTCCCATACAGTCCTTCGAATGAGACTATAAACCGAGGTTCCGTGTGTGAACGCACGCATAACATCTTGCACACACGTCAAATCCCATCACCAACTTTCGGAAGAGTAGGCCAGTTTGGCCGTTGGTATGGATGACACATTACACATAGCATACACCCTGCGTGAGAAATGGAAAGAATGAAGGAAGTAAGGAAAATGAGTGATCAATATTGAACGATACTGACTGGATGACACGGGAAACGACTGAATGAAGCGCCAGCTGGCAGCTCTTCAGTCGGCACTACCCAGGTAGGCAGCCCGTTGTGTAAACGAGTGTTGATTGTAAAGCGCTTAGAGCTTGGTCTCTAGCCGAGAATAGGCGCTATATAAGTATTCATTATTATTATTATTATTATTATTATTATTAATGGGGGAATGATACTGTATGAATTTTGTGACAGTCTGAGTCTCCCTCTCCATTGTGACACTAAGAGTGGCTGCACCACTAAGCAAACATTGGTCATCAGTAGACAGTTTAGTTAAGTGGTTTTTGTTTGTTTACAAATATCTCTGTTTGCTTGCTTATGAATATAACTATGTTGGTTTATTTACCAGTTTCAGAAGTGATCAATTTCATGTCAGATTTTGTGATAAACAATTCCTTGAGGTACTATATGTACTAAAAGACCTCCCCTTTAACCCTTTCACTGCCAGACGTTCTATTTTGCATAAATCCCCATCGCCAGCCATTTAAAAAAACCCTCTTATTTTATACCAGGATATGTTAAATGCGGATATCTCTGGAACTAAACAACCAATTCTCATGCTATTTCTTTTTAAATGGAGGAGACACACTGTACTTTTATTATATTATACATGTTAGTAATGGTAAGTCAACAACAATTTCAGATTTTTAGTAATTTCAAGTGCACAAAAAATGCAAAATATAAAAAAATTAATGTTATGTTTCTTCTCAATGTAAAAAATGAAGAAAGCATGCCAACAAACTCTCAACAAGGGAGGAAAAACACTCCACTAAAATTGAAGACCAGAAAGTATGGTATATCCAACGGAAAAATGGAAGAAACAGCCATAAATCCAACTATTTCAATAGCAGGGAACACACAAACACACACACAAACACACACATTTTTATGCCTAACTGGTACACATGTAACAAAGAACAAGATGCAAAGCATATAAACGTACTCCCAGTTTATCCTATTCCATAAAGAGGAAAAACCGTTTTGGGCTGGTGTAAGCGTTAGTGATGGCTATTCTGGTAAACATCGGCCATCATCTGTGACCTATAATGAACATACTTACAAATTTTCAGAAAGATCGGCCAAGTACTTTCTGAGATTTTCCACAAAGAAGAAAACCATTATTGGCTGTTAGTAACGGCTATAACGGTAAACTTAAACATCGGGCATCATCCGTGACCCATAATGAACATACCTACAAATTTTCAGAAATATCTGCCATGTACTTTCCGAGATATTCCATGAAAAGGAAGAACCGTTATGGGCCATTATAGCCGTTAGTAATGACTACAATGGTAAACTAAAACATTGGACATCATCCGTGACCCATAATAAACTTTGCTGGCATCCGTTAGTCTCGGGAGACGATGGATTTGCGCCCTTTGCGAATGTTTCAGTTGGTCATACAGCATCTGCTGTGGCTGTATAGACCCACATGGGAGTGGCAGTCTCTGCTACATTTGATGCACTTGAAGGCCGAGTCGGCTGCTGGCAGCAGCCGCTTGTTCTTTCTCTGTGCACGCTTGTCATCGGCAAGCTTCCGGAGCTTCTCTTCGCCAGCTTCCAGCCCAGTGTTCATAGTGTGTCTCCAGCTGGATCTGTCCTGAGCAAGCTCTTCCCAGGTGTTGGTGTGTCGATGTCGAGAGCCTTCAGTCGCGCTTGCAAACATCCTTGAAGCGGAGTTGTGGTCTTCCAGTTGTTCTCTTGCCAGAGGCAAGCTCTGCGTACAGAATGTCTTTGGGGATCCTGCCGTCGTCCATTCGCGCACATGACCAAGCCACCTGAGGCGACGCTGACGGAGAAGAGTGGTCATGCTGGGAATCTTTGCACGCTCAAGCACATCGTTGTTTGTCACGCGGTCACTCCATGTGATCCCAAGTATGCGCGGAGACAGCGCATGTGGAAGGCACTTAGCCTCTTCTCTTGTGAGGCATACAGGGTCCAGGATTCGCTGGCGTACAGGAGAGTGCTTAGCACACAGGCTCGATACACAGCAATCTTGTGTTCGAAGTTAACATGCTGTTGTTCCGCACTCTCTGAGATAGTCTGGCCAGGGTGGTAGAGGCTTGCCAATCCTTCTGTTGATCTCCGTATCCAGAGAGAGGTTGTCGGTGATGGTGGAACCGAGGTACGTGAACTGGCTAACGACCTCTAATTCATGGTTGTTGATGGTGATGCGGGGTTGTTCAGCATCCTGAGCCATCACATTCGTCTTCTTCAAGCTTATTGTCAGGCCAAACTCATCACAAGCCTTTGCAAAGCAGTCCATCAGACTCTGTAACTCTGCTTCGGTGTGGGTGGCCAGAGCAGCGTCATCTGCAAACAGCATGTCTCTGATGGTCACTACCCGTACTTTGCTCTTTGCCTTCAGCCGAGCCAGGTTGAACAGTCGGCCATCTGATCGGGTGTGAAGGTAGACACCCTCAGTTGATGTCCCAAAGGCGTGCTTCAGCAGGACAGCGAAGAAGATGCCGAAGAGGGTGGGAGCGAGGACACAGCCCTGTTTGACTCCACTGCGTATGTTGAAGGCATCTGATGTCGAGCCGTCGTACTGCACTGTGCCTTTCATGTCGTCGTGGAAAGACTGGATCACACTCAAAAGTCTTGGTGGGCAGCCTATCTTCGCTAGGACGTTGAAGAGTCCATCTCTGCTGACAAAATCAAATGCCTTGGTCAGGTCAATGAAGGCCAGAAAGAGGGGCTTGTGCTGCTCTCTGCATTTCTCTTGCAGCTGTCTGATGGAGAAGACCATGTCGGTGGTTGATCTCTCCGAGCGGAACCCGCACTGCGACTCTGGGTACACTCTGTCAGCGAGCTTCTGCAGCCTGTTCAGGACGACTCTTGCAAATACTTTGCCTACAATACTCAGGAGAGATATTCCTCTGTAGTTATTGCAGTCACTTTTGTCGCCTTTGTTCTTGTATAATGTGACAATATTGGCATCTCTCATGTCTTGAGGTACTGCTCCTTCCTCCCAGCACTGACAAAGGAGGTTGTGCAGATGTTCGAGCAGTGCACTGCCGCCACACTTGATGACTTCTGGTGGTATGCCATCCTTCCCTGGTGCTTTTCCTGAGGACAGGCTCATGATTGCTTTCTCTAGTTCTGCCAGAGTGGGTTTCTCATCCAGTTCCGCCATGAGGGGGAGGCTTTCGATCTCATAATAAACATACCCATAATAAACATACCTACAAATTTTCAGAAAGATCGGCCACATACTTTTTGAGATATTCCATAAAAAAGAAAAACCATTATGGGTCGTTATTGCCGTTAGTAACACACACACGTGTCAGTCGGCCACGCCCCCTTCAACCTCGACCACAAAGTGTCGGCCCACAGCATGTGTTCATTGCCTAAAGTCTTAGTTCGCTCCCTCCCTTAGTCAGTCAACAATCAGTCACTACTGGCTGGTTCAACGCCAAAACACTGGGCACACGCGGTGAGCCGGCATCTAGTCTGATTTCTAGTCAGCTCGTCTCTCCCAACCACTTGGCCATGGTCCAACGCCTCACGTTGCAATAATTCGGTCAAGCCCTCACTATCGCATGTTTCCTCGTGACTATCTGGGTCGTCTTCATCTGAATCAGGAACAACTGACCGTCTATTCCATATTTCCAGCACCTGATCTGTGGTAAATGTACGGCAAGGTCGAATACGTAAAAAGCTTGGTTGTGACGTCATAGTGAATGGAAAAGCAATCGGAATCAAGTTGATAAAAACACTTTACTGAACAGTGTTCTGACAAAGCAAATGACTGTGAGCACGGGCCACACCATCCCCCAACTATGACGTTTATTGCTGGCTTTCTATCTCATGAACTTGGATTGTGAGAGTATCGGGAGATAGGTAACCCTAGTTGGTCGCTTTTCGGCGACGTTGGCGGTGAGCCACTTGTCGCCGAACGGTGACATCGGCGGCGTAAAGGTTAAACTACTTATAACAAGCATCCATTTCAAAAAGTGTGATACAGGAAGAACAACTGAACTGGTGAATGTATGGGAATTGTCTTCATGATTACTGCAAATTCATTGAATCAAGAAATGAATTCATGACAGAGTTGTCTACGACAGCTTTGATCCAAATACTAACACAATCTCCTTACCTGTCCACCTCGTGTCACTCCTAAAATGCCCTGGGTGTCGGTGTTGAGACTGGTGGTGAAGATAACATCCACAGAGATCCGACTGCAGCATAAGCACATGGCCGTCTCCATGTCACACATGTACAGGTACCCATACTTGGTCACCACGAACAGCAAACCATACTCTGTTGATACCTGCACACCATCATTCTTGGTGAGAAGATATTCTATGTTGCTGTCAAAGATATATATTTGTCAACAAGCAACTGACTGTTTAATCATGCAGTAGAAATACCCATCTACTAGAATGGACAGCCACCACAGTTTTTATTTGGATGAGTACAAAATAAAGCCCACGATAGATTTTGACGGCACTGTGGCTGCAACTGCATTTAAGTGGCTATACTCATTTTGTAGGCGCTGTGGTTACAACTACATTTACATGGCTATACCCATCTTGTAGGCGCAGTGGTCACAACTACATTTACATGGCTATACCCATCTTGTAGCCCTGATGTGGCCCTTTGCGGTCGGCTGGGCTATAAGCAACATTATCTTATCTTACCCATCTTGTAGGCGCTGTGATTACAACTATATTCACATGGCTATACCCATCTTGTAGGCGCTGTGGTCACAACTATATTCACATGGCTATACCCATCTTGTAGGCGCTGTGGTCACAACTACATTTACATGGCTATACCCATCTTGTACGCGCTGTGGTCACAACTATATTCACATGGCTATACCCATCTTGTAGGCGCTGTGGTCACAACTACATTTACATGGCTATACCCATCTTGTAGGCGCTGTGGTCACAACTACATTTACATGGCTATACCCATCTTGTAGGCGCTGTGGTCACAACTACATTTACATGGCTATACCCATCTTGTAGGCGCTGTGGTCACAACTACATTTACATGGCTATACCTATCTTGTAGGCGCTGTGGTCACAACTACATTTACATGGCTATACCCATCTTGTAGGCGCTGTGGCTACAACTACATCACTGTTGCCACAGATTAGCAGCAATCCTGGCATGAGGCTGCCTAGAAATAGTGGTTAGAAAACTAGCAGTGGGACAAAGAGCACCACAGCAATTTTACCTGCATAATTGGGCCTGAAACTTGGCATGATCATAGGAAGTTAAAAAACTTTAGTTAAATGTACTCAAAATTTATGTTGCACTAGCAACCAAGTGACAGTCATGTTGGAAAGAGGACATAATTTTGTAAACAAACAGGTTCCAACTGTTTTTTACAGTTAATAAGATGAAATAAAAAACCAAATTTGTTGAATGTGGTTAAGAAACATACAAAAAAAAAAGAGAAGCTGTTTGGCAGAAAAAAAACCCCCATAATTCATTACATGAGCTATCAGACTTGTAGCACACTCTCCTTTTTGGTGTCAGGCCTACTTGCGTATACTTGCATATCACCTCTAAGCTGACATGCCAAAGGCACTAATCAACTTCAGCTGCTTTGCCAGTTAATTCAAAGTCTCTTTCTGTGTCAAAACATTGTCAGTTGCGGTAACATCTCATTATTTAGGTCCTTGACACTGTTGCCGTTCATAGAAATTTCTTGATGAGCTAGTTCCGCTGTATTACTGCCATTTAAAAAACAAAAAATTTTCAACATCTAAATTTGCACAAAAACAGCCAAATGCAAATCAAATCAAGACTGAAAGATTGGTGAAGATAAGGACCTTATGAAACATGAAAAGGGTTGAAAAAACATGGATAGGGAAGAGTTTTGGACTTGGTGTTCGCTGTTACAAATATATTTAGAAGTCAGTGTTGAATGACACTTGGCCGATATAAGTCTTCTTGGAATACATCTATAATGAGTGAAGATGGCCATATTTGTCTTGTAGGCACTGTAGCCACACTTACATTAAAATGGCTATGCTTGTCCTGTATGCGCCTGTCGCCTTAAGTATATTAAAATGACTATACCAACCCTGTAGGTGCTCTGGCACAGTTACATGAAAGTGGCTATGCCGTCTTGTTAGCGTTGAGAGATAAACTGGATGACATAGGGAAGGACCCGAAAAGGGAAAGCAGGGAGAGAGGGGAGCAGGGGAGAGGAATAGAGTAAGAGTGGGCGATGGGGGGAGAGGATTTATTGGGATGTTTGTGGATGGACAGAACCTATGATTGAAAAGAAATGTTAAATCTGAAAAGAAATGTTAAATCTACCACCCAACACACACACACAGCATTAAAACACACATAGCATTAAAACCAACGTTTGGACCGTTTTACTGATTTGTTTATACTGAAAAGGTCATCCAAGACAGGAGTGGAAACCCTGTACAGTGAAATGGGATTGCCCATACAATGAACTTACACCATAGCTTTAACCCTATCTACATGCTGGGTTAATTATTTGGACCAGTACTATAAGCCGCTGAAGATGTAAAACTGAGGGTGCAACATGGAAATGGTTCTAACTTGCTTGTCTTTAGGAGTACTTGCATAAAGTGTTCAGTGACGGCTAAAACTGCATCACATATAGGTCTCATATATACCTGGACATTTAAATTAAATTTTGTTATCAACAATTTGATATGTTTTGAAATAATTCACAAATACTGAAACAAATCTGTATACAAGGATGTACATGCATCTGAAAGAATTCTGTTTTCAGGATCACTCTCTGAGGAGGGTTCAAAGTCTTCACTATGTACCATGCTTTCAAATGATGGAATAATGATATACCATAGTTTCAAACGAAAATGTACAAAAGCTTCAAATGAAGAGGCACAATCACATCAAAAATAGAAATGATTTTACGTTGGAGGTTGCTTGTATTTTGAATGCTGTATTTTTATCATCTGTTTTTCACAAGTAATGTTTGCCTTTTTGCTGTTATTATCATGGGCCTAAGCAGAGCACGAATCTGGTTTAAATCATGTCACGGATTTTTGTTTGTTTGTTTGTTTATCTGTCTATAAAATCATTCAAATATGGCTGAGCAACCATGTATGATCAATATGTGAAAGTATTTAAATGTTGAGTTGTGCAGGTGCCAACTGATGGAATGTTGAAGGAAACTGCATAATTTCAAGCCATGGTATATCTCCATTTGAAGGTATGGTATATCATCATTATAATATAGTAAGGAAAGGAGGACAGTTGCAGCACAACAAAAGAGACAAGCAAGGAAAGCCTGTGCCAGCAAGCAGAGCAAGTCTCCCACATCCCCTGTCCAGGCTGTCACTGCACATTCTGTGCATGCATCAGCTCGATCAGCTACCTTGGTATTCATAAATCATCTCACCGCTCCTCAACCCCAAGATGACCGAAGTGGTTATTGTCTACTCGATGGACAAATGGATGAACGAACAAATATAACATTCTTCTTCTTTCCTTCTTGTCTTTTTGTGTCTGCTGTCTCATGTTCCATGTAGAATTATTCCTATGCCACTCATATCAACTCCATGTAAACAGCCACACTCTGGCTTGTTCTGTCGCAGCCCTGATATCAGCAATCCACAGAAAACAGTCAAAATCAAGTCCTGATGAGGAAACCCACCAGAGGAGATACTGCACTGTGGCTGAATTACTTTGGTGGTATTCATTGTTAAATGTACCTGTTTTGATCCATCTGTGGGCACCACCTACTAGGTCCCTGGTAGTTGTAGAACCAGTGTGAGTGAGCGTACCCCTCAAGAAGACACTACCTCGTCTGCCTTAAAACAGCCCCCTGAACTTGCCAATACTGACAACATTGACACTAACTTGATGAAGGCATAGACATGGAAAGGAAATCAAAACTGAGGTAACCATGAGAGCAGGGAAAGAAAGGCCACAGAAAATGAGACTTTTTTTCTAATGCTGATCAGTGGGGATGGAGGATGACGATGACGATGTTATGAAGTCCTATTTTGATAAGAGACTACATGACAGGATTGTACTCCACACTTACGATATACACAGCTGCCAAGACCTCAAAATCACAGAGTGCAGCATTTTGATTTTTTCAAGGTTGCATTCCAAATTTAAGCATACCACTTACATAAGATATCATCAAAGCTGTAGTAGTATAACACTAACATGTGATATCACAAAGCTGTAGCGTTTTTTCTTCTTCACTGGTTTCTTCTTTGAAACTGCCTCCACAGTATCCTCATCTCTGACAAGTCAGATTCAATAGCATTTTCAATCATATTTCTCTTTGCACACAACATCATGGTTGATTAAGAAGCAGAAATCTCAAGTTATTGCATTAAGCTGACCCACAAAAAAAGAAAATAGTGGACAATTAAACCAACTGACAAAGGAACAAAACAGCACTTGCCTTTGGTGAATTCTCCTCTGCTTTTTTCCCTTCTCCTTTCTGAACCTCTTTGATAAATCTACATTCTACTAATCTAGGTGGTCTTCATTCCATTTACTAACTCCGTGGAGCATTTCTTTTTTTTTTTTCAACTTTTGTGTTTCAGCATTTAGTTACAAAGTGTAGCAGCAATGCACTGTCAACAAACTTGTAGCATGCTATGCAAAAAGCACAGCACCTGGAAGCTCTGGATATATGCAAGCATCAGCCAGGCTTGAGAGATACAGACATCGATGTCACCAAATTGTAGCAACATTCTCCTACATGCATCCGTTAATTGGATGATACTTGACTGTGTGGTTTCTGTCTTCCCATTTGGCCCTAGCACACTGAAGGAACTGGTCAGAGTGGAACAATCTCACAAACAATGGCTCTGATCTGAATCAAACTCATGACTTCCCAGCCCATAATTCACAATGCTAACTGCTCTGCCATGGCAGCTGTCATTTCCAAACAATCATAAAACGTTGTTGATTAAAGGCTGATGTGGCACTGACCTACAAGAACACTGGCCATGGAAGATAGGGATATTATCTACACAAACATTGGGAACGAAAGGAGCGGATGTTATCCATATCAATATGTACCATAGAATACTGGGATCTCATCAATAAGAACATGCAACATGAAAAGTAGTTATGTTATATATAAGAACATGAGGCATGGGTGGTGTGGACGTATTACCTGCACGGATATAGGAAAGTCATAACGCTCCATGTCGTCCAGAAAGTGGATGTGGTCATAGACATTTCTGGGCGCAAAGTTTCCAGGCTTGTAAGGTCCCAGTTCAATTACATGAACCTGCAACATACAAACCAGACAAATGTTTTCCTTGTGTACGCAGCAAAGTTACCAGTTACTTCAGTGTGCATAGAATTTTGATCAACACTGAACTTTGATCAACACCGTTTTCACTTTCATGCCTTTCAATGTATTCTTGGCAAGCATCATGGTTGATGAACATGAAGATCATATCAACAAAGTAAGCACAGGAGGGAGAATCATCATCAACCTTCGTTCAGATGACATCAATTATCTAGCAGGCAAAGACTAAGAACTTATCAAGTTGTTGAATGACTGGATGAAACATTAACAATACACTGCATGGATAACAGTGCCAGAAGACCAAGCTGACAGCCTGAAAAGGATTAAACAGAATGCCAGAAAAGAAGAAATGACTAGCTTAGAACCTAGGGTAATAATTCATACTGAAAGACCTAATGGCATCATCGTAATGGAATTACACATCCATCTGATCTGTAAAATCAAGTCATTTGATTTGGAAACAGGATAAGCACTTACTAACTGTGAATGCACACAGAGTCTCTCGTAACATTTCTACTTCTCAGAAAAACTCATATAAGAATTGGCAACAATGTCCAACTATTAGGTGACAGAAGTATTTAGAACATTAGTACAGCTTAGTATGGAACATAGAAACGGCAAAGTAAAACCAAAGTATTCAGAACATCAGTAATTATGGTAAAATACAGAATAGAGACAACAAATGGAATAATACCTAAATATGAAGCATCAAAGAGAAGATATACTGAGACCTATTGTTTGAGTTCCTATACAAATTTCAAGACCTTGAAGGGTTGTGTTATTGTGAGAAGCAATGGTAAATTTACACCATGCAGTAATGGTTGGCATATGACAATCTTTTCCCTCTTTCCATTTCCTCCACCTCCATCCTCAATCCCCACACACAGACATGCATGTATACTCACACCCACACACAGACATGCATGTATACTCACAGACACACAAACTCATAAACATGCACATCAGGCGGAAGAACAAGTGACTGAAATCAGTGAAAAAGGTGAGGTTCAGAGGCCCTGGTGGGGTCTAAGGGCAACACCCTGGGGAAGGTCCAATGAGGAGAGCCCCTTCCCCAGCTGATATGGACTTTGAGCAGGTTTTAAGTTTAAGATCCTTTCACAGTCTGTCATGAGAGGCAAATTACCACACACACACATACAAACACACACAAAATGAACAGAAAAACGGCACAAAAAGGTATCCAAAATGGTGGTCTTGGACTATTGGAAGTAAAAATGTTTGCTTCCTTATTAAAATTAACGTGGCTGCAGAAGTTCAGATCATACACCACAAATGGAAAACTCACAACTCTCTGAAAAATATGGACCAGAATTACTTTCTTCTTTTTGTAAATCAAATAACAAATATATTTTGGACAGTAGTACTCGCTGTGTACACATACAGTTCATAACTGTAAGAATGTTGGTAATGTCCTTGCAGATCCAGTCTTTTACAATAACAACATTCCAGCTGGGAAAAAGCCTATTCTGGGAAAACCATTGATCAATACAGGGATACACTGTATTGCTCATTTTTTTGCTTGAAAATGGCCAGTTTTACTTCTTATGAACAATCTAAACAAAAGTGTAATATAAACATAAATTCATTTGTTGTTTTTTTCCCGTTTTTTTTTTAAAGCAGCAATAATTGAGCATGTACAAAAAACAAAAATAAAAGCTGAAAATAGCAATAAAAGCATAAATAAGCATACGTTACAAAAAGCTGACATCAGTTTGCAAAGGTTCAAAATTGTATTATGACATATCTATAGATAATCATATTTGCCTCAAGTGCTGTACCCACTGGGATACAAAACTGAATGTTGAAAATGACTGGATAAAGGTGAAATGGTTTCAGCTGAAAAATGAGTTACGGATAATACACAGATGCCTTGGCACTAATGTTTTACTGAAGAAAATTGGTGAACTGAACAGAGATGAAAGTACTTTCTGTTAGTTAAGGATGGCATTATACAGGTGTTTTGGCGCTGTATGGTTATTTAATGTTTCTGGAAAACGCTGTTGGATTTAATGAATGAAAAATGCCTGAGTTTAATTTGCAGATAGCCTTACTTGGATTTGACAAAAATATACGTATCGATCAAGTATTTTATTTCATTGTATTATTTGCGGAGTGGTCCACCCTAACTGCGGATCGCAAAGCCTGGCGTCTCACCATTAACGAAACTGTCTCCTCCTTCAGAAATGCCTACAAGGCCACCCTTGAGGGCAGAAGGTGCAGGAGGAAGAACTGTGATGTTGCAACACTGAGCCCTGATCAGGCCTTTACCTGCAGCCGCACTGGCCTTGTCAGCAACGAGCACGCCTGCAGTCGACGTGGGCCACTTCTTCTACAATCTTTGTCCGCGAAGCCAAGCCTATATAGTATTTGCTAAACATGAACTTTATCAGTATAGAATAGAACAAAATTTTCCTAGACAGCAAGCATTCCTTAATTAGCTAAAACAGAAGAGCCAGTCAAGAGACTTGGAAGATGGTATGATGTACGCTAAAAGACACACAAAGAGCAAAAGAAACCAAACAGATGTCGGAAGAAGGCTTGGAGACCACTGACCAGTGTGGGCTCCCTGGCAAATACAAGGTCTGGTGTCTGCAGTTCATGCTGATACCAAAGCTCGTATGGCCTCTGATGATATACGACATCTGCACCAGCACAGTAGAGGCAATGGAAGCCCAAATCAACAAGTTCACAAGGAAATGGCTTGGTGTCCCACCCTGTCTGACTGACATAGCGCTGTACTGTCACCAAGCAAAGCTGAAACTACCACTGAAATTCATCCTGGAGGAATACAAAGCAGGGAAGATCAGACTTCAAAGATGCTGGAGGACTCAGGAGACAAGATGGTAGAAGCAATCAAGCCCCAGCTGAAGACAGGCAGAAAATGGAAAGTTCAAGAGGCGATGGATTCTGCCAAAGAAAGTCTCAAGATCAGAGAAAGAACAGGACACACACAGACCAACAGACAAGGGCTGGGGGTGACCAAAACTGAATGGTGGTCAAAGGCCAAAGGAAAAGCCAAAAGAGACATGATGATTCTGGAGATGAGAAAAGAAGAAGACAAAAAAGACTCCAAAAAGGAGTCCAGCAGAGCCAGCAGGGGCAATGGACAACGTGGGAGAATGCACTCCAAAGAAGTCTCACTTGGAATGACATTTGGCACATGGACCCTCTCAGGATCAGCTTCATTCTCAGATCTGCATAAGACCTTCTGCCCTCAAATGCAAACCTGGTGAAGTGGGGAAAAACAGACGATCCTGCATGCCCCCTCTGCCATTAAAAATAAACAGTGGAGCATGTTCTAAGCTCGTGTAAAGTAGCCCTGGCTCAAGGAAGGTACACATGGAGGCACAACCAAGTGCTCAAAGAGATTGTACAAGCAGTCTGGGCTAGTACCAACACCACAAAAGGGCGAATCAGGACTCCAAAAGCACCCGCAACATTCTTCACGGCAGGAGGCAGCAAATCATGGCCAAGAACAACAGTGCCACTCGGAACATGCAGGCAGAGTCTGCTGGACGGGGCAGATGACTGGGAGTGCACTGCAGACCTCCCAGAATGGAAGAGTCACCCAGAGATCATCAGCAAGAGTGGCATGAGACCAGACATAGTAGTCCACTCTCGGTCAACCAAGCAGCTGATCATGATTGAGCTCACGGTGCCATATGAGAACAGAATGGAGGCAGCTCAAATCTACAAGACTGAAAAGTATGCTGATCTGGCAAACAGCCTGAGGAGAGAAGGCTATCAGGTCAAAGTCCTCACTGCAGAAATTGGAGCTAGAGGATTTGTAGGAACGTCTGCATACAGCCTCATGAAACAGCTCTCAGTTGCAGGGAAGGAAAAAACCAGAGCCCTGAAAGCAATGGCAGAAGCGGCAGAGAGGTGTTCAAGCTGGATCTGGTCAAGGAGGAACAAAAGTGAACTTCATAAGGCTTAACTTCCCTACAAATATCAGGTGTCCCTGTGGCTCAGTGGTTAAAGCGCGAGTCATTAAGTGGAAAATGAGCATCTCCAGAGGGTCATGGGTTCAAATCCCAGCCATGGCTCGTCCCAAGATGGGGAAACAAAAAAAAAAAGGGGCAGCAGAGGGACATCCGGAGTCATGAACCGGGTGTGGCCCAACCCCCCTAGAGTGTCAGGAGATAAGGGCCGAAACACTTGCTTGAAGGGGGCTTCTCTTCTGAGGACTCTCTGCTGCCACGCTCTCCACGAGTTTCTTTCTACTGCAAAGTCAGCATGCATTCATAATTTGGTCTGGGTCTGCAAACATCAGTTTGTATGAGATCCAACAGGAGATGAAATCTTTATATACAAAATTTTTGCCAGCAGTATACTCCACAGTTTTATATCTAGTAGAGTAGAAAGAAACTCGTGGAGAGCGTGGCAGCAGAGTCCTCAGAAGAGAAGCCCCCTTCAAGCAAGTGTTTCGGCCCTTATCTCCTGACACTCTAGGGGGGTTGGGCTACACCCGGTTCATGACTCCGGATGTCCCTCTGCTGCCCCTTTTTTTCCCATCTTGGGATGAGCCATGGCTGGGATTCGAACCCATGACCCTCTGGACATGCTCATTTTCCACTTAATGACTCACGCTCTAACCACTGAGCCACTGGGACACCTGATATTTGTAGGAAAGTTAAGCCTTATGAAGTTCACTTTTGTTCCTCCTTGACCAGATCCAGCTTGAACACCTCTCTGCTGCTTCTGCCATTGCTTTCAGGGCTCTGTTTTTTTCCCTCCCTGCAACTGAGAGCTGTTTCATGAAGCTGTATGCAGACGTTCCTACAAACCCCCTATTATTACTAATATAACTATGGCCCTCTAGAATTCTTATCATACTGCCCAACATAGCCCCAGTGGAAAGTGTACAGAACCTTACAAAAACGAAACCTGTGAACTGTCATAACACACTTGGCTTGCCTTATACGCTCGCTCTCTCTCTATCTTTGCATGCCAGTCAGGTAATTTTTACCTGTTGTCTTCAAAATGTGAAGTGGTGTTATAACACGGACTGGTGTGTTGTTTATTTTCATTTTCACGATCTTTTTTTTTAATCTTTCCGTTGTGTTATTTGTGAACTATCTTGAATAAAGATGCCTTCTTGGGAAACAAAAAAGAAACCAAAAGAAATCTGACTGCACACATACACACACACGCACACACACACAAACGCAAACACACACACACATACACATGTGCGCGCGCGCACACACACACACACACACACACACACGTACACACACACACACACAAATGCAACAAATACACACACACACACACACAGAGGCACGCACACTTGGTTTTCATAAATTTCACTTAAATTATTTTTGAAAAGGAAGAAATTGAAATTGGTGTTTGTCTCAACAGTCATGCATGTAACTTGATAATGCAAGAGCAACACCCTTTATTGTGGTCTCAATTATTGTGCACCTATTTCTTGTTTAAAACTAAGCTGATCACAGAATACATATCACTTACCACTTATGAGGGCTGAAACACCATCAAAATAAAACCCATGCATGCTCATTTGAAAATAAAAGGATAAAACATGAATCTGATCAAGAAACCCAGTCTGCTCTGATTGCATTCCAGTGCTCTTGAAGCATCAACAGGCTTCTGGCAGTGCACTTGTTCAAAGAGTGTTGTTAAAACCATGCTCAGTGTAGTTCAGCTTTTTTAAACAAACTGTACAAGCAACAACATACCATTCCTGGCTTGATCACTAAAAGAAAAAAATAGTCGGAAACCACTGATCAAACTTTTTGCAGTCTTTTCAGGTCACTATCATCTCCAATAGTTGACAATTGTGCCTTCCTCAAATGTCTCGCCTCGATTTACAATTTGTGACACACAAGAAATCATATTTCCCTTGCAAAAGACGAATCCTAGGTATGAAGCTCAACCAGAAAAATGTCTGAACAAATTGTGTTCAGCACTTATTTGTCCGCCTCTGAACTGGTTTGATTAATGTATGTAAAAGCGCAGTGATATACCATAGCAGCTGCAGGTGATATTGCCTTGAACACAGAATCATGGAAACCTGGACTGGAAAAAACAGATACTATACCAGACTCAGGATGGTAAAGCGTTTCATGATTTTTTGTCAGTGGACTCTTTCCTATGATGTTTGTTTATCCTGCTTCTGAAAGTCAGGTGGTTTTCTTGGAAATCCTCAGATCCAAGGAGTGTTCTCCAGCCTGGCACATGTACACATTCACACATAACATAGGCATGTGGGTATACATACACACTCACTGACACACACCTTTCCATGGTGCTGAGTATCTCGTGAGCTGACACAAAAGATGGTGGAGGGCTGAGGGTTGTCAGCAAACTGGTAGTGGGAGAAACAGACAGCGTGAGCACTGATACACTGAGTGATGTCCTCCTCCACATTGTACAACTGTGTCACTCCTGAGATACGATCGTCCTGCAACATCACCTCAACTGTGCAGCTCACACTTAGTCAATCTCTATCCCTGTTAAAAAACAAGACATTAAGAATAAACAGCGTATCATTTTCATCCAAAGATAATTTCTAAGTGGGAAGCTGCTCCCTCTTTCAGAAATCCGAGTTTCTGAAAACCATTATCAGAAATCCAAAACATCATTGGGCTAAAACAGATTTTATAAATCTATTATAATTTTTTTTCTGCTACACATCCTCATGCAGTTGTTGCATGCATGTAAAGCACAGATCTGCAGTGAGCTTGTGTGATTGCAAGCAAATACACATATGTGATGTGTTTGTGTCTATGCAATGACACATGTGTGGTGTGTTTATATGTGTGCTTGCAAGCACACATATGATGTATGTACGGTATACTTGTGAGAGTGAGGGGGCAGTGGAGAAAGTTTTGTATGCACTAAAAGTTCACCAACAAAAGGATCCACAGGGAAGGCTGGAAGAGCAAGGGGAGTTTGCTGGCTGAGAGCCGTTGGCAGTCACATAAGACAATGGGACAGGCATCAAGAACTTTCAGGCTTTGATGGTTTACATATTTCACCACTGGTGTACTGCACAGTTAATATGGATAAAGAGTGAAGCTTTCATACCAAAGAAAGTAAGTTTCAAAGTAAAATGACTGCAGACGGGTCAAAACAAGGAAACAAATGTTGAAGCATTGAGCTGAATGATGAACAAAACAAACATACATTCAAATAACGAGCCTCAATCTTCTTTATGCAGGATGATGACAAATAAACAAACAACAGAAGTTAACATACAGTGGTGACAAAGAAGTGTGGGTGAACAATTTCTCAGTGACTATAAGAACGATTTAGGGGGATGGGTTTCGAGGGAGGGGAGGGTGAGATGGGATGAACAAGATGTTGAAATATAAATATAAGATTCTTCACTGACAGCACAGGGAATAATTGAGTTTTGTATTTTGAACAGCAGCATTTGCTTATGCCTGCTCAGTCAACTTTCATCACCTTCTCTTGTCTCCTATGTTCAGTCCCTTGGGTGGCCGTCACACAGGCTGAAGACAGGCCTCACTGTGGAGTTCTCCTCCAGGAGAGTGGGAGGACTGTCACACCCGCTGAAGACAGGCCTCACTGTGGAGTTCTCCTCCAGGAGAGTGGGAGGACTGTCACACCCGCTGAAGACAGGCCTCACTGTGGAGTTCTCCTCCAGGAGAGTGGGAGGACTGTCACACCCGCTGAAGACAGGCCTCACTGTGGAGTTCTCCTCCAGGAGAGTGGGAGGACTGTCCACACCCGCTGAAGACAGGCCTCACTGTGGAGTTCTCCTCCAGGAGAGTGGGAGGACTGTCACACCCGCTGAAGACAGGCCTCACTGTGGAGTTCTCCTCCAGGAGAGCTAAGTCAACTCTGAACAGGCATTACCAAATGCTTCTGTTCAAAACATTGAACTCACTGATTCCCAATGACGCCTGTGAAGGATTTAATATTCATGTTTTTCAAAGTTGTCTTTTTCATGCTATCTCCCCTCTTTCCCCACTTTGTTCTAACCCATCCTCCTTATTGATTTTCATAATAACTGAGAAACTGATCATTCACATTAATGTTTCCCCACTATATGTTTACTTCTGCTGATCATTCACATTAATGTTTCCCCACTATATGTTTACTTCTGTTGTTTGTTTGTTGTCGTCCTGCCTGAAGATGACCGATAGTCAAAGCTTTTTATTTCAAAGTTTGTTGTCTTCATCCAGCGGTTCAGTACTTCAATATTTGTTTTCTTGTTTTAACTTCCACCAGGAGTTATTATGCTTTGGAACTTACTTCATTCGAAGTGACTGTCATCTTTTGTTGTGTTGTATGATAAGTTCAACTAATTTCACTTTTAACTGGTTTGGATCTTCAAGCACAGGCTTAAACATGTGCTTTTATTTTGCCCATTCATGGCTTATGTTTGGTAACTTGTTTCTTTACATTGTTCCATTTCTGTCCTTCATTGCCCCCTCCCCAACACCTTGGGAGTTCACTGGATTGTGACGTTTCACATGAAGTACTGGAAACACCAGGAAGTTATAAGTGGTGTTGCAAGTCACTTCACAGGGGAGACTGTCAGTGTCACAACTGCTGAAGACCAGCTCATTCAGGAGATGAAAGCTGACTCTAAGCAGGCATAAGCAAATGGTTGTGTGTAAAATATGAAATTCAATCATTCTCAATGCTGTCAGTGACCCATTTAATATCCATATTTCCATATTTTGTCAACTTTTTCATCCCATCTCCCTCGCCCCTCCCCCTCCCTCCCCCAGCTCTCCTCCTAATCCATTACCTTAAACCTTCTTTTTAAAAATTAAGTAACAAAGAAATCGTTCACCCACACTTGTTTCTACCCACTATGCATTTCCTTCTGTTGTTTATTTGTTTGTTGTCCTGCCTGAAAAAGACCAATACTTCCAGATTTGTTATTTCAATGTTTGTTGTGTTAATCTAGCAGCTCAGTACTTCAAAAACTGTTTTCTTGTTAAACAATGTAGTCAAACTAAAAGCAAATCCAAACAAACTTTCATCATTCTGGAAATGATTTAAGCACAATTTTCTGGACATAGAATTCTGGTTCACTCCAGAAAACTTGCATCCCTACACTTGGCTGCCTTTCTCTGAATAAGCTTTCACAGAACATCTTCTTTGTGGACGAGTATGTGTATGAGGATGAGAAGAAGGGACAAAGAGGGAGAAGGGTTAAACAGCAGAAGGGGGAAAGGGGAACAGACATTAACATTCTCTTAGGCAGAAATCCTTACTTCAGGAATGAGCCCAGTGATAGCCAGCCACTTGACACTGGGATCAGCCTTGTAGCTGACGATCTCACTGAAGGCCAGACGATGGTGACGGCTGAACACACGTTCTGGGGGACTGTTGCCTGATGACCACACACAACCACAATGACTGGAATTTCTCTACAGCTTGCTGTTCAACAGAGGCATCTTCAGTTTACTACTCTGAAGTTATGGCACTGTTCCATCAGCAATGTGTCCAAGACTTGTTTAATTGATTACATTACTGCCTTTCCACTATAACTATGAACAAAACCATCTGTTACTAGCTAATATTCTGATTTCTGTTTACTGTTGTCATTTTTCTTTTTGGTTTTGGTGAGGAAAGAGACCCTGAGATGGCAAGATGAACATTCTGTCTGCATGTGTGTGCGCACGCGTGTGTGTGCATGTGAGGGAGTGTGTGTGTGTGTGTGCGTGTGTGTGTGTGTGTGTGTGTGTGTGTGTGTGTGTGTGTGTGTGTGTGTGTGTGTGTGTGTGTGTGCATGCCTGTGTGTATGATTGCTTTTCTGCATCACCTCATAAGTCATATTACTAATTATTCCTCTGATTGCTGTTTCAGGAGTGCTGTGAACAGGATGATTTTCAGCCTGTGGACTACTTCCAGCTTTCTTCCCTGATGCTGCATTCACGCTGATGATGACACAGTCAAACCACCAACACGCTTGACAGACCGACATTTTTTCAACAAAACAGATGACGACAACCATCCTGACTGCACTGCCTGTAGTTCCAGGACACAAAGAGGGTGGAAGAAAGTGCAGACCTGTTTTCAGTGTAAAACCTGTCAGCTGCCCATGTGCCCCCTGTCAGCTTTGAACTTTTATTACACATGGCAAGATTTCTGGAAGGCTGCCGGTCAGCTGATCCATGGGCTGGACTAATGCCTCAGAGTTTGCCCAGTCATCTTGTGCACAGCACAGACAGTAGGAATAGAATCATTTGTAGCTGTCATTCTGTCTGAACACTAAACCCTGGACATAATCACAAACTTGACACTTTCTTGTCTATTGTGCACTGCCATCACCAGTTTTCTGCTATTGGAGTATGCGGATTTATGGCTGGTTCTTTCATTTTCCTGTTGGATATTCCATACTTTCTGGTCTTCATTAGGTGAGTGGAGTATTTTTCCTTCCTTGTTGAGAGTTTGTTCACATGCTTTCTTCTTTTTCATGTTGAGGACAAAAATAACATTAATTTTCTTATTTTGCATTTTTTTTTGGGGTACTTGAAATCACTAAAAATTTGAAATTGTTGTTGACTAACCATTACTAACATATAATATAATAAAAATACAGTGTATCTCTTCCATTTTACTAAAAAAGAAAAAAAGAAAAGAGAATTGGTTGTTTAGTTCCAGAGATATCAGTGTTTCACACATGCTGGTACGAAATAAGAGTTTTTTTAAAATGGCTGTCGATGGGGATTTATGCCCAACAAAACGTCTGGCAGTCAAAGGGTTAAAGACATCTGATAAAAGATACAAGGGAACCAGCAAAGAGTTCACTGAGAAAAGGTCTCTATTACCTTGCCATAAATCCCAGTGGAAGACTGCAGTGTCGGTCACAATGGCAACAATGTCAGAACTGAGCCAGGTCCAGAAAGAGACTGGTTCATGGAGATGAGTTCGCCCAATCAACATCTTGGTGTCCAGGTTGAAGACCTCAAAACGAAAACCAGCTGAAACAAAAAAGATGTATAATGTACATATGTGTTGTTAATTACAATAAATAAACTCAAGACAGCTACCTTGCAGAATCCATTGAAATTTACAATTTAAAAGAGTCAAGTCTCTCCAACAATCTCCATTAGGTTCTCTGTCCCACTAGATGGCTTTGTCTGTGATCATGAGGACCAACCTTTCCCTGCTGATCGACTGGGTGCAGTTGACATCAATCTTGACTAGTATCTCTTTGCCCATGAATTGTAAGGCTTCATTCTCAATGGAGATTTTAAGTAACCAGTACAAAGGGACTAGGGGATATCATTGTTGACGATAGGGTGCAGTTGACATCAATCTTGACTAGTATCTCTTTGCCCATGAATTGTAAGGCTTCATTCTCAATGGGGATTTTAAGTAACCAGTACAAAGGGACTAGGGGATATCATTGTTGACGATTGGGTGCAGTTGACATCAATCTTGACTAGAATCTCTTTGCCCATGAATTGTAAGGCTTCATTCTCAATGGAGATTTTAAGTAACCAGTACAAAGGGACTAGGGGATATCATTGTTGACGATAGGGTGCAGTTGACATCAATCTTGACTAGTATCTCTTTGCCCATGAATTGTAAGGCTTCATTCTCAATGGGGATTTTAAGTAACCATTACAAAGGGACTAGGGGATGTCACTGTTGACGATAGGGTGCAGTTGACATCAACCTTGACTAGTATCTCTTTGCCCATGAATTGTAAGGCTTCATTCTTAATGGGGATTTTAAGTAACCAGTACAAAGGGACTAGGGATATCATTGTTGAACACATGAAGACAATACTGAGGATAGCCAACCCAAAATCTTTATCTCTGCTAAAGTCAACACATGAAAACAAACAAAAAAAACAACAACAAACAAACATACACTTTCAAGGATTTGAATCTTGATGCGGTCCAGGGCATACCTTTTAAACTATTTTTTCGTCAGAATTTGCATATGATTTTAAGTATAACAAGAAAAACAAAGAAACAAACCAGCACTGAAATCGTACTATGGCATTCCAAGTTTCTGCGGCAGCATTCTGGCACTCATTACCTTTCAAACTATGCCATACCCCTTCCTTCCTGACTTTCAAGTCTGCACTTAAAACTTATATGTCTTCAAATGCCAGATGCAAAATACCACATGATGCCTGTAAGTTGTCATTTATACACATTTGCTCGTGTATGAATGAGCTGTTCACCAGTTCTGTTGTTCTGTATGTGTGTGTGTGTGTGAGACAGAGAGAGAGAGAGAGAGAGAGAGAGAGAGAGAGAGAGAGAGAGAGAGAGAGTGTATGAGTGTGTATGTGTGTGTGTGTGACATTGTGTGTGTGTGTATGCATGAGCAAGCATGCATACGGGCGTGTGTGTGCATGTGTGTGTGTGTGTGTGTGTGTGTGTGTGTGTGTGTGTGTGTGTGTGTGTGTGTGTGTGTGTCCTGTGTTTGTACTATACACTATGTGTTAAAATGTGTGAAGAACTATGTTGCTAGGATGGCTGCAATAGAAATTGTCCTCATTATCATCATGGGAAGTAACTTTCAACCCTGACAGCGTCTAACTGTGCCCTTCCTAACCTGGAATCAGTGACATATTTTGGATGTTCCGCGCATGATCTGCACTGTTTTACTTAAACGGTCACAACTCTGGATGCGCACATAAATGAACACACAATTACAAAATAAAATGCTTGGAACTAAAACATGCAAATTTTTCTCTGGTTTTTGTTTTTCTTTAATTATCTAGCCATGCATGGCTCCTTATTTTAATATGCAGTGTAAACAGATTATTCATTACTTTATCAACACTTCTTATTTCAACATTTTGTATCAACAAATCAGGATCAAATGCAAAAGAGAGACTTGACTGTGTTTTAGAAAAACATCTTTTCTGCAAGTATGGAAATGTGCACGGCTTTCGTCTCCACAGATCTAGAATTATTGACTAAGATCACTTACAAAGATTTCTTCAAATACACATCTCACTATGATGCTACTCTATTGCTCAGGTCGCAAGGGGTGGGTGGGTGGGTGGGAAGGGGAGGTGAAGGGGAGGGGGAGGGAGGAAAGGAACTGACAAACTCATCAAATCGTACAATTTTCGCTCACACAAACAAGCACATGATACAAGACAAACAGCTCTCCTTTCACATATTATTTGTTCATGGGTGATGAGGTGGATATCAGTGTTCCTTTAACGCAAAACTGGGGGCACTTTACACACAGATTTTGCATTTTGCAAGAGTCAGTCTCTGACTTTGTCGAAGAGATCGACTTATTCCTCTTCTTCAGAGTTCTTGATGACAAATTCAACAAACGAGGTAGTAAGGGCACTGCAAAAAGTACTGATCTTTAAACAAACGAGGTAGTAAGGGACAAAAATGAAAGAGCAATCACTTATCTTCATTCACTTCAGTGCAAGATGGGCGTTGAATTGAATTAAGTGATTGCTCGTTCATTTTCGTTGTCCTGAGTGTTTTGTATCTTGCCTGAAGAAGACCTAAGAGGTAGAAACGCGTCATGTTTTGTCTTGTGATTTGTTTGTCTATGTTTTCTTGGCGGTTCGCTATTACTTAAATTTAAAATTTGTAACATTTCATGTTTAATTAAGATTTTCTTTAAAGTTTTGCTTAAAATAGAAGGGACCTCAGATTTCACCAAAAGACCTCTGGATGTTTCGAAAAAGGATTCTTAGAACCACTGGTTTTGAATGCTGTAAGGAACACTGTTATTGTTGCATTTGAAACGAAATGCGTTCTAGACCTCTGGTCGGGCGCAGGTCAACAAATGAATTTATATTTGGTAGGGTGTCAGGCAGAAAGAGTTCAATCATGATTTGGAATCAAATGACTGCCCAATAACAACTGAAAGCAAAGCAGCTTTGCATGTTGGGCAGAAAACTGAGACTAAAAGATGGGCCCACAAACAGAAGATGGAACAGGTGACAAGATAAATGATTTATCAAGAAACAGATAATTGCTTTTCCAGATTAAGCACTGGGCTCTGAGAGCACTGGAAGGGTGACTCTTGATACTGCACACTGCTCTGGAGGGAAGGGAGCAAGCAGATGACTTTGAAGCTGGAGGTGAAGCATGGTGAAGTTCAGTCACATTCCTGTTGGCAATGAAGCTGTTCAGATCCCCCAGAACAAAAGCAATCAATCACAATCAAAAACAATCAATGCAACAGGTTCATGTGAGCCACTAGCTAGTTCAGTCTCACTTTAAGTTCCAGTTTCATCAAGGAGATACCTCTGCCAGTGACAAGGCCATAGACTATAGACATCTTCTAATTTACGAACAACGCACAGGAATTACAGCTGAGGAATAAACAAATTTCTAATTAAGATGAAAGGATTTAAGATGAGGGTCTCATGGATATGACTTACCAGATGTCTGACCCACACACAAGACCAACATGCTGGTCATACCTTGGGCCACTACTACAGTTGTATATGTGCGTTTGCATGTGTGCGCACACATGTATGTGAGCTGTGCGCCCATGAGTGGGCGGGCCTGTGTATGCGCAAGTATATGCGATGTGTGCACGTGTGCGTGTGCGCGCGCATGCATACATAATGTTAAGATTTAGAAGGGGGGGAGTTGTCAAAGCTTCCTTTAGGGGGTTTTGTACAATCATAACAGTTTCAAATTAGTGATATTATTTTCAACAAATTGTGTGTACCATGTTATTGCCACAACTGTAAACATTCATCATTCATACAAAGCTCATATGTACATGCATCAACAAAGATAGCACAGGTACAGAGACATGCCCACTATCGATACCCACTTAGTTACAGGCACCCTATGTCCCCACTTCCCTTACCACTATAGTTACATGTGCACACGCCATGTTCCCCACTTCTCCTTCCACTATAGTTACATGTGCACACGCCATGTTCCCACTTCTCCTTCCCACTATAGTTACATGTGCACACGCCATGTTCCCCACTTCTCCTTCCCACTATAGTTACATGTGCACACGCCATGTTCCCCACTTCTCCTTACCCTCTATAGTTACATGTGCACACGCCATGTTCCCCACTTCTCCTTCCCACTATAGTTACACGTGCACACACCATGTTCCCCACTTCTCCTTCCCACTATAGTTACATGTGCACACGCCATGTTCCCCACTTCTCCTTCCCACTATAGTTACATGTGCACACGCCATGTTCCCCACTTCTCCTTACTCTCTCTAACATCAATACTTCCACTCAATCTTTTATACACACACATTTTACCTCAAGGGGAACTTCTAGCTTGTTCAAAGGAATCTTCGATTCTGCATACCACCATGGTATCTTTAATTCTACATAACACCATGGTATCTTTAATTCTGCATACCACCATGGTATCTTTAATTCTGCGTTACACCATGGTACCTTTAATTCTGTGTTACACCATTTACACAGCAGATTCTTTTAACTTGTATTGTGAACAAATCTTAAATAAATGTTAGCGAACTGCCAAGAGAAACGTGGACAAACGAGTCACAAAACACAATGTGTTTCGACCTCTTAGGTCTTCTTCAGGCAAGACACAAACAAATAGGAGGACAATGAAAATGAACGAATTTGTCACACAGCTTAGATCTCTTCAGCGCAAGGTAGTCAGGAGTTGAATGAAAATGTATTGTGAATTATGAGAACAAGGAAGAAAACAGAACAATATAAACCACGCATAGTTTGATCTGTGCTGACTGCCCTGATTTTTTGTATCCTTAAAACTAGGATGTTTTACTTACTTATAAATGTTTTTTTTTCCACTGCAAAACGTACTGATCTTTAAATTGTGTCACAAAAGTCCACATCTTTGTTGATATGTCTGTGTGGTTTTCTGTTCCACAGTATCAAAAGAGATGTAGAGTTAGATCTTACCTCTGTCTATCACGATCAAGTCTATCAGTTTTAACATATGCTTCCTGATGATGCTGAAAGGTACAACCTCTGACCTTTAAGAGCAATGATGGGTTGAGTAGGGTTCATAAGCACAGAGTCAGCACTGGTCTGTCCAGCATAGGAAATGGTACCCTCCTTGGGACTCAGCACTGTCACCTGTTGACATCAAATCACACACATCACCATCTGACTGACCACTACAATCTTTTGAACATTTCACACACACACACACACCGAGTTCTGAGAACAAGATGTTAAATCCTAATTTTGTCACAGCATTAAACTGGAGAAGTCATGTTACCATAAGACTGAAACCAGAAAGATCAGCTTATACTCACTTCAATCTCACCTTGAGACCTTTGACAGGCAGAGATGTCTGCGAAACTGGTCCCATTCTTACTATCTGCTTTGATTTGTGTTCACACGGCTAAAGACCTGGTCGGCAGATGCGAAATTGTTTACTTTCTTTCTTTCTGCGTACGCAGGCTGATACTCCTGCGCGCACTGCCTGTACAGACAGGCAGTGGAGTTTTGTGTGTATGACCGTTTATGATCCCGCCATTAAGGCAGCCATACTCCATCTTCGGGGAAGGTGCATGCTATGTGTAACGTGTCATCCATACCAACAGCCAAACTGGCCTTCTCTTCCGAAAGTTGGTGATGGGATTTTACGTGTGTGCAAGATGTGTGTGCGTTCACACACGGAACCTCGGTTTATAGTCTCATTTGAAGGACTGCATGGGGAATGGAGTCAGAACCAATGTTAACTCCAAGGGAAAAATTCCCCTGTACTGAAATTCAAGCCCGCAACCCCAGGATCACAAGTCCGGCGCTCTACCAACTTAGCTACTCCGGCCCCCCGTGAAATTGTTTAAATCACACACTTTTGTGGAGTGATGGTTCTTTCACCGTGACTTCAGAGGCTTGTGAAATAATAAACAGTTTTTAATGGCCAGCATTCTGATATTATTTCATTAGATCTGACATTTCTTTACAGCATAAGCTTTCTACTATGCTTGAACTAAGAAGCCCATGTACTATTTTGGTGTTCTAGGATTCTGTGTACTAATTTGATGTTCTAAGATTCTTTTACCTAACACTCTGTTGGTTTCTCCTGAACAGTCCTTGATGCAGTTGTCGCAAGTTAAAATTCAGCATGTTTCGCCATTTGGTATTTGATCTTCAAGTGATCTATGCATGCTGACATCTTGGTAGCAGGCTCAAGTTTTCACCTTGTACAATGTTGCCCTATTGGAATGGGATGATCAACGGCTGAATCTCTCTTCCCTTCTTTACAGAGTTGCTGATGTTCATTTTGAACAGGAAGTTATAAACGATTCCAATTTTGTACTTGTTGGCTTTCAGCTTTTCTTCACATGCTCTGTTTCATTTTCCTGTTCTCAGTTTCTGTGTTGAGGTGTTTTTTTTCAAACAGTGTTGAAAGCTTTGAATGAGCTAGGTGGCTTGGTCAAAGTTCTTTGCATCAAAAGCTGACCTCTGTGAAAATATTTATCATGGCAGCCAGGGCAGAGGATCAACTGGTTGTCACAACCACTACAAAATCATACCAATTCCAGTTTCAGGATGCTCATATGCATCCATGAAATATACCTTTTTATTTGTTGCATAATTACTCTCCAAATGACTCTCAAATATCATGAATTTGGAAAAAAAAAGAAACACCACCAGTCATAACCACCCATGTTTAAGTATCATTTTTACTTGCAAAAAACCCAGCTGAATTTTCAAAAAGTCTTTGCATAAGCAAATGATAAAGAACAAACACAAAAAAACCCTTGGGGAAAGGGATTCTCAATTCCACTTGCCATCATCTCTAAAATCAAGAATACTTCATACACACTCACATTCCTTTTTTTTTTAATACCAATACATTTTCAATAGAAGGATACTAGAGAGTTGCTCAAGCCACATATACAACTACTGCTTATTTCAGACTCTTTTCCACAGACTGTAATCACCTTAAACTTATCAAGACAGAGCAAGCTACCTATGTTGTCTACGCAAGCAAATTTTTTGCAAGGTTTGCTAAATTGGGCGCTCAAGTAGAAATGTAACTGTTATATAATAACAACATGGAAAAAAGGCAAATTCTAAACATTAGATACACTTTGTACTGTCCCTGTTTACTCAAAGGTATGAAATAGGAATGAAATCTCTCCCTCACACACACACACACAAACACACACACACACACACACACACACAAAATACACTATAGTATATATATGCATGCTGCACACCACACACACAAAATACACTACAGTATATGCATGCACATAAATATGTGTTTATGAATGTTTTCATCATCTCTGTACATACATACTTTAACAATGTTCATTCTTGCTGAAAGTGACACACATTATGTCAAAGACAAGGAAATACACACTCAGACGTATGCACATACACATGCAAGTGCATGTACACAAACACACACACACACACACACAAAACACACCACACACACAACCCCACAACACGCACATTTGAGAACAACAACAATTACAGAAGTGTGAAAGAAAAACAAATTTTTCCAACGGTTCTAATTCTCAATCAAAGCAGTTGGTGGCAATGGCTCTATTGTCAATTTTTTTTTTTTAAAGAATGTGCTGTGGCTAACATTTGATATACAATCTGATTAATCTGAATTGATGTCTGTAAACAATGTGGAAGTGGTAAAAGCTGCTGCAAGTGAAAAGGCAGTCTCACTGCCCTCTGTAACTCTTGGTGAAATGGCTTTGCTAACTGCATTATTTCTGAATAATTGACAGCTAGTCAATTTATCCAGAGGATTCCCACCTGTGCGCCTGAATCTCATGAGTTAAGTACTCAGTTTCAAAAGAGACAGCAATGTATTGCATGGGAAGATGCAAAGAATCCAAAGCTTAAATGCTGTCTCTGAAAAAATAAAGAGTTGAATCTCATGGGATGCTTCTTAGCTAAAGCTAAAATGTCAAGAATTTCAATTTTTAACATGTCATTCTAACCATCACAAGTCATCCTCATCAATAATACTGACATAGTGTCAGGCGAAAATTTACGCCTAACAAGACAATGCAGCATAGGCTGATAGTGTACGCTGTTCTTCTAAGACTCACCGTAGCTCTGCGGTTTGTCAGCTCTTCACGGTTGTCATGACGGACAGAAATCCACTTGTCAGAAGTGAGAGTAACACGTGACCATGTCACTTGCTCCCTTGGAACACCAATGTGGGCCAGCTGAAATACATACCAAATCAATCAAAGATCACTGCATGGCAACACTTGAACATAAACAACATGAGCACATTTTCTGGTTTCAGTTCTATCCCACTTTTCACAGCCCAGCCTATAAGCTTAACACAAGGCCTTTTTAGGGTTGGGACCACATAAAAAGCACACACACACACAAAAATGCACACACAAACAACACAAGGCTTTAGTTTTTTATAACTGTTCATGAGTCCTGAAATCTTCAAGGCAGATAAAACTAGGCTGTGCTGAATACATAAACCATTCTAATTTTTTCAATTTCAGATCAAGGAAATGGCATGGTAGAAATTTCAAACAAACAAAAGATGCTTAAAAAATCACGTGTTGACAGATAACATAGGTCACTTAAAATCACGTGTTGACAGATAACATAGGTCACTTATAAATGCAAGCTTTTGAAAAGAGAGAGAGGCATGAGCACGGTTCATATTTACATAGGTCACTTATAACTGTAAGCTTTTGAAAAGAGAGAGAGGCATGGGCACGGTTCATATTTACTAATAGAGACTGACGTTTTTGTGTTTGTGAGGCCAAATCCACTAAAAATCGACATAATCGTTACTTTAAATGGGGCTTACGTGCAAGATAAGATAGGGTGATCGTCTCTCCAGGGCATAAAAATCATTATAAAAAAGTGCAAAACTCAAAAATCATTATAAAAAAGTGCAAAACTCTTCGCATCTGGCCACATTACTGATCACCTCTGGGTCTAACTTGAGACCCTATGGCGCCCTAGGGCCCCAAGCCAGATCCAGAGGATCACAGATAATGTGGCCAAGATGTGAAGAGTTTTGGGAATATGCCTCTAATAGTGGTTATTTTCTTATACTTGCCTACTTTCAGTTTGTCTAATTTGGGGCAATTCTCTCACCCCCTTTTTAGTGGCTCTTCCTGAGACACACATATACATTGCGGTTTGTGGGCGTTTATAGCCGCGCCAGTGACCACATGTGGTTTGTGGGTGTTTATAGCCGCGCCAGTGACCCAGACAAACGAAACACGAAAATTGGAAGAGTCACTAGAGGGCAATAAGGGACCAAATTTAGACTTTCAAAAACCGCACAAACAAGTACAAAACCACTGCAGGCATATTCCCAACTTTACACTTTTAGGATTAATATATATATACTGTGCAAACTGAAAGCTTTCATAATTTTATGATGTTTTTACATAAGTGTGACTGTTGTTAAAATTGTTTTTTTTATTACAAAGTACTTTTTAGTAGCTACTTTGTACAATATTCATATTAAAAGCTTAGCAAATTAAACACAAAAACACAACTTTTAATAATCAATTCTCTCTCACTGATCTATAAATAGATAATTTATTCAGGGAGGTAATTACATTTTATGCATAATTAAAGGGAGACAAATCACTTTCATTATTATTGTTTTTCTTATTATGATTTGTTAATGATTGCTCTGTGCGAACAAGGGAGGGTAAAATCAATACTCTACAACTGCTGCCAGAGGGAGAGAGTAGAAAACCCAGGCTCAAAATAGACCTCAGCAGTCATTATCGATTTTTTTGGCGGCGCGTATTGCAGAGCGCGTTACAGGCCCATGCAGCGGCTTACTTATTTTTTAATTGTTGTTTATATTCTGGTTTAAAAAATGAAGGCCGAAGTAGCTACAGAGTTTATTAATATACTTTACGAGTTGGATTGGGAGAGGGAGGCCGATAAAGATCAGTTAAAGGGCAGGTTTGAAGAATTAATTACAGACCTTTTTGAGCGTATAAATATGCGAGAAAGTGTAAAACATTCTATCAGTAAAATACCAGATTCTTGGCCCCAACCAGTTATAAAGTTGTTTGCCATTTTACTCGATAATATGGCTCCTGAAGATGCTAATCTGACTGTTTCTACTGATCATGAAGGAGCAACTGTTACCTTTAAACCTGGGCAGTTTTTAAGATTAGAAAAGACTATGAGTAATAAATAACAGCTGAATTTACAATTATTTTTTATTTATTTACATTTTTAGATTTAAAAATGGCTGCCGAACTCAGTGAATCTGATTTAAAGAATTGTAATGAACTATTTGACGAAACAATGAAAGTATTAAACATTGATTTTAGTGAATTTGGTTTTGGAAATGATGTAAACAATATAATAAAAGATCATAGTGAACTATTTAACGAAGCAATCAAAGTGATGAACATTGACTGTAGTGATTCAGAAAAAGCTAAAATATTGGCGGGTGTTATTGTAAGGTTAACGTGTCTTGAAGTGTTGCAACGCTTGGGTGAAGAATAAAAGCGCGTTTTACTTACTTTTATTTACATTTATTTTTTTAATTTACGTAAATATTGTGGCTTTAAAAATGACGACCAAACACGGAGAATCCAAGGTTGGAAAACTATATACGATGGAAGAAATATTTGATAGTGACAAACAATTAAGCAATACGTTTAGTGAAGTAGACATGGACATCATTAACCCCTCAAACGTTCAGGAAAGCGTGACACATGCTATTTCTAAAATCCCAGAGTCTCTTCAACGCGAGCCGCCAGTAAAAGTGTTGTTGGCCGTTCTGATTGATTATATAACGCCTGATGATAGTAACATGCAAGTTTGGGTTTCAACTAGACAGAAAGAAGTAATCAGCTATCGCGACTTTAATTCTGAATGGGCTGATTACATGCTTACGCAGTTTAAACCATGCTAGTGAGGAGGCTAAGTTAAGGGGTTCTGGCTGGTCTGAAGGAACAGTCCTTGAAATCAGATTAAGACAAACAAAGTTCTATCCTATAGTCGGCAATTCTTACCTTCCTCTCCCAAAAGAGTTAGAGTTAAAACGAGCAGTCTTAAACATACATAATTCTGACAACATGTGTTTTATGTGTGTGTGTTTTAGCGCATTTACATACTGTTAAAAATCATGCAAACAGTGTCTCCAATTATGAACAATATAAGCAAGAGCTGAACTTTGATAACATAACCTTCCCAGTAAGTATAGAAAGTATATCTCAGTTTGAAGAGCAAAACAAACCAATCACCGTAAACGTATACACATGGTCTGTAGTAGACAATCTAGTCCCTCTAAGGATTTCTCCTAAAGCTCCTACTTTTGGTGAATCACTTAACAAACATGTAGACTTGATACTGTTTACAGACAGTCCTAAGAGCCACTGTGTATTAATTAGAACAATAAGCAGACTTATGGCCTATACGTCAAAGGATAAATCTAAACAAGAGCTTTGTAGAAGGTGTCTGGTCAGAATCCCAACTATAGAAGCAGCTGCCAGCCATAAGAAACATTGTAAAAGTTTTTTAGACTGTGAAACTAAACTTATATTGCCCAACCAGGGTCTAAAGTTAGTTTTAAGAATGTACGCAAAATGCAAATGAGCCCATACGTAGTCTATGCTGACTTTGAATCAATGTTGCCACAGTACTACGGTCCACAACAGCAAGAACAAAAAACAACCTTATTAACCCACCATCAGATTTGTTCTTATGCGTTTATTATTGTTAGGTCAGACGGCGCACACACAACACCTGAGATTTACAGAGGCCCCAATGCAGCTAATCGATTTTTACAACACATGACACAACTTCGTAATCAATTCTCCAATCGACTAAATCTTTCAGACATTGTTATGACTCCTGAAGACCAAGAACGTTATGACTCAGCCACTCACTGCTGGATTTGCGGCTTAGAGCTAACACCTAACAGTAAAGACGCGACAGTAAGAGACCACGATCACATAAGCGGAAAGTTTAGAGGAGCAGCACACAGCAAGTGTAATCTTCAACTTAAGTTTGACCCCCCAAAATGGAAACTGCCTATCTTCTTTCATAACCTACGAGGCTACGATTCTCATTTTATCATGCAAGCAATAACTTCTGAATATAAGAGGGTTACCTGCATTGCACAGTCTTCAGAAAAGTACATGACTTTTACTATTGACTGTTTATCCTTCTATGACTCTGCCCAGCATCTGATGGGGAGTTTAGATAAGTTAGCAGGATCGCTACAAGACTTTCCAATAACTAAACAATATTTTGACCCATCTTTAGTACGTAAAGGTGTTTATCCTTATGAATACATGAACTCGTGGGAAAGGTTTGACGAAGACTCACTTCTCCTAAAGGCGCTTTCTTTTCTAGTCTTAGAGGCAAACACATATCTGACGCCGACTATTTGGTGTTATTGTTTTGTGTCATTACTAGAGTTATGAATTTTTTTCTAGCCTCACAGGGAGTGTGAGTGTAAAACAATGTCGAAAGAAACAAATTAATTTACATGTTGATGTTGTTCATGTGCTAAAAGTCATTTCCATCTTTTCATTGTTTATTAAATGTACACTCCTCACTTAATTCCTGTTCATGCTGTTCTGTTGTAGGTGGTGTGAGTGATAGAATTGACAGAATACACAAACAACCTACATGCCTTCATACATTCATGAGACAGATTTGACAAAATTTACAAGTGCCCTTCATTCCACTCTGTGACATTACTGACAATGATGAAACTATATAAATACATAATACTGTTTCTCTCTCTCTCTCTCTCTCTCCCTCCCTTTCTCTCAGTCATACACACACACACACACACACACACACACACACACACACACACACACACACACTCAGTCAAACACACACACACTTCAAGTTTTCTTGGCTTTTGTTTCTTTCCTTTATAAGCTGCAAGGGGACATACGTCCCATGGTGAAAAAAATCTGAATCTCTGCATTGTATGGAGAAAGCTTTCACTTTTTCAGTGTCAATTTTCTTTTATTCCATTAAAATGCATTTAAACTAAGAATGTTTCTGAATTGTCTTCAGTAAATATACTGAAAAGTAGTGCTAAAGTTATACATGTTTGACATACATAGAGTATACTATTAGAGTGAGGGAGGGACTCGGAGAAAGTAAGAGATAGGGAGGGAAGGAGGGGAAGGAAGAGGGCGAGGGAGTGAGTAAGAGAGAGAGAGAGAGAGAGTATAGTCGTTCGGATGGGACTATAAACCGAGGTCTAGTCTGTGTCACATGCACTAAAGACCATACACGGACTCTAAAGATCCCGATGCTCATGTCCTAAGACGGGTGAGTACCGGCTACACGAAAATACACAATGCATGCAACCTGTGTGCCAGAATAGTCTACTTGAAGACTGTGGGCACGGGGCAGGTTAAACATCCCCATCTGGAAGAAGAGAGAGAGACTCAGAGAGAGAGAGAGAGAGAGAGAGAGAGAGAGAGAGAGAGAGAGAGAGAGAGAGGGGGGGGGGTAAAAATATTACTTTGAACTTGTGCCCTCCAATAGGCCTGTTTAGCCTCCTATCGGCAAAATCCTATTTGAGCAGATCCCACTCCCACCCTCTCATCCATCTGCTTAGTCTTCAGAAATGTCTTGTTAGTTAATTGATGATCTGACTAATCTACTGTCAATCTGAACAATCACCGACGATAAGATCGCGATTTACAGCTTTTCGTAAGCAGAACTCTAACCTGCACCAGTTCGTTGATGGTGATGGGCGGTCCCCGCTCACTGCCAATTCCCATCCTATTTCCAACATCCTCCTCCACATCACCATGTCGATGAGCTGGATGCTGAGGCAAGGAAACAAGGTGCGGGAGAGTGGATGATGGTGATGACAGCATTTTGCTCATGATTTTCAATGCATCATTCCCGCAATCACATCCAACAGAATTGTCGCTAATATCATGTTTAGACTTACTGAAACGTAATTTGATTTTACCGAAATCAAATTTACATTTTGCTGAAAAATCTTTTAGATGAGGGCTGGCAGATAACCGAAATCTTCTGGCAAGTTCACTTCGTCTGTTCGAAACGGAAGTTGGGTAAACAATCTTTCTTGTTTGAAGTCGTATAGGCTAGGCCTAGGTCACGGAGCTATAAATTGATGCAAGTCTGTGAGGCGTTAGGATCATCAACTTTTCAGGTCAAAAGCCACAAATACAAATATGAACAAAACGCATTATAATCCATGCAATTGTGCTAGAAGTAGAAACAGTAGTAGCAGTAAAAGCAGTAGCAGTAGAATGGGAACTCGCTACTCAGCAGAGAGTCCCCCTTCAATATTAATTACTGTTGTTCGCTGTAAGGTAGCGCTTTCGCACAGTAATTTGTCTTTAAAATCATTTTGTTAAGTCAATGATATTCTGGGTCATTTTCAAGGATACTTTTAATGTATTTGTATTTGGTGCATACTTAAGCTGAACATGAAGTGTATCTCTTATCTGTGCCATTCTATTAGCAAGTATATATTTCCCTGTAAATTAGTATTACTGTGCAAATCTTAAATAAATGCTAGCGAACCGCCCAGAGAACGTGGACAAACGAGTCACAAGACAAAACACAACGCGTTTCGACCTCTTAGGTCTTCCTCAGGTGAGACATAAACGAATAAAACAACGGAAATTAATTTAGCTTTGATCGCTTCAGATCGCTTCAGAGTTCAGCGCAAGGAAGCGATCTGAAGCGATCAAGCGATTTAAGATTTGTTTAGATTTCCGCCTGCAGTCGTCTCGCTTTGCAACTAGTATTACTGTGGTTAATAAGGATTTTCATTTCAGATTTTTTTTTTTGTCTTGACAAAATTTGTTAATTTAAACATCTTGCTTATGTCAGTAACATTAAACCACTGAAAAGTTTATGAGTCTCAAACAAATCACCTCTTAATCTTCTGCCTTATTATGAGGGTCAGTTAATGTGCTTAAGTCTTTCAACATAAGTCTTAAATAAATGTTAGCGAACCACCAAGAGAAACGTGGACAAACGAGTCACAAGACAAAACACGACGCGTTTCGATCTCTTGGGTCTTCTTCCGGCAAGACACAAACAAATAATACAACGAAAATGAACGAATTTGGTACTCAGCTTCGATCTCTTCACTCTTCAGCGCAAGGCGTTGATTCATTGCCTCCCTACGTTGATTCACTGACTCCCTACCTTGCGCCGAAGAGTGAAGAGATCGAAGCTGAGTACCAAATTCGTTCATTTTCGTTGTATTATTTGTTTGTGTCTTGCCTGAAAAAGAGGTCGAAACGCGTCGTGTTTTGTCTTGTGACTCGTTTGTCCACGTTTCTCTTGGCCGTTCGCTAAAATTTTCTTAAGGTTTGTTTAGATTTCCGCCTGCAGTCGTCGCACTTTCAACATAAATCATTCCATTCCATTCTTTCAACAGTCACGTAATTCTTCTTTGAATCCTTTCAGTGGCGACAGATTGTCTTTTCAGGTAAGGATGATATGCAATATTTACATATTCCTCGTGAGGTCTGATTAGTGCTTTTTAAAGTCTTTAAAGTGCAGTTTTATCAAGATGCGATCGAGTGTTCCTTTTGCAAGTCCAATAACTTTATTTGCTTTATTGATTACACTTTGGATATGAGAGTCAAATAAAAATGAGGAATCAAAAGTTACTCCAAGGTCCTTCTCATCTTCACAAGAAATGATTTATTTTTAATCCAATTTTAAATGACATTCCTTTACTGAAATCTTTTTGCCAGTATGAAGAACTTTGCATTTTGATGCATCGAAATTACATTATATGTCTCCAACCACAACTGCAGTTGATGTTAAGATGCATTAGATGGCAATCCGGAGCATTTTCATGTATCTTTGCATTATCCACAAAGATTTTTCATGCATTTTTCAATGCAGTCCCGGAGGTCATTAATAAAGAGTGAAACCATGCATACATTCTGCAGAGAGAGAGAATATTGTAAATCAAGTGTGCAGCAACTACACCTCTTACACAGGATTTCAATACTTCACATAAAACGCGATTAACTCACTGGCCTGAAAATTCCGGGATCTATTTTAGATCAATCTAAATATTTGTCACCTCAGGGTTTTTTCCCCAGTCATTTGGAGTTCAAGTAGACTCTAAGGACATTTCACATAAAATACATAAAGGAAGAGCCAATTCGTGACTCAAATCCTTTACTATCCTTCGAAGAATTTGATCAGACCCCTGAGCTTATAAGGATCTAATGCTTGCACCTTTACCTTTTTTTTCTTTTTTTTTTTTTTTTTTGGGGGGGGGGGGGGGGGGTGTTAAGTGGAGCTGATAAAATGATGTTCTGCATCATTTTCCCAATAGGATCCAAATGAATAAGTTTCGATACAAGGTCATTCTTATTCACTAGAACCAAGACAACCAAACCAGGTTTTTGGCGTAATCTGTTGTTGTTTGTTAGTTCGTTTTTTTTCGTTGGTACAGTCCATGAACCATACCACTTTATGGGTAGAAATTAAAGTCACCAACAGTGCAGATCTTGTCGTATTTCATCATTCCTTGTGACTTGATCATACTGAGTAATTACCTGCCCATTTTGCATGACCACCCTCTCTCTCTGTTTTGCCCAACCAACCTAAGCCCCCCTCCCCTCTCTCATGAACGTACTTGCACAGGGAGAGAGAGAGAGAGAGAGAGAGAGAGCGTATACCCTTACCTTTCAGCAATTTTATTTTGATCACTCATTCAAGCTTTTCTTAAAGTATATAAAGATGGCACAATGCTCAATAATCGTGTCGCAGGTGTGCTGATTTGTAATTTCTGGATCAAAGGAAGTTGAGGTGATGGTCTATCCATTTTCATAATAGAGCTAGTGGCTATTATCATGGCACTCCGATAAGTTGCAAATTTTCCCGTGGTTTTGTTTCAAATTCTTCTCTGCGTTGATTCCAGATCCGCCCTACTTTCACCAAAGTCCACAAAGCTCAACGTAAGAGCTGATCATACGATGGAAATAGAGCATCTACTTAATTTTCTCGTTCAGGATTCGTTGAGCGACTCTCGTGGAATGCGGACACGAGTTCAAAGCTATCTGCACGGACCAAATTGCGCTGAGCGAGTTTTCAATGTCGCTAGCTTCGCTTGCTTCATAGTTATAATTTAACTTCGATATCGCTTTCGAACCCTCGGCAACGCAGTTACACAATGGCCGATGTCTCGACTGTAAAACGGTCTTTCAGACATCCTGGATGTCGCAAAGATTCAGCCGACTGTTTTAGAGATATGCCTCGCTGCGGAGAGAACATCAGGTCAGGGCTCCATTTTAGGGTCACAAGACAAGGAGGCAGGAACGGATCTGTTGGTAAGGGGTATACGATTGAGAAACACATCGTTACAGGCGTCCAACACGAGTCCTTTCATTCTACGAGGAGATACAGGTAAGGAAAAGCCTGATACTAAAGTATGGATAGACAATATTTCTATCTCGGTCGTCAGAAATAGAATGAAATTGCTGTGACTAAAGCAGAGTGTGAGCTAGGTCTGCTGTAAAGACGGAGAAAGCAGGAGGTAGCAACAATAAGCTGATCAGACTTCTGACTGGTTGCAGTTTTGTTTTGTTACTATTCCCCTCGATAATTTTTAGGGTTTGCCCAGTGGAAAAGATCTTTTCCACTGGGCAAACCCTAAAAATTGACATTTTCACGGCTAAAACATACCACAGAGAGCAAATGTCACTTCAGGAAACATTTGCTTGCTCCCGGTGCTTTAAAGTCAATTACCATGTTTCTGAATGCCCCAATGATGTGGTTTGCGGAAAATGCAAAGAATCGGGTCATAAATGGAGTGGCCCTCTTTGGAAATAAAGGGAGAAAAAGTGTGTGAAAAACAAAACTGTCATGAACTTTCGCCATAAAATCAGAACCCTGTCATAAACAGCCTGGGACCAGCCGGGACGTCAGTCGGACGTGAGACTGACAGGAATCGCACGTCTGCCCGTCGAACTGTTTTCCTCCGTAGACTGGTCCCATCGAACCAGATCCAGTGCTCCAAAGCGTGGCCGTTCCAGAGAGCGTCACAGCCCAAGAGACACGGCAGAGAAAGACCCCAGAAGGAAGGCCTGGCGCTCGGTCAGCCCTGTACGTGCAAAGGACGACCATGCCACGGACTCTGTGCCTGCCAAACAGCGGCAGTAGTTGGGCTGTTTCACTCGGACAGCTTCGGGCAACGACCTTGGCTTTTGAACAATGGATTTTGAGAATGTCTTGTGATTATTAGCCTACTTTGTGCTCTAATATAACATATAGGTCTCTGTGCTGTTGCATTTTTTTATGGACGAATTTTGTATTGTTTCATTGGATGCAAGAGGATTAAAACTAAACTTAAAAGGAATTCACTCTTTAGACTCTTCAAATGTTAAAAAAATTATTTAATCTTTTACGAGAGTGCCGTGTGACTAATACTATAATTATGGAGAGAGAAAAAAGGAATGGGGAAGTAGGACTACAATGTAGGTACAAACAGAAGTAGAGGTGAGTTCATCTTGATCTCACAATTTTTTTTTCCGGGTGATGTTAAGTTAGTAATGTCACAAGAAAGAATGCTGGTTGTTTCTGTACCTAATGAAAACCAAACATTACAGCAGCAGACGTGTATGTCCCAAACGGTCCAAGAGATAAAAAATTTTTTTTCAAAATATGACTGAACGTCTGATTTTGTAGACAGTGATCTTGTAATCCTTGGAGATTTCAACTGTGTTCTGAATAACAAACTGGATATTGCTTTAGGCAGTCTTCATAATACATGTGAAGTCGAATTCTACGTCTTACCGATGCAGGAGAATTTATCACACGTTGGAGACAATGTTACATGGCACAGACATAATTCGTTCATAGCTTGCCGTCATATGTACTGCTTTATCCGTGAAAAGTTATTGCATTTAAACGTTTCCTGCGAACATGTTGTCAGCCCACATTCTGATCACAAAACATTAATTTTGTATTAGAATTTTTTTTTGGAAACCTTCGTACGAGGCCCTGGCTACAGGAAATTTAACAATAGTTATCTTAAAATGACTAATTCATCAAAAATACGAACACAATGTTAGATACTTTTCAATTAGAGTACGAGGATGGAGAAATAAATGACATGGGAAAATAAGAGATGAACAAACAGACTATGCACGGGCCTATGAGAGTTGAAGAAGGAGAAGGAAAAAAAAAGGGGGAAAAAAAGGAGGTCGGAGGCCTTTTGAAAAACAAACAAACCCGGAGGTTGTTGGCAAACAGCAGCAGCGGTAACAACAACAACAACAACAACAACAACAACAACAACACCTGACGGTGGAGGGAACTCTGTACATTCATTTGATCATGCAGTCTACGTCATGCCATTAGTTTTCTCTTGTTGCCCTTATGAAACAGTGAGGTTTGACTGTGAGCTAACCCCCATAATCCCTAGATATCCACAGCTGCGACGTGGTGTCAATCAACATGGCACTGGCATACCAACATCATCGCTGCGAGAATTTTCGTCGGACAGAATGCATAATACATCATGAATTAAGACGGAGAAGTAAATGTTTTAGTTGAATAATACAATCTCATCATATGAAAATAAATCACCCGATCAAGCTAACACGTGCATATCTTAAATAAATGTTAATGAACCGCCCCCCAAAACGTGGACAAACAAATCACAAGACAAAACACGACGCGTTTCGACATCTTAGGTCTTCTTCAGGCAAGATACAAAACAATTATTACAACGAAAATCAACGAGCAATCACTTATCGTCAATCTCTTCAGCGCAAGATAGGCGTTGACCTTTCCCAACAACAACAACTGGAAAGTGACGACCTTACCCAACAACAACTGGAAAGTAACGACCTTTCCAAACAACAACTGGAAAGTGATGACCTTTCCCAATAACAACAACTGGAAAGTGACGACCATCCCAACAACTGGAAAGTGACGACCTTACCCAACAACAACAACTGGAAAGTGACGACCTTTCCCAACAACATCAACTGGAAAGTGACGACCTTTCCCAACGACAACTGGAAAAGTGACGACCTTACCCAACAACAAGTGGAAGTGACGCCCTTTCCCAGCAACAACTGGAAAGTGACGACCTTTCCCAACTCGCCACAGAGGACTCAGCATGTACCCCCCCCCCCCCCCCCCCCCCCCCCAAGAAAGCCGCAATGTTTAAAAATAGCCTCATGATGTCGACTGGTCCAACTGACAGGTATATCACGACTCGCCGAACTGTAGAAAGAAGTAGAACGATCTGTTCATCAACAGTGAGTCAATGAACCTCGGTTGAACGACTGCGAATGTAATTAATGAAACTCGACTTTGTCAGAGAAAGGTGTTGCCTCGGGTGACTGCCGTCCATCGACCATGGTTCATGGTGTTCCATTATGAAACAGGCCTCCGGTCCTTGAGTCTTGAGTCTGTTCCTTGTGGTAATTCCTTTACAGTATAAGTATCCACAATGCGTGGTGTACAACTTCCTGAAAAAAAGGGCACAGAATGGGAGTGTAAGCTATGCCACCATTGAATAGCCCCAGCTTAGCCACAGGGTCATTCGGGCCCCACACCTATAACAAAAGGTTCCTTCTTTTGCAGAGGAAAGTTTACTGTTCCTGAACTGCGTTCCCCTGGCTGGTAGAGCGATTTCCGTTTGTTCCCTCTGTCTCTTCCCTTCCACCACTCCTGTGTACAATCTCCTCCTCACCATTTGCTGCTGCTACTCATCTTTGCATGGGATTTTATAAGATCATTTGCCAATTTGATTCTTTCTTTTTTCACCCGCTTGGTTTTTCTTTGACGATTTGAAAGAATTAACAACTTATCACTCACAGTTATTAGTCTTAGACTGCCATCTTCGCTCTGACTAGCTCTGCGTGCTCGCATACGTCAGCAGTCGCCCACATTTTGGTTCCTTCGTTAAGGTTCATTGTTTTGTTGAAAGTTCAGCGCACGTACAATAGTCTGCAAAGACAGACACTGTCTTTCTGTGAGGCACCCCATACATTCTAAAGTCGTTCCTTCTTGACAAGTCTTTAAGTCGGTGGACCTCTGACCTTGATATCCGGGCGATCTCTTGATCAAGCACCATGTTTATGGTTTGTACTAAAACGGTTCATTTCTCTCCGTGTGTGTGGAACGCAACGAAATGAACCGCTCATAAACAAAGCAAACGAATGATGCTGGATTAGTGACAGTCAGTTTCCGACTTCACCTTCTGTCTTCAGAAGTTTTGCCTGACTTTATTTTAACGCCTCTCTCTTAAATCTCCCATTTGCTTCAAAGAGCCCATCGACGTCCTCTTGATTCTTCTCTGTTGGCCGTTCCTTCGATGTCCCAAATCACGAGTGAAGGCCGTTTGACCATCTCCTGTGCATGAAGTCGCGAGGAGGGTGGTTAGCTACTTCCGGGCCAATTGCCGCTCCACTTGCTTAAAAACGCTGTGTGTGTGTGTGTGTGTGTGTGTGTGTAGGCGTGCGCGCGCGTAAAGTGTGTGTGTGTGTGTGTGTGTGTGTGTGTGTGTGTGTGTGTGCGATCTCAACCACTCCCCCCAATCATTCACCCACCGCTCTCTCTCTCTCTCTCTCTCTCTCTCTCTCTGATTCCCAACCACCCACCCTTCCACTCTCACTATCTCCCTCTCATGTGCCTCTGTCTTGGTCACTCTCTCTTAGCTCGCTTTCTCTTTTCTCATTTTATCGCCCCCCCCCCCCCCTCTCTCTCTCTCTCTCTCTCTCTCTCTCTCTCTCACTCATACATGTGCACACAAACACACACCATCAGAGAACGTAAAAACACCGATTCTAACTCACCCCGCCCCTCAACTAGTTTTGGGGCGGGGCGACCTAGAATCGGTGTTTTTACGTTCTCTGACAAGTAAGACTTCAATAACCAAAAAAATAACGATTATCTACAAACATACATACTGTGTAGGATTATCCGTTTTCAATACTAATTTACTAAACTTTTCAGATTTTAATTTTTGTTTAATCCTGTGTTTTTCCTGATCGTTTTCAATAACATAATTTTCGCGCATACAGTCATCAAATGCGTCTCTGTCTTTCATGTGAAATAAAACTACGGTCATTAATTGTTCTCTAAAGTCTTTTAAAACTGAGTTATATTTCTGACATAAAATCCACACACTTATCCCATCATGTCTTCCGCTGAAAGCCAGTTTTGACAAAGTGTTTCTCTTTTTAACTATATCTTTTTCTGCTGAACAGTCATCTATAATAAAGAGTGTCTGCGTTCCCTCAAACACTTTATAAAAGTATTCTAAACACTCACTTAGTTTATTGCTAGGATTAACTAAATATACGTCATCGTCTGTCCATATAAACCTTCTATTATGATATGCTTTGTTCCTTTTAAGTGTTGGACAGAAAATCACAATATAATCAAAATTATAACGATAAACTGTTTGTAATAGGTCGAGGACAAATATTGTTTTTCCACAACCAGTCCGCCCACAAATCAATGAGCAATGAGGGGTTTTTATCATAAAGTTTAACGCCTGCATTGACACCATAGTTTTCTGCTCCATAGGTTTATAACATAATTTAATCTAATCCAGTTATTATTTTTATCATACTCTCTGTTAGAACTTGTTCAGTATAATAAAACCCTATGAGGCCTAAATGTGTAAGATTAATCCAATTCAGTTCTGTAAGATTGTTTCTATTTTAAGTCAACATTGATTTTGTTGCTTGTTGTTATGGTCTTAATATCCTCACCATTGTGAAGAACGACGATGGTAACTTTAAGACGTTTAACGTCTAAGTTTTGCCAGCTAATATTAATTCCTTTTATAAGGACGTCACTAACGCCCACAACCCCATCCCTCTCCACATCTTTAAAGACAGAAATTTCAAATATCATTGTGAACGTGTCTCCTAATTTTCTGCTTGGAAAGAACTGTAATTTTGTAGAAGCTTTCTTTAAAACCGTTTCTCTTCTGTGGAGGATGTACTGTTTTTTCCCATACGGCGTTATTTCAATCTCTTTCCGACTATTGTCGTCCGGCATAAGACTTACATGTAAAGGGCCAGAGTTGAATGCTTTTCTGAAACTTTTTTGACGGCTAAAAAATGTAAATGGGCTTATGAATTCAAATTTTATTTCCCATTCTAAATATGGTTCTAAATGCCATTTGCTGTCAGGTTTTCGAACTATTTTATATTCATACTGGCCAGCATTATTTGCTTCTACATTGCGTAGTTGTTCTAGTTTAGGAAACTTTTTGTTGTCGCTAACCTCTTTGCGTTTATAATCACCATCTTTAGTGTACTCAAAACCATACAAAGCGCCTATCTCACCGTTCTGTTCAAAGTCCGCAACGTCTGCAAGGTCTTTTAATTCTAAGGTTATACACCTTACAGGCGCCAATGTAACTCCTGATTCTTCTGGCCCCCGCGACATTTTTTAGTACAACTTATTATTTTATTTCCAAAACAATGTGCAGGTTATCACATTTCACGACTTTCCCTGTTTTGTCTGCAATTTTTATATTAAATGATCCGACCCTCCCACAAACTAATCTTTTAAACTGTAAATTAGGGAATTGTATAATTTCATAATCGCAATATGCAGCTTTCCCTGATGGAAGAGCTCTTAAAACAGTTGAGGGCCTTCCATCATATAAGTTTTCATCAGTGCTCAGCTCATCCAAATGAACATAGAGTAATGAATGTAATGCAAGATCGAGCGGATTTTCTCCCTCATAAGTAGTTTTGTCTGGCGCAACTCTAAAACTATGAAAGTCCCGATTGGCGGTTGTAAAGCCTAACATTTTAGCTAGCTCTCCATCAAAGTAGTAACCTACTGCTTCTTTTTTCAGGTTTGAAGGTCAACATTGTTTTCAGATTCGCATTGTTAAGTTTGAGAGTAATGTCAAAGTTACTCATTGCTTCTTTTAGTGAGCAAAACCCGTAATAACCATCAGGTATGGTTAACTGGCTAACTAATGTTCCTGCATTATCAACTTTTAAATCTTATTATTCTTTTTGGATTCACTTATATTAAACCATACAACTTTGTAAAATATTTCATGAAGCGCAACCATTCTGCTTCCGCAATTGTTATCAATAGCATGTTCTAAAAACGAAGGACGGTCTTGAGTTGTTATTGTTACAAACATTTTTTAAACGAAATAAAAATGAGTGCATTCAAATATACTAATGCAAAATATTCTGTTGGCCGCACTACAATCTTAAAATATAACAACTGATACTCTTGTCATTTCTGTGACCAGTCTGACACCTTTCAAGTAAAGGTGAGTACTCCATTAAATAGATATCTCAACCCTCCTATTAAAAAAGACTACATCGCAAAAGTGTGGTTTAGTCATCCGATGCAGTTTTATCAGAACCAGTTAAACTTTGCTGTGTTTTGTGCATTAACTGGGTGTGGAGTGTCGTATGCTGATCACTTAAATCATCCTGATCCTTTGGTGAGGTCAGTGTATAGATTTCATTTTTATTACACCTTCAACGTATTTTGACTGAACTGCAAGCACCATTACCTAATGACAAACCGTTTAATCCATTCAGCAACAGAATAGACATGAAGGCTTTTGAAAGGATCTGTAACGAATTCAATATTAATGTTAAGGAAGACTTTAGACAAAAGTTGGACCTTAATCATGGCTTAGGCACCCTTATTTTGGGGCGTGCACAGAAAGTATAACTATGACTGGAATCCTCCTTACACATCTTTTTCTTCAGGCACAGCGTTCACCTTGGGTCCATAGAGCAAGAGCATAAAACAGCATGGACAACATTTATCTTAGACACTTCTAAGGGCCTAACTAAAGCAGGAATAGAACGAATAAACGACTCTATTCGTACTTACGTTTGGTGTTTGCTAGGTTCGCAAGCACAGGCAAGATCGAGCATAACTGATCCTTCTACTGGCTTTGATGCACAAAAACAGTACTTGGCAAATTTAGAGGACGCCATTAATTCTACTGTTGATTTGCCTTCAAGTATTAAAAGGTACCAACATGTTTTGCAATTTGCAAGATCGAAAGTAGACTTTGCTGTTGGCACTGGTTTATACATGCTACCTTCTGACCTCAGACTCCAGGTAGGAACAATAATGAACTACAACAATGAAATTCTTGTTGCAGGAAATGAACAGAAGATTGGACAAAACGACATAAATTCTGAGCCTGTAATATTACAAACAAAAAAAAACAAGTCGACCCCCCAAGAATAAGTCACCCAATCCCCGCGGCCCAAAGCCCGAAGACCGTTGAAGAAGTAAAAAAAAAATAATGACCATGAATATGAAAAGACAGCGCTTGTTTTTGGATTAACTTGCTTAGGATTACTTGGTCTTTATTTTACTAAAGAGTAACCCAACTATTAAGAGAACTAATGTCCATAGGTGCTCAGCCATAAAGCCAACTACTTTGCTCGCAGTAGACAAAAGCCAGCTAACAATACTTCCTAATATACCTGGTAAAGCGTCCAAAGCTTTACTGGCTAATTTTTTTAATAAACTCGCAAGATGATCAAGCTGGTTTTTTTACCCATGATTTATCAGGCGGCGATGGAGGCGATGGCGGTGGAGGTAATGAACTTTGACCTCCACCGCCGCCTGTAATAGCCAACACCAGTGTACTTATTGCAAATCCTAAGGCTGTTATAACGCTCGCTAATGTGACTCCCTGCTCTCTAAACAGTGTTCGTATTCGTTCTGCTAGCGTTGTGTCTTCATATAAAATTCTTTGGATAGTTTCTCTTATTCTGCTCACTTGAGTTCGTAATTCTTCTCGGTTAGTAGACAAGGCTTCTACTCTTGCTGATCTTACTTCTTTAAGCTCTTTTATTTTTTGGATTATTCTTTCTTTAATATCAAGTCCTAAGTTGGCCTCGTTAGCCTCAGCGAGTTTTTTTTCTTCTCTTTCTATATGCTCATTTAGTTCAGTCAGTTTTGCTAAATTGTTTATTAATTCTCCTCTGAAGGTTCTTAAAGTAAAGATCAAGGGCTTTTAATTCTCTTATAGGCCCCTCTATATTTTGCTTGGGCAGCGGCGGATCATCTATAGTTTTTAATGCTGTTTCTTCTTCTTCAGTGGTTTCTGCTTCTATTGTATTTATTACTTTGACTGCTGTTTGACTTAAATCTTCAAGTTCCATGTTTTGTATTTGGTTATCTGTTGGGAGTTCCTGTAGTGTGTTTTGAAGTTTAGCAACTGCCTCCTTATTTAATTCTGGTTTAGTAAAGCCAAGACGATTTCGAACTTCCACCTGAAGGTGTTTTTTGATTGTACCCATGCCTACAAACTTTGATGAGTCTCGTTTATGTGTAAGCTGAAAAAGTTGTCCTTGCTTGTTTTTCACATACAAATGGTCATCTTTTACTTCAAAATCATCAGGGTATATAGTTTCGGGAGGTTTAGTCCTAAACTTTGGTATAATGATCTGACCTTACTTTCTGTTAATTCACGCCTTTGCTGCCCTTCTACTAATTCATCATGCAAAGAGAGCCCCGAGCGATGTTGTACCAAAGGAGCCGTTTCACTCATGTCGTCTCCAGGATCAAAAACATCATAATCTTCTTCACCTTCAATGCCTGCCATGTTTTTAAATAATTAACTTTTTTTTTGTTTTATAAAAAAATGTCACAAGCATATGGCTCAATTCTTGACCCGCATAGAAGACTGAAAGAACCCTTTGGCGTGAAGGGAAATAAGCGGAATATTACTGTTCCAAATAATCCATCTACTATTGATGCGGATCAAATTCTTCCTGTTAAATTTCCAGACCTAGGAGCGGATGAAGTGATTGTGCCAGGCTCTGCGCGTCTTACTTTCAAAATAGAACTCGCTTCAACAACAGACCCAAACAGGACAGTTGTACAGAATCTGGGGCGGGCAATCGTTAAGAAAATTTCTATAAAACTTGAGGGGCAAGAAATATTTTCTTTACACAATGCAGACATATTTTTAATACTATCCAGCCGACAGCGATACGACCGCACCATTCCCGGCTGCCGCACACCGGCGCACAGCGATCATTCCCTGCCGACGCACAGATTTGGCCACTTTCTAATTTATGTTTACGGTAGCTCTACAACAACTGACAGTCTTGTGTTAGGTGTCACAGGAAAGAACAAACACTCAACTCCCCTCATCACCAGATCCACTTTGTAATACGATTTCAAGCGCTTCATTCAGCGAGAAATTGCTACCACCTCTTTGCCTGACCGACATTTTTTCTGGTACATAAAATACGCGCCACGCACCACGTGGTGGTGCCGTCAGTCTCTTTGTTTGAAAGCTCCTGGGGTCAGCCAAGTTCACAATAGGCCACTGAAAGTATGGTCGACAACTCGTTCCAACATCCCCAAGACTAGTTACAGCGCTTATTTCCCTTGGACCATTTCATGGAAAGTGTAGGAATTTTTTATGTTCCCGTCGTGTGATCGTGGGCGACACGGCCGGTGTACTGCTGTCTGTCCGTTACCCGGACTTGGGCGACTCGCCTCAAGGGAGAGAAATCCTGTTACCCACATTTGAACGACTCGGCTGGTAAAGGTTAACCTATTCTGATCTATGGCTAACCGGGAATGAAAGGGCCGATCTTGCGTTTCAAGGAATCGAAAACGAAGAAGCACTAAAACATAGAATAGGCGCCGCAGACGCTAAAGACGGCAAAAGGTTTGTAGCCGTAAGTTATGCGTATGAAAATCGCTTTTTCATACCCCTAGATTTTGAGTTGTTAAAAGCGCATGCCCCATACTTTCAAGGGGCATTAAAAGACAGATTGTCATATGAACTAACTTTTAATGACTACAAATATGTTATTATATCTACAGACACCGAAGCAAAGTACAGCATTTCTGACATCTCGGTAGAGTTTGACATTGTTAGCAACCCTAACTTAGCACGGCTGATTCAGCAGCAATATCAGTTAAAATTAGCAATATATTACGATAGAGTGATTCATCATTCTAAATATCCTAAAAGCAGGGCAGACACTATGTGGAATTTTAGTTTTAGTGCCACAGCAAGATCGCTTAAAGGTATTTTATTGCTGTGTGAAAATGAAGAACCATTCAAAAGACAAACTGAAAATTTTGTTAATCCCAAAATAACGAAAGTGCAATGTACAATTGAGGGTAGTCCTAACCAAATCTACGCTAGCGGGCTTAAACCTTATCAGCATTTTGATGAAATAAGAAAACTGTTTGGAGGCGGGAGGTGTAGAAATCCAACAGTTGACCTTGTGTCTAAAGATCTACATCTTCACAGCGTTAGACTTGATCATTATTTAACAACGAAATACGGTTTATGGATTGACCTAAGGTCAACAGAGGATAATCAGTTACATGGAAGCGGGAGAACTGTCAGAGACATAATAAACATTCAAATTGATAAAGAAAAAGAGGCCGATAAACCACTTAACGTGTATTTGTTTTTAATATATGATGCGCAGCTGAATATTGAAGATAACAGATTAAAAGATATACAATACTAAATTATTTTTATTTTTAAAAAGCATGTCTGTTCACATTTATCCAAAAGAAGAGATAGTAGGCAATTCTGCTGCTATAGAAAACCCTGACATAAAAACCTTCAGATTAACCAACATTACACAAATGCTACAAAAACATTACCTCTAGGTGGTTTGTCTTTAGCTCTTGGCCTATGTTCATTAGCCGTAGGTGCTGCTAGCAAAAAAATAAAAACTAAACTTCAAAAGCACACAGCTATGGTTCAACTAATAACAGCTAAACTTAGTTCCTTCAAGCTAACAATAAATAAAGCACTAGTTGACTCAAACATCACGGATGAAGAATTTAATCGTTTACAGGCCGATTTTGATGACTACAAAAGACAAAAGTTTGATCTTCAAAGAAAGGCGAGGACAACTTTTTCTCAACAGCCAGACACCGATCAGATAAAAAAAGGAATGTTTAAAAAAAGTAGACGAGACATTAAACTCTGTTCTAAACAGCTCACATTAACAACGCCAAAGGGTGTTTATACTTTAGTTTATGAGTCCAAGCACAAAAAGACCGTTGATATTGATTCGGATTAAGACGACTTTGGGAGTCGTTGTATTTTTTTTAATTTAAATAAATATTTTGAGTTAGAAAAGAAACTCAGCATGGATAAGATATATGAAGGTCCAGACGAATTGTTTGAAGCAATGCGTAAGGAAGAAGATTTATCAAGAGCACTGAATGATATTGATTTAGAAGTCATTGATCCAGCAAACGTACGGGCAAGTGTTGGTCATGCTATTTCTCAAGTTCCAGGTAAACTAACAATAGACCCGCCAGTTAAAGTAATGTTAGCTGTTTTAATCGATTATATAACAATAAATGAAGAAAATCTAGAAGTCTGGGTCTCAACTAAACAACAGACTATTCTTTCTCATAATGACTTAACACCTGGTTGGGCAGACGAATGTGACCAGTAAAAAGCCTCCTCATCCTGGGCGTGTTGCAGCAGGAAAAAGAGTAGCAGAGTGGAACAAACAAAAAAAATTAAAATTACAAGCACATAATATAACTCATAATGAAAAAGAGCCGCAGCCAGTTTGTTTCAACGCCGGCTATAAAAACACCAGAACAAGTTGATTCAGGACCTACAACAACAACAGAGTCGCCTACACCACCAAAGTCTTCAAAGAAATTTCTTAAAGGTGTCATTATTGGCTTCATTGCTGCTGGGGGTGTTATTACGGTTATAAAATATATAAACAATGGCAACACAAACCGAAGCAGCCAAAAAAATCTCAACCACTAAATATAGAAGCTGAACAAAAAAGCATGCCAGAACCGCCAACAAAAAAAGCTCATTTTGATCCATTTCTAATGCAATAATATTTTAAGAACTTAATTTTAAAATTTTTTGTTTTTTTGATAAAAATAGATCATGGCAGATTATTATTTGTTTAAAATGATGAAGTCAATAAATAAAGACATGGAGTCTATAAAAGATATTTCCATAGACCAGAATTGTAATCAATGCGGTTGCTTACGATGTAAGAACTTCATTAAGATCTATGCTGACCGATCTCGCGCAGAGAACGCCAAGCAAGATATTCTCAGCGATGACGCGTTTTTTGAGGCGTGTGTGTACTATATTAGACATCTGCTGTTTAAGACAAAAACATAAATTGTATTTTTTTTCATGTGAAACTGTTCTCTAAAGTCTTTTAAAACCGAGTTATATTTCTGACATAAAATCCACACACTTATTCCAGCGTGTTTTCCACTGCGTCACTTTCCGACTGTGGGCCTCCTGTCACTGGTAATATGAGAAGGGGTAAATGAGGGGGCCCACAACCCTAATTGCTAGTGCTGCTAGTAGAACATGTAAAGGGAGAGATAATTAGCAGGCTTGCTGCATGTACTTGGCTAGGAATGTTCACGTAATCGGCTGTTTATAGTAACAGTCAGCAAGGCTATTTTTGCTGCAGCAAACGCCCCCTGCTTATTTCACCATTCTTCCACTGACTGCTAAACGAGAAGGCTGTTTTTACTGTGCTCTGTTGACTACTGTGTTTGGTGTTTATTTTAACAATGGCCAAAAACAGGCTCGCAATATTCAAGATAACAAGTTCTACTATACCTGCATGTTAGAGTATTTGTCAAAAAAGAACTAGGCGAAGCATGTTCTCTACCAGTGAAACCGAAAAGAAGCATTGCTTTTCTAGAAGGCGGAGAAAAAGAAAAAAGTGAACCGACTGCTTTGGAAATGCACGACTATCTTAAAGGTTTGTTGGTTCAAGAAAATGAAACGCTGAAAGAAATATTGCTGAACAAGATGTAGCCAGTTTCAATATGTTTTGACTATCTAAAAAATGGCGCTGTGTTGTTGAAAGTTGGCCAAAGCAAAACAATCCATCATGCGTTGATTGTTGGGCGCTGGCTTGAGACAGCTCAAGTCATGTTTAAAAGAACAAAACCGCGTCAAACATGGCGTTCATTTCTTAAGACGCAGGTGAACATAGCTGATTCGCATGCTAGGAAACTCATTCAACTTTCGGTGTGTTTTTTATAACTATCCTAAATTTCACAAGCTAGGAATCAGTATAAATGAACTGTGTAGCAAACGTCAAAGTATTATTAGGATTATGCAACTGAATAAACGATTTTCGGGAGTTCTGGCAAACAACTAGATAGGGCTAGGCAGACCTTAGTACATCTAGCAGTATGGAGAAGAGTAGTGTGTAGCCAGCACTATCTCCATATAAATGCTCCAAATATACAATGACAGATGTACTACTACTGGCGATTAAAGCCGCCATAAAAGCTCGGCTACAGCAGTAACTGTTGTAACTCTGCCAAAGCCAGTTGCAAGCCTGGTTGAGAAAACGAGGAGCACAGCAGCGAACTAGG
>CM031621.1:15209480-15369480 GCA_018398815.1 Conus ventricosus
CAGCTATAGATTTTGCTCTTTTAGGAAAATCAGTTTCTGACTCATTTTTATTTCAGATCTAATGTGTGTTTTAGTAGTTGTACTATTGATAACAAATTTACAACACGCTAACTCTCTATATTCATCTAAGGGAAGCATCTGCGCTTCGTAATACGTACGAGAAGAAGATGCATGCACCGGAAGGCCAAGTGCTAATTCTAATGCCTTGCATTCAATACTTTCAAGCTTTTTCTTTAGAAATAATTTTAAGGAAATTTAATGTTTTCCTCGCCTTTGTTAATAAGTATTCAATTTGACTGTTCCATGATAGTTTAGATGTAAAATGGACTCCTAGGAATTTAGATGTAAAATGTTTAGTTTAGATGTAAAATGGACTCCTAGGGAGCCGGAATAGCTCAGTTGGTAGAGCGCCTGACTCGTAATCTTGGTGATCCTGGGGTTGCGGGTTCGAACCTCCGCCGGGGCGTTTCGGTACAGGGGATTTTTCCCTCGGAGTTAACATTGATTCTGACTCCATTTCCCATACAGTCCTTCGAATGAGACTATAAACCGAGGTTCCGTGTGTGAACGCATGCATAACATCTTGCTCACACGTAAAATCCCATCACCAACTTTCGGAAGAGTAGGCCAGTTTGGCCGTTGGTATGGATGACACGTTACACATAGCATGCACCCTGCGTGAGAAATGGATAGAATGAAGGAAGTAAGGAAAATGAGTGATCGATATTGAACGATACTGAATGGATGACACGGGAAACGACTGAATGAAGCGCCAGCAGGCAGCTCTTCAGTCGGCACTACCCAGGTAGGCAGCCCGTTGTGTAAACGAGTGTTGATTGTAAAGCGCTTAGAGCTTGGCCTCTAGCAGAGAATAGGCGCTATATAAATATTCATTATTATTATTATTATTAACTTCTGTTCGCCCAATGCAAAAACAGGCAGTTTATCTGGATTATTACCACTATTGAAAAAATCATATTTGCTTTTTCAATAGATAAGTTTAATCCATTTAACTTCATGTATTCCGCCATCCTATTTAGTTTGTCTTGATAGATCTTTTTGATGAAATTTATATCACGCCGTGGAGTTTTCTTTTCAAGAGCTCCTTCCATCCACATGCATATGTCGTTTGCAATGAACGAGAACTACCTTTTTAGATAACTTATTTGGCAAATCATTCAATGGCAATAAGAAAAGAAAAGAAGCGGAGCTAACACTGACCCTTGAGGGATTCCCATTGACAAAGTTCTATTGGTGGAATATGTTTTTCCTACTCTGTTTTGTATTACCTTATCTTTCAGAAAGCATGTAACATAATTGTACACATTTCCTGATAGTCCAATATTTTCAAGTTTAATAGCTGTGAATGCCACACTTGATCGCAAGCCTTGGTTATGTTAAAAAAATGTAGCCAGGATATATTTACGTCTTGCAAATTGTTTCTTTATATTTGTTGATAATTTCACTAAGATTTCTGTGGTAGATCTCCCTTTACGAAACCCAGCTTGATTAACAGGAATGATGTCATGTTTTTCACAGTAATGTGCTAGTCTATTCAAAACAATTCTTTCTGATAGTTTACAGACGTGTGATGTTATATGCCATAGGTCTGTAATCTTTAGGATGACTTTCCTTGTTTATGAACTGGGACAACAATTGTCTGTTTCCACATTTTGGGCATGGCACTACTGTTCCAGCAAGTACTTAACAAAGCATGAAGGAAAACTACCAGATTTTCAGGTATTTTTTTTAGCATCTGATTAAATATTGCATCTAAACCAACTGATGATTTCCTTATTGGAATGGCTCTAATGGTTTCTTTTACTTCTTGTACAGTTATAGGAGCATTAATGTTAATGCTATTATCTGGTGGTGGATCATCATATGTCTTCTTCTTCTTCTTCTCGTTGCCTTCACACGCGGAGACCGGTTCGTTCCAGAAATGCCGTGGTCTTCCGTAGGGACGCCACCGTGCCGTACAGCTTGTCCTCGACGGGGTAGGCTCTGGCCACAGCTCTTCTCTCAACCACCGGAAGTTCCCGCATTCCTGTAGTATGTGGGGCGTGTCCTGTTCAGCCTCTCCACAAGGACACATTGGGGATGGCACAACCTTGAGTTTCGAATGGAGGTGTTTATTTAGTCTGTTGTGCCCTGTTCGCAGCCTGAAGATGGTGACCTGCTCTGGTCTTGCAAGCATGTGGAGGCTGTCATTCTGTGCCGGAGTTTGAAACAGAGCTTTGGTGATGGTATTCAGCTCTTCAAGGCTTACAGCGTTATCTTCCTGCTCTTTTGCGGCGCCCTGTTTGGCCATCTCATCTGCTTTTTTGTTTCCCTCAATGCCGCAGTGTGAGGGGATCCACTGAAGCACTGTTCGAAGACTCTTGATGTTGTTCAGTGCCTTCTTCAATGAGGGTAGCCTGTCACTGTTGTAGGCTTGAAGGACAGACAGAGCGTCTGTTAGAAAGACAACCTGGATGTTGTGGTCTGCTCTTTGGCGATGGTGTATGCTGCCTGTGTGAGAGCGTCAACTTCCGCCTTGTAGTTGGTACAATGAAGGCCTGTCGGAAGCACCTCTTCTGTCCGTTCTCCACTGGGGTATTGGATGTAGACCCCAGCTCCTCCATTTTTAACGGCATTGGTGGCAGAGCCGTCTGTGTATACCCTGATCCAGGAATCTGCGGGGTATCTTTCTTCCAGCATTGCCAGTGTTAGGGTCTTCAACACTTGGTCATCATGGTCACCCGTACTGTTGATATGGGGAATGGTTGTGATGACAGTGATGTTGTTTTCTCTGTCTTCCCAGGGTGGTGCATCAAGGAGAAGGAGAGGGGTATGACCTGTTTTGGGAGGATATCTTGGTATTTTTTGGTCAGGGCCCTAGACTCCACAGCAAAGCTTGATCTTTTTAGCCTGCATGAGGATGGTGCTTGGAGTCGGTCTTTCATTGGGTGGTTCTGTGAGCACCTGAACTTGTTGGCTTGGGTCATTGCCTTTTGCTGTCTCCTGCTGGAGAGCGGTGGAATGCTTGATATTTCTTCCATCTTCTGAATTGGCGTGGTCTTCATGGCACCAGTGATGATACGCAGTGCCTGGTTTTGGACTTTGTCCAGGGTCTGCAGGTGTGTCTTGGCAGCTGTCATCCAAGACGTGGACCCGTACTCAAGGTGTGGTCTTACTGTACCCTGGTACACTGACTTCAGGATCTTGTCAGTTGCGCCCCATGTGGTTCCAGCCAGTTTCCTCATTATGTTCAGCTTCCTTCTGGCTTTCCCCTCTGCCTGGTTGATATGAGGTTTCCAGGTCATTCTCTTGTCAAAGGTAACACCAAGGTATGTTTGCTGGTCTTCATACCTTAGTGTGGCGTTTCCTAGGGTGAGTTTTCCAGGCTTGGCTTTTGGGGATAGCGTGAAAAGAGTGGCAGTTGACTTCTCCCTGTTAATAGTTACGCACCAGCTTTCAGCCCATGCTGCAACATTCTCCAGGGCGATCCGCATCCTATAAGTTGCTGTTGTTGCATGCTCTTCACAGCACCAGAGCACCAGGTCGTCTGCATATAGCGCCGCGTGGACACCTCTTGGTAGTTCTGCTACAATGTCGTTGATAAAGAGTATGAACAAAGAGGGTGAGAGGACGCCTCCCTGGGGAACTCCCTGTCTCAGCAACACATTTTGGCCACAGCGGCCGTCTACCGACACTCTGGCTCTTCGGTTGTGTAGGTACGACTTGGTCCACTGATACATGTTGCCACTGATGCCGTAACGCAGAAGCTTCACCAGGAGACCGTCTTTCCAGACCTTGTCAAACGCCTTCTGTAGGTCAATAAAGACCGCCAGGGCTGCCTTCTGGGCCTGGAAAGCATCCTCTATGACCTGTGAGAGGTGTGTGGTTTGGTCTTCGGTACTTTTATACTGTCTGAAGCCAGCTTGCTCAGGGACAATGATGCTCTCTGTCTCGAGGTAAAGTTGAAGGCGTTGGTTGATAATGCGTTCCAGGGTCTTACAGACACAGCTTGTTAGACTGATGGGACGATAGCTTTGGGCTTTACTTTTGTTCTTGCCACGTTTGAGGATGGGTATCATTATGGCTTCTCTCCAGCACTGTGGTACCTGGCCTTGCTTCCAGCTGAGATTGAATATATCCAGCAATTTCTGAAGCGCGATGTTTCCTAAGTGTTGAAGCATTTCATTCGTTATGGTGTCAGGTCCCGGAGACTTCTTTTTTTTTTAACTTCTTAATGGCCTTCTTCATTTCCGCCAAGCTGATGTTAGTATGCATGGCATCTGGTACCTCTTTCTTTCCTGCTCTTCTTTCCCTCTCTTCTTGTCGTATCTCTTTCTGCTGGTGCTGGCTTATGTTGATGTTACTCTCTGCAGCGTAAGCTCTTGCAAAGTTGTTGGCTGCGGCCCTTCCTGTAAGTGTGTTTCCTTCATCATCTAGGGTGATCTTCTGGCCACTGGTGCTTTCTTCATTCAGGGCTTTGTCAATTTCCAAGCTTTGTTGTGTCTTTTTCCATGTTTAGGCTTGCTGTTTTCTCTCTCCAACTTCTTCTTTTGCTCTCTAACTTGGTCCGCAAGAATTTTGCTTTTCTTTCTTGGAGTTTGATGTTATTCTCCTGGCTGGGATCGGTTTCAGCCTCTATCCTTGCTTCTGTGAGAGCATCATGTGTCTTCTGTAGCTCACTCGTCCAGTAGGGGCGTAGTCTTTTCTTGCCCCTCTTGGTATGCACTCCTTGGCTGCCTGGGAAACGCTGGTGTTGAATTCTTTGACTACATTGTTGATGTTCCTCCCTTCAACTACTATGTTTCTTGTCAGCTCGTTGGTGCGTGTGCTGAACAAGCCCCACTGTGCCTTCTTGTAGTTCCATCGCGGATGTTGTGGCTGTCCTTGTGCTTTAGCACGCATAGTAAGGACAACTGGGCGATGGTCACTGCCTCCAAGTTGTTCTTCAACCTTTTTTCTGATCTTTCTGTGGATGTCGTCGGTGCAGAAAGCCAGGTCTGGAGTCGTGGTGGTGCGCCAGCGGCGGGAGTAGAAGGTAGGTGTATCAGTGGGATCATTGACAAGAATGAGGTGGCGTTCATCTTGCCAAGCTTCAACTTCTTCTCCTCTGTTGTCAATGTTGTTATATCCCCAACTCTGGGACCGGCTGTTGAAGTCTCCAGTGATGAGGAAGCCGCTGTCTGGGGCCTGGATTGTGTCAAGGGACAGCATCTTGTCATCAGGGCAGTAATAATTGACGATGTTGATCGTGCTGTCTTGGGTGACCACCTTGACTTCTATGTATTCAGCTTCACCAGTGAATTTCTTTACTTCGGAGGCGTTGATGTTGTTTCTCACCAGTGTCATTACTCCTCCCTTTGTTCTCCCTTTCGTCCGTTCGGAAACACCTGGTAGCCTCTGATCTTAAACGGCTTCCCCTCTTGCAGGTGTGTTTCCTGTATACAGCAGATGTTGATGCTGTTTTCATGAAGGAAGTGTTCTAGTTCTTCTTTCTTGTTGCTGACCCCTTCTGCATTCCACTGCATGATGTTGATGTCGGGGGGCCCCCTGTTCTTTCTGTGTTGTTGGCCAGTCGCTCTCCTTGCTTGTCCCCTGGCTCCACAGGACAAGACGAAGGGACCTCCAGTAGCTGAGGGTGGGCTCCTTTGAGGCCAAGAGCCCGGCACTGCACCTGCCTGGGGGGACCTCACAGGGCGAGCACCATATCGGTTAAATCGGTCTCCGCGTATCATCATAGGGCAAAGTGCGTGGTGTTGTGGTTTATTAGAGTGCGCCATGTTGGCCCAACACCTCCGGCTTCAGCACTCAGCTCAGAGCTGTGACAGGTAGTACTGGGCTTCAGCTTACCAGTAGCAGATCTATTTATCTGACCTGACGGGGGATCATCATATGTTATATTACTTTCTTCTTTTTCTCTATAAGTTCGGTCAGTGTTTGTTAGACCCTCAGGGCGGCTGACATCAGCGAATAGGTTTACAAAAAATTCTGCTTTCTCTTCAGCAGTGGGGAGATTGTTGTTATCGCGCGCGCGCGTGTGTGTGTGTGTGTGTGTGTGTGTGTGTGTGTGTGTGTGTGTGTGTGTGTGTGTGCGTGTGCACTCCCTCTCTCGCTCGTGTAGACACACACTAGGCCTAACGCGTGTGCGCACACAAGAGGGTATGCGCGCGCGCGCGCGCGCACACACCACACACACACACACACACGCACACACACACACCACACACACACCGTTGCAATTTAAAAGGGAGACAAGAGAGGAGGAACTTTCGCAAAATACGTCATAGTACTAATGACGAATTGCATGCCTCCTTTTATTTATCGCTTTTAGATCTCGGCATTTTCGGTGTGTAGTGCTGTTGTTGATTTATTTAAAACATTTGGAAAGTGAATGTATACGTAACTGACTGTTGCACCGTAAGGACAGCAGCACCATGACTGTTGCACTGTAACAACAGCTGCACCGTGACTGTTGCACCGTAAGGACAGCTGCACCATGTCTGTTGCACCATAAGAACAGCTGCACCATGACTGTTAAACCGTAAGAACAGCTGCACCATGACTGTTGCACCGTAAGGACAGCTGCACCATGACTGTTGCACCGTAAGGACAGCTGCACCGTCACTGTTGCACCGTAACAACAGCTGCACCATGACTGTTGCACCGTGAGGACAGTTGCACCATGACTGTTGCATCGTAAGAAGAGCTACACCATGACTTGCACCGTAAGGATAGCTGCACCATGACTGTTGCACCGTAAGGACAGCTGCACCATGACTGTTGCACCGCAAGGAAAGCTGCATCATGACCACTGCACCATACGAACAGCTGCACCATGACCACTGCACCATAAGGACAGCTGCACCATGACCACTGCACCGTAAGAACAGCTGCATCATGGCTGTCGCACCGTTAGGACAGCTGCACCATGACTGTTGCACCGTTAGGACAGCTGCACCATGGCTGTTGCGCCGTAAGAACAGCTGCACCATGACCACTGCACCGTAAGAACAGCTGCACCATTACTGATGCACCGTAAGGACAGCTGCACCATGACTGTTGCACCGTAAGGACAGCTGCACCATGGCTGTTGCACCGTAAGAACAGCTGCACCATGACCACTGCACCGTAAGAACAACTGCACCATGACTGATGCACTGTAAGGACATTTGCACCATGACTGTTGCACCGTAAGGGCAGCTGCACCATGACTGATGTAAAAGAGTTTTTACCGTCTGCCACAGGTGGCCGTAAGGAAGAGACAGTTTTGTGCAGGCTGCACACAGGCCACCCCTTTTATACCCACTCTTATCTTTTAAAAGGTGAAGAAGCTCCGTTGTGTATTCCATGTCATGTTCCACTCACAGTGAAACATGTTCTTTTAGATTATTGGGACTTGCACGATGTGAGACATAAACACTTTACAGCAGAGTCCATGAAAACCCTGTTCAGAGATGTCCCACCTGACGTGATCTTTGAGTTTCTGAAAGAGATTAACATTTTTCACCTGATGTAAGATATTACGGAAGAAAGATTTTTAACGAAGTTTCTGGTACGTTTTTAGGAGATGCATTTTAAAGAGATGTGTGAAAGTTTTTTTTCATTTTCATTTTATTTTTTTAAGATGACTTGTGAGTTGATTTTAACGTGGTGACAGCCCTGATATGGCCCTTTGCAGTCGGCTGGACTATAAGCAACATAACCTTTACCATGACGGATGCACCGTAAGAACAGCTGCACCATGACTGATGCACCGTAAGAACAGCTGCACCATGACTGTTGCACAGTAAGGGCAGCTGCACCATGACTGTTGCACCGTAAGAACAGCTGCACCACGACTGATGCACCGTAAGAACAGCTGCACCATGACTGATGCACTGTAAGAACAGCTGCACCATGACTGTTGCACCGTAAGGACAGCTGCACCATGACTGTTGCACAGTAAAGGCAGCTGCACCATGACTGTTGCACCGTAAAACAGCTGCATCATGACCACTGCACCATAAGGACAGCTGCACCATGACCACTGCACCGTAAGAACAGCTGCATCATGGCTGTCGCACCGTAAGGGCAGCTGCACCATGACTGTTGCACCGTAAGAACAGCTGCACCATGACTGATGCACCGTAAGAACAGCTGCACCATGACTGATGCACCGTAAGAACAGCTGCACCATGACTGTTGCACCGTAAGGACAGCTGCACCATGACTGTTGCACGGTAAGGACAGCTGCACCATGACTGATGCACCGTAAGAACAGCTGCACCATGACTGTTGCACCGTAAGAACAGCTGCACCATGACTGATGCACCGTAAGGACAGCTGCACCATGACTGTTGCACGGTAAGGACAGCTGCACCATGACTGTTAAACCGTAAGGACAGCTGCACACATGACTGTTGCACCGTTACGACAGCTGCACCATGACTGTTGCACCGTTACGAACAGCTGCACCATGACTGTTGCAACCGCAACGACAGCTGCACCATGACTGTTGCACCGTAAACGACAGCTGCACCATGACTGTTGCACCGTAACGACAGCTGCTCAATGACAAACTGCGCCATGATGACTGCTGCACCGCGACGGCAACAGTATCATCATGACTGCTGCAGCAAGACACAGATGTTGCTGTAGTGCTGTTGGATGCTGGTTTTGTTTGGCACCATGCGAGTTATCCTCTCTTCAGAGATTCACTTGTCTGGCTTGCTACTCGGGTAAACTAAACCCGAGTCGGATGTCAAGGTGTTCGCGAGTTGCTGCTTTTCTAGCGGTGTAACTTCACGGTTTTTGAAGATTGAGCAACTTGCCCAAGTGCATGTCACTGACCACACGGACTGAGTGGAATCAGGAGAAAGGGGTGAAGTTGAAATGAACTAAACTATGGGAAGCCTGTCTGAGAGGCCGTGTGGCTGTTTCACTAAGCTGACGACACCGATGGCACAATTCCCTGTGCTGCCGCCAGTGTCGCAAACCCAGGGGAAGGTGGGTGAGGAGAAGAGGGGGCCAAGCCCTACCACATGATACAACCAACACGAAAGTCAAGAGCGAAAATTAAACGCTAATGCAGTTTAGTGAAGAATAAGAAACCAAAACAGCAATGCCCAAACCGCGCGCTGAAGAGTGATTACGGAAAAAAGGAGAAGCAGGTTGGAAAAGGGAAAGAGCTAATCCATTGAAGATGATGGATAGATAGAATTATTCAAATAAAGATTGGGGGATGAGAAATCGGACTCACTTTTTCTCTACATCCTGATGTCATGAAGTCCATTGAGCACTCCGTATGCCGATTGTACAAATCTCTCTTCGGTCCACTACAGATCAGCAGCACAACTTTCATGTCCACTACAGATCAGCAGCACAACTTTCATGTGCACTACAGATCAGCAGCACAACTTTCATGTCCACTACAGATCAGCAGCACAACTTTCATGTGCAGTTTAGACACAACATCGAGAGAAATTCTATTTGAGACACAGGCAGGAGATATACATAAATTCTTTGAAAAAAAAGGCACGCAACAAAAAAACAAAAACAAAAAAACGCGCGCGCGCGTTTGTGTGTGTGTGTGTGTGTGTGTGTGTGTGTGTGTGTGTGTGTGTGTGTGTGTGTGTGTGTGTGAGAGAAGAGAGAGAGAAGAGAGAGAGAGAGAGAGAGAGAGAGAGAGGGTGGGCATCGTGTGCATACTTGGCTGACCCATGCAACAAATATATACATTGACAGCCGACTATTGAACAAGAGGTGTGGACGCCAATGAGCAGCCGTGTTTTCCTCAAGCTAGGTGGTGTGTTGTTCATGTCGTTCATGGTTCCAGACGCCTGGTAAGCTTGGCCGATATGTTGTTCATGGTTCCAGACGTCTGGTAAGCTTGGCTGATACCCTACTACCAGGACAGCAGCAACAGTTCCAGTACATGATGCTCAGCTCGCTGTCGATGGAGATGGACACCCGTGTAGCTTGGAAGTACGCCTGTACTAGTGAGTAATGAATTTGTGGACAATGTATCTTATGCTTGTATTACTGGATGATAGATCTCTGGTGATCACTATTTCATTCAATAATAAATATGTGGACAAAATATCTCATGCCTATACCGCTGGATGATAGATCCCTTGTGATCGCTATTTCATTCAATAATAAATATGTGGACAAAATATCTCATGCCTATACCGCTGGATGATAGATCCCTTGTGATCGCTATTTCACACAGTACTTGTTATTTTCTGTGGTTGGTTGGTTTGGTTGTTCGTTTTTATGCCTGTAATTGTGTAGGACGACTGTACTTGGTTCTGGAAATATCAGATGAGGATGGGCACTAAGTCCAGACTCGGCTGTTGGACGCCCACACTCGTCATCAGGAAGAGAGTGGACAGGTTTCTTACAGCCACGTATACTCCCTGCTGGAAAATGTGGAAGTGTTCAGGCTGCTAGACCCTTACTTTCAACGGTTTAAACAACTGATTGAAACACAGCAGAAGGAAAACAACCGTAGACTGTGAGACACATAGTGACTAGTCAGTTTCTGATCAGCTTCTAGGACCCAATCCCATGTGCACGATGATTTACGTTACTGTAGTTGCTTATGGTATTGCGCTTACACAGATGATGCTAGCAAATGGCCATAACCCATGTGCTTCCATCTTCAGCTCCCTTCAAATTTCACATGGATGCTGGCTTTGTTTACTTTCAGAAGAAAAGGCACACAATGTGGTACGCTGGTTATTAAATGGTTGACAGCTGGGCCGCTGTTTTATGATGTAAAGTTGAATTATAGAAGGACGTAATTAGGATGTTCCTGTCAACTTGTGGAAGTTTGAATCATGTGAGTGGACATCACGTCCTACAATGATGACAGAACAGACTGAATTCTGACGATTGAACAGACAGATGACGGGTACGCCCACTTGGGTGTTCATAAACTGATCGCTTACTACTGAACGGTAGGGTGATGTTAACGCCCACTGTCTGTACATAAACTGATCGCTTACTATTGCACGGTAGGGTGATGTTAACGCCCACTGTCTGAATTACTATACACACGAACTGCTGACTGGGATCAGACGGGGTGTGGCGGACTCGCCCACTTCTACGGTGACTCCGTGAAATAATTGTCAGCAATTGAATATTTCTGGTGGCGCGCTTTCACTTTCATTGTGACTGTAGAAATTAATTTCCGACTATTGCACAAGGGGTTATAGAGGACATGTCCACTTTGATGGTGACTGTACAAACTGCTGCCAAACAGCGGGGCGGTGGACACGCCCACTTTTATGTTGACTGTAAAAACTACTTGCTGAGTATCATCAGAACATACCCATTTTGATGGTATAACGTAATTGCTGATGTTAAACAAGTAGGTTGGCGCCACGCTCCCGTAGATGTGACTGTACGAAGTAATGATTGCACATGAAACAGGAGTGGGGAATACCTCCATTTTTGTGGCAACTTTGTGATATAAACTGATTTCTGACTCAAAAAGGAGAGGCGCCAGACAGGCCTAATTTGATAAGAACTATATAAACTCAGTGTAGACAATTGAACAGAGGCGTGGCGGACATTCCCACCATTGTAATGACTGTTTAAACTTATCGGCAACTATTGGACAGAAGTTGAAGCAGACACGCCCAGTTGTATACTGACTACATCAGTTCATTACCGGCTGCTGAACAGGATGCCTAGCAGTGACGCTCAGCTCCCTGACGACAGCATGAACTGTTTGAGGAATAGGATCACCATGAACTGGGAAGTCGCCCATTTGTATGATGACTGTATAAAGTAACTGCTGACTATCCCATCGGCGGAGATATATCACGTCTGTTCTTACAGTAATGGTAGGCCTATAAACTGTTCACTGACCGTCAGACAGGTGAGGTAGCGAGCAGGCCTGTTGTTATAGCGACTATAGGAGGGCTAGCGAATACACCTATTGTTACTGATTAAATTGTCTGCTGACTGTCAAAAATTGTTATAGTGATTGAATAAACTGTTTGGTACCTAAAGTGTGTGTGTGTGTGTGTGTGTGTGTGTTGTGTGTGTGTGTGTGTGTGTGTGTTTGTGTGTGTGTGTGTGTGGTGTGTGTGTGGGTGACAAACACGCCCGTTTCACGGTGACTGGATCACCTGATGATTGACTGTCAAACAGGAGGGGTTGCAAGCACGCCCACCTTCATGGTGAACGACGTGGTGGTGGCTGCTGACAATGTGTGGACACTGGCTGACTGGCGCAATCTCATTGACCCCCTCCTGCAGATCTGATCACAGTGAGACTGAAGGTAATTTCATCTACTTTTATGCGTATCTAGTGAAGGTAAGAAGCAGTCGTATTTGTAAAGGTCCAGCCAATCTAGTCATGGCGCCAGTCTTGATGTGGGCCTTCTATGTTCAAGTGGCTACGTTTTCAACCTGACAGTTCATCCACCATGCTTATATCGACAGCAGTGAGGAACGAGCAATCCAAGCGTTTGAAAACATTGTGCTTTGCACGGACCTGCACAGGCAGGATACTTAAGACAAACGACCATGCCATACAGGACACAGGACACAAATATTAATATTGTGCAGAGAACAGACAGAGGATAAATGACTTAATTACACAGTAAACAGACAACAAATGACACCTTTGACAGAGAATAGAAGACACTTTGTTGCATTGGGCAGGGAACCAAGGCAAACGATAACACCAGACATGAAACACAGGAGAAATCACCATATCGGGCAGTGAACGGAAGAAAAAATGACTGCATTAGATGAGAACGGAAGACGAACGACAACATTAGATAGCAAATAGAAAATGAGTGACCATACTGGGCAGGGACAGCAAACAAATGAACACATCATGAAATGAACAGAAGACAGACCAGTCATGAAATGAACATAAGACAAATGACTGCATCAGACAGGGAACAGAAGACAAACGACCAGTCATGAAATGAACAGAAGACAAATGACCAGTCATGAAATGAACAGAAGACAAACGACCAGTCATGAAATGAACAGAAGACAAACGACCAGTCATTAAATGAACAGAAGACAAACGACCAGTCATGAAATGAACAGAAGACAAATGACCAATCATGAAATGAACAGAAGACAAATGACCAGTCATGAAATGAACAGAAGACAAATGACTGCATCAGACAGGGAACGGAAGACAAAATATCATACTGGGCGGGAATCTTAGGACAAAATACCTTTGAGATACTTAACTGAAGACAAATGACCGTCTAATGATGGGAACTACAGACAAATGACCAGACCATAAAGGGACGTAAAGACAAATGATCATATGAAGAGAACTAAACACAAATGATCCACCCCTCATTGTGTCCTGTCAGTCCTAATAAGGAGATGTTAACCCCTCATTGTGTCCTGTCAGTCCTAATAAGGGAGATGTTAACCCCTCATTGTGTCCTGTCAGTCCTAATATGGGAAATGTTAACCCCTCATTGTGTCCTGTCAGTCCTAATAAGGGAGATGTCAACCCCTCATTGGCCCTGTCAGTCTTAATAAGGGAGATGTCAACCCCCCATTGTGTCCTGTCAGTCTTAATAAGGGAGATGTCAACCCCTCATTGGCCCTGTCAGTCTTAATAAGGGAGATGTCAACCCCTCATTGTGTCCTGTCAGTCTTAATAAGGGAGATGTCAACCCCTCATTGTGTCCTGTCAGTCTTAATAAGGGAGATGTTAACCCCTCATTGGCCCTGTCAGTCTTAATAAGGGAGATGTCAACCCCTCATTGTGTCCTGTCAGTCTTAATAAGGAGATGGCAACCCCTCATTGGCCCTGTCAGTCTTAATAAGGGAGATGTCAACCCCTCATTGTGTCCTGTCAGTCTTAATAAGGGAGATGTTAACCCCTCATTGTGTCCTGTCAGTCCTAATAATGTGCCCTTTCAGACAGTCCTCGACTTAACGAAGAAAACGACTAACTGATACTGTACTGGGGCCTGTTGGTATTGGATCCTAATGATACTGGTCACAATGGGAAAACCTGACATAACGGTCGCAAATTGCTCTATTTTATGTAACCCATTATTGGCGATCTATGATTATAATTAACGTAATGAATCCTAACAGTTGATCCATTTAGAAAAAAAATCCCAAATCTATCTCACACTGGCAAACTGCATCATCAACACACACACACACACACACACACACACACACACACACACACACACACACACACACACACAGACACACACACACACACACACACATACCAGATGGACACATGTTATAGTGAAATCTAGGAGGGGCTTTCTCTACAATTCCCAAAATGTGTCAAACGAGCCCGGAAACCTCACATACCAACACACATATGCATGTCTACACGCACACACACACACACACACACACACACACACACACACACACACACACACACACACACACACACAACACACACACACACACACACACACACACACACACACACACACACACACACCCCACACACACATACATACACACACACACACACGAGGTCCATTAAAAAATGCTGACAATGTTGCAATATTAGAAAACAAGAACATTTTCTCCCTTATTAAACGAAATTGTCAATGTCAATCATTGTTGAACGTTTTGAGCATCTGAGTGAGCTCACCATTTCGACTGGATAGCCGCGCGTACCAACATGCAGTGCTGACTGTTTTCAATTGTACCAACATGCAGTGCTGACTGTTTTCAATTGTACCAACATGCAGTGCTGACTGTTTTCAATTGTACCAACATGCAGTGCTGACTGTTTTCAATTGTACCAACATGCAGTGCTGACTGTTTTCAATTGTACCAACATGCAGTGCTGACTGTTTTCAATTGTACCAACATGCAGTGCTGACTGTTTTCAATTGTACCAACATGCAGTGCTGACTGTTTTCAATTGTACCAACATGCAGTGCTGACTGTTTTCAATTGTACCAACATGCAGTGCTGACTGTTTTCAATTGTACCAACATGCAGTGCTGACTGTTTTCAATTGTTTGTGTTTGTGTAGGACAACATGAATAATTGATTGATGACGCGATCGGCACTTCTGTTATTTTGAATGCTAGATTATATGCTGATTGTGCTGGGAACTCTGGTTTTAGTTAGATTGTACTCTTCAGAGTTCAACCTCACGTTTAGCAAAGATTAAAGAACAACCATCCATGTCCTCAAACCAGCAAGAGTCTACATCAGACTTAGATTTGTGGCATGACCATGGGTCTCAAACGCAATTTCTTACTCATTAACGGCACATTTAATTCCTTAACTCACCAATTTGCTTTAAACTACTGGATAAATACTACAAGAGATTACTGAATTTGTTTACACTCGTCAGATCTATACAACTAGTTTTATTCTTGTCTACCTTTTTTGTTTTAATCAGTTTTCTTTTCTTAAAAATCATGAAAAAATAACGTAGTGTGTGCGTGCGCGCGTGCGCGCGCGCGCGTGTGTGTGTGTGTGTGTGTGTGTGTGTGTGTGTGTGTGTGTGTGTGTGTGTATTTCCAGGCAACTTTGCAAGAGCCCCACGGAATCCCATGGCCAAAAGCATCGGTCCAAATGCTGCCCTGTTTTCACCATCAGTCCAAATGCTGCCCTGCTTTCACCATCAGTCCAAATGCTGCCCTGCTTTCACCATCAGTCCAAATGCTGCCCTGTTTTCACCATCAGTCCAAATGCTGCCCTGTTTTCAGGATGAAGGAAATAAAGCCTGTAACAAATCAGCCTGGCCTGTCTCCGTTTTTCGTTTGTTTTGTTTTGTTTGTTTTTTGTTTGTTTTGTTTTGTTTGTTTGTTTTTGTTTGTTTTGTTTTGTTTGTTTGTTTTTGTTTGTTTTGTTTTGTTTTGCATTTATGATCAGAAAGAAACAGACAAACTCTACTCTCATCACGCTTTCTTTGTGAACTTGTTTGCTGTTCATATTTCATCTAATGGAACTCTCGGATAAACTCTTGTTCCACACTATCTGTGTTAAATTCATGTGGAAAACAAGGTGACTGACCACAACTCACTGAACACCACACACCAAACGATGGGTACTGACCACAACTCACTGAACACCACACACCAAACGATGGGTACTGACCACAACTCACTGAACACCACACACCAACCGATGGATACTGACCACAACTCACTGAACACCACACACCAAACGATGGATACTGACCACAACTCACTGAACACCACACACCAAACGATGGGTACTGACCACAACTCACTGAACACCACACACCAAACGATGGATTTTTGGTTTTGCTTTCACTACTACTTTTTTTTTTTATAGTAAACGACAACAGATGAACTGCAGCTGTCCTTTTCAACCAATCACAAGAAAGATCGCAAATGCTGCGAATCAGGAAGCAAACGCGCGAGGGTGCGCGCGCGTTCACACACACACACACGTGTGTGTGTGTGTGTGTGTGTGTGTGTGTGTGTGTGTGTGAAAGGGACCGAGATGAAAAATAAAGACAAAGTGTAAGCGATGTGTCAAATCATCTTTTCTCTCTGGTTAAAATCCCCATCGCATTCGATAGAAACAAGATGCTGTTTGTAAGCACTAAAGGGGAATATGGACATCTTTTCTAACTATGGCCAACCACTATCCTCACCCCCATTCCAAAACACCAAAAATAGCAAGGTGTTAAGATGGTTAGAAACGACCGTCGGCATTTGTACTGTCACTAAGTTCCTGTTAATAACTTTCTTACCTGAGTGCCTTGAAAAGAAAAAAAAGGATTCAACAAAAAATGTATTGTGTTTTCAGCCACATGTATTGGTTTGTCTGTTTGTGAGAATACGAAAAAACAACAAGAAGAAAACGAAGAAACAAGAAACTACCAAGCTGCTTTAGACTTACTTGCCGGAAGAATGGAAAGGCAAAGCCATCACATTTTGGTGCGGGTTTGTTGTGCGACTCCAAATGAAAAGAGGGATCCCGGGTCCACTCAGCAGACAGACACCAAACTCTGGGAGCAGTTGGACTGACCCTTGGTGGGCAGCTGGACAGTGTCCACAGGGCCAGGCCATTGGGTTTGGGTGCAGACCTGTGGCACAGATGCCAACAACAGGGCCGAACTAGGATCCCGTTCCACGGTAGCAGATCTGCTGTTAGCTAAGTCTCCGTTCACTTTGTTGATTGTTGCATTGGCAGTAGACTTGACTATTGCCTGCAGAAATCTGTCAGGGGACTATTTCATTTGGGTCCATTTTTTTCCCTTGGGGATGTTGTATACTCATGTTGTTGTTGTTGTTGTTGTTGTTGTTGTACCCTGGCTAAAGACTCCAGGGACCATCCGAACAGCCGAAGTACTTGATTACGATGGTATACGATGGCTCTGTTTGTGAGTTTTTTGTGAGTTGCGTTTGACTTTTGATCAGTGAATGTGTGACGTGGGGGAAAAGAGGCTACTGGAGCTCATATGCACTTTAAAGTTCTTTTGTTACATTTCACGTTACCGTCCACATCAAACAAAGCTGGTATGCCAGATTGGAAGAACCATCACAGGTAAGTGGGGGCAGGATACCCTTCTAACACTACACTGATACCACCAGAATGACAACACCTTGCCGAATGTCAGTTTTCTTGTTGGGCACTAGCGTAACTAAAACTAAATACCTTCTGAATGACAACTGGGAGCTCTTCCTTTTTCCCATGATACTTGCTAATAACACGACCAATGGAGTCTTTTCCGTTTCCCATGACATACATTAAAAGCATACAACTAGTGCACTGGGCCTCAGAGCCTCCCCAGTGTCCCCAAAATACATCAAAATAACACAACCAGTGGATGGGGCTCGGAGTCTTTTCAGTGTCCCATGACCCACATTGATAACATACAACCAGAGGCTTGAGGCTTGAGTCATTCCAGTATCCACGTCATACACACTAATAACAACCAATGGATTGGGGCTTAGAGTCTCTTGTGTGCCCCCATGATGCTTGCTGATAATACAACCAGTGATTGGGACTTTGAGTTTCTTCTGTGTCCCCATAATACACACTAATAACACAACCAATGATTGGGACTTAGAGTTTCTTCTGTGTCCCCACGACACTCGCTAATAACACTACCAATGGATTGGGGCTTAGAGTCTTTTGTGTCCCCATAATACACACTAAGAACACAACCAGTGGTTTAAGGCGTTGGTTGTGTTATCAGTGTGTATTGTGGGGACACGGGAGAGACTCTGCGCCTTAAACCACTGGTTGTGTTATCAGTTGTACTATTTTAATAATTTAAGGCGTAGAGTGTCTCCCGTGCCCCATAATACACTCTAATAACAACCAGTGGTTTAGGTCGTAGAGTCCTCTCCCGTGTCCCCGTAATACACTCCAATAACACAACCAGTGGACTAGGGCTTAGACGTCTCCACGACTGTTTGGTCAATAGGTTGGTATTCGGCAGTGTTTATAAAAGCTTAGAATTTCTTTCTGATAATCAGCAAGATATATTGTGGATGTATCGGTTTAGCAACGGAGATAGATTTTCATTTGAGAATCGTTTTGCCTGAACTGTTGCTGTTACTGCTGTATACAATCAGACCATAATAATAATAATAATAATAATGGGGATTTATATAGCGCCTTCCACGGCACAAGGCGCTTTACAAAGGCAGAAAAAATGCAATTGCTAAATGTAAAGAAAATGCATTGAAAAAAACGGCTCAGAAATGAAAAACAAAGGCTCTCTCTCATTCTCTCCCACGCGCACACACACTCTCACGCACAGACACACAATACACAACAGCCGCAACAAGCACAAACTACTAAGCAATCCACAAAATAACAAAAGTCAATCAACTATCTGGTAATGACTGTCTTCTTAGTATTGTTTGAAAAGGTAGGTTTTCAGGGAGGTTTTGAAGGAAGAAAAGGTTTGAGAATGTCTTAAGTCATAGGGGAGTTTATTCCAGAGTTTGGGAGCTGCGTATGAGAAAGCTCGTTCGCCATGCTGTTTACGATGGGGCGGTAACTGGGGAAGCGGAAGGTCCTAGTGTCGGTGGAGGAGCGGAGCGTACGTGATGGGACATATACTTGAAGGAGATCGGATAGATAGGCAGGGGCATCGCCAGTGAAAATCTTGAAGCAGAGACAACAACATTTGTATTTAATTCTTTCTTCAACGGGGAGCCAGTGCAACTTTTTCAGGAGAGGGCTGCAGGGTTGGGTCCTAGGAGATTTGCAAATGAGACGGGCTGCAGAGTTCTGTACACATTGGAGGGGTTGGATGACAGTTGAGGGACAGCCAAGGAGAACACAGTTGCAGTAATCTAGCCTTGAAAGGATGTATGATGAAACGAGAGTTTTTGTGGCGTCTTCAGTGAGATAGGGTCGAATAGCAGCAATTCGTTTAAGTTCCATGTAGGCTAACTGACAAGTTTTTGTGACATGCTGTTTCATCGAGAGGTCACTATCAAGGAGAACACCAAGGTCACGAACAGTGTTTGAAAATTCAATAGTGCTGGAACCTAATGTCAAAGAAGAAGGGAGCGGATCAGGGCCATGATGTGACCGCTTTAAAAAACGGATGGCTTCAGTCTTCTCACAGTTTAATTTAAGCTTATTTGCTGACATCCAGGTCTCAATATCAGAAGTACAAGATTGAAGAGTAGAAACAAGGGGTGAGTAGTCATCGATGACAGAGGAATGGAGCAGCTGGGTATCATCCGCAAACATTTCGTGTGAAACGGAATGGCCGTGGATGACATTAGACAATGGAGTGGTGTACAAAATAAAGAGGACAGGTCCCAGCACGGATCCCTGAGGCACTCCAAATTGGAGGTTAGATTCATCAGAACGGTGGTCACCTACTTGAATGAACTGTTTCCTATCTAGAAGATAAGAACGAAACCAATTTAAAGCTGTTTCCCTGATGCCACATGTGTATTTCAAACGAGAGAGAAGGATTTCATGGTCTATGGTGTCAAAGGCTGCCGAAAGATCTAGCAAAAGAAGGACAGAAATTTTGTTTTCGTCTAAGGAATTTAGAATATCATTGAGAATGCGAAGGATGGTGGTCTCCGTGCTGTGCCCAGGGCGATAGGCTGACTGATGTGGTGTGAGGAGGTTGTTTGAGGCCAGATGGTCAGAGAGCTGTTGAAGAATGACTTTCTCAAGAATTTTGGATAGGAAAGGAAGATTTGAGATGGGTCTGTAATTTTTAAGAACGTTGGGATCAAGACTGCTTTTCTTGAGTAGAGGTTTAACAAGGGCGGTCTTAAAGTCAGTGGGAACTGTGCCAGAAGACAGAGACTCGTTAAGAATTTTGGTGATGGTAGGAAGGAGAGAGTCAAGGTGTTCAAAGAGGAGTGGGGTGGGAATGGGTCAAGGTCACAGGATGTTTTCGCAGACTGTGTGATGATTTACGAACAGTCTGCTCCGACACTGGCAGGAACTCACAGAGTGTGGTACCGTTAAAAACAACAGACTGATCTGAAATATCTGAGGATGGGGAGAAAGCGTTTCGAATTGTCTGAATTTTATGGGCGAAAAACTGAGAAAACAGACCAGGAAGCTGTGACGGCTCATGAGTGGACGGCATTACAACACTTGCAGCCTTACCCAACATGCTAGTGACAGTTCTAAACAGTTCTTTACACGAGGATGCTGCTGCAACTTTAGAAGAATAAAATGCGGTTTTGTTCCCAACTTGTGGTCCAGATGTTCCTGACAGTGATTGAATGATATTGATCTGTCACATCAGCCGTCATAATTTTTCTTTTTATTTTCATTATTCAGTTTTATTCCTTTTAAGTATAACGATCTTTTCACTGTATGTCTTTGAAATAGTAGATTCCCATTCAATCAAATACTAAGCATTTTTAAACATGCACGCACGTGTGTGTGTGTGTGTGTGTGTGTGTGTGTGTGTGTGTGTGTGTGTGTGTGTGTGTGTGTGTGTCTGTGTGTGTGTGTGTGTGTGTGTGTGTGTGTGTGTGTGTGTGTGTGTGTAAGTGACTCAGTTCCAGTAAGAAATAGGCCTACATCTTCTTTTATAATCCATCATATCTTTGTATGTATTTCTCGTTTTGTTTTTATACAGCTTCCCTGATTTTCTTTTTACTATTGTGTAGGTATTCCATGAAGTGGTTAGTGTTGCGGACTCCCGGCTGGGAGGTCGTGGGTTCAATTCCCATCAGAGTCATGTGGGATTTTTCTGCCCTGACCGGCTCCTACCTAGACTTGGGTTTCCTACGGGCTCATTCGGGAAGACTGGGACCACACAGTCGAGTTTCATCCATTTAACGGATGCGCCTCTGAGAGTGTTGCTCAAACAAACTTCCTGATCAACACTGCAGGTGTCTGTATCTCAAGGGCCTGGTTGACGCCGGGATATATTGTGAAAGTAAGCATAGAGTATAGCCCTGTCACGCAGAGTGGAAATCCGTGGCATCATCTTCATCATCCTTATTCTTGTCGACCAGCATAAAAAAGTCTCATATTCTAATGGCCCTCCATGCCCTGCTCTCATGGTGACCTCAGTTTCGATGTCCTCTCCATGTCTGTGGCCTTGGTTTGGTTCCGTCGGGGTCACCGGTATCGACGAGTCCATGGGGGCTGTCGTTGGACGGACGTGGTGGCGCCCTCCGGAGAGAGAGCCCACTCACGCAGGCTCCGCGACTAAGCAATTATTGTCGTCAGTAGGGGGCTTAGTAGGTGGTGTCCTGCGTATGTTGGATCAAAACAGGCGCCACTGAACACCAACGAAGTGACTCGGCAGCAGTGCAGTGTTTCCTCCTGTGGGTTGCCTCTTGACGACTTGACATTAGCTGCTCCCTGTGGATTGCTGGTGCCGGGGCTGCGGTGGGTCGGGCCGGGCTGTGGCTGTGGATGTGGTGTCGGAATGAGCTGTGCACACCACAGCCACTGAGGTGACACAGAAGATAGAAAAAGAAAAGAAGAAAAAAGAAAAGAAATAAAGAACGACAGAAAACAGATACGGAGCAACAATTTCCCCAACAGGGACGCCGGCAGTTCTTTCAGTACAAATGGCCCCTCTGCCTTCTGAACGTTCTGAGCTAGTCCTCTGTTCTGCCTTTCTCTTCCACGTTGCCTTTTTTCCCGTTTGTCGTTCTTTCCTGTCGGCTACAGAACTTGTGCCTTCATGGACCCTTTTTCTGTCTTTGTTCTGGAACTGTTTTTCACTGTCTTTGTTCTGGAACTTTTTTTCACTTGCTGTCTTTGTTCTGGAACTGTTTTTTCACTTGCTGTCTTTGTTCTGGAACTTTTTTTTTTCAATTTCTGTCTTTGTTCTGGAACTGCATTTTCACTTTCTGTCTTTGTTCTGGAACGTGTTTTTCCCCCACTTTCTTTGTTCTGGAACTGCATTTTCACCTTTGTTTCTTGTGTGACATACCAGCTTCTTTTTCTTCCCCCCCCCCCCCCCCCTACTCACCCTCCCTCTATCCCCACCCCCTTCTTTTGGTGGCTTTTTTGTTTTTGTAGATGACCGCAACAATTGTGCCCACCGTCCAGAATGGAAACCAGCTGTCCATTTTTCAGTGTCCGTTTGCCTATGGGACATTTTTTCAGGGGTGTGTGTCTGTGTGTGTGTGGCTTTTAAACGTTTTAATTATTTTGAAGGATTTGTTTTATATCTGAGAGTGAAAATTCGAAGGGAAAGCCTGGCTGTCAATATAGCTTTCTGATGTCTCTTGTAAGGATGTCAGTAATTCACCACCATGTCAAGCCTGGCTGTCAATACAGCTTTCTGATGTCTCTTGTAAGGATGTGAATAGCTGACCATCATGTCATGCCTTGCTCGTGATGGTGGTTCTTTTTTCAGGATATCATTTTCATGACTGGACCCGCTCAGTGAGTGATGTTTATTTCCTGTATGAATTTCACAGCCCTCAAAAGCCTTTGTGTAATTGGCTGGGCTTTGCAATAAAAAAACAACAACCTAAAACGTATTCCATACGATTCTTTATGGCAAAAGTGGGCATACCTAAAATAACAAACTGCAAATAATAATAATAATAATAATAATAATGAATATTTCTATAGCGCAAATCCTAAATTAGCTCTAAGTGCTTTACAATACAAGGACTAACGAAAACACGCTTTTACCTGATTTTTTTCTAATCCTTTGATTTGATTTGTAAATGGTGTTAAGTAATAACCTCAGGACAATAATATAACAAAAGGAGGAAATGATAGAAACTATAAATACAGTATGCAGGTGTTAATCTGTGGGAAACAGTTCTAAATTTAGTTATTGTGGCAATTCAGTTGCTTTTGTATACATCGGATAATTTTTTTAATGCAAATTTCATTCATTGAAAAATTCGTTAACGACACTTTATAATTGATTGCAGCTGCATGCGACATGATCTGTAAGTCTGTCTGTTTCTCTCCTTACCTATATGTCTGTCTGTCTGTCTGTCTGCCTACCTGTCTGTCTGTCTGTCCATCTATCTGTCTGTCTGTCTGTCCGTCTGCCTGCCTGTCTGTCTATCTATCTGAAAGGAAATCTTAAACGAGACAGGGAACAGTAAAAAGTAAATGACAAATAAGTTGGGTAACTCTTGCCCCTTTGATGATATAATTACACGCATTTAACTCTAAACGGATACTGCTAACAACACAAAATCAGCTGGCACAAATGCCAGCACAGCACACAGAGCAAACAACAAACATCGGCTAGAAAGGATGCTCCAAGCTTGCTTAGGTATCTTTCACCCGTCACATGAACACAACAAGAACAACTGGAGAAATAAACAAACACAAATCAACACACAAATGAGTGGAATAATTTTCATCAGTAAATGATTACATTAGAGTCATTCTTGAATTAATTTAAACAGAAAAAAATAGACCCTGATTTCATCATATAAGTTATGGTACCTTTCAACAGTCAAAACAAATAGTTCATTAATTTACCTGCAACAATTCAAGGTAATGTAAATTGTCATAATCCCATATCTCACAGCCTCTTGAAAAAGAAATCATGAATACTATGCAAAGATGCAATATGATATTGGGCAGAAAGTCTTGGTTTCTAGCTGTCTGTTATAATGAAGGGATAGCTGTCTGTTATAATGAAGGGATAGCTGTCTGTTATAATGAAGGGATAGCTGTCTGTTATAATGAAGGGATAGCTGTCTGTTATAATGAAGGGATAGCTGTCTGTTATAATGAAGGGATAGCTGTCTGTTATAATGAAGGGATAGCTGTCTGTTATAATGAAGGGATAGCTGTCTGAGCTCAATCACGATTTGCGTTCCCTTCAAAGAAAATCATTAACGATCAAAGTTCAGTTTCTTAATATACAGACGAATTTACAATTTCTAAATGTTTATGGCGAAAATGAAAAGATGTATTGAATTTTTACTCAATGAAATAAAAACGACTGTGATTGTACTGTCATTATCATCAAGTTTCCATTGATCACAGTACTGTTGAGGAGCATCTGATGCTTTCTGCAAGCCTTGTCTGCAGTCTGACAGCAACATTATGCATTCCTGCCTATACCACAATAAGCAGCTTCAGTTAAGGACTGAAATCAATATGAAGGGAACTTCAAGTTGTACAGTCTGAGCTATTGAATACTGTCGCGCACACACACACACACACACACACACACACACACACACACACACACACACACACACACACATACATACACACACCACACACGCACGCACGCACGCACGCACGCACGCACTCACCCACACACATACACTTGACATAGATATGCTGTGCTCCGGTGTAACAGTTTTCTTCCTTTTTCTTTTCCATAAAAAATCTGTATGTTGTCACCGACATTACATATCATAGCTGTAGAATCGACAGTGCACACTGCATGTTACAGTTCTTGCCAACACACTAATTCTGTATACGCATAGCACAAACAACTGTACATGAACACAAGAAAATGACGTAAGTTTCCATGGGAAGAAAGACTATCGTTCAAAATATATAAGGGCAGCTTTCATCTGGTATTACTTAACTGTTAGTGTTCATGTTATTTACATTACGAAGGATCGACATTGCGTCATGCTTTTGTGGTAAATCCTTTTTTGTTTCAGACATACATTTTTCCTTTGGAAAAATGATTTTGATTATCTGAATAGTAATTCAGTCATTCTTTCTCTTCTTTTTCCTCTTTTCATTTACTTTTCTGGGACCACTGTAAAATGGCCACATCATCAAACCTGTGTCTCAATGGACATATAAGCTGTTCAAAGTTGCCTCCACCTTGCTGGAGCCACATGATCTTGAAGCTCAGCAAGCACAACATGTCCCGTACAGCAGTGCCCACCCCTCCTCTAAACTCTATCCACTTCCTGCATCAGCTGACAGAGCTGCCTTGAGGCACAGCCATTGTGCTTTCCCGTTTTGGCTGGGTCTGCTTCAGACGGCTTCAAAACCAGTTCAAGCATCCATTCCTATTCCTCACCCTGTCACTTCTGGTAGACAATGTCTTTTCCCTGGCTTGTCCCAAAGAAGGAAACGCAATTCTTATTAATGTAAAATCATCTTATTCACTTACGTTGCATGACGTCTGCAGTATACCTGAGTGCTGTATTATTGATGCTCTGCTCCTGCATCAACTGTTGGAATGTAGGTGTAGCAATGTAGCTCTTTTGACCTAGATCTGTCAGCTCCGGTGGACAGTGTCTTTTAGCCGGTGTGTCCTGACCTAGATCTATCAGTTCCGGTGGACAGTGTCTTTTAGCCGGTGTGTCCTGACCTAGATCTGTCAGTTCCGGTGTGTGTCTTTTAGCTGGTCTGTCCTAAAGAAAATGTTATCGACTGTCAAATGTGTATGAGACTGTGCCAGTATCAAAGACAAAATGTGTGTGAGACTCTGCCAGTATCAAAGTTTCATTTGGAATCACATAAATCATTGAACTTGAGGCAGCACGCAATGCACAGCCTGTATTGCATATATTGTATGTACTATTTACAGCACACGCACACCAACACCGTGAAACGCTCGCCACACGCAGTCGCCGAGTCACAACTGAAAAAAAAACTTTATAAAAGGCTGATCTAAAGAATGAACTAGGTATTAATTAAAGTTTAAATGGAAATCTGAGCGTACTTCCTGCGTATTCTCCTCTTCGTTCCTTCCTGCTGGCAACCTATGACCATCAGCACTGAGAAACAACAGCAACAACAAGGCACTGTCCCCATTTTACAATACTGGACCTGGCCTGCAGTATGCCTGGACTAGAGAGTGGACCTGGCCTGCAGTATGCCTGGACTAGAGAGTGGACCTGGCCTGCAGTATGCCTGGACTAGAGAGTGGACCTGGCCTGCAGTATGCCTGGACTAGAGAGTGGACCTGGCCTGCAGTATGCCTGGACTAGAGAGTGGACCTGGCCTGCAGTATGCCTGGACTAGAGAGTGGCACTGACCCTCTGCTTTACCAAGCCCAGATTTGCATTCTCCCAACAAGTGGTAGAGAATGTATCACCGCGTTTCATCAAAGAATTCGTATTTTCTTTTTAGATTTCCTAACTTGACAGTGGATTCCATACCCATGCGTTCGTGATGAATAGACTGAAGTGTTGAACATAAACGCATGATGCTCAGTTTGAACTACTGTAAGACACGGTGTTGCTGTTACCACAGGATGCCCACAGGCACGCAAGGAAAGAAGCACAGTGCTGTTACCATAAGATGCCCACAGACGACCTATCAGCCCACAGACAATCTATCAGGCCCACAGACGACCTATCAGGCCCACAGACAATCTATCAGGCCCACAGACAATCTATCAGGCCCACAGACAATCTATCAGGCCCACAGACAATCTATCAGGCAAGGAAAGAAGCACAGTACTGTTACCATAAGATGCCCACAGACGACCTATCAGGCCCACAGACAATCTATCAGGCCCACAGACAATCTATCAGGCAAGGAAAGAAGCAGAGTGCTGTTACCATAAGATGCCCACAGACGACCTATCAGGCCCACAGACAATCTATCAGGCCCACAGACAATCTATCAGGCCCACAGACAATCTATCAGGCAAGGAAAGAAGCAGAGTGCTGTTACCATAAGATGCCCACAGACGACCTATCAGGCCCACAACCGACCTATCAGGCCCACAGACGACCTATCAGGCCCACAGACAATCTATCAGGCCCACAGACGACCTATCAGCCCACAGACAATCTATCAGGCCCACAGACAATCTATCAGGCCCACAGACGATCTATCAGGCCCACAGACAATCTATCAGGCCCACAGACGATCTATCAGGCCCACAGACAATCTATCAGGCCCACAGACGATCTATCAGGCCCACAGACAATCTATCAGGCCCACAGACGATCTATCAGGCCCACAGACAATCTATCAGGCCCACAGACGATCTATCAGGCCCACAGACGATCTATCAGGCCCACAGACGATCTATCAGGCCCAGGGACAATCTATCAGGCCCACAGACGATCTATCAGGCCCACAGACGATCTATCAGGCCCACAGACAATCTATCAGGCCCACAGACGATCTATCAGGCCCACAGACGATCTATCAGGCCCACAGACGATCTATCAGGCCCACAGACAACCTATCAGGCCCACAGACGATCTATCAGGCCCACAGACAATCTATCAGGCCCACAGACGATCTATCAGGCCCACAGACGACCTATCAGGCCCACAGACAATCTATCAGGCCCACAGACGACCTATCAGGCCCACAGACGATCTATCAGGCCCACAGACGATCTATCAGGCCCACAGACAATCTATCAGGCCCACAGACGACCTATCAGGCCCACAGACAATCTATCAGGCCCACAGACGACCTATCAGGCCCACAGACGATCTATCAGGCCACAGACGATCTATCAGGCCCACAGACAATCTATCAGGCCCACAGACAATCTATCAGGCCCACAGACGATCTATCAGGCCCACAGACAATCTATCAGGCCCACAGACGATCTATCAGGCCCACAGACAATCTATCAGGCCCACAGACGATCTATCAGGCCCACAGACAATCTATCAGGCCCACAGACGATCTATCAGGCCCACAGACGATCTATCAGGCCCACAGACGATCTATCAGGCCCACAGACGATCTATCAGGCCCACAGACAATCTATCAGGCCCACAGACGACCTATCAGGCCCACAGACGATCTATCAGGCCCACAGACAATCTATCAGGCCCACAGACGATCTATCAGGCCCACAGACGACCTATCAGGCCCACAGACAATCTATCAGGCCCACAGACGATCTATCAGGCCCACAGACAATCTATCAGGCCCACAGACGATCTATCAGGCCCACAGACGATCTATCAGGCCCACAGACGATCTATCAGGCCCACAGACGATCTATCAGGCCCACAGACGATCTATCAGGCCCACAGACAATCTATCAGGCCCACAGACGATCTATCAGGCCCACAGACGACCTATCAGGCCACAGACAATCTATCAGGCCCACAGACGACCTATCAGGCCCACAGACGATCTATCAGGCCCACAGACGATCTATCAGACCCACAGACAATCTATCAGGCCCACAGACGACCTATCAGGCCCACAGACAATCTATCAGGCCCACAGACGACCTATCAGGCCCACAGACGATCTATCAGGCCCACAGACGATCTATCAGGCCCACAGACAATCTATCAGGCCCACAGACAATCTATCAGGCCCACAGACGATCTATCAGGCCCACAGACAATCTATCAGGCCCACAGACGATCTATCAGGCCCACAGACAATCTATCAGGCCCACAGACGATCTATCAGGCCCACAGACAATCTATCAGGCCCACAGACGATCTATCAGGCCCACAGACGATCTATCAGGCCCACAGACGATCTATCAGGCCCACAGACGATCTATCAGGCCCACAGACAATCTATCAGGCCCACAGACGACCTATCAGGCCCACAGACGATCTATCGGGCCCCACAGACGATCTATCAGGCCCACAGACGATCTATCAGGCCCACAGACGATCTATCAGGCAAGGAAAGAAGCACTGTAAACAATCCGTCTGCTGAAAGGTCAAACACAGGTCAAACACAGGTCAAACAAAGGTCAAACACTCGCCAGTCTCCCGTGAACAGTCCTCCCACCTCCCTGCCCACCCCCCCCCCCCCTTCTCTCTTTCCCATCTATTCATCCACACGATCCTCTGCGTTCATATAGAATGTGTCTGGCTTGGTGAGAGGACAGATTTTGCAGCTGAATTTTGAGCAGGGAAAAGTACCGGGTGACTCAGGCGTGGTGATTTTGTTCAGTTTGAAGCGTGCAAGTAGTTCTTTGAGGTTTTTGTCGCGCCTGAAAGCAACCATGGGTTTTGTCTCAAAGGCAGGCTTGTGATCTTCTACTATGTGCCAGTTGGACTTGAGGGTCCTGCAGAAGGGAAGAATGGGTGGGTGGAAGAGGAGGCAGGCGGTGGGTCTGTCTGTTTCTTTTGAGTCCATGGCAGTTGTTCTGGACTCAACCGAAATGTGGTGAGAGTATTATTAATTTCTGCCTGCAGCCCCCCCCCCCCCCCTCCGCCCCCCACCTCCTTTGAAAACCAACCTGAAATCCAATACTTGAACAAGGACTGATTATAACATGTTAAACCTTACTCCATTCAGAGATTGAGTGCTCTTCAAGAAATGTTTGTTCGTGTACAGTATAGTGAAAAAAATAGTTGAAACGCGAAACTTTGCTGCAAAAGTCATGCCCTTTGACACTAGTTTTGGGAAAGACAGTGAAACAGACCTGATGGAAAAAGTCAACAACAATTGATAATTGTTTTCAATGTTAAAGGATCTCTCTCTCTCTCTCTCTCTCTCTCTCTCTCTCTCTCTCTCTCTCTCTCTCTCTCTCTCTCTCTCTCTCTGTGTTTTTGCATCTGTTCTGTCTGTCTGTCTGTCTGTCTGTCTGTCTGTCTGTCTGTCTCTCTCTCTCTCTCTCTCTCTCTCTCTCTCCTCTCTCTCTCTCTCTCTCTCTCTCTCTCTCTCTCTCTCTGTTTTTGCATCTGTTTTCGTTCCTGCTGGTTCCCTCGTGGTAAGCACCATACAAACAGTTCACTGGGCCAGACTGAATTCATCTATTTTGTGTGTGTGTTCTTTCTTCCTGTGAAAGGTTGAATTTTGTATACTGTTCTTCTTTCATTCTCTCTCTTTTTTCAAAACACGTTTACAAGCAATGCTTCCAGCAGACTGGTTTGGCAGCCAACAGTTGGATCAACACATGGTGCTGAAAGCCAATGGCAGCCAACAGTTGGATCAACACATGGTGCTGAAAGCCAATGGCAGCCAACACTTGGATCAACACATGGTGCTGAAAGCCAATGGCAGCCAACACTTGGATCAACACATGGTGCTGAAAGCCAATGGCAGCCAGCAGTGTGCCACGGCATTGACAACACACCTCACTCAATGGGAAAAAAATGAAGAAAAGTAAAAACAGGCGGCAAAATCTCATTAAGAAAGATGATCGATTCGTAGGAGAAAAAAATGGTGCTCAAGAGGCTAAAGGAACCCCTTTCTTTTCTTCATCTGAACCCTTCTTTCTTTCCGTCTATTTTCTTTTCAATGTCGTATTGCCCATCAGGATTCTTTTTTTAATGTTTTTTGTTGTTGTTTTGTTTTGTTTTGTTTTTAGGTGAGTGCTGATATGACGGCTAAACAAGAAAAGAAACAACTCCTGTAGACAAACAATGGCTGGCTTGGTTTTTCTAATGACATAATATCAGGATAACAGTCTTGCTATCTGAAACACAAAAAGACTGTCTTGTGTAGATGGCATGATTTCCAGGCCGCTGAATGCTGTTCCACTGGCCACTCCCACAACCTACTCCGTCAACTCCTCTACCCCCACTCTCACCCCCATGCCCACTCCTGTCTGTCTATCTGTCTGTCTGTCAATCTCTGTCTCAGTCTCTGTCTGTCTGTCTGTCTGTCTGTCTGTCTGTCTGTCTGTCTGTCTTCTCTCTCTCTCTCTCTCTCTCTCTCTCTCTCTCTCTCTCTCTCTCTCTCTCTCTCTCTCTCTCTCTCTCTCTCTCTCTCTCTCTCTCTCTCTCTCCTTTGATTCTACTTTCAGCCGTCTTTGCTCTTTTTTTGATGCTCTGTGAAATACTGAAAAAAAACACCCTGCCTAGGCTTCCATTTGGTATCTCGTCAGCACCGGCACAGTTTGAGAGAGTTCTTGCTTCAGAGTGTGCCATGCACAGTTGTGTACTTTGATGATATTGTTGTGACTGGGGATTCGGAGGTCGAGTCATACCAGTATCTTGAGGAGGTGCTTGACAGATTGGATAAGGCAGGCGCAAGGTTGAAGAAGGAGAAGTGTGTTTTGGGTGCTGGTGCTGAAGAAGTGGTCTTCTGGGGTCATAAAATCAGCAAGCAGGGGATCAAGCCCTTGGATGACAAAGTTCAGGCGTTGGTTCAGGCAAAACCGCCAGAAAACGTGCAACAGCTGAAGGCGTACTTGGGTTTGCTGAATTACTATGGCAGGTTTCTGAAGAATCTATCAGGAGAGTTGCAACCTCTTCACAAGCTTTTGAAGAAAGGTGTGAAGTGGAGATGGGGTCAAGAGCAACAGGCATGTTTTGAGAAGACCAAAAAGAATATCCTTTCAGCCATGTTTCTTGTGCATTATGATCGTACTGCATGTGGATGCCTCCCAATACGGGTTGGGGGCAGTGATTTCACACATCATGGACGATGGAACAGAGCATCCAGTTGGATTTGTCTCCCAGACGTTAAACGCAGCAGAAAAGAATTATTCTCAGCTAGACAAGGAGGGTGCTGCAGTGGTGTTTGGTCTGAAGAAGTTCCACAAGTTTCTGTATGGAAGGAAGTTCAGCATTGCGACCGATCACAAACCTCTGTTGTCTCTGTTTGGCGAGAACAAACAGATTCCGGTGATCGCATCTCCCAAGATCCTGAGATGGGCTATCATTCTCAGAACGTACAAGTACACGATGGTGTACCGACCAGGCAAGGACCACATGAATGCTGATTGTTTTTCTAGGCTGCCCTTGCCAGAGACAGAAGAACTGGAGCCTGAGGACAGAGTTCTCATGATTGAAGAGCTTGAAGATGGCTCCCTTTTGTCTGCCAGGCAGATTGCAGAATGGACTCGGCGTGACCCGGTCTTGTCACGAGTTCTCAGTACCTCATGAGAGGTTGGCCCAGTGATGACCCCAGCAAATAGTTGGCTCCATGCAGGTGTCGCAAGGCAGAGTTGAGTGTTCAGGATGGCTGCATTCTTTGGGGTGCCCGTGTCATTGCTCCTCCAGATGGGCGCAGCAAAGCCATGCAAGAGTTGCACGAAGCTCATCCAGGCATCAACAAGATGAAAGGTCTAGCACGTAGCTATGCATGGGGGCCAGGGATGGATTCCGAGTTGGAGGAAATGTTACAAAGATGTTCCGTGTGCCAAGAGCACCAGAACTCTCCTGCTCCGGCACCACTCCATCCTTGGGAGTTGCCAGATGGGCTGTGGAAACGGATTCATGTTGATTTCGCTGGACCAGTGCAGAGTCAGATGCCTTTGGTCGTTGTTGACGCCTATTCCAAGTGCGTGGAGGTAGCCTTGATGAAGGAAACAATCTCGTGGGCAATCATTCAGAAACTGAGGGAAATATTTTGGGTATCAGATAATGGCACAAATTTAACTTCCAGAGAGTTTGAGGGATTCCCCAAGAGTAATGGCATTGTGCATGTGAGGACTTCTCCTTACCACCCATCCAGCAACGGTCTTGCTGAACGGACAGTCCAGTCTATACAGAAGGGCATTGCCAAAGTCTCTGGTGACTGTTTGAATACCAAGCTCCAAAAGTACCTGTTGATATGCAGGATCACGCCTCAAGCAACCACTGGATTATGTCCTTCACAGCTTTTGAACAACCGGCGGATGAAATCCCTTTTGGATTTGATGCACCCAAAAGGTTCAACAGAGGCAGTCTCAGATAAAAGCTCGTCATGATGACGGAGCAAAAGAGTGATCAGTCAGCATGGGTGATCCTGTCAGTGTGAAGAATTTTGGAAGTGGTCCAAAGTGGCTTCCAGGCACTGTTATCAACACGTCAGGAGCTGTTGGCATTGAGGTGGCATTAGCAGATGGACGTGTAGTTAGACGTCATGTGCATCATGTTCTGATACGTCAACTGTGCAAGTTGACACCAGAATCTGAGCGCAAGCAAGAAGCGCAGATGCCAGAGTTTGGAAAACAAGAGGAAGTTGAAGACTTTTAAAATACTCAAAGGCCTGAGTTCGGAAGCCAGCAGGGAGCTGTTGAATCTGAAGGGATATCCGACACTGATACCTCTCTTATTCCGGTGGTGCCAGGTCCCTGTGAAGACACTGATCCAATTCCTGTGTCACCCGTTGGCTCATCGGTGACTCGGACTCCAGAGTCTAGACGGTCTGGGAGAGAAAAACGTCTCCCTGCATATCTTAGAGATTACGAGCTGAGTCTGGTTCTTGATTAACAGTGCATGCAATAGTACATACATGCAGTTGTCTGCATTTTTTGCTCTTATTTATGTCTAGACAACATGCAACTGTAGTTTCCATGTTTTAGCTGATTGTTTGCAATTAAGAATTGGTTCCAACTAAATTTCAAGTAAGAAACATCAAGTTATGATATTTTTTTGAATGTTCAGGTATAATCATAACATGTTTTCCATCTTAAGGGTAAGGAGTGTTATGTGGTGATCTCATGGGAGATCACCTTGATTTTCTTGTGAATTAACTGGTGGCACTGGAATAAACCAAATGGCCGGAACCAGACAAGTTGTGGTATAGTCTGTAGTTAATTTGTCAACACACACACACACACACACACACACACACACACACACACACACACACACACACACACACACACGTCGCAGAATCAATTTGATGTGCAAGGGAAGGGAAGTAAGAACTGCTATTGACAGGTGAAGAGGGTTGTTTTAAGAGATGCCTTGAAGGAAGACAGAGAGTTTGAACTACGGTAAGATATTGGGAGTTTATTCCAAGAAACCGGACCCTGAAAAGACAACAAACGATCGCCATAGGTTTCAGTTCGAAATCTAGGGATTTTGAGCAGAGTGTTGTCGGTAGAAGAACGCAACTGCCTAGTAAAGAATTATTGAAGCCTTTCTCTTTTCTCGTCACGAAATGTTTATACTCTCGCCTTGCAACCGAGTAAGCATTTTTATCCTAGAGCTGCTCTTAACGGGCGATGACTAATTCGAAGTAACCTGGCTTTTCTTTTACCAGCATCACACTCTACCATGCCAGTCACCGGATGCTATACTGCTATTAATATGATTATGTACGTCTTCTCATACAGTCTGCACTTTCTTTAATGCAATTATCAAACATGTTTAGCGCACAATTCACATCCACATCTAGGAAACCTATAGCAGCATCTATCTTTGTATGATTTTCATCACTACTTAACGTATCACGAAACGAATTCTTCTATAACGTGATTTTCTATCTTGTTACTGTGTGTGTACGGTATTTTCTTTCAGAAAAGCAACAAGAAGTGATACAGGTAAGTGGTCAGAATCTGTGCGTTCTAAAAACATTCAGCTGGCATGAGTCAAACAAAAGAGCAAAACGTTCTTTAGAAAATATGAAACAATCGAAAACACTGCAACCAGTATCAGAAATGTCACCTTTACACCTGCCATTAAGAATTCCCTCCGCTCCCATGTCCAGTTATAAGATATTTGTAAGCATGAAATACTTGTTGACCCACACTTTACTCACTGTCAATAGGAACAGATGGAAACGCCTGTATGGACACAGGAGAAACAGAACAAAGTCTAACTTTCTTGAAATAGAAGAGAGGAGAATTGAAATAGATGAGCAAAAGAAAAGGGGGAGGGGGGGGGGGGGGGGGGGGGGGGGGTAAGAATACGGGACTGCAATAGAATTCTTCCCGGAATCACCTAAAATGCTGAACATTGTTCATTTCTCTTACCGTGTGTATTTTACGCATAGTCGGAAGCACAGGCATGCACTTCTTCAAGCACAGCTAACCCCACTAACACATGATCCGTGTGTGTGTGTGTGTGTGTGTGTGTGTGTGTGTGTGTGTGTGTGTGTGTGTGTGTGTGGTGTGTGTGGTGTGTGTGTGTGTGTGTGTGTGTGTGTGTGTGTGTGTGTGTGTGTGTGTGTGTGTGTGTGCGTGCGTCTGTCTTTCTGTCTGTTTGTCCGTCCCCATTTGCATATATTCATGGTTTCATTTTGATTTTTACATGTTCATTAAGATACATACTAACTGTCAGCAGCAAAGTGGCATCATATTTTTAGGTTGGCTTTTTGACATCTTACCACGGGTAGACCAGGCTGACAGGGTTGCAGAATGGTTGGCAGCTTGTTGCAAGAGGAGGACGTTCATCATGACATACATCAGTTTGAGCGGTCGTCTGTTTTCTGTTTGTTGGTTGGTTTTTTGCCAAATTTCAGATTTTTTTTTTCTCCCGTAGAGAAAAATGGAAGCAGAATGATGCAGGATTGCTGGGTCCCACACCGTTCCTTCTCCTGGGTCCCTCCCTGCACGTTGGGCCATTTCAGCGTCTCCTGGACGAATAGACCCCCTCACCCCCCACCCTCCTTCCTCATTGAACACAGCAGACAGTCACCGTCTCCATTGAACACAGCAGACAGTCACCGTCTCCATTGAACACAGCAGACAGTCACCGTCTCCATTGAACACAGCAGACAGTCACCGTCTCCATTGAACACAGCAGACAGTCACCGTCTCCATTGAACACAGCAGACAGTCACCGTCTCCTCTGCAGGTCGCTGTCCCTCCCTGATCCCCTGCACCCTCACGTTCCACAGGCGGCCCTGCCGCTCCGTGTGGCTGGCACCAGCCTCACTGACTGTCCTTTCTGGTACCAGCCTCACTGACTGTCCTTTCTGTCACACTATGTGGCTGGCACCAGCCTCACTGACTGTCCTTTCTGGCACCAGCCTCACTGACTGTCCTTTCTGTCACACTATTTGGTTGGCACCAGCCTCACTGACTGTCCTTTCTGTCACACTATGGCTGGCACCAGCCTCACTGACTGTCCTTTCTGTCACAAGCCTCCCTGACTGTCCTTTCTGACACCAGCCTCACTGAGTGTCCTTTCTGTCACACTATGGCTGGCACCAGCCTCACTGACTGTCCTTTCTGTCACCAGCCTCACTGACTGACCTTTCTGGCACCAGCCTCACTGACTGTCCTTTCTGTCACTAGCCTCACTGACTGTCCTTTCTGTCACCAGCCTCACTGACTGTCCTTTCTGTCACACTATGGCTGGCACCAGCCTCACTGACTGTCCTTTCTGCCACCAGTCTCACTGACTGTCCTTTCTGACACCAGCCTTACTGACTGTCCTTTCTGTCACCAGCCTCACTGACTGTCCTTTCTGACACCAGCCTCACTGACTGTCCTTTCTGTCACACTATGGCTGGCACCAGCCTCACTGACTGTCCTTTTTGTCACCAGCCTCACTGACTGTCCTTTCTGTCACACTATGGCTGGCACCAGCCTCACTGACTGTCCTTTCTGTCACCAGCCTCACTGACTGTATCTTTCTGTCACCAGCCTCACTGACTGTCCTTTCTGTCACACTATGTGGTTGGCACCAGCCTCACTGACTGTCCTTTCTGTCACACTATGTGGTTGGCACCAGCCTCACTTCACTGACTGTACTTTCTGTCACACTAAGTGGTTGACACCAGCCTCACTGACTGTCCTTTCTGTCACACTATGTGGTTGGCACCAGCCTCACTGACTGTCCTTTCTGTCACACTATGTGGTTGGCACCAGCCTCACTGACTGTCCTTTCTGTCACACTATGTGGCTGACACCAGCCTCACTGACTGTCCTTTCTGTCACACTATGTGGCTGACACCAGCCTCACTGACTGTCCTTTCTGTCAATTTATGTGGCTGGCACCAGCCTCACTGACTGTCCTTTCTGTCACACTATGTGGCTGACACCAGCCTCACTGACTGTCCTTTCTGTCACACTATGTGGCTGGCACCAGCCTCACTGACTGTCCTTTCTGTCACACTATGTGGTTGACACCAGCCTCACTGACTGTCCTTTCTGACACCAGCCTCACTAACAGTCCTTTCTGTCACACTATGTGGTTGACTCCAGCCTCACTGACTGTCCTTTCTGACACCAGCCTCACTGACTGTCCTTTCTGTCACACTATGGCTGACACCAGCCTCACTGACTGTCCTTTCTGTCACACTATGGCTGACACCAGCCTCACTGACTGTCCTTTCTGTCACACTATGGCTGTCACCAGCCTCATTGACTGTCCTTTCTGTCACCAGCCTCACTGACTGTCCTTTCTGTCACACTATGTGGCTGACACCAGCCTCACTGACTGTCCTTTCTGTCACACTATGTGGCTGGCATCAGCCTCACTGACTGTCCTTTCTGTCACACTATGTGGCTGACATCAGCCTCACTGACTGTCCTTTCTGTCACCAGCCTCACTGACTGTCCTTTCTGTCACACTATGGCTGGCACCATCCTCACTGACTGTCCTTTCTGTCACCAGCCTCACCGACTGTCCTTTCTGTCACACTATGTGGCTGACATCAGCCTCACTGACTGTCCTTTCTGTCACACTATGCGGCTGGCATCAGCCTCACTGACTGTCCTTTCTGTCACACTATGTGGCTGACATCAGCCTCACCGACTGTCCTTTCTGTCACACTATGTGGCTGACATCAGCCTCACTGACTGTCCTTTCTGTCACACTATGTGGCTGACACCAGCCTCACTGACTGTCCTTTCTGTCACACTATGTGGCTGACATCAGCCTCACTGACTGTCCTTTCTGTCACCAGCCTCACTGACTGTCCTTTCTGTCACCAGCCTCACTGACTGTCCTTTCTGTCACACTATGTGGCTGACATCAGCCTCACTGACTGTCCTTTCTGTCACCAGCCTCACTGACTGTCCTTTCTGTCACCAGCCTCACTGACTGTCCTTTCTGTCACCAGCCTCACTGACTGTCCTTTCTGTCATCAGCCTCACCGACTGTCCTTTCTGCCACACTCTATGTGGCTGGCATCAGCCTCACGCCCTGATTGTCCTTTCTGCCAGACTACAGCTAGGAGCCAAGCAACGTATTCTCTTTCTTCTGCTGTCTGAAGCTGACCGTGTTTGTAACGCAATTTAATTAGTATCTATCTTTGATGTTTGTTTGGTTTTTTGATTGTTTGTTTGTTTATCTTCTCATAAATGACAAATGGTTTCCACTTCTCTTGTGCAGCACTCTCCTTGAAGAGTACTTGCACAGATGCCCGGATTTTCGTTCACACACACACACACACACACACACACACACACACACACACACACACACACACACACACACACACACAGACAGACAGACAGACAGACACACACACACACACACACACACACACACACACACACACACACACACACACACACACAGAGTGCGGCGGGGGGAGGGGGGAGGGATGGGGGCACATTCACTGTACGTAATCAAGTAAATAAACACACTCACTTCTATATGTAATAGCTTACACTCATCTTATAGCATTGTAATAGATTGTTGCCTATACAACACATTATCAGAGCATACGATCAATAGCACACAGATTCATAAACATATATTGTCTGATATCACACTTAAAGGAAAAACAGCAACACACACACACATATTTACAGGCGTGCACTTGTGCGAGACGATGGGGAGGAGACGATGACCAACCTTAAAAACGTGTGATGAAATAATGTATTTTCTATATTTCTTATTCCCCACACTGGAAAGTATTTTTTCTCCAAATGATTTGTTTTTGTATTGGTCTTTGACGTGGAATTACTCATCCATACTTTCATCAGATTTGGTTACGAGGGCGGTAATAAGCAAATAGATGTGGGGGTAAAAAGGCGCTAAACCAGTGATATGTTGAGGGAGTGGTGTTTCTTGCTGAACAAAAACAACATGGGCAGCAACTCATTTCAGGAATCTGGGATCGATTGGGAGAAAAATGCTTTCTTGGCAAATAGACTGGTTGCTCCTCCCCCCCCCCCCCCCCCCCCCCCCCCCCCCCCCCCCGCCTTTTTTTTTCCTTTTACCTGTTTGCCATTTTTCTTACCTTTTTATCTTACTGTTTCTTTCTTTCCCTCTATTTTCTTTCCCGTCTTTGTTCGCGTTTGGTTTCTTTTTGATTCATATATGTAGGCCTAAACAAAGTGCATGCGAACATTCGGTTTCGGTTGTCCGTGTGTGTGTCTTTGTTAGTGAGTGAGTGAGTGAGTGAGTGTGTGAGTGTGTGTTTCTCTCTCTGTGTGTGTGTGTGTGTGTGTGTGTGTGTGTGTGTGTGTGTGTGTGTGTGTGTGTGTGTGTGTGTGTGTGCGTGCGTGCGTGCGTGTGTGAGAGAGAGAGAGAGAGAGGGAGAAGAGAGAGAGGGAGAGAGAGAGAGAGAGAGAGAGAGAGAGAGAGAGAGAGAGATTCAAACGTTTGCTTTTTTTCAACCAGATTATCAACGTAATCAAGCTTTTTAGTTACTCTGTGTGCATGAAGATGTCATCAAATCAAAACACCCATAAATCTGCAATCGACATTTTCAACAACAGTATTAATACTACAAAACCTACGTCATCTCAAGGCTAGAACCCGAACAAACATAAACCACATTCAGAGAGATTTTGCCTGATATAGCAATGTAAGGTGGTATAGGTTTTTATCATAAGGCGAGTCAACCGAGATATGGAACGGGTTTTAAATTTCATATCTTTATCCAGACGGCGTTTTTAGGATAAATCCGAATTTAGTGTATCATACACAATCAAGTGTCATGAATGATACGTCACATATCACGTCAAGTGTGTCAGCGTGGTGATGATGCACATTTTGAAAACACAGATGACCTGTCGGTCAAAGGAATTAAAAACAAACGACTCGGGATCTCTGGGATCACCTCTGTACCTGTAGAAGCCAGCAGGCAGCTGTAGGCAGAGAACAGCCGCTGTTGACAGCAGGTATGTGACGAAAGAAGAGAGGAGAGAGAGAGAGAGAGAGAGAGAGAGAGAGAGAGAGAGAGAATAAGTGGTAGAGAGAAGCGAGATATGTGGGAATATGGATGGGGCGGGGATGGAGAGAATGGAGGGGGCTGTGGATGAGTTAGGTGTTGGGTGATAGCGCCGTTGGGCGCTGAAGAAACAACTTGTGCATAACGTCTTCCTAAAGAGAACTTCATACGTTGTCTGTCATGTCAGCGCAGACTGGCGTGTACACATTCCGTGCGCGTCATTGGGTATTGTTAGAATTGTATCTCCATGCCCCTGTACTCCCACACCAATGCCCCTGTCACATGCACACCACACAGGGAAACTGCCTCTCTTTGTGTGCATCTCCATACAGGGAAACTGCCTCTCTTTGTGTGCATCTCTATACAGGGAAATTGCCTCTCTTTGTGTGTCTGCATATAGGCAAACTGCTTTTCTTTGTATCTCCATATAGAGAAACTGTCTCTCTTTGTATGCATCTCCAGATAGGGAAACTGCCTCTCTTTGTGTGTCTGCATATAGGCAAACTGCTTTTCTTTGTGTGTATCTCCATACAAGGAAACTGCCTCTCTTTGTGTGTATCTCCATATAGGAAAACCGCCTCTCTTTGTGTTTATCTCCATATAGGGAAACTGCCTATCTTTGTGTGTATCTCCATATAGGGAAACTGCCTCTCTTTGTGTGTATTTCCATATAGGGAAACTGCCTCTCTTTGTGTGTCTGCATATAGGCAAACTGCTTTTCTTTGTATCTCCATATAGAGAAACTGCCTCTCTTTGTTATGCATCTCCAGATAGGGAAACTGCCTCTCTTTGTGCGTCTGCATATAGGCAAACTGCTTTTCTTTGTATCTCCATATAGAGAAACTGCCTCTCTTTGTATGCATCTCCAGATAGGGAAACTGCCTCTCTTTGTGTGTCTGCATATAGGCAAACTGCTTTTCTTTGTATCTCCATATAGAGAAACTGCCTCTCTTTGTATGCATCTCCAGATAGGGAAACTGCCTCTCTTTGTGTGTCTGCATATAGGCAAACTGCTTTTCTTTGTATCTCCATATAGAGAAACTGCCTCTCTTTGTATGCATCTCCAGATAGGGAAACTGCCTCTCTTTGTGCGTCTGCATATAGGCAAACTGCTTTTCTTTGTATCTCCATATAGAGAAACTGCCTCTCTTTGTATGCATCTCCAGATAGGGAAACTGCCTCTCTTTGTGTGTCTGCATATAGGCAAACTGCTTTTCTTTGTATCTCCATATAGAGAAACTGCCTCTCTTTGTATGCATCTCCAGATAGGGAAACTGCCTCTCTTTGTGCGTCTGCATATAGGCAAACTGCTTTTCTTTGTATCTCCATATAGAGAAACTGCCTCTCTTTGTATGCATCTCCAGATAGGGAAACTGCCTCTCTTTGTGTGTCTGCATATAGGCAAACTGCTTTTCTTTGTATCTCCATATAGAGAAACTGCCTCTCTTTGTATGCATCTCCAGATAGGGAAACTGCCTCTCTTTGTGTGTCTGCATATAGGCAAACTGCTTTTCTTTGTGTGTATCTCCATACAAGGAAACTACCTCTCTTTGTGTGTATCTCCATATAGGGAAACTGCCTCTCTTTGTGTGTATCTCCATATAGGGAAACTGCCTATCTTTGTGTGTATCTCCATATAGGGAAACTGCCTATCTTTGTGTGTATCTCAATATAGGGAAACTGCCTCTCTTTGTGTGTCTGCATATAGGGAAACTGTCTCTCTTTGTGTGTATGCATATAGGGGTACCGTCTTCCTTTGTGTATCTCCATGTAGGGAAACTGTCTCTCTTTGTGTGTATCTCCACACAGGGAAACTGCCTCTCTTTGTGTGCATCTCCATGCAGGGAAACTGCCTCTCTTTGTGTGCATCTCCATATAGGGAAACTGCCTCTCTTTGTGTGTCTGCATACAGGGAAACTGCCTCTCTCTCTATACATCTCCATATCTATAGGGAAACTGCCTCTCTTTGTGTGTATCTCCATATAGGGAAACTGCCTCTCTTTGTGTGCATCTCCATATAGGGAAACTGCCTCTCTTTGTGTGTATCTCCATACAAAGAAACTGCCTATCTTTGTGTGCATCTCCATATAGGGAAACTGCCTCTCCTTGTGTGTATCTCCATATAGAGAAACTGCCTCTCTTTGTGTGCATCTCCGTATAGGGAAACTGCCTCTCTTTGTGTGTCTGCATACAGGGAAACTGCCTCTCTCTCTATGCATCTCCATATCTATAGGGAAACTGCCTCTCTTTGTGTGTATCTCCATATAGGGAAACTGCCTCTCTTTGTGTGCATCTCCATGTAGGGAAACTGCCTTTCTTTGTGTGTATCTCCATACAAGGAAACTGCCTATCTTTGTGTGCATCTCCATATAGGGAAACTGCCTCTCTTTGTGTGTATCTCCATATAGGGAAACTGCCTCTCTTTGTGTGTCTGCATATAGGGAAACTGCCTCTCTTTGTGTGTATCTCCATATAGGGAAACTGCCTCTCTTTGTGTGCATCTCCATATAGGTGTATCTCCATATAGGGAAACTGCTTCTCTTTGTGTGCATCTCCATATAGGGAAACTGTCTCTCTTTGTGTGTATCTCTGTATCTCCATATAGGGAAACTGTCTCTCTTTGTGTGTATCTCCATACAGGGAAACTGTCTCTCTTTGTGTGTATCTCCATACAGGGAAACTGCCTCTCTTTGCGTGTATCTCCATAAAGGGAAATTGCCTCTCTTTGTGTGTATCTCCATACAGGGAAACTGTCTCTCTTTGTGTGTATCTCCATACAGGGAAACTGTCTCTCTTTGTGTGTATCTCCATATAGGGAAACGATCTCTCTTTGTGTGTATATCCATACAGAGAAACTGCCTCTCTTTGTGTGTATCTCCATACAGGGAAACTGTCTTTCTTTGGTTCTGCATATAGGCAAACTGCTTTCTTTGTGTGTATCTTTTCATCTTGTCAAATACAGTCTACAGTCTTGTCAAATACAGTCTACAGTCTTGTCAAACAGTCTACATCTTGTCAAATACAGTCTACAGGACGTCAGTCCCTGTCACCTTTGTCTTTGTCTTCTGTCAGGATTGTCTTTGTCTTCTGTCAGGGTTGTCTTTGTTTCCGTCATGGTTGTCTTTGTTTCCTGTCAGGGTTGACTTTGTTTTCTGTCAGGTTGTCTTTATTTTCTGTCAGGGTTGTCTTTGTTTCCTGTCAGGGTTGTCTTTGTTTTCTGTCAGGTTGTCTTTGTTTTCTGTCAGGGTTGTCTTTCTGTGTTCTGTCAGGGTTGTCTTTCTGTGTTCTGTCAGGGTTGTCTTTGTTTTCTGTCAGGGTCGTCTTTCTGTGTTGTCAGAGTTGTCTTTCTGTGTTCTGTCAGGGTTGTCTTTCTGTGTTCTGTCAGGGTTGTCTTTGTTTCCTGTCAGGGATGTCTTTGTTTTCTGTCAGGGTTGTCTTTCTGTTTTCTTGTCTTTTGTTTTCTGTCAGGGTTGTCTTTCTGTGTTCTGTTGGGTTGTCTTTTGTTTTCTGTCAGGGTTGACTTTCTGTTTTCTGTCAGGGTTGTCTTTCTGTGTTCTGTCAGGGCTGTCTTTATGTTTACTGTTTGGTTTGTCTTTGCTTTCTGTCAGGGTTGTCTTTGTTTTCTGTCAGGGTTTGTCTTGTTTTCTGTCAGGGTTGTCTTTCTGTTTTCTGTCAACTTTGTCTTTCTGTTTTCTGTCACTTTTTTCTTTCTGTTTTCTGTCAACTTTGTCTTTCTGTTTTCTGTTAGGGTTGTCTTTCTGTTTTCTGTCTTTGTTTTCTGTCAGGGTTGTCTTTCTGTTTTCTGTCAGGGATATCTTCCTGTTTTCTGTCAGGGTTGTCTTTCTGTTTTCTGTCAGGGTTGTCTTTCTGTCAGCGTTGTCTTTCTCTTTTCTGTCAGGGTTGCCTTTCTGTTTTCGGTCAGGGTTGACTTTCTGTTTTCTGTCAGGGTTGACTTTCTGTTTTCTGTCAGGGTTGTCTTTCTTTCTGTTTTCTGTTGCAGGGTTGACTTTCTTGTTTTTTGTCAGGGTTGTCTTTCTGTTTTCTGTCAGAGTTGTCTTTCTGTCAGCGTTGTCTTTCTCTTTTCTGTCAGGGTTGCCTTTCTGTTTTCGGTCAGGGTTGACTTTCTGTTTTCTGTCAGGGTTGACTTTCTGTTTTCTGTCAGGGTTGTCTTTCTGTTTTCTGTCAGGGTTGTCTTTCTGTCAGCGTTGTCTTTCTCTTTTCTGTCAGGGTTGCCTTTCTGTTTTCGGTCAGGGTTGACTTTCTGTTTTCTGTCAGGGTTGACTTTCTGTTTTCTGTCAGGGTTGACTTTCTGTTTTCTGTCAGGGTTGTCTTTCTGTTTTCTGTCAGGGTTGACTTTCTGTTTTTTGTCAGGGTTGTCTTTCTGTTTTCTGTCAGGGTTGACTTTCTGTTTTCTGTCAGGGTTGTCTTTCTGTTTTCTGTCAGGGTTGTCTTTCTGTCAGCGTTGTCTTTCTCTTTTCTGTCAGGGTTGCCTTTCTGTTTTCGGTCAGGGTTGACTTTCTGTTTTCTGTCAGGGTTGACTTTCTGTTTTCTGTCAGGGTTGACTTTCTGTTTTCTGTCAGGGTTGTCTTTCGTTTTCTGTCAGGGTTGACTTTCTGTTTTTTGTCAGGGTTGTCTTTCTGTTTTCTGTCAGGGTTGTCTTTCTGTTTTCTGTCAGGGTTGTCTTTCTGTTTTCTGTCAGAGTTGACTGTCTGTTTTCTGTCGGTATTGTCTTCCTATAATCAAATTCTGTTAGAACGGTCTGTCGTCTATTTCCTTCCTTCAAATTCTGTTAGAACGGTCTGTCGTCTATTTCCTTCCTTCAAATTCTCTTAGAACGGTCTGTCGTCTATTTCCTTCCTTCAGATTCTGTTAGAACGGTCTGTCGTCTATTTCCTTCCTTCAGATTCTGTTAGAACGGTCTGTCGTCTATTTCCTTCCTTCAGATTCTGTTAGAACGGTCTGTCGTCTATTTCCTTCCTTCAGATTCTGTTAGAACGGTCTGTCGTCTATTTCCTTCCTTCAAATTCTGTTAGAACGGTCTGTCGTCTATTTCCTTCCTTCAAATTCTGTTAGAACGGTCTGTCGTCTATTTCCTTCCTTCAAATTCTGTTAGAACGGTCTGTCATCTATTTCCTTCCTTCAAATTCTGTTAGAACGGCCTGTCGTCTATTTCCTACCTTCAATTCTGTTAGAACGGTCTGTCGTCTATTTCTTATTTTCAATTTCTATTCTGTTACAACAGTCTGTGGTGTATTTCCTACCTTCAAATTCTGTTACAACAGTCTGTCATCTATTTCCTGTCTTCAAATTCTGTTACAACAGTCTGTCGTCTATTTCTTATCTTCAAATTCTGATAGAACTGTTTGTCGTCTATTTCTCTCCGGGTTGTACTGTTGTCTTCTCATCCTGTAGGCATTGTTTTCTTTCTGTCTTCTTTTCATCTGGCTCACCTCCCTTGCCGCTTCAATGGCATTGCATCCACGCCGCTCATTCAACCCTCGGTCCCGTCCCCCGCCCACCCATCCCCCCCCCCCCCCCCCCCCCCCCCCACCCCCGTCCACGGCCACAAGCCTGGCCCGTAGCATCGGCAGTTTCCAGGGATCAGTCGTTGTCAAGCCATCATAAAGCAACCCACCAAAAATACACTGCACAGCTGTTCAGTCACTTCGGAAGTGTTCAGCGTCGCCTCTTTTTATCCAAGACACGCAGAACACCATCTATTATGCCCCCCCCCCACCCCCCTGCTGACGACAGTATTCGTCGAGCCAGTGTGAGTGAGCTCTCCCCTCCTTCCCTCCCCTCCCACCCCCAAAAAAAAAAAAGACAGAAAAAACCAACCCTCCTCTTCCCACCACATCCGTCCGACGGACAGTCCCTGTGCATTAACCAAGACTGGCGACTCCGACACAACCAAACCAAGGACGCTGATGTCGATAGGCAATCGAAACTGTCTTCTGCCCCCTTTTCCAACCCTTCTTCTGTCCGCTTTTCCTCCCCTTCTTCTCTCCGCTTTTCCGCCCCTTCTTCTGTCCCCTTCTCCTCCCTTCTTCAGTCCCCTTCTCCTCCCTTCTTCTGTCCCCTTCTCGTCCCCTTCTTCTGTCCCCTTCTCCTCCCTTCTTCTGTCCCCTTCTCCTCCCTTAATAATAATAATAATAATAATGGATTGCATTTCTATAGCGCAATTCTAATTCAACAAATTACTCATTGCGCTTGATCTCACGCATACATTCCTTTATACATTGTGATTCATTCGAAACAATCATTAATATAGAAATCTACAGCACAAAAATAATAAGATAAAAAATAAAGCAGCACGTCTAACTACAGAATAAAACAAAAAAGCATTACCCTAAATGTGCTTTAAAAAGATAGGTTTTCAGATGGCTCTTGAAAGTGCTAAGAGAAGGTGAGTGTCTGAGGCTGACCGGCAACTTATTCCATATCCTTGGAGCAGCAATACTAAAGGCAACGCCCCCCAGCTGTCTGAAGGTTCGACCTGGGAGCACTAACTGCTTCTCTGAAGAAGATCTCAGACTTCTAGCAAAGTTCCTGGTGGTCAAGGTCACTGAGAGACAGGGCGCTAGACTACCCTCAAAGTGGCGATAAGCCAGAACAGCCACTTTGTATTGTACACGAGCTTCTTCTGTCCCCTTCTCCTCCCCTTCTTCTGCCCCCTTCTCCTCCCCTTCTTCTGTCCCCTTCCCCTCTCCTTCTGTCCCCTTCTCCTCCCCTTCTTCTGTCCCCTTCTCCTCCCCTTCTTCTGCCCCCTTCTCCTCCCCTTCTTCTGTCCCCTTCCCCTCTCCTTCTGTCCCCTTCTCCTCCCCTTCTTCTGTCCCCTTCCCCTCTCCTTCTGTCCCCTTTTCCTCGCTTTCTTCTGTCCCCTTTTCATCCCTTCTTCTGTCCCCTATTCCTCCCTTACTTCTGTCCCCTTCCCCTCTCCTTCTGTCAACTTTTCCTCCCCTTCTTCTGTCCCCTTCTCCTCCCTTTCTTCTGTCCCCTTCTCCTCCTTCTTCTGTCCCCTTCTCCTCCCTTCTTCTGTCCCCTATTCCTCCCTTACTTCTGTCCCCTTCCCCTCTCCTTCTGTCCCCTTTTCCTCCCCTTCTTCTGTCCCTTCTCCTCCCTTCTTCTGTCCCCTTCTCCTCCCTTCTTCTGTCCCCTTTTCCTCTCCTTCTGTCCCCTTCTCCTCCCTTCTTCTGTCCCCTTCCCCTCTCCTTCTGTCCCCTTCTCCTCCCTTCTTCTGTCCCCTTCCCTCTCCTTCTGTCCCCTTTTCCTCCCCTTCTTCTGTCCCCTTTCCCTCCCTTACTTCTGTCCCCTTCCCCTCTCCTTCTTCAACTTTTCCTCCCCTTCTCTCCCTTTCCTCCCCTTCTTCTGTCCCCTTCCCTCCCTTCTTCTGTCCCTTCTCCTCCCCTTCTTCTGTCCCTTCTCCTCCCCTTCTTCTGTCCCCTTTTCCTCTCCTTCTGTCCCCTTCTCCTGTCCCTTCTCCTCCCCTTCTTCTGTCCCTTCTCTTCCCCTCCTCTCCTCCCCTTCTTCTGTCCCTTCTCCTCCCTTTTTCATGTCCCCTTCTCCTCCCTCTTCTGTCCCTTCTCCTCCCCTTCTTCTGCCCCTTCTCCTCCACCCTTCCCTTCTCCTCCCCTTCTTCTGTCCCTTCTCCTCCCCTTCTTCTGTCCCCTTCTCCTCCCCTTCTTCTGTCCCCTTCTCACCCCTTCTTCTGTCCCTTCTCCTCCCTTCTTCTGCCCCTTCTCCTCCCCTTCTTCTGTCCCCTTCTCCCCTTCTTCTGTCCCCTTCTCCTCCCTTCTTCTGTCCCTTTCTCCTCCCCTTCTTTTGTCCCCTTTTCCTACCCTTCTTCTGTCCCATTTTCCTCCCTTCTCATGTCCCCTTCTCCTCCCCTTCTTCTGTCCTTTTCTTCTGTCCATTCTCCTCCCCTTCTTCTGTCCCATTTCCCTCCCCTTTTTCTGTCCCCTTTCTCCTCTCCTTCTGTCCCCTTTTCCACCCCTTCTTCTGTCCCCATCTTCTTTCCCTTTCCCCCTTCTTCTGTCCCCTTCTCCTGTCCCCCTTTCCTCCCCTTCTTCTGTCCCCTTTTCCTTCCCTTCTTCTGTCCCCTTTTCATCCCCTTCTGTCCTCTCTTCCTCCCCTTCTTCTGTCCCCTTTTCCTCCCCTTCTTCTGTCCCCTTCTCCTCTCTTTCTTCTGTCCCCTTTTCCAGTCCCTTCTCTTCCCCTTCTTCTTTCCCTTCCCCTCCCCATCTTCTGTCCACTTCTCCTCCCCTTCTTCTGTCTCCTTTTCCTCCCCTTCTTCTGTCCCCTTCTCCTTTTTCTGTCCCCTTCTCCTCTCTTCTGTCCCCTTTTCCTCCACTTCTTCTTTCTCTTTTCCTCTCCGTCTTCTGTCCCCTTCTCCTCCCCTTCTTCTGTCCCCTTCTCCTTTCCTTCTTCTGTCCCCCTTTTCTGTCCCCTTTTCCTCCCCTTCTCCTGTCCCCTTTTCCTCTCCTTCTTCTGTCCCCTTTTCCTCCCCTTCTTCTGTCACCTTCTCCTCCCCTTCTTCTGTCCCATTTTCCTTCCCTTCTGTCCACTTCTCCTCCTTCTGTCACCTTCTCCTCTCCTTCTTCTGTCCCCTTTTCCTCCCTTTCTTCTGTCCCCTTCTTCTGTCCCCCTTTCCTCCACTTCTTCTTTCCTTTTTCCTCTCCGTCTTCTGTCCCCTTTTCCTCCCCTTCTCCTGTCCCCTTTTCTCTCCTTCTTCTGTCCCCTTTTCCTCTCCTTCTGTCCCCTTTTCCTCTCCTTCTGTCCCCTTTTTCTCTCCTTCTGTCCCCTTTTTCTCTCCTTCTGTCCCTTTTCCTCCCCTTCTTCTGTCACCTTCTCTTCCCCTTCTTCTGTCCCCTTTTCCTCCCCTTCTTCTGTCACCTTCTCTTCCCCTTCTTCTGTCCCCTTTTTTCTCCCCTTCTTCTGTCACCTTCTCTTCCCCTTCTTCTGTCCCCTTTTCCTCTCCTTCTTTTGTCCCCTTTTCCTCCCCTTCTTCTGTCCCCTTTTCCTCCCCTTCTTCTGTCACCTTCTCTTCCCTTCTTCTGTCCCCTTTTTCTCCCCTTCTTCTGTCACCTTCTCCTCCCCTTCTTCTGTCCCATTTTCCTTCCCTTCTGTCACCTTCTCTTCCCCTTCTTCTGTCCCCTTTTCCTCTCCTTCTTTTGTCCACTTCTCCCCTTCTTCTGTCACCTTCTCCTCTCCTTCTGTCCCCTTCTCCTTTTCTTCTGTCCCCTTTTCCTCTCTTTTTCGGTCTTCTTCTCCTCCCCTTTGTTGTCCCCTTCTCCTCTCCTTCTTCTGTCCCCTTCTCTTCCCCTTTTCCTCCCCTTGTCTTCTCCTCCCCTTCTTCTGTCCCTTTCCCCCCTTCTTCTGTCCCTTCTCTCCTTTTTCTGTCCCCTTCTCCTTCCCTCCTGTCCCCTTCTCGTCTCCTCCTCCCCTTCTTCTGTCCTCTTTTCCTCCCCTTCTCTCCTTCTGTCCCCTTCCCCCTCCTGCCACGCCATCCCATTTCCCCATCTTTCCCTCCTCCTTCTCGAACCCTCCTTCCTCCTGTCCCCCTCTTTTTCCCGCCCTAACCAAACCCCCGTCCGACCCTCCTCCCCTTCCTCTGTTTTTCTTCCCCCTTCTCCCTTCCCCCCTCCATCCTACCCCCTGAAAGGTAGACCCTTACACCTGCTCCCAGTCCCTTGAAGAACACGATTACAGGTCTTTGAACAGGGACTGAAGCAGGGACTTTCACATCTTCAGTGTAGCATTCTCCCAGATGAGCTGTTCCCACTGATGGATGTTTGTAGTCTGTACGGTGACGACGTGTTGTGTTGCGCATTGCACGCTCTGGACATCCCGACGTCGCTTCTTTTCACCGTATGGTCGCATTAAGATGCTACTAATGCGACTTTCTAGAACAAAAATGGCTTCCTCTTAATCTACCCAGCAAGATAATCAGTTACTATGCCACATTTGGAGAAGATCTGACGAAATCTGTGGATTTGTATAACCAACAACACGCACTGCAGGAACAGTTTGAACACACAAAGACACACATACAGAATGCGCTTTCACAATCAGTCTAATCCCAGAAGGGACGTGGCATTTTCCTCCGTGTTTCAGATTGATTCTGATCTTCTCAGCTATGCGTTCAGGACCTGTTCTGTCTTCTCCCCGGTCGTTTGACGTCACTTTACCATGTCGAAACTTCATTTCCTGGCAGAAGCAGCCAGCAGAAAAAGGTGGGCCCCCGAGCATAAAGAACTCTTTCCACCCCGCTTCGTTTCCTCCTGACGTTGATGGCTATCGATTTCCCCTTCTGCATGCCCCCACCCTCCACCCCTCTACAGTCCCCTTCCTGACTGCTCACACAGGCGATGCACGTACAGGATGGCTGTCCGGCATGCAAGTTATGCTCTCCCTTTGATGGCCGCCACTTGCTCTCCACGGACACGTAGCGCGTTTCCTGCCGGATTCACTATTTCATGACCTAGTTTCTTTGTCTGGAGACGTCACTTCCCACCTCTCGCCCCTTCCCCTCCAGCACCTCCCCCCCCCCTCTTCCACTCCGTCCTACCCCCCCCCCCCCGCCCCCCTCCTTCCCTTCTTATGGTCCTGTCTCCTGTCCTCGCATTTTCAGCGCTAGCTTGTGTGTGGCGTGGGCTGGAGGGACTGCGGTCTGCCAGGCTTGTGGACACACACAACAGCCAGTCCTCCGGTCAGAGGTGATCATTTATCTTGTTTACAGGAGCTAACAAAGACCATTGTCATGTTCATGTCATGGAAGTCTGCAATGCTCCATTCCTCACCTTTCCTGGTCATTTGTGACATTATCTTTTGCCAAAGGCAGTACATGACAACCTGCCCCGGCCTGTGACACTGTACATATCAGTTTGAAGTGTTGAGGTACCTCCCCCTCCCCTCCCCTCCCCTCCCCTCTCTCTGTGTTGCTGTCTGTCTCTCCCTCAACTAAGAATAAATTCAGTTGAGAGGACTGAATCATGGTTTGATCCAAAATGTAAAGTAACAAATACGAGGAAACTTCTGAGAGTGTTGTGCAGAACCCATGATAGTGAAGACCGTGTAAAATATTGTAAGGCTCAAGAGAATGCAAAAATATGTTGCAGAGAAAGCAAAAGCACAACAAATCGTTACTGAATTATTTGATAAACTCAGTCCATGACCAGAAGGAACTCTGGCAAATGTTCGTAACATTTCTGTAAAGAGATCTCCTATACACAGTAATATTTCTACTGAAGAGTGGTACCAGCATTTCAAAAAATTGTTAGAGAACGATGTTTGCGGTGAAGCAGACACAGAAGAAATTAAAGAAACAAGTTGCTTGGATAGTTCCATTTCAAAAGAGGAGATTCTAAAGAACAGAAAATCTACTGGTCCCGACGGTTTGATTGGTGAGTTACTCAAGAATGAGTTACTCATATCATTGTCTGATATAAGCAGCAAATTGTACAGCTCCATCATTAATAACAGATTACAAAAAATGGATTGATCAAAATAACATTACTGGTGAGTATCAAGCTGGTTTCAGAAAGAATCATTCCACCATAGATCATATGTTTACTCTTTTGGCTCTTGTTCAAAAACAGTTTTCTTGTAATCGTAAGCTATATCTAGCGAAAACTGCATTTTCTCTCCTGTGTCTCTGTCTGTCACTTCAAGGATAACCACCCCCCCCTTGTCACCCCTCAATAATATTCCTAATTAAGACAGATGAAATCAAATTACAGAAATTCTTAAATTTTGAAAGTTGTCACTAAGATTTACAATCGAAAAGGAAGGACAATTTGGACATTTTGATGCACTTTTATCTAAATTACCGAAACTTTAAAAGAACAAATATTTGGAACTGTTTCTGGTTAGACAATGCCTGTTCATTTGAACATCTTTGCAGACATACTAGAAAATGAAAGAAAAATATTACAAAGACGAAAAAGTCCACAAACCAAACCAGAATACATTTAAAAAAGGGAACGCAACACAAAAACCTGACAAAAAAACTTACACAAAATACCGTAACGTGTACAAAGTAGATCGACGACCATTGTTTAGAAGAGGGGGTGTTGAAAAGAAGAAAACAAGAACCAAGAATGGGTTAGCCACGAGACACACACATAATTTGGGTTAGCCACGAGACACACACATAATTTGGGTTAGCCACGAGACACACACATAATGTGCACGTAGAGAAAGGCCTTTTCATTCCCCCTCCCACTCCCTTCTTCCCCATGCCACATAACACCCATAAGCTGTTCGACTCTTACGAGTATTACTATATCAGCCTGTTCCATACTCTCATGATCTTAGACACTGGTGTATTGAAAATATACATGTGGCCACATGGAATTGATGTTTTTGCATATCGGTGTATATGGGCCCTTAGTGAGTGAGTGTGTGTGTGTGCGTGTGTGTGCGTGCGCGCACGCACACAAATCTTCCATATGTCAATTGCTTTGATGTGTTGAAGAGTTGTCCTTGCCAACGGAGGATGAAAGTAAGGATATGTCTCAAAGGGCAGCCTTTAGTTAGAGGGAGCGACGGAGTGGGAAAGGGGCAAGGGGGGAGGCAAGATACTTGAGGGGAATAAAACACTGAATATCATGGAGAGAATGCCTTTTTCTGTTGCGGTTTCTTTTCATGTGTGCGGGTGCATGTGTGTGGTGTAGTGTGGTGTGGTGTGTGTGTGTTTGTGCATGCACGTTTGTATATGCTTGTGCGAGTGTGTGGATGTGTTCATATGGACATGTTTTTGTTTGTATTATGTGTGTGCGTGTTTGTGTGCATGTTGTTGTTGTTGTTTTGTTTTACGTCTATCCACATTACGTGATATTAGATGTGCGTGTTTGTGTGTGTGTGTGTGTGTGTGAATTATGCTCCTTTTCTTTCAGTAAAAAAAATGTTGACGTTCTTTTCATAACATTTTCTTCAATGTCAGTACAACTATAAGTTAATCTGACAATATATTGGTTTCAGTGTGTGTGTGTGTGTGTGTGTGTGTGTGTGAGAAAGAGAGAGTGATATACTACTTCCTTAAACTGTGTGTGTGTCAGAGTGATATACTGCTTCCTTAATCTTACAATACACTTAAGTTCATTTGTTCAACCCAGTCTGATTCCCCTGCTGAAAGAATTTCTTCAAGTCTGAAAACTTAAGATGAGCGGCAGTCTGGCCAATCACAACATTGCTAGTCAACAATCCCAGGACCAAACTGCCCGCCTCACCAACCAGTTTTCTCAACTCACTTGTAGAACAGTTCCCACATCAGCACAACTGGCAACTCGTCGATTAATCACAGAACAAAATGGTGAAATCAACCTGCGTCTCTTCCTTTTCCTGTAAAGTTACGCAAGTGCACCTATTGTCACTTTGTCTCTAGTTCCACTTTATGGAAAAGAGTTTCCCACATCACAATAATGAAGAGTGAGAGAAGAGGGCAGTGGAAAACAAGCACAAATACCCATGCTCACGCTCACACAACACACACAAAGTGTGATTTTCATATTTTTGTTGTATTATTCCAAGGCAAGTTTCTAAATTAAAAAAGGAAATTCAATCTAGAAACAACATTTCATTCCCAGTTTGTAGTCCACGACTATTTACAAACACAGCCTCATCACATGCTGAAGGACAACACCAACACATTCATCCACCATGTACATAGACCTGTCACAGTATCACGTCTTTTGTCAAGCTATAAATATCTCCCTCTCGCTTTACCTTTCTCATATGCACACACTCATGCCATAACAACAGGGTATTTTGAGACCAAAACCACAAACTTTCATAGCTATAAAAAAACAAAAACAAACAAACACTATGTGGTTATACAAAGATCAACTCAGATTCAAGAACATCTGCTGTATTCACATCTGTACATGCATTCATACATCATGTTGCTTTGACAAATGGTTCACTGTCACCCTGTGCACAACGCATAGAATCCCACTGACAGAGGCGACATGATTGTGGCAGGGGTTTACAGGGAGTCTGAGGGCAGAGACAGCTCCACTGTCACAGAAGGGTGTTGGCTCACAACTAACAAGTCTTCTGCCCCACACTGAATCTTCACACAGCATACAGCATTGCGTCCTAGTCAATTTCATCATGTGCTTGCACAAAAGGCAACAACAGACCCCACCACACTCTACCGTTGTGTTGCCAATACTGATTACAACCACTCAACAATCCAAGAAACACGGGATGGTGCCAAGGCTAAAAGGCCGACACAGCAACAGGCTGTGTCAGGAACTGACAGCATGGGCCCAGTATGACATGATGAACGTTGACAAATGGAACTCAAAGTAGAGTCCTGGCATGCCAGAAGTCAACACAGCGAAACTGACACTGCACGGAGTCCTTACAAGTGAATCAACTCGACAGACAGGACCAGGAAGGAGTCCCCGATACATATCCTTTACCATGCTCCCTGCTCAACCATGACTCTCAGGCACACTATAATCAGAGTATCTCTTGAACTTTTAACATTTTATTATTGACAAACTTCTGCACGTTTGCCAAAACACAAAAACGAAAAGAAAAAAAAAACACCTTATCAATCTGTCAGCTGACCTGGCCTATGTGTGTCACCTGGGAAAGAAATGATCGATGACATCATTTGAACTATACATTTCCCATGATGCAGGCCTTGAGGACCCCTACTTTAAAGAGTGGTAATCAGATACGGCAACGCACTGACTATGGTTGTGTGTGGGCAGTTCACAGTGTTGGTTAAGGTAGAAACCTCTTGAGGAATGATTCCTGATCTGTTTAAAGTCAAATACGTAAGCTTTCTCTCCAGAGGACACCATCACATCTGTCCAACAACAGTCCCTATGAACTGGCAGATATCTACGACCCTGACAGAACCAAACTAAGGCACAGAAGGGAGAGGTAATCCAAACTGAGGTCACTATGAGAGCAGGGCATGAAGGGCCACAGCATTTGAGACTTTCTTTTAATGGAGGTAAGGATGAGGATGAAAAAGAAGACACAACAGATTTCCATTCAGGTCTGAGACTGCATGAAAGGGTTGTACTCTTTGCTTACTTTCATAATATATTCCTATGTCATAATATATTCCTATGTCAATCAGGCCTGAGAGATACAGACACCTGCAGCGTTGGCCAGGAAATTTGCGCACGCTCTTCGATACATCCATGATGTGGATGAAACTGGACTCTTTGGTCCCAGTCTTCCACTTCCAACCCTAGCCAACTCCACTCTTGGTAGCAGTACCTGGTAGGGGCAGAAAAATCCCACAAATAAATGGATCTGCTGTGAATCGAACCTACAACCTCCCAGCTGGGAGTCTGCAACCCTAAGCACTTCACCATAGCGGCTGATGAAAGAGTGAAGTCTGCTGAAATCAGGACAAAAAAGAACACTTCCTTACACACCTTTGGTCAACTGTACAGGGTCAAGTTTTCCAACAGCAGTTCACTGTTAAATATGTCATTTCAAATTCAAATACTTTATTCCGTTCAGTGTATCTCCTCAATGTTTCCTTTTCTCTTCCCAATATTCTTCTCATGTGCTGGATTGGTAAAATAAAATGCATATATATGTGTAAAAAAACAACAAAAAAAACAAAAAAACCTAACGTTGTCATTTTCTTCCAACCCAGTGCTAAGTTGTTTTTTAAGACCACAAAATTGGACACACACACAATTGTAGCTGGTTCACAGGCCATCAGAGCACAGGAGTTAAGCAGTACATACAGCACCAACATCAGTATATACAGCACTTACAATCACAGACATGAGGCATTATTTCACTTCTCTCGCCACTGAAGGTAGCTTTCTCCATTTAAAACTGTCTTCACACCAATTCCTATCAAACCTGATAGGACACTTGTGTCCACTCAAACACATTCAGTACACTGGCTTACTGTGTCCACTCAAACACATTCAGTACACTGGCTTACTGACCTACTTCAATCACTTCACTTGACAGCTTTCACTGTTGGTGAACTACTAGAGAACAAACTTAACAATCTTTCCAATGGCCCCAGCTGCTGGAGTACAGGTGTGAGCCTTTTGTACCATCTTCACTGAAGCCATGGTGGAGGAGTTCATTAACCACATGTGTGCACACACAGACATCAGCAAGTGCTCAAAGCATTCAGGATACCTGCAGCAGGAAGGTTTCTTGCTGCACCCTTTGTCTTTTACTAGATGTGTTTACCAAACCTAATGTCCGAGACATCAATCAGCCATCACGGAGTGTGTGTGCATGGTGTGGTGTCTTTGATCATTTCCTCTTGACCCATCCTCGTTCTCCAGTGACCCCAGGCATTCATTATTTCCATCATGAAGTATTAGGCATTTGTTAAAATAGACCTGAATGTCACAAAGCCTTCTACTGGCAGACATGATTGCTTTGGGAGGAGGGGGGGGGGGGGGGGGGGGGAAGACAGGGGGACTATGCAACTGAAAGTGCCACAATGTTATTTCACAAAGAACATTTCATTCAAAATGGAAAAAAGAACAAATCAAACCATGACCCCTCTACTGCAGTAAACAACTCTACAAACACCTACCTGAAGCCAAACGTGGAAGATAATTGTCAGCCAATGAGAACAAGCAGCAGACATGGAAACATGCACGTCAAAATTAAGACAGACCTGCAGGTCAGCAAACATAACAGCGTAAGACAGATGCTGATTAAGATCAACTATATGCTGATTAAGATCAGCTATTTATCAAAGCAATGGGAAGGGGGAGAGGGTTATTGAGATTGTTCCTAGCAAACACATGCCAGTGTTGACTGCGACAGCAAGAGGATTTTGTTTCACAAATCATTTACACAAAAAAGAGCGAGTTCAAATTAGATCTGCCATATGTATATATATATATTCAATTATAAACAAAGCTTGCTCTTATGTCTTAGATTGAAGAAATAGGGGGAAATAAGCATTCATAGCTGCAGTGGCAGTTAATACTGCCTAACTAACAGTATGTGCTCAAGTGGGTGGATGGGGAAAAATAAAATAAATGCTTCTCAAAATGAGCCTTCAGCAAGCTTATAATCTCCAATAGGGAGGAAAACTGCCTTTTCGGTTTTAAAAAGAATGCTATCCCAGAAAAGGCTGGTGTGCAATACCATAGTATGTTTGTTGAGGTTTCAAAAAAAAACAACCAAAGGTGCCACCTAAGAAGCAAAAGAAAATCACGAAAGAGCAAAACACCAAGCTGCTCTGTAAGTTGCTGGAACGGTGCTCGGTACTTATCCTTGGAATTTATTAGTTTTTTGTAATTTAGTCCCTTGCGGATTCATTCCAAGAACTGGCCCTCAGCACTTGTGTCTTAAGAGGTTATCTTTTTATATTTTCTACTTTTCACAAGAAAATGTAGCTTGTTTTGCTCTTTCATGATTTTCTTTTGCTTCTTAGGTGGCACCTTTGGTTGGTTTTTTTGAAACCTCAACAAACATACTACGGTATTGCACACCAGCCTTTTCTGGGATAGCATTCTTTTTAAAACCGAAAAGGCAGAGGAGTCAAATTACCACTTTCCGTGGTCACCGAGGAGAAACGACCAGGTTTTGAAATATCGGTATATGACCAGGAGTTATGTGTTAGCGAGTTTCCTCCCTATTGGAGATTATAAGCTTGCTGAAGGCTCATTTTGAGAAGCATTTATTTTATTTTTCCCCATCCACCCACTTGAGCACATGCTGTTAGAAACTATTTTCCTCAGCATTTTAGAAATTCTGAACTGATGAACAACTTCTGCTCGACATCTCTTCTCTACTGAAACTCTACTGAAAACCAAGAAGAGTCATCAACAGACTACCCAGTCAATGACTGGACCATAAGATCACATGATTCAGCTAAATGCGAAAAGCAGGGAAACCATATGACATTCAGCTTTCAGAATCAAAATCGACGGTTCAGCTGTGGCTTGCGGGCGATAATCCAATGAATGTAACTAAAGTCCAGCGAACTATCATGGCTGGTTTGGATAATTGAAATGGCTCCATTATGGGTATGAATGTGTTGCACACTGTGCAAGACTGGCCAGTCTACATGATGTCGTCAAAGGTTCCACGAATAATCAACACTTGCCTTTGTCATCGGGCTTCCCATGATCACTGCACTGCGATTGGAATATGGTCAAGCAAGAAATTATTCCAACACTGAAAAAGTGGCTCACGTAGTGGAAATTCTGTGATGATTATCGAAAAGGACATCCCACAAATCAAGTTTCACTGTTAAAATCCTGATAGTTTAGGTACTCACCTTTATTCATGTTAATTAATAATACTTTCCTCACACTAGAACAGGAGCACAATCTGGAATGTTTTATTAACTTTAGTTTATCACCTGTTTATTTATCTATAAAAAAAAAAATCTGCCATGGTCTGTAGGCCAATGAGAGCACACACACACATAAGTGTGTGTGTGTGTGTGTGTGTTTCACTTTATCTTCAAGCATAAATGGTGACCCCCTAATTATTTCTGTGACCTGAAAATTTGGAAACGAAGTTTTCCAACCAAATCTGACCCCATAACTTTATGGAAATAATTATCACTGCTTATACATTGGTCATGTTACTTTTGAGTGAGTTGCACGGTGTAGCACAAAAAACCCTAGGACTTAAAAACAAAAATTTTTAGACACAGATGACTAGACCATCAATTACAAACAACTAAAAAGGGACAGTACTTTGAAAAAATAGTAAGGCAAGCTGCAGATCAGCACTCCTAAATTTATCTATTAATGTATGCACTAATGGCTCGTTGTCAAAAACTGTATAGGGTGCAAAGACCATGACTTACAGTCACACACACTGCACTTAGAGGGAGCAATGATGGAGATCTGCCGTCACACACTGCACTTAGAGGGAGCAATGATGGAGATCTGCCATCACACACTGCACTTAGAGGGAGCAATGATGGAGATCTGCCGTCACACACTGCACTTAGAGGAGCAATGATGGAGATCTGCCATCACACACTGCACTTAGAGGGTGATATAACTATGGACTGTACCTACAGGGTGATATAACTATGGACTGTACAGGGGTGGGAACTGGTAACAGACAAAAAAGAGGAAATCTAGGGGGTCCAGGGGGGTCCGGGGGCATGCCCCCCCCCCCCCCCCCCCCCCCCCCCCGAAAATTTTTTTTCTTAAGGATGCATATCTGTGCAATCTGGTGTATTTTGGGCAAATAAATGAAACATTCAGAGAGCATAAAATATGTTTTTTTTTGGGCACGGTTTCATCTATAGATCACATGCAAACATTACATATGGCACATTTCACGTGGTCTTGCAGTGCAACAAGCCCACGACTGGAGTAGTTGACTTCTTTTTCACACAGAGAACAAAAAGCGAGTCCAGGAGCCAGAATTTTTCTCATGAATGTACACAGCCTTTCGTTGTCTGCTGTCTTCTCCATCCACTCCCATCTCCATGGATTTTTTATGTTGCTTTCGTCAAATTTCTGAAGCCCGCGCTTTACGATGTCTCGTCGGTGCGCCATTTTTGAATGTATCCCACAGTTCTTAGCGCCGGATATAGGCCTACTGTATCCTGCTAGACAGGCCATCTGATTACCAAAATCGACTGTAACCGAACAAGAGGTAGGCCCTATCTCCGCGAATTTCATTTTCCGAGGAAATAACATTTCAAATCCGAGGAAATATTTTGCTTCTACCGCGGAATTCCGCAGATCCGAGGAGAATTCCCACCCCTGACTGTACCTACAGGGCGATATAACTATGGCCTGTTGTCACACTCTGTACCTACAGGGCGAAATAACCATGGCCTGTTGCATTCATTTTCAATAATTGACATAAAACTATGAAAAATGGGAGATTCCTATAAATGTGAAGTCTTCTCCTGATGTACAACCTAAATCATCCAAAATGAGCTTCTAACTCCTGTGCACTGTAAAATTGGATTTTTGACACTCAATACTGTGCTACATCTATGTAAGCAAAGAACTGTCTAAAGTTATATCAAAATCTCTGATATACCTATATCTTACTCAAATATCCCCGAAATACGGATCAAGTTAGTATAGTCAACAAATATATAACATACTGATCAAATTAACCTCTGAAATACTGATCAACTATACCTCTGACACAATTCACTTAAAAATTAATCTGGGTCCATTCCAGTGTGTACAATGATCGCATAATAACAATAAATATACGTCTCAAAGAGTCTTTAAAAAAAACAAAACAAACCACACACACAAACATGGACTGTTGCTGAGGACACATGAATCAATGATAACACGCTTGGGTTGTGTTTTAGAGTTCACTTAGTGAGGGAGTGTTTGAGGAACGCACACTGCCAACTGAACATCATGTACCTAGGGCTTCTCTTGTTTGTTTCTAATTAGTGTTAGAACGCAGACAAAATATGGATAACAAGTAGCTAAACAAATGCAACAAAACTGGCACTTTCTGTACAGATTCATGAACAAGCATTTGCAGCCTTGTAGAATGGTCACCAGCCCTTGGGCCCAATCCAAAGGAACCATTCAAAATCAATATGCATTTTCCCGTCAGAGCTCCAACATTGTGTATACTATCCATGGTGAACTGCGTGTCAAAATCTATATAGGGGAGACATCCCACACATCTAGCATGAGCATTTCTGAACACCTGGCTGACATCCACCATCACCAACCCAAATCTTGTCTCTGTATTTCAACCATCTCCAACACAGCTCAATCGCTTCCAAGTCTGCTTTGGTAATCACAAAGTGACATGGGTTTTTCTGTCCCAACTGGCTCCTATCCAGATTTTGTTTGGTGTGGGTTCAATTGGGAAAACTGGAACCACACAGTCCAATTTCCTTCACTTCATGGATTGGTTTATGGCAGCGTCGCTCACACTTCCCGACCAATGCGGCACATGTCTCGTTTCTCTCTACCCCAGTTGGTACTACTACTAGGATATAAGGAATGACAGCAAGCATAGACACCAGCCCTGTCATGCAGTTGGTACTAGGATATAAAGAATGACAGCAAGCATAGACACCAGCCCTGTCATGCAGTTGGTACTAGGATATAAAGAATGACAGCAAGCATAGACACCAGCCCTGTCATGCAGTTGGTACTAGGATATAAAGAATGACAGCAAGCATAGACACCAGCCCTGTCATGCAGTTGGTACTAGGATATAAAGAATGACAGCAAGCATAGACACCAGCCCTGTCATGCAGTTGGTACTAGGATATAAAGAATGACAGCAAGCATAGACACCAGCCCTGTCATGCAGTTGGTACTAGGATATAAAGAATGACAGCAAGCATAGACACCAGCCCTGTCATGCAGTTGGTACTAGGATATAAAGAATGACAGCAAGCATAGACACCAGCCCTGTCATGCAGACCAGAATGGAACTGCACTGCATCCTCATCATCCTGATCATCCTGATCACCATCAGTTGGCATTTCCATGTGTGTGCCCTTGTTCAAAGTGGCTGGCATCAGTGGGTTTATGGGCACTGTCCCTGGGTGGCTGTGGCAGTGCCCACCGGAGGGAGACCCCCCTCATGGTAACTCTGCAGCTTAGCGATTACTGTCATCAGTGCAGTGCTTTCTAGGTGATGTGCTGCGACTGTGAGATGGAGCAGGCACTGGTGAGCATCACCACAGTGACCAGGCAGCAGTGCAGCGTCTTCCCTGGGTTGCCTCATGATGACTTGACACCGACTGCTCCTTGGCATTGCCGTGCTGGCACAGCAGGTGGACATGGGTGTGGACAGGGAGTCTCAACAAGCAGGGTGGAGCTCATGCCAACGACATGCTATGGATAATGACGCTTTTTTTCCTTTCTTTTAAGTCAACTGAAATGTACACTTGCATTTTCTATTCTGTAATTCAAAATTACTACGTGAAATGAAACATGGATTCATTTTCACACTGAAAACAGTCTGGGTTCATTCTCTGGAGTGAGACTCTGTGGCAGACTATCACAGCATGCAATGTGATCATTTCTAAAAGCAAAAAGATTTCCACAATACTTTCTCAACAAACATGCGAGTTCAAAAATCAAATTAATAGCCACATCAAACAAATAATGCAAAAGACTAACTCCACCTTTGTGTTGATGGCAGTGGAGACTGTTCTTCAATTCCCATGTTCATTTCAGCATTTTCAATTAACAGCAAATACTAAATCATGTTAGTGTGTAAGATCCAAAATGGATGCATTTGGCAAGTGATGGACACTACCATTATCTCCCTTCTCTTCAGTCTACAGACAGTTATTTTTGTCATATTGTTGGGGGCTTGTGTGGCATGCCAGTTAATATATCAGCAGTAGTCAAGGGAAATGATGTCTGGAGATGTAAACAATGGAAGAACACTGGAAAAGGCCGTCTCCTTTCTCTGGTACTTTTTGTTTTGCACTGAAATTAACACCTTTCACTCTGAACATAAACTGTTTCACCAAGCGCATATTTTCTGTTTATTGCATTATAAAATACTCAGTCTTTCAGACTGTTGAGATGGAGCCAAGGATAGTATCCAGGGAGGGTAATGATGCTGTTGAGATGGAGCCAAAGATAGTATCCAGGGAGGGTAATGATGCTGTTGAGATGAGTCAAGGATAGTATCCAGGGAGGGTAATGATGCTGTTGAGATGGAGTCAAGGATAGTATCCAGGGAGGGTAATGATGCTGTTGAGATGGAGCCAAGGATAGTATCCAGGGAGGGTAATGATGCTGTTGAGATGGAGCCAAGGATAGTATCCAGGGAGGGTAATGATGCTGTTGAGATGGAGCCAAGGATAGTATCCAGGGAGGGTAATGATGCTGTTGAGATGGAGCCAAGGATAGTATCCAGGGAGGGTAATGATGCTGTTGAGATGTAGCCAAGATAGTATCCAGGGAGGGTAATGATGCTGTTGAGATGGAGCCAAGGATAGTATCCAGGGAGGGTAATGATGCTGTTGAGATGGAGCCAAGGATAGTATCCAGGGAGGGTAATGATGCTGTTGAGATGGAGCCAAGATAGTATCCAGGGAGGGTAATGATGCTGTTGAGATGGAGCCAAATATAGTATCCAGGGAGGATAATGATGCTGTTGAGATGGAGCCAAGGATAGTATCCAGGGAGGGTAATCATGCTGTTGAGATGGAGCCAAATATAGTATCCAGGGAGGGTAATGGTGCTGTTGAGATGGAGCCAAGGATAGTATCCAGGGAGGGTAATGATGCTGTTGAGATGGAGCCAAGGATAGTTTCCAGGGAGGGTAATGATGCTGTTGAGATGGAGCCAAGGATAGTATCCAGGGAGGGTAATGATGCTGTTGGGATGGAGCCAAGATAGTATCCAGGGAGGGTAATGGTGCTGTTGAGATGGAGCCAAAGATAGTATCCAGGGAGGGTAATGATGCTGTTGAGATGGAGCCAAGGAGAGTATCCAGGGAGGGTAATGATGCTGTTGAGATGGAGCCAAGGATAGTATCCAGGGAGGGTAATGGTGCTGTTGAGATGGAGCCAAGGATAGTATCCAGGGAGGGTAATGGTGCTGTTGAGATGGAGCCAAGATAGTATCCAGGGAGGGTAATGATGCTGTTGAGATGGAGCCAAGGATAGTATCCAGGGAGGGTAATCATGCTGTTGAGATGGAGCCAAGGAAAGCAAAATACAAAAAGAAACTCCGCTTCTTGAATCACCTGCCAATATAAACGCACATGCAAAAAGTTCTTGAAAAACTGAAACACTGTTCTTTAGGCTCAAGCTAAATGCTTTTCATTCAAAATTCAGCAAAAATCTTAAATGTGTCTGCAGGGTAGTTGAAAGTTTTATGATCTGGAAGCATTTTCTCATTCATTGTTCATATTTTAGGAATAAAAATTCAATTTTTCCACAACATGATGGAAAATGTATTTTTCAGAACATATTTTCTGTTCCTTTTACATGTTGTTAACACTTTGATGATGAGCTCAATTTTGTACGCATTGTTCTCACATTTATATGTGGTTCATGTTTCGTTTGGTTCAGAATTCCCTGTGGAGGATCAATTATTATCATCCATCCCCCATCAATCATTAGACCTACAGACTTCTAGCACAAGCACTCTTAATTGTGTATTCCCTTGCCCACAAGCCACAACATGCACGCACACACTGGCCTATCCACCCAAACACTTTGTATCCTACCACTGTACACATGCACGCACACACAAAGACATGTATGCTCAGGTGCGAACAGACTGGCATTCCTTCAAACACACACAAGCTGTTAAACACAAGAAAGACACAAATATTCACTCACACACACAAACATCTGTGCATGCGCACATACACACACAGAGATCTCTGCAGTCCGCACACACATCACTCATACGCACTCACTTGGGTACACAAATTGCATACACACACATACATGCACACTCATGTGCAAGTGCGCATATTCCACATCTCATCAACTCTCAAGCATGCACATGGTCCTGCACGAAAGGAAAATTAAAACTTTCCTATATATAAAGAGAGAGAATGGTGAGCAGGGCAGAAAAGGAAGCCCTGGACAGATAATGTGCAGGGTTCTACTGGTCCAGCATGTTGCTGCTGATACAGCCAAGCCGATTACTGACTGGCCAACTATAGGTTATGGCACCATGAGACGTTTCATGTACATGACAGTAATGGTTTAACTGGGAAGAGCGATTCAATGATGTAATGTTTCCCATGCTTCCTGATGTCTATTACCTGTTCGGCAATTAAGTTCAAAGAAAAAGACTTCAAGTTCATTCTGTGAAGATAGAACTGTGCATCTTACGACTCTGTGGCTGGGAGAGCTAGTCACAGAGAATGGACATTAAAAGAATGCAAGCATTTCATTGCAAAGTCTACAGCACTGGAACAGAAGATATGATACTGTTGTACAACAAATCAACTTGCACAAGTTTGGGAAAAGAGAAGTCTCTTTGCAGTTTGGGTACACAAGAATCTTATTGTACACACATGATGCCATGACAGATAATCCTGTAAATACAAGGAACAATAAAGACTAGGCATCACCGACACAAACACTGAGACATCAAGTCCTCATTGGAAAACATTTAACAATGGGACAGACACATCTAGAAAGTCTGATGCACAGTTTATATTTCAACCAAAGACAGAGACTTGTTGATGAACGATTCTGTACCCCAACAATGCCAGAGGTGTTGTAGATGAATGATTCTGTACCCCAACAATGCCAGAGGTGTTGTAGATGAATGATTCTGTACCCCAACAATGCCAGAGGTGTTGTAGATGAATGATTCTGTACCCCAACAATGCCAGAGGTGTTGTAGATGAATGATTATGTACCCCAACAATGCCAGAGGTGTATCTGGAGAAGTGGGAGAGAGAGGGAGAAGGGCAAAATCTTGTTCAGCAAATAATCTCACTTGTATGATATATATGCAAAGTATTTTACTGCAGATCTGGTGTGATCAATGAGTGTGAGTGGACCAACTGTTTCCCCTGATGCCTGGCAAATGCTGCAGGTTTTTTGTGTTTTTTTCTCTCCTTTAAATCTAAAAGTGCTATAGATTAAACATCATATTCAAAAAGCTCTGATCATTATAGAACATGTCCGTGACCTTTTTTGGGTTTTTTTTTTTTTTTTTTTTTTTTTTTTTTAGGCGTGAAGCTATTAATTTCCTTTTTTTTCTTCATATGTGTGATTTTTCACGGTTTCCTTAAGTTCTATAGTTTACTCTGAAAAGGATGGTTTGTACATTCTAACAAAAAACAAAACAAAACAATACAAACAAAGACACAAAATAATGTTGTCCATTTACAGTATATAAATCAAAATCAAAGAGATTCACAAAAGCATCCATTTTGTTTTCCCCAGATAGCCACTTTGGCAATTTACACAATATATGAACGATGCAGTAAGAAATTAATTTTGTAAAAATTCACAACTTGTGTTCAAACGGACAGATTTTAAACAAAATATCACTGAACTCTGATTCATCAGTTTTGTCCAGCTCTACGGTCACCACTAGTCAATCTGAAAATCACAGTGGAGCACCACTCCATCTGACTGATATGTCATCACAAAAAACATCCTATTTGGTCAAGATAGTCCCAGTGATATAGAGATGCACTTAAGTGACTAAATCCAACTTTTGATTTTTCAAAATGTTATCAGATGCCGACGGCTCTTTGCACACTAAAGATTTATAAAAAAAAAGCAAGCAGAAAAAAGAACTTATTCAAGCAATCATATAAAAACATCAGTAGATATTTATTTATCTTTAACTTACATTTTGAATGAGGTTACAACTGACCTTTGTTCAGCTGAGTTCAGCATCTATTGTGTGACATTATTTGAAGAGAACTTTTCCACTCAATTAAAACACACTGTCAGTGAAAAAGCATGCTTTCTAATTCTGCTGATCTTACTTGATCCTGATCATATAAAAAGTAAAATCCATCCTTCACAAAGCTGTTTCATTTGACTGTTGAATTTTGTTTACTCTGTTCCATATCAATAACAGTTAAAATACAGAGTAGCAAAATGTCAGACAACTCTAATTCATATGATGATTTTCTAACGTTATTCTGAAGTTTAAACAAAATCTGTTGATGATAAAAAAAATAAAGACAGTCCCATTTTCAACCATTTTTGGCAATCTCTTACAAGTATAAATGAGAGCAGAGACTCTCTGAAACTAAGAGTTGGCTTTAATCTTTTAATTCTGCGTCCAGTTCATATCACTACAACACCAGTTCTTTTACATCAACAACAAAATGACTACTGATGTATGATTTTGCTAGCTTTCAATTTAGAGAAGGAAAATACTATATTCACCATATTTGAGAATTCTATTGCTGTTCCATCTTTTGTTTTTACATTAGGCAAAATATATTCACATGAAGTCTGCTTGTTTGTTTTGCACAAAACTGATCTTCACTGTAAAACAAAGTTTCTTGTTCTTCTAAATTAGCATTTGCCTTAAAAGCCTCTAACACTATTTTCTTAGCAATAAAGCAATTGTTACAGATGCTCATCACTTCTCAGAAAGTACCAGCTGAGCCAACTGAAAGTGGTTATAGACCACACATGCCTGTCAGCCTTAAGTAATATAACCAGGAACAGTTCACTGATGTCCATATATCCCCACTGTTCCTTTTCACAAGCCTACAACAAAACAAAATGAAACAAATACACTAATCACCCGATGAAAAAAAAAGAAAAAAAGATTCCCTTATCAAATATGCTTGTCCTTGTGTACTTCGCCAAGATAATGTCAACTGTAAAGTTGATCATGTCCAAGCACATAGTTCACTAACAAACCATGAAGTTGAACACATCCATGGACGTGATACACAGACAAACCTTGAAGTTGAACACATCCATGGATGTGATACACCTGTAGACAAACCTTGAAGTTAAACACATCCATGGACGTGATACACAGACAAACCATAGACTGGATCCTGCCCACAGATCAAATTACTGGGCAGACGAAGCAGGATGATGACAGCGACTCACCATGTGAGCACAGTTCCATGATCCACTGCTTCAGTCATCTCCCTAGGAAGGTGGGAGCCAGGACAGGGACAGAAGACAGGGGAGATCAGTATTAGGTGTAACAGGCATGGCATATATTCTTTGGGGGGATAATACTTTTCTATTGTTGGGAAGTACATCTAAAACACCTAGTTAACTTTCTAATCAGGTAAAAACTCCATTCTTAAAAAGCAGAAATAACTACAAACATTTAAAAAAGAACACGAGACATCCTGAAAAATACAAAATTATCTTGAAGTTTATATGACAATAATCTCCAATGTACTTATGTAGACAACACAACTCAGAACTTGATCCAAGTCATCAAATGCGAGGAAACCACTTTGACCTGTCCTTTACAAAAATCCCTAAAAAGTATACACCCCAAACTCAAAACCCTGGAAAGTACATATATATATGTATCCCCTAAACTTGGCATCCTGAAAAATACACTCCACCCAAAAGTGAAAGCCTAGAAAAGTATACATCATAAATGCAGAAGTCCTAGAAGTACATATCCTAAACTCAAAACACTGGAAAGTATATCAACAGACTAAAGAGTACACATCCCAAAGTGGAAGCCTTCACAAAGTACACATCCTGAAGTCAACACCTCAGAAAGTATGTATCCTCAAGTCAAAGCTTTGGACATTACACACTTCAATAACCAACGCCATGGAAAGCAATGCATCCTAAAGTCAAAGCCCTGGAAGGTTCACATCCCCAAGTCATTGTCCTTGAAAGTTAATACAATCTGAAGTAAAATGCTGTGAAAGTACATTTTCTAAATTTGAAAGCCTGGGCAATAAAGTTTCACACCAAAAAATATGCCCCTAAAAGTCGTTACAAAAATGGAAACCCACACATACCAGTAAATTTATAATATAAACGTGTGTTGAAAAAGGTAATGCACACAAATGAATGCTCCAAGTTTGACTTCTCTTAGATTTCTCTTATGCAGACAGAACTGAATATGCCAATCTGTAACTCTGCTTCTTAAAAAAAATTCTCTGACAAAGAATATCCTCTTTTGTCCTTTTTCTCTCTTCTGCTTCCTTTCTTTTTTCAAAAAGTTAACTTTTACTCTTATTTTTCTTTGTTTCCTCCAATTCTGACTTGATTTTGCAAGACAACAAAGATAAGCTTGAAACTATTATCAGCTGGACTCATGGAATCATAGAATGCGTCTGTCTGCCTGAGAGCCCTAATCTGGCATTGTGAATAAGCAGAAGGAATACAGGGAGTTGCTGAACACAGATAGGAACAGACAAGTCATTCACTGAGCAAGTGGGGCTGCAGCCCCTGACCACTCCAATGACCATCCGATATCTGACTGGGCAGACAGTACTGCAGCCCCTGACCATACAATGACCATCTGATATCTGACTGGGCAGGCAGTACTCCAGCCCCTGACCATACAATGACCATCTGATATCTGACTGGGCAGCGAGTACAGCAGCCCCTGACCATACAATGACCATCTGATATCTGACTGGGCAGGGAGTACAGCAGCCACTGACCATACAATGAGTACTGCAGCCACTGACCATTACAATGACCATCTGACACCAGACTGGGCAGGGAGTACTGCAGCCAGTGACCATTACAATGAGAACTGCAGCCAGTGACCACTACAATGAGAACTGCAGCCAGTGACCACTACAATGATCATAGTCTGACCAATGATCATATAAAAAGGGGTATGCAGCACAAATAACAAACATATTCATAGTCTTTCAAGACAGCCAAAAAAGGTCAGACTTATGTGACAGAAAAATATTTACTACAAATATTTTCCGCTGAGAAAGCTACAAGATTGACCAGTGCCACATTGTGTAGAACCCATTCAATGACAGCTCTTTCCAATCTGTATTCAAACAAATATTTTGCAACTCCATTCCAATGAATATATATAAACAAAAAGAAGACAAAAGAAAAAAAAAACCTACCCAACAACAACCAACAATAAAACATGCATGAACAAATCTGGACTGAATGAATAAAATGTGAGATCTTTCAGGAAAAAGTGTTCACCGACTTAATATTAATAATTCCAGTTGGCTGTGATGAGTGATGGATGTTTGTGTCATAACCCTGGACACACCTGAAGACAAGTCTGAGGTTAGACCGCCTGGACCGAGACAACCAAAGCCCCACACGGGCACAAGGCTTTAGCCAGTCTCCTCTCCTCACTGCACTCTTTTTTCAGTCCAAACCTCACTTTGGGTTAGAAGCAGCAGTCCCATACCACCATCATCTAGAAAACATCTGAATCAGGTGGCACACTGAATGTACCGACATGGTCTACTCCCTAGGTCACTATATTCCCCACACAGATGACAAAGCATATGAAGTAAAAGGAAGTGCAGACCTAACCCATCACAGCCCCTGCTTCAATGTATTCAGCTGCTCTTGGCAGCGTCATTGTCACCATGTGAAAATGACGCTGCCATGAGCAGTTCAATACAGCAGGTGTGCCATGAGTACTCCATCTTCACTGGTCCAGCCATCCAGCCCTGGTAAACACGGGCGACAATGCCCTCTAGCTCCCCCGGTTTACTTCCTTCTAGTAATCCCTACATCCACGGGGCAAAACATGGTGCAGGAGATGAGGTGAGCTAAACTATATTTTGCCTGAATCTGTCTGTCCTTTAGTGCTAAGTATTGTCTGCAACCAATATAACTTCCAAAACTTGTTTTAAGACATCTCACTGCATTACATCACCCACAGTGTCACATTACTTTTCTGGTCACAATGCATTTCCAATGGCAAGCAGGATCAACTCAATGTTGTATAATTTTCACAATCCACATACGTAAAATGCACATAGATTCAAGGTTACTCAATATTTACATCAACACTTACATACTGTTACAAGAAATCCACTGGGATATATCACTGTGATGTCGCTGCTACAGGTCACACACAACACTGAATGCACTTTTATAAACATCTGCTCTTCAGGTGACAAGAATCTGTAGAATAACTTCAAAGTACTCCATGATTTTGAACCAAACCACTGATGCAACAAACCACGGATACACCCAAGATACACATATTATCCCTGTTGATTGCATACATTGATTAGTGTGAACAGGTTGGAAAGGGAATGATGTGGACATTGCTGGACACAAGCACAGCCCTCAGGCCAGACTGCACACATCACAAGAGAGGAGAAGACAGGCATCTCTCTGAACACTGAGATCACACATGCTATGACAGTGGGCTGGAGTACCAAGCTGACAGACAGCACATGGTCACACAACTTGGCTCCACATGGTTCAGAAGACTGGAGGGGAGAATAAGGAAATCTCACACTGGTAAATCACCGTTTACTCCATGGCAGTTAAGCCGATGCTACCGCACAGAATGAGTGTCTACATCACTGGGGACACCGTCTCGTTTGTCTTTCAAGTCACTGGTGCTGTCTGCGGCACTGTAGCCCTTTGTTTTGCTGGAGGAAGGAGAGTTATCATGACTCCTGGACGGTCCTGCACTAGGAGCTGTGGCACTAGCAGAAGGGATGAGGGGTGGGGGTATACCTGGAGGTAGGGTGGCAGGGGAGCCACTCTTACTGCTGACTGTCAGGTGGTGGCTGGGGTGATGGGTACTGAACATAGGGGAGATGGTGCGACTGAAAGGGTTCAGAGAAGATGCTGCGGCTGCTAAGGAATCTGCTCGCAACTTTTCATAGGTCAATCTTTCACGGTCAAACGGTGCCATGCGTTCTAAATATTGGCGTCTGCTTAACTCCAGCTCATGCTCTCGAATCATCTGTTCTTTGAACCGTTCTTGCTCCATCAGAGCCAAAGGCCCACTCAGGCGTGATAACACAGCCATGCGGTCCCTTTCAGCTGCCACCCGCTCCATCTCCAATCGATGCAGCTCTGTGGCCTTATCAAAGGGGTTCCACAGAGGTGGAGCTGGTGCAGGAGGCCGAGGCTCCAAGCCATGGAGGTAGGTGTGGGGATGCAGCATACGACTTCGATCCAGCAAGCCAAAGCCAAGAGGAGGCGGAGCAGCATGGGGAGGTGGGTGACCCGTCAGTCCCAAGTAGGAGGTCTGTAACAGTTTTTCTCGCTCTGCTGCCAGCATCTCCTCGTCTTTCACCTTGACCCCCGACCCAGGAACAATTTTGTCATCCATACGACGATCAAGGCCAGACATGATGTCAGGCTTGCTCCTGTCCAAGCTTCCATTGCGTAGTGGAGATCGAGATCGTGGGCGTAGTGTCTGTGTGAAATCAGGCTCTCTGTAGCGAACCCGTTCTTCGAGGCGGTGATTCCTGGATTCCCTGTGAATAGCATATAACAAACCCAAGCATGAATCATACTGCACACATCCAGCTAGTTAGACATACACAATCATAAGTGACAATAAAAAGGAGAGGGAGATATCTACTTAACAGTTCACAGAGACTTAAAAACCCTTTCCAAATCAGTCATAAAGAAAGTGGACATCTTATGATAATGAAATCACTTCAAGTTATCAATTTTAATGTTGAAAGCAAAAATGCTGTAAGAAATGGTCTGCACTGAAATGAATGTCTTGAACGTCCTTTTTTTTTGGTCCTAACTTCTGTGCCACCTCAGTGGCAGTGCAATCACGACGCTCATTCTGAAACCATGTCCACAGCCACAGCCTGGTCAGTCCTCCCACAGCCCCGGCACCGACAATCCACAGGGCGCAGTCAATGTCAAGTCGTCAACAGGACACCCGCCGGAGGAGACACTGCACTGCTGCCGAGTCACTTCGGTGGTGTTCAGTGGTGCCTGTTCTGATCCAACAGACGCAGGACACCATCTACTAAGCCTCCTACTAACGACAATAATTGCTTAGTGGTGGTGCTGGCCTGAGTGAGCTCTCCCTCCGGAGGGCGCAACCACGTCCGTCCAACGACAGCCCCCATGGACTTGGCAATACCGGTGACCCCGATAGGTCACTGACGTGGAGAGGACATTGAAACTGAGGTCACCATGACAGCAGGGCATGATAGGCCACATAATTTGAGACTTTTTTTTAATGCTGATCGATGAGAATGAGGATGATTAAGATGATGCTATGGATTTCCATTTCAGTCTAAGACTGCATGACAGGGCTGTACTCTACGCTTCCTTTCATAATATATCCCGGCATCAACCAGGCCCGAGAGACACAGACATCTGCAGTGTTTGAGCAACACTCTCCGAGACACATCCATTAAGTGGATGAAACTCGACTGTGTGGTCCCAGTCTTCCCAACTGAGCCCACAAACTCAACCCTGGATAGGAGCTGGTCGGGGCAGAAAAATCCCACATGACTGACGGGAATTGAACCCGCAGCCTCCCAGCTGGGAATCCGTGACACTATCCACCTCGCCATGGCGGCTGGTGAATGTCTTGAACTTTGGTAAAACAGGTCCTGGCAATCCATTCTCTCATTCCAAAATGACTACATTTCTAAAGAAATCTCAATTCCCACTGTAGGAGGGGAGGGAGATGGGAGCAGGGGAGACCGGGGTTGAACACAACACTGAACTTTGTCATCTGTAGTTTTCACAGCATGGACATCCATAAACTGATATCAGGCATGAAAGTGGGGGAAAGTCTTTGCGTCTAACTGCAATGGGGGAGCAGTGAGGCTTCATAGGCCACCTTGGCGAGGTCAAGGGGCAGCACCCCTGTGGAGGTCAGGAGGCAACACCCCCTGAAACTGTATACTAATCATATTTTATAAGCTTTAAACTGACATTTTCTGACACTTAACACACAATTTTAACTATGATAGATATCCGCAATAGTAAAAGTAAAAATTTAGCAGAGTCATTCGATGTCCTATACATTTGCCACATGTTACACACACTCACGCACACATACAAGACACCTCAGTGACAACCCCACTATTGTCTTAAACACATTTTCAGTAGCAAAACTATAAAAAAAAAAAAGAAGACGGAATTGACAGGTATGCTGAGAGAGAGAGAGAGAGAGAGAGAGAGAGAGAGAGAGATAGAGAGAGACAGACAGACAGAGAGACAGAGAAAATCAAAGACGCCTGTTCCCTCTCCCCTCCAATGTTTTTAATTAACAGCTTCTAGCATAATATCATAAACTCCTTGCTTTGCAAAGTGCTGATTAAGATGCTTTTGTCTCACACCATTACTGTCCACAGTCAGATGTTTGTTGTTCTGCGATTCAAACAGCAGGGCTTAAAATGGTCTATCCAAAAATCAGAGGAAAACTTCTGAAGTGGCGAAGCCACGAATGCGTGCCTGCGAAGCAGGCACGCCCTGCTAGGGGGGTCCGGGGGCATGCCCCCCGGAAAATTTTTAAAATCTAGAACAAAATCTGTGCACTCTGGCTCATTCTGAGCCCTATTTTTGGGAAAAAAATTGCACAGAAAAAGTGCAAGATTTAATGCAGAAAAGGTACATCCATACAGATATTATGTTGACCGATCCGCTCGAATTCATCGGGATCTGACCTCACTTTCACGGACTTTAAAGTCCACTCCCACCTCCATTTGTTTTTGATCCCGCTTTCGTCAAACTTCTCTCCACGTTCGATGATTCTCACAGTCGCCATCTTGATAAATTAGGCGCCTAAAGCTACCGGTGCGAAATGGCTGTTTGCGACTTTGAACCGAATACGAATCAGACCATATGCGAATGCGGACGCGTTTGGGGCGTTTTAGATCGGGTTTCTTTCCCCCGAGGAAATCGATTTTTTTTCCCGAGGAATTTTTTGGCTTCCCGAGGAATTTCTCGGATCCGAGGAGGATTTTAAGCCCTGAAACAGTTCAGTTTACCACCACAGCCACATAGGAATTCATCTTCCAAGAATGCCCAGTATGTAAGATTAGGCCGTTGCAGCTTTCTCATCTCATCACTATTCTCAAACAATTTTTTTCTCTCTCAATTTTCTTTCATATAGCAACTAATATTAACCTGTTCCTGGTTCCATTGGTAAGAACATCAGGTGTCGTCAAAATCTGCCAAACTGACTGTATCTGACCATGCTGAACAAATGTCACTGCGATGAAGATAACATAGCTAATGAAACTGCATCAAAATGGGGAGTTTGTGTTATACTCCCTGTTTGGCTAATATACTTACCATGTCAGACCATAGCATTCAACGGCAGTTAGCCAGCTCTGTCAGGCCGAATTTTATCCGTGGCCAATGCAGTCATAAGACAGTCACGTGACGTCACCCCACTTCCGCCTCCGGAAGAAGCGGTGTCAACTTCTTCTACCTCATTCAGCGAGGCCTGTGTGCAAGGTAACCCGAGGACCTTTGCGCTAGAGGGGAAGGTAGGGAGGGCATTAGAGTCTGACATGGTAAGTATATTAGCCAAACAGGGAGTATAACACAAACTCCCATTTTGGCGTCATATACTGTACCATGTCAGACCATAGCAGAATTTAAAGGAATCGGAGGAGGGCGAGCGCCCTAGTGGTTCTCGGGGTTGGCCGTTATGGCTGCATTGGCCACCACAAAGGAGACCCCTTTAGAACCGTCAGCCCTGGTCATGCGGATATCCCTCAAGTAGAAGTTAATGAAGGGATTTTCCGAACGCCAGTAGGCTGCCTCCAGGAGATGGCGCACGGGGACAGAGCACTGGAGCGCCGTGGAAGTGGCCAGTGCTCTGACCTCGTGGGCCCTGGGTGATTGGGCGGGGAGATCCTTGTGCGCCTGAGTGTAGGCGATCTCACCGTCTTGGAGAGCCACCTAGAGATAGATCCGCCGAGATGTCTCTAGTATTGTTGCTGTTGAGAGAGATAAGGAGTCGCCTCTGGGAGGTGCGCCTGGGGCGAGTGCGCTCCCAGTAGCATCTGAGACACTAGCAGGGCAAAGGTTAAGGTGTCCCGATTTCTCTCCCTTTCCCAAGATATCCGTCAGGGAGCGGATGACGAGGGAGGGAGAGGGGGTGCCAGGTTCCTGATTTTTAGCTAAGAACTCTGGAAGGAACTTGAGGGAAACAGAGCCGTCCCTGTGGAAGGCGATATCTCTGGGATCACCGCTGAGGGCGTGGATCTCACTCCGTCGTCTGGCAGAGGCCAGGGCAAGGAGAAAGGTGGTTTTAAAAGAGAGAAGGTCAAATGGAATCGATGTAATGGGTTCAAAGGGGGGCTTTCTGAGGGCGTCGAGAACGATGAAAAGGTCCAAAGAGGGGTGCGCCTAGGGGACTGGGCTTCCCGTAGAGCAACTCCTCTAGAGACCTCTCTGAGCAGGAAGTCATTGTGAAAAGAAGGGCCGCCCAGTTGGCGGATGGTGGTACAGATAGCCGATCTGTAGCCCCGGATGGAGCTAGCTGACAGCTTAAGCGAGGAAGATAGGTGTGAGAGGAAATTGCCTATCTGGATGTTGGAGGGGCAGTCTGGGGAACCGAGTTATCTGAGCACCAGGCTACCCATTTCTCCCACCGGTAATTGTAGAGGGACTCGGTGCCGGCTCTGCGAGATGCCGAGGCTAAGTCCCTCAATCCCCGAGAGGCTCCCGCCCCGGCTGGGGTTTGTCCCGGACGGACTGGGGCCTGTCCGCGTGGGGAGAGGATGAAGATGTTCGCAGTTGGGCTGGCAAAGCAGCCACGCGTGTAGGCGAAGCATCTTGGGATTGGAGTGAGGGAGACCCGAACGGGGTTGTCTCAACATGTCCCACCGAGGGCAGAGCCGTAGAGGTGGGACGTGAGAGAGAGACTTGAGGTCTGGGAACCAAGACTGGGTCGGCCACCACGGGGTTATGAGGATCAGCCTGGGTTTCTCCAGCCTCGCTTTCCTGATCACCTTGTGTAGGATGGGAAAGGGCGGAAAGGCGTACGCCAGTAGGCCCGTCCAGGGCAGAGAGAGCGCATCGACTGCGTAAGCCTGAGGGTCCGGGACGGGGGAGACGTACAGGGGCAGGCGGTGGTTGAACCTGGTGGCGAACAGGTCTATCATGGGAACAAACCAATGTTCCCATACCACAGACAGGGTTAGTCTGTTGAGGGTCCACTCCGTGTGGAGTAGAGACTTCGACCGACTGAGGGAATCCGCCAGGATGTTGCGGGTTCCTGCTATGTGTCTCGCGCGGAGGGTGATCCCCGCGCGTGACACCAGCGAAGGAGGGCCTCTGATCTGAGGGAGAGGCTGATGGAGCGTGCCCCCCCCCTTTGTTGACATAACAAGCTACCGACGTGTTGTCCGTGAGAAGGAGAACATGTCGGTGTGTGACCTTGTGCTGGAAGTGGAGAAGGGCTAGCCTGACCGCTTCCAGCTCCAAGATGTTGATGTGAAGGCCGGCAGTCTGTGAGTCCCACTCCCCTGAGGTATGACCGTCCTCCAAGTGGGCCCCCCAGCCCAGGTTTGAGGCGTCTGTGTACAGTTCCAGGGGTTGGGTTGGGAGGGCGATGGGGACCCCGGTTGAGAGAGTGCCGGAGTGAGCCACTCCTCTATCGCCGAAAGAAACCAGTGACCGAGGGGAATGACCTGGTCCCAGCGGTCGGAGGTCTGCGACCAACGTCGACGGAACTCCCTCTGAAGTTGGCGTTTGGGGACCCGCCCCATGGGAATGAGGGGAGACAGGGACTCCATCATTCCTAAGAGGGAGGACAGGTTTTGGCCGAGGTGTGGGGTGCCTGGGATAGGCGTGAGATGAGGTCCAGTATACGTGTGGACCTCTCCGGGGTCGGGGAGACTATCATGGAGATAGTATCGAAACTCATCCCTAGGAAGGCGAACCTCTGGCTGGGAGTGAGTTCGCACTTCTTGGGGTTGGTGACAAACCCAGTGTGGAGCAAAGACTCAGGAGGCGGGTGGTGTGGGCTTGGCACTGGGCCCTGGAGGAGGCCAAGACGAGCCAGTCGTCCAGGTAGACTAGGAGGCGGATGTCCTCCTGCCTGGCTAGGGAAGCCATCTCCTTGACAACCTTCGTGAAGAGGAAGGGTGCCAGTGAGAGGCCGAATGGGAGGGCCCTGAACTGGAACACTCGGCCCTGCCAGACGAACCGTAGGAATCGTCTGTGGGCGGGTGAATCAGGATCTGAAAGTACGCGTCTTTCAGGTCTATGGAAGTGGCCCCGTCGAGATGATGGATAGAGTCCCTGATCTGGGTGGGGGTGTCCATCTTGAATTTGACGGGCCTGAGGAACTTGGTGAGGGGGGATAGGTCTAGGATGGGCCTCCATCCTCCTGAGGGTTTTGGAATCACGAAAAGGTGAGAGTAGAAGCGGGGTTGGGGTGGGACACCTCTGTGATGGCGCCTTTCAGGGGGAGCTCTTGGACCTCCACGTGGAGCGCCTCTGCTTGAGCGGGGGGAGGGTTGGGCGAAGGAGGGGGAGTGTGCATGAGGGGGGGTCGCTCGTGAATCCAAGGGAGACGATACCCCTCCCGTAGCACCGCCACTACCCAGGGGCTGAGGCCCAGACGTCTCACTGGTGGGCGTGCCTGGAGAGGCTGCCCGCCAGGGGGGGCGGGGACGTGGGTAGAGGAGAGGGCGAACGGGCGGGTGGGGGAGCCGCCGGATCGGAGTCTCCCTCGGGTTGCGGCCCCAGTCATCTCCGGGGTCGAGACTGTTGGCCGAAACGAAAATTTCGCAGCTGTGCTTTGGGTTTGGGCCTGGGGGGAAGATTGGGACGCTTAGCGGGCCGTGCGGTGTTGGAAGGCGATTGCCTGGGGTAGGGTTTGGGCCTGGGGAAGGACCTATGGGTGGGTCTATCAGGGCGTGGCAGTGGCCTGGGCGCAAAGGATGCCGCCTGCTTGCGTTCCTCGACTGCTTGTGTTATCACGTCAGTCGAGTAATCGCCGAACAGCGAGTGGTCCTGGCCCGGGACACACCGCAGGGCTGCCTTAAGCGCCGGAGAGAGAGAGGTCCGTGCCAGCACGGCATCTCTGGCCACCAACAAGCAGTTGAAGTGGCTGGTAGCTGCGCTGTCCGCCGCAGCCGAGAGATGATGCGAAATCCTGTTGACCAGGTGTCGCATAAAGGGGTCGCTAAACAAGCGAGAATCATTCTCCTGGTACGCCTCGGAGTCCATGTCCGAAGGCCCAGGGGCGGCCCCATCGTCCCCGGCCATAGAGCCTCCAGTTGCTGAAGGAGCATACCTAAGTAGGTATGTCCGGCCGTGGTGTGGAGGATGCCCATCCTGGATGTTCGGTCCCATTCCTTTAAATTCTTAAAAGAAATGGTGCCCGACGTAGGGGGGGGCAGGTGGGGGGATCAACCGACGGTCGGACTGTGAAATGCCCATCTCCCTGGTAACCGGGTTGTCGGTGAACAGGGAGGCGACCGAGGGGTTCCTGCGGTCCCCAAGGAGGGTACCGACTTGGGCTGCATTAGGTGCTGAGAGGGGTCCCTGTCCTGGAGGGGGGACGGCCTGCGCACCCATGGCGCGAGTAGCCGGTCCTTCCCAGAGAGAGGTTAGTGACAGGGGGGCGACGATCCTTGGTTTGGACCGCTGGGCCGGGGGGGGCCCGGTGAAGAGGGAGAGGGAGAGGACTTCGTCGGCGGGTGCGGCCTCCCTCCTAACGAGGTCTGGGCGCCACCGTTCCACCGTGCGGACATCGTACAATGAGGTGGAGGCTAGGTCCTCTCATCGTCCGCCTCAGGGAGGTAAAGGTCCTGGCAGGGTTCGGAGCACCCTCGTCGGGAGGACCGTCAAGGGGTACTTGCGGTGACTCCCAGGTGGCTCTATGATCGGCGGACGGGACGTCATCCTGCCGATCGGACAGCGCCCGAGGAGGGGGACCAAGGTCGACCCAGGCAAGCGTTGCCGGGTGCCACATGCGACCATACAGTTGGTCGTGCTGGGTGTTGGCGTTCAGCCACTGGTCTCTCTCGGGGGCATAGAGCCACCGGTCCCCGGGGAGGAAAACGGGCTGTGGCGGCCCTTGGGTGACGGCAGAAGTTCCCGGGGAGCCGGGTAACCTGAGCCACCATTGTGGGGGTAAAGAGAGGCAGTGGCCTGTCCTCCCCGCACAGGTCCGTGCACTGCGCCTTGCACGTCCTTGGTGGGGGCCTGTGAGGGCCGATCTGCTACGGAGGAGGATGCGGAAGCCGAGCCTCCAAACCCGCGAGCGTGCAGATTGGTCAGGATGCGGTCCCGTGTCCCCCCCCCTGGGATAGGTCAGGTTACCCGCGGTCCCGGTGGTAGATCCTCCCCCCGGAGGAGCGGGACCGTGGACGCTGCCCAAACGGGGACCCGAAAAGGTCTGATCCCCAACGTCCGATACCCTAGGGGAGAAGGTGATGGTCGATTGGGGTGGGTCGACCTTCCTTGTGCGAACCACGACCGCGCTGATGGCGCGATGTGACCGCACGCCCAGAATTATGGACACCACCGAGGTCGTGCGTCGGGGGTGACCATAACCCTGCGTCCGGAGTCTAAGCGCTCCTCGGGCTCAGGTGTTGGCTGCACCTGTGCCCGGTGGGGCAGAGCGCTGCGAGTGCACGTGTCGATTTCGGGGGAAAAATGGACCTGTGACTCACCAAGGCGAGTGACGGAAGGCGATTCCATACCAGACCCGTCACCCGTGCTGGTCCGCGGCTCGGCATGATTCCCCAGGGACCGAGGTTCGCGTGACTCAGCATGATAGAGAGAGGTCTCCGAACGCGTCCGGGGGCGAGAGGGCAAGCTGGCCGATGGAGACGAGGGGGGTGAGGGCGAATTCCGTCGTTTATTCTTAGCTCGGGAAGGCCCCTTGAGGGGCGCCTTGCCCTTATACCTCTTGGATATACCTCTCTTTCCCGGCTGGTCAAAGAAAGGCATTTAGAAATGGTGGCCGCTTGCCCATCCGCCTTCGGACGCCGCGATCGTGCGTCCGTCGGTCGGGTAGAAGAGGAAAGGTCACGCGTCCCCCCCGCGGAGCAGTCATCTCTATCTACCCGAACCGAACGTTCATCAATGTGAACGGATTGCTCGGAGACGGAATCGACCCGCCGGTTCTCCGGGAAACTGAGCGAACTCCGAGCAGTGGAGTGGCTCGACCCGGCGGTGTCCTTCACCATGTTGGGCACAGGTGGCAGAGCAAACCGGAACACACGACCGCAAAGAGGAGACAAGGTGGTCGATCGAGAAAGTAATTAAACTCGATCGCTCGAGTGGTGTCGTGCAAGACCTGGAGAGATCGACCGAAATCTCAAGGACCCGTACACGCCACCGATCGAGAAAATCAAACACACTTAAAGAACCGCGTTCTAAGTGAGATGGATAATGGTCTTTCTCGCGCACAAACCCTAATGAGGAGTCTTGCGACAAAGGGTGACAAACCCGAGGCTCGGAAAATGGTGGGGAAAACACGACCGGCGAGAAAAGAAAGATGGCTGCCACGACCGGCGAGGAAGTGGCAGTAGAACAAGGACGACCGGCGAGCAAATCGCGAGATAACAGGAGCGTGTAGTCCGATAAAGAAGGAGGGATGCGACAGTAGGATGCGACCGTAAAACCCGAGACGGGGTAGGGTGCGATCCGAAAAAATTTTGATAGAAGTGAACCACGTGGCGATGATAAAACACGCACAAGTGTAGCAACGATCGAACAACCCGACGATCGTGAACGCTAAGTCGCGAGAGTATGGGAAGTGGTAAATGTAGCAATTGCGCTCCCACCAAGAGCCTCACGCGGCAAGAATACTCAGGGTTTAGCGCAAGGCACAACTGAATCAAGTATAGAAACAAAGACACCAGCAATCTTAACACAAAGGCAAGTATAGGCGAGACAGAGCACAAGACTTATCTTGCTTTGACGGCAGGCCGAAGGTGAATGAGGTAGAGAAGTTGACACCGGCTTCTTCCGGAGGCGGAAGTGGGGTGACGTCACGTGACTGTCTTATGACTGCATTGGCCACGGATAAAATTCGGCCTGACAGAGCTGGCTAACTGCCGTTGAATGCTATGGTCTGACATGGTACAGTATATGACGCCAAATGAACTGTTTTCAGATCAAAACTATGAGAATCCATGTTTGTTGCTGTTTTGATTTTGATGAGGTAGTTTTAAACTGCCATTAGTAAAAAAAAAAATCTTGGTCCTATTCAGTCGCAGCAGAAAACCCGTTGGGTTGCAAACACTGCCAGGGTTGAACGACTTTCATGCTTCATGCCTGTAGTATTTCTCTGTGACGACAGAGTGTCACACTGCCAGGGTTGAACGACTTTCATGCTTCATCCCTGTAATATTTCTCTGTGACGACAGAATGTCACACAAAGGACAGGTTGTCCATGTTATCACCATGGAGACCAGGAACTCTTCACATGCAGAAGTCCCTGTTGCTGTCAGTGCATCTTTGACAGGATACAACACATTTCAAACAACATCTCTGACAGGATACACACATTTCAAACAACATCTTTGACAGGATACAACACATTTCAAACAACATCTTTGACAGGATACAACACATTTCAAACAACGTCTCTGACAGGATACAACACATTTCAAACAACGTCTCTGACAGGATACAACACATTTCAAACAACATCTCTGACAGGATACAACACATTTCAAACAACATCTCTGACAGGATACAACACATTTCAAACAACATCTCTGACAGGATACAACACATTTCAAACAACATCTCTGACAGGATACAACACATTTCAAACAACATCTCTGACAGGATACAACACATTTCAAACAACATCTCTGACAGGATACAACACATTTCAAACAACATCTTTGACAGGATATAACACATTTCAAACAACATCTCTGACAGGATACAACACATTTCAAACAAACATCTCTGACAGGATAACAACACATTTCAAACAACATCTCTGACAGGATACAACACATTTCAAACAACATCTTTGACAGGATACAACACATTTCAAACAGCCATTCTCTGACAGGATACAACACATTTCAAACAGCCATTCTTTGACTGGATACAACACATAACAGCCATTCTTTGACACGATACAACACATTTCAAACAGCCATTCTCTGACAGGATACAACATATTTCAACAACCATTCTCTGACAGGATACAACACATTTCAAACAGCCATTCTCTGACAGGATACAACACATTTCAAATAGCCATTCTTTGACAGAATACAACACATTTCAAACAGCTATTCTATGGCAGGATACAACATATTTCAAACAACCATTCTCTGACAAGATACAACATATTTCAAACAACCATTCTTTGACAGGACTCACAACAACACTGCAAACAGCTGTAACACATTTTGAACAGTCATTCTCTGCCTAGTTACAACACACTTAAAACAGTAATTGTATTGCCTAAGCACACATACTTCAGACATTCTTTGACTGAATTCAATACACTTCAAAAGCCATTTGTTGACTTGATAGAAATCACTTCAAAATGCCTTGTTGACTAGATACAAGACACTTTTAACCACCTTGTTGACAAATACAAGACACTTCAAACACCATTTACTGACAGATCCAACACAATTCAATTGCCCACTTGTTGAATAGATACAACATCTCAAAAAGCCATTCTGTGACTTGATACAAATGAATTGTTGACTAGATACAAGACACTTCAAACACCATTAGCTGCTAAAGGGCAGTACTCAAAAACTTTTAAAGAATTAATCAGTCAAAACTTTTAAAGAATTAATCAGTCAAAACTTTTAAAGAATGGATCAATCAACTGGAGAAACATTCGAACAGTGTTTTCAACCCATCCTAACTCTCGTTTGATGCTCCCTCATATCACTCATCCACAGTGTATATCTTACAAATTACATGATTCAGAGACAAAACATTTACCTCTCTCGTTCTTCTTCCTTCCTGAGTTCTCTTTCTTTCTCTCGTTCCCGTTCTCTTTCCAGTTCTCTCTCTCGCTCCCGTTCTCTTTCTCGCTCTCTCTCCCGTTCACGTTCTCGTTCCCGCTCAGCCTCTCTTTCTTTCTCCTTTTCCCGTTCCAAATCTTGCTTTGGCCAAACAGGGAAGGAAGGAGGGGTACGATGCAAGCGGTTCCATTCATGAGGAGAGGCCAAAGAATGAGTTGGCAAATCGCGAGCCAGGAGGCTACCTGTCAATGGAACAAAAGACAAAGGCGTGCTACATCATATGCTGTCAATGGAACAAAAGACAAAGGCTTGCTACATCATATGCTGTCAATGGAACAAAAGACAAAGGCTTGCTACATCATATGCTGTCAATGGAACAAAAGACAAAGGCTTGCTACATCATATGCTGTCAATGGAACAAAAGACAAAGGCTTGCTACATCATATGCTGTCAATGGAACAAAAGACAAAGGCTTGCTACATCATATGCTGTCAATGGAACAAAAGACAAAGGCTTGCTACATCATATGCTGTCAATGGAACAAAAGACAAAGGCTTGCTACATCATATGCAGTATTACTGGGTCTTTTTATGCAACTGGCCCAGTCAGAAAAAAAAATCAATCACAAATTAATCAGAATGTGTGATAATATCAGTACATGTTAAAATGCAGTTTTGATTTTTACAAGGCACAAACATGAACCCCCACATAGTCAGTCTTCCTCATGGTCACTGATAATGAACACTTGTATATGTGACTCCATGACAAGAAGACACACATAGTCAGTCTTCCTCATGGTCACTGATAATGAACACTTGTATATGTGACTCCATGACAAGAAGACACACATAGTCCGTCTTCCTCATGGTCACTGATAATGAACACTTGTATATGTGACTCCATGACAAGACGACACACTAGCCACATAGGTACAGCATCACTGGTCCTACATTTGGCAGCCTGTGGACAGTTCACACTGAGGGATAAACTTTGTGTGAAGCAACTTTATTACAGTGACAGCCATAAGGTGTCCGTGACAGCCATAAGGTGTCCGTTCCATCTTACAGAAACCAGCTTTAATGGGTATGCTACGTACAGTTTGAACCATAAAGTCTTATTAATGGGTATGCTAGGTGCAGTTTGAACAATAAAGTCTTATTAATGGGTATGCTAGGTACAGTTTGAACAATCAAGTCTTATTAATGGGTATGCCAGGTACAGTTTGAACAATAAGTCTTATTAATGGGTATGCTACGTACAGTTTGAACAGTAAAGTCTTATTAATGGGTATGCTACGTACAGTTTGAACAATGAAGTCTTATTAATGGGTATGCTACATACAGTTTGAACAATAAAGTCTTATTAATGGGTATGCTACGTACAGTTTGAACAATAGTCTTATTAATGGGTATGCTACGTTCAGTTTGAACAATAAAGTCTTATTAATGGGTGTGCTAGGTACAGTTTGAACAATAAAGTCTTATTAATGGGTATGCTAGGTGCAGTTTGAACAATAAAGTCTTATTAATGGGTATGCTACGTACAGTTTGAACAATAAAGTCTTATTAATGGGTGTGCTAGGTACAGTTTGAACAATAAAGTCTCATTAATGGGTATGCTAGGTGCAGTTTGAACAATAAAATCTTATTAATGGGTATGCCAGGTACAGTTTGAACAATAAAGTCTTATTAACGGGTGTGCTAAGGACAGTTTGAACAATAAAGTCTTGTTAATGGGTGTGCTAAACAGGGCTTCTGCTGGGGTGAAAATCTTTCCGGTCCCAGGGACCCCTTCATCAGATTTTTAAGGGGTCCCAGGCTATCATTAAGGGGTCCCTACACCACAATAAAAACAACAAAATAAACGTTAAAAAATTGCATCCCTGCAAGCACACTGCAATTGTCACAGACACATAGTCACAATAAAAACAACAAATAAACATAAAAAATTGTATCCCTACGAATGGGTTCTTGATCTTCTCGATCTTGCTCCTCTGCTACGCTTTTTCGCTTTTGCGACGATGATTTCGTTAACCACGCTTCGAGAGACATGTTGGAAACAAAGGCTTTGCGGAAATGCCTCTCTCCTGCCGGGAAAATGAAAAGCGTGATCGTGACATCACATGGCTCAAAGTAGGAAAATTCGGTCAACTGAAAACGAGGCTGTGGCCTAGCGTTAAGCTTAGTCAGTCAGCCTCAGCAGACGACAAAAGTGACCGACTTATGTTGTTAGGAGGCTGCCCTACTCGCTTTGTTACTGTTCTAACTTGAAAAGGGATGGGTTCGGTCCGAAGTGTAGCAGACCTACGATGTTACGGCACCCAACTTACGATGTTGAAGGCAGTCTTTTCTCACTTTATGTCTGACTTCACCAAAATTTGAAGGGGTCCCTGGGGACCCCTTACACGGACACCCAGTGCGTCCCGTAGAGTTTTAATGTGTACTGTACGCAATTTTTTGCGTTTTCAGAAGCCCTGGCTAAGGACAGTTTGAACAATAAAGTCTTGTTAATGGGTGTGCTAAGGACAGTTTGAACAATAAAGTCTTGTTAATGGGTGTGCTAAGGACAGTTTGAACAATAAAGTCTTGTTAATGGGTGTGCTAAGGACAGTTTGAACAATAAAGTTTTGTTAATTGGTGTGTTAAGGACAGTCTGAACAATAAAGTTTTGTTAATCTGTGTGCTAAGGACAGTTTGAACAATAAAGTCTTGTTAATCTGTGCGCTAAGGACAGTTTGAACAATAAAGTTTTGTTAATTGGTGTGCTAAGGACAGTTTGAACAATAAAGTCTTATTAATGGGTGTGCTAAGGACAGTTTGAACAATAAAGTTTTGTTAATCGGTGTGCTAAGGACAGTTTGAACAATAAAGTCTTATTAATGGGTGTGCTAAGGACAGTTTGAACAATAAAGTCTTATTAATGGGTGTGCTAAGGACAGTCTGAACAATAAAGTCTTGTTAATGGGTGTGCTAAGGACAGTCTGAACAATAAAGTCTTGTTAATGGGTATCCCAGGTACAGTTTGAACAATAAAGTCTTGTTAATGGGTGTGCTAAGGACAGTTTGAACAATAAAGTCTTGTTAATGGGTGTGCTAAGGACAGTTTGAACAATAAAGTTTTGTTAATTGGTGTGTTAAGGACAGTTTGAACAAAAAAGTCTTACTAATCTGTGTGCTAAGGACAGTTTGAACAATAAAGTTTTGTTAATTGGTGTGTTAAGGACAGTTTGAACAAAAAAGTCTTACTAATCTGTGTGCTAAGGACAGTTTGAACAATAAAGTTTTGTTAATTGGTGTGTTAAGGACAGTTTGAACAAAAAAGTCTTACTAATCTGTGTGTTAAGGACAGTTTGAACAATAAAGTTTTGTTAATTGGTGTGCTAAGGACAGTTTGAACAATAAAGTTTTGTTAATCTGTGTGCTAAGGACAGTTTGAACAATAAAGTCTTATTAATCTGTGTGCTAAGGACAGTTTGAACAATAAAGTTTTGTTAATCTGTGTTGAATAAAGTCTTGTTAATCGGTGTGCTAAGGACAGTTTGAACAATAAAGTCTTATTAATGGGTGTGCTAAGGACAGTCTGAACAATAAAGTCTTGTTAATGGGTGTGCTAAGGACAGTTTGAACAATAAAGTTTTGTTAATTGGTGTGCTAAGGACAGTTTGAACAATAAATAAAGTCTTGTTAATCGGTGTGTTAAGGACAGTTTGAACAATAAAGTCTTGTTCTAACACTCTAATGATGGAGCTTTTTCTTTCCACCTCATCCAGTAATGTTCAGACATTCAAGTGAATCATCACATATTTTTCAACTGTTACGTCTCCAGAGCCAACTGTGGGCACTGTCAAACTTTTGTAAATTTGTTAACACTAAATCAGTGACACTCTAAAAACTTCCAGTTTTCAAAGAGGATACTGCTCTTGTAATTCAGAGATAGCGCTGTGCCAACTGTCTTTCGTCAAACTCCCTAGTAAAAGGACAGAACATAGCATTTTCAAGAAATCTGAAAATTTACACATCCAAATTTGACATTCAACCCTGATAATAAGTCATCGTATGAATATAACTAGATCAATAACAACAATATACAATCAATTAACGATTGTGTTACATGAACTCTTAACCTGAGTTTTTATCTTTCCTCATAACCAGTATGAAGAAACCATGTAAAATATCACTGCAGTTCTTGCAAGTATCTAGTTAACAAAAACACACCAAACGCCCCAAATAGCTTGTGGAGTTGTTGGAGATCCCACGGGGCAGGACAGGGCCAGAAGCAGAAGGTGCATTCTGCTTACCTAGCCCTCCAAAGCTCAGCCCCATCATGCCTGGAGGGGGGTGTGATGGTCTGGGGAAGGGGGCCAGGCCTGTCAACATACACAGCACAGCCTCCGATCAGGATACAAGTACACTGTTTCAGAATACACTGTTTCAGAATACACTGTTTCAGAATACACTGTCTCAGTAGTCTCCTAAAAACACATTCAAGTCAGTTGATGATGTTTTCAGTCCCCCGACCACACAAGCCATATCCAGTTACAATGAGTAAACAGGACTGCACAGGAAACTATAAATCAGGCAGGTTAAAAGTAAATCACCATCTCACTGTCACAAAGATAAGCTAAACACAGCCATTCTCAATGACATAAACACTGTACAACCTTAAAAAAAACACGTATGGAGCAACATCTCTGAAGAGGTTCTGTACAAAAATACGATGCCTCAAAGTGCTTATGTTTCCCATCATGCAGCATTCAAAAAGTTGTGGCTTCAGTGGGTATGCACCATGGTGCATCTTCATCTTTAACACGGTAAGAGAGAGCGCACAATGCATGACCCCTGTGTGTTCTTGGGAGGAGCAGTGGAGGACTTGGAAAAGTTTCTGTCTTACTAGGGGTTTTTAACATAGGTCTGTACCAAAGGTTTCAAATCTGAGTAAGGAAAGAAGGATTTAGCCATCTTCTTCATTGTGACATACATGATGACTATAAGCTGGCTATTTCACTGCCTCAGATATCAATGTTGCCAGGAACCCAGTCAAGAACTCCATTGTAACTGTCAGTTTTCAGAGAGGGAAAAGAGTTAATAGAATTTCAGAAACTCTGGATGACTGATAATACAGCCAGCACTTGCCTCCTGAATGGCAAGCCAGTCTGAGAAGATCACAGTCTTAATGCTTGGACTGGGATACCATTTCTAGTGCCCAAATCCCAGCAGTCATTGCCATAGACAGAATCAGTCTGAGAAGACGACAGTCTTGATGCTTGGACTGGGATACCATTTCTAGTGTCCAAATCCCAGCAGTCATTGCCATAGAGAGAATCAATTTGAGAAGACGACAGTCTTAATGCTTGGACTGGGATAATATTTCTAGTGCCCAAATCCCAGCAGTCATTGCAATAGACAGAATCATAGCAGAAAATGTGTTTTGAAAATGGGCAATTGGGAGTAGCAGGATCAGCACTGCCTTCAGACTTAGACTGAATTATCCATAGTTTGTGGGATGACAGTCTTTGTGGGAGGAAACAAGACTGAACTAGACCTGGATGATCTGAAGGTCCATGGTGGGTCGTCCAGAAATCCAGCGATGTCTGAAACAACTTGGATTTCAATCTGCATTCTGCATTAAGGACAGATACAGACTCCAAGGGTTGAATGCCAGTAGGATTTCCCATAAACCTCGTTTTAAATCAGGGGTTAAGACAGAGACATAACCAAGTTCATCTAGCACAAAGAACAGTTTTAAAGATAATTTAAGACTACGGCTGGAGAGGGATGTTTCCTCACCTCTGCATACAGGCTGTGAAAACAAGAGCAAGTTTGAAACGCCCTAAGACAAAGTTGGAACTCCTCATGGTGAATGGAATCTAGTATTTTCAAATCAGAACACATGACATTACTTAAGAACAAAAAACAACATTCACACATTCTTATAAGTATATCTCTTAATTAACACACACACTGTTGCAGGGTCCATACATGTCAACAAGTTCAAAATTCCATGACTTTCCCTGATTTTCCCCCCATACCATTATGATAAACATCCATGACTGAAAATTAGCTATTTTCTATAACAAAATGCATTCCTATGGTTATAAAAATGACTGAATGACGCCTATAACAGGAAAAGGGTTAATGTGACTTTTTCTGAAAACTGACATAAATCATTTAAACTAAGCATTTTGTGTGTCCTGAAGGTTTCATTTTCCACTGAAGGACTTTCTATGACCAGGTCCATGGTTCCAACACTTTCAAGTCCTGGAAAAGCCCACTGTTCCCTTCCATGACCTGTCATGCTGTCCATGGCCTGCAGGGACCTGCTGTGGACAGACGACAAGACAATGGCACTCACCCAGTGAAGCAGCAGCTGGACTGAGGAAAGATGAACTGTGAGGGGGCAAAGGATCCACCACACGACTCACACCTGCACACCACACCAAGCAAGCACATCTACAGCCAGGGGGCAAAGGATCCACCACACGACTCACACCTGCACACCACACCAAGCAAGCACATCTACAGCCCGCACAACACCTGACTCAAACAGTCTCTGAAAACAGGTCAAGAGGCCACAGGGGGGCCGCTGGTGAGGTTCTGGGGCAAGGCCTTAGTGGGAATGGCCTTGGGGAAGTGAAGCCCCCTGGCAACAATGGAACTGGAGCACTAAGCAGTTTTGAAGACCTTTTGTGTCCTCTCAGGACAGGCAAGTTACCTCCATCATGCTAAAAAACCAAAAGAAAACTGTGCACACACACACTTGTATACACACACACGCACTTGATTTAATAAATTTCACAAAGAACTGGATTTCTAAAATCAAACAGTCATGCATGTTACACAGAAATGAAAAGATGATACAAAAACCCAATGTTCTTTATTACAGGCACACTTAGTGTGCATCTCAATTCTTCTTGCTTACAGCCCAGTCCACGAATGGGTGTCACAGCACACAGCATTATTAGAGCTGTCACACTGTCAAACAGCCCAGTCCACCAATGGGGTGCACAGCACACAGCATTTATTAAGGCTGTCACACTGTCAAAAAGCCCAGTCCACCAATGGGGTGCACAGCACACAGCTTTAAATTAGGGCTGTCACACTGTCAAAAAGCCCAGTCCACCAATGGAGTTGCACAGCACACAGCATTATTAGGGCTGTCCAACTGTCAAAAAACATCCATGAATGTTGGCAGAGAATTAGGCTGCACACCCCTCAGTGTTCAATGTGGGGTTTGTAGGTGTTAAGTGTGTATTTAACCCGACGACATTGTTGGCTATCACCAACTTGTACCCCTTAACTGTGTCTAGACTTGGTTCTGGAGGACTCATGTTTTATTGGTTTTTTTCCCTGACAGACTTTTTTCTTTCCTTTGGTGAAAAACGTCTCTAAATGTACATCAGGCTGTTATGTTTCATTGACATAAAACTAATGCCTTTTTTCCAAGGGTTCCAGTACTGTTACACATTGTATATGTCGAATTCCATTACTCCTGTTTGAAAAGAATTATGTGTAGGGGCCTTCACTTTCTCTTCGGGTAGACCTGTATTACTCTAAACTGTTGAGTTCATTAACTCCTTCCTTGTAGAGAAGTCCATCTCACTCATTGTGCTGGTGAACTAAAAAACGTTCACTGTAACATATGCAACACAGACACAGCTGCTGTAACCTGAGTATAAGCAACACAGACACAGCTGCTGTAAGCAAAGTACGAATCATCGACAAATCTGTCTGGGACAGCCTGGTGGGCTAGCAAGAGAAAGATTGGTTGGTGCTCGGACTAGGTGTCTGTGTATGGTATGACTTTCTTCCCTCTGTCTGAAAGTGTGATATCCTTGCTGAAAAGCGCATTTTAAGACACAACAGTATCGGGAAATAAGCTGGGTAATACATAATTGGGATATTATTTTTGGTTAAAAAAAAACTATTGTAAACTACTCACTCATGTGTATAAACTTTATAATGCAGCTGTGGGCGACATGAGCTTGGTAATGTTCACAGGTGTTGCACTTTACTCTGGTTTCTAGCACTGTGGTTAGTACAAATCTGTCCAGAATATTTTGCCTTGTTTGAAAAAAAAAATGAAGTGTTTCTTTCAAAGTGCTCAGTCTCTGCACCAGTTTTAAAACTGTGTTGGCTGACCATCTTCAGTAAGGATGCTTCCTCTTCCTCCGAGTCCACACTGCCCTGCCATGGGCCCGGGTGGAGTTCTTCTCCATTTCATCAGGCACAGCCCTCCTGGCAATGTCCTTATCTACTTTCAGGCAGGAAAGAGAAAGGATAGGCTGAGCTGGCAGACTGTCAAGGATGCCAGAAATGGGTATTCAAGCAACTGAAAATTGTACTGAGAGAGCACCAACAGTAAAGGAGGTTCTGTTGAAGAAGAATTCAGCAGTCTCAATAGTCAGAGGTCAGTTAACTACAAGTGGCAGGGTTAAATTTCACATGCACTGGGTGAAGATGGCAATGACATTGGTGACTAGCTTTGTCACTTTAAGCATCTGGCCAAATTGCATGGCTGGAAGTAGGAAATAAAATGATCCGCCTTGGTGCTCTGCTGAGGGCCAATTCCTGGGGCTTTATACAGAGCTTTCCCATGAAAGGACAGTTATTCCATTCCAAATTCTGCTCCGCTATTGAGGCACCGATATTCAACTGATTCTTATTGACAGAAGTTCCCACTCGGGAAAGAGCCAGGTGAATAAATTTCATCCTGGTGTGTCTAAGCTGCCTGGCCATGCTGCTACCTTTGTCAGGCTGCAGGATGTGTTCCACATCCATCATTGACTTAGCAGAGTTCTCCTGGGCTGGCCACTTTCCTCTGTAACAGGTGGCGGAGTCTGTTCTGAAGGCCACACAGTTCACAGTGTACGCAGCTCACAGCAACCACAAACAGTCCTAAACTTGGGGCTGTGGCCCAAGATGACCAGAGTTCCTGCAGGTCCTAGTGATCTATGCCAAAGTAAGGTCTGAGTCTGTTTCTCTGTAAAAAGAAGGGTCATAAGAAATCTGAATGCATTCAGAGGAGGAAGCAAAGAACACGTGGAAACTTTTGAGCCGCATCTCTATGGGCATCAACTTCGTACTGCAGACTGATCATCAACCTCTGGCTTTTCTTCAGAGACCCAATCAATTAAACATCTTGTTGACGAGGTAGGCTTTGCTGTTACAGCTGTCTTCTTTTCACTGTTCAAAGTGATTCCTGAGAAGGAAAATGTTCTCTGTTCCAAGTCTCCAATCCAGAAAACTGAAAAGTGGCCATCTCATCAATCTTTAACTTTGGACTGTGACTATCCCCTCAATCCTGAAGTTTTGAGAGAGAGAGAGAGAGAGAGAGAGAGAGAGAGAGAGAGAGAGAGAGGAGAGAGAGAGAAGAGAGAGAGAGATTTTGCAAGAAGAGTAGAGATTTTGCAAATACTAATACTAAAGAGTTCTGAGACAAAAAATATATACTTAACGATTTTTTTTCCAAATACTAATACTATAGAGTTCTGAAGCAAAACAATAGGATAATTCAAAACATTTTCAAACAAATAAACTATCAATGCACCAGTTTCTAAACCAAACCCGTCCCTCAATGTTTTAATCCGTTTGTAAATCAGCACAAAGACAACACAACGGCTATACACTACAAGTACAATTACCGCTCAAGAACTCTGTCTCAATTTTATTTGGGGGGAAAGCAGGGGGTTTGGAGAGAGGGAGGGTGGGATGGGGAGAGAAGGGGGAAAGGAGAGAGCGGAGAGAGAGGGAGGAGAAGGTGCACCATAATTTTTTCTAGTTTGTCATGTTCCAAAAGTATTTTTGCTGAAAAATGCAGCGAAATCGAACAAGTAAACAGGTCTGATGTCTGTCCCCGCTTCACTTTCTGGAGGTCAGCATATGTGGCTAATTTGTGTTTCACTCGCTTCATCATGAATGACTGGTTTGTTATACTGTGCTAAAATAAGTGGCTAATTTGTGTTTTACTACGCTTCATCATGAATGACTGGTTTGTTATACTGTGCTAAAATAAGACTCAAACCAACCTCAAATTCAGTGTTGCCAAAATCATGGCTTCTTGCAGAGTGACCAAACGACTTCAGACATGTAATTCACTTGTGGTTATTGTCATTAACTAGTAATTGCGAAAGCCAAAATGCCGCGACCTCAGAGGAACAGACAGTTTGTGCCCCTGCCTCCTCCCACGCCCCTCCTCCCTCCTGACAGAGAGATGGGGAAGGGGGAGAGTATTCTGAACAGTCCACATGGATCAGTTTTTGTCATGTAGTCAGCGTTTGGTTTTGCACATACTTTAGCTTTCCTAACAGGCTTCCTTTCCACACATATCATACGTTGTATTGTGTACTCTCATGTCAACAGAAAGAGATGAAGCAATGCAGAAGACAGAACAGATAGGTCAGAAAATGACTGGCATTTTTCCCTGTCCTGTCAGTTCATCACAGAGCAGACTGTTCTCTTACCTGCCCCTAGCAAAGCACTGGAAGATGGAGGCAGGTCAGGGGGCCGTGGCACACTGCTGCCAGGCAACAGGTGGCTTGCTGGACGCATCGGGTCCCCTCTCAAAGGATCCCCTCTCAAATGGGTCTCCCACAGTGGATGGTTTGTCCAGTGGTTTGGGGGCACCACCTGGGGCTCCCTCCTGCTTCTTGCTGGTGCGGTAGATTTCCCATGCAATGCGAACATGGACAGCACACCATTTGCCTTGTTTCTGCACGCAGATCACAGCACAACATGCCCCATTGCAACTGCCACTTGACGGATTTGAACATGACCTGTTCATTTGCCGGAATCACATCATAAACAAAAATATTCTATAGATAAATCTATTCCTATCTTCTTGATCACATTTCCTTTCAAAACCCTTATCTCCACCAAAATCACTCCCCCCACCCCACTCCCTCAACGAGTGGAAACAATCACAGGAATTTAAGAACCATAACCAAAGCCAAAAACATTTTACTCAACAGAACAATTATTCCACCGCTCCTGAAAAGACTTCGACTTAAAACAACAAGCAATGGAATACTTACTGTTATATAAAAAGTAAAATGGCAGGCAGTGTTTGAACATTTTGAAAAAAGTAATAATACTAATTAACATTTGAATAACGCATAACTAAAAAAAAAAACCCCACCATGCTCTAAACACTTAAAGAAAGAAACAAACAAAAATCTCCCTGTCAACCTTCTCAACTTGTAACACTCTTCACCTCTCTCCCCTTCACATGCCCACATTCATGCAGTCATCTTTACTGTTTACCTTTGGTTGGGGTGGGAGGGAGGTAGAGGAGGGTGCAGGCAGCTTCTCTCTCTCCCGGAATGGTAACAGCATAGGACTAGGTAACAAGGACTGGAAAGGTAATATGCAGTCATTATTTCACCATGATTTTGTCATTTTGCCCATTCTTCTTGTCTCTTTTATGTATTCTTCCCTTTTTTTTCTCCCTCTCAGAATGAAAAAAAAGGCATTGAATTGATGAAATACAAGACAGAAATTACAAAACATGCTACACCATAGACTGATCAAACTACTACTGAATAACAAATCCAACAAAACATGCTACACCATAGACTGATCAAACTACTTACTGAATAACAAATTTGATCAAATGCATGGCAGCATAGCTAAAACCTATGTGTGTTTTTTTTCTTCCCCAAGGTACTCCCATTTTGCAATGTCTTCTTGAATATTTGTGTGTATACATGTGTGTGTAACTGCATGTGCACTTGCCTATGCGGTGCATGCGTGTGTGTGTGTGTGTGTGTGTGTGCGAGTAAATTTTAACACAATTCAGGTTGTGAATACCATGGATCTTTCAAAATCTTCTTAAGAATTTCACAAATAATTCAAACAGAAAAGACAATCTGATCAGAACAGTCTGAAACAAATAAAAGCACTTGTTTCTGATTACAATCACACACAGTTTTATGGGCACTTATAAGCAATTTTCATTTTGGCTTTCACATAAACTGTCATGCTGTATCTTAAAGATGATTATCATTCCATCTGCTAATCTAACACTAAAATGTCTCTTCTGTACACACTTTGGACTAATACTGAGCAAAGACCAGCTTTCAAAAGCCAAAGGACTGACTAAATTCCAGTGGACTTACAAGGCCATGTACACCCTATAGTCAAATTCACAAAGGATAATAGCTTGCATGGAATGTGCCTGGTGCACGCGAAGCTATGGTGGTGGTAGTGGGATGAGCGCTTACTGCAAGTTCTGTCAACCAGCCGTGTCTCCCTGATGAGTCCCGATCCAGCGGGCGAAAGGCCTCGGAGCAGGCAATACAAATATATCTGCCTTCAAAAGGGATTACAATGGTTCCCTTATGCAGCTAGAGAAGAGTTTTCATATCTGTAACATTTTTTTTTTTTTTTTCATTTTCCCAGTTTCTCCATCTTCAAACTTCCCCTCCCCTCTCCCTCCCCTCAAGTCCAAATCTTTGCCAGACAGTTCAGTTGTTGGCCTGCGCTTGTTTTTTCCCCCACTATTAGATTGTTCGTCTATGTATTTGTCTGACTTTATTCAAGTTTAAAAGGCTGTGCCAGTCTTGAATAAAAAGTTACTCTGCGTTAGTTTCCTTATGGGAGCAAAACATACCCCACTTGTTTATTGTTTATCGTTTACTGTTCCCTACCTCATTTCATTTCAATTAAAAAAAAAACACAACTAATCTATGTGCGGACTGTACAGCTAACTTTCATCTTTTGTTTAGATTTTTTTGGGTGGTACCTTCTGTACTGCCAACTCCACTCCCCCCCCCCCCCCCTCCCCGCTGCTCATTCTTGCTCCCTTTACAAAGCCATCCCTACATTCATTGTGCTGCAGGATCACTGGGAGTCATCAATATCAAGTCGTCATGAGCCAGCCCACCACCAGACATTGTGCTGCTGTGGGGTTACTTCAGTGACACCTGCTGGAATCCAAGCATGTAGGGCGCCATTTATCAAGCCTCCAGCTGACAACAGTCATTGCTACGTTGCTGATCTCGCTACAGTAAGCCTCCTTCTCTGGAGGATATTGGGACATCCATCCAACAAGTCCCCATGAACTTGCCCATACTGACACAACCTCATCACAGGTGGGGATGTGGAGGTCACTGAAACCGAGGTCACCATGTGAAGGGCGTACAGGGCCCCAAATCTGGTGCTTTCCTTTTAACGATGATCGCTGAGGACATTAGGATGATGGATACTACAGAGTTCCACTCTATTCGAAGTCCACATCACGGGGCTGTACTCCTGCCTCCTTTCAAACATTCCAGCATAACCTTGCATGACAGATTCAAATACTTCATGCTTGTCAGGAAACATGAGCAAACACTCTCAGAGAACCATCACTGGATGACTGTCTGGTCCCAGTTTTCCAATCAAGTAACAGCATGTTCAACTCTGGAAGGCGACAGCTATGAGTGTGCATATGCCAGGACTGTCTGTGCTTCGATTTAATTACTGGGATATCATTAGCATTCACAATCCTCTTCTTGACACAAATGGCTAAGACTAAGTCAATCAGTCAAACAAATAAAATAAATCGACAAGAGCTGGTATGTACGAGAATAAGAGGACATGAGAAAGACCATGGGAAGTGAGGAGAGAGAAAGAAAGAACAGTGGGTGAGAATGGAGGGCAGGGAGCATGGCAGGATGTTGCAGTCAACATGACCATCAGGAGAAGGGTGGGAAGGGACAGAAAGAGAGAGACAGAACATGGAAAGGAGGAAGAAAAAGGGGAGGCAAAAGTATTCAGGGTATACAAAGTAAGTGAGAGGGAAGACAGCTGTTGGATGATCAACACAGGTCACAAGTAGCAGTACAATTGTACAGTACCTGCCCGATGCTGGCAAACCAACCACATCAACCCAACACCACTTGAAAGAGAAGAAAAGCCCACTCCACTTGGACTCCTTTCGCTCTCTGACACCTTGTGAGGACATTAGCCAATAACCAAGTTTCAGCTCCTCTCACTTACTGTCACTACTGTTTCCAGTCTGAACTCTCAAATTTCAGCTTACTTCTTGTCTACTCTGTTCTCTATTTCAGCTTACCTTCTTGTCTACTCTGTTCTCTATTCCTTCTTACCTCCTTGTCTACTCTGTTCTCTATTCCTTCTTACCTCCTTGTCTACTCTATTCCTTCTTACCTCCTTGTCTACTCTGTTCTCTATTCCTTCTTACCTCCTTGTCTACTCTATTCTCTATTCCTTCTTACCTCCTTGTCTACTCTATTCTCTATTCCTTCTTACCTCCTTGTCTACTTTATTCTCTATCACTTCTTACCTCCTTGTCTACTCTATTCTCTATCACTTCTTACCTCCTTGTCTACTCTATTCTCTATCACTTCTTACCTCCTTGTCTACTCTATTCTCTATCACTTCTTACCTCCTTGTCTACTCTATTCTCTATCACTTCTTACCTCCTTGTCTACTCTATTCTCTATCACTTCTTACCTCCTTGTCTACTCTATTTCTCTATCACTTCTTACCTCCTTGTCTACTCTATTCTCTATCACTTCTTACCTCCTTGTCTACTCTATTCTCTATTACTTCTTACCTCCTTGTCTACTCTATTCTCTATATTACTTCTTACCTTCTTGTCTACTCTATTCTCTATTACTTCTTACCTTCTTGTCTACTCTATTCTCTATTACTTACCTTCTTGTCTACTCTATTCTCTATTACTTCTTACCTTCTTGTCTACTCTATTCCTTATCTTCTTGTCTACTCTATTCTCTATTACTTACCTTCTTGTCTACTCTATTCTCTATTACTTACCTTCTTGTCTACTCTATTCTCTATTACTTCTTACCTTCTTGTCTACTCTATTCCTTACCTTCTTGTCTACTCTATTCTCTATTCCTTACCTTCTTGTCTACTCTATTCTCTATTACGTCTTACCTTCTTGTCTACTCTATTCTCTATTACTTCTTACCTTCTTGTCTACTCTATTCTCTATTATTTCTCTTCTCTCTATTATTTCTCTTCATGTATAACTAAAAGTGAGCAACTGTTCAGCACATATATCCAAGCCTTTGTTCATCAGGACAAAGCAAAGGATAGTTTTCCTCCTTTTAAAAGGTGGCTTTCCTTTGAAGAAAATGGTGGTTTAACAGCATTGCATTTGTGTACCTTTCTTTGAAAAATAAAGCCGATAACCAAGACCATACTTTTCCTTGAAAAATAAAGCAGACAGCCAAAGACACATGAAATCACTTCAAACTGATAATATTTCAGTGAATAAAGTACAAGTGCTGTCTGATGAATCACCAGCTGTTGCTATGACAGTCCTATCTAGGTACAGTGGAACTGGGAGTGGAGCTTCTTATGCCAAGTGTCTTCAGACCAGTTTGCAGGGAAGGAAGTGGGAGAAAGGGAGGCAGGGGAGCAACAACACGCAGGCAGGCAGAGAGGAGTACTTTTTGTGGTAGGCCAGCATCGTGCAGTCGTCCAGGAACAGGCCCAATATTGGAGATGGAGGATACCTTGGGCTGGAAGGCTCCTTGCAGACTGGAACTCAGCGCCCCAGCTGGACCGGGCAGCAGGGAGGCAAAGGCGGGGCTGTAGCCCGGCAGTAACTGCCAACACACCACCACAACACTTCTGACTGCCAACACACCACCACAACACTTCTGACTGCCAACACACCACCACAACACTTCTGATTGCCAACACACCACCACAACACTTCTGACTGCCAACACACCACCACAACACTTCTGACTGCCAACACACCACCACAACACTTCTGATTGCCAACACACCACCACAACACTTCTGACTGCCAACACACCACCACAACACTTCTGACTGCCAGTACATCACAACACTTCTGGCTTTCAACACATCACACAACATTTCTGACTGCCAACACACCATCACAACACTTCTGACTGCCAACACATCACACAACATTCTGACTGCCAACATACCACCACAACACTTCTGACTGCCAACACATCACAACACTTCTGACTGTCAACACATCACAACAACACTTCTGACTGCCAACACACCACCACAACACTTCTGACTGCCAACACACCACCACAACACTTCTGACTGCCAACACACCACCACAACACTTCTGACTGCCAACACACCACAACAACACTTCTGACTGCCAACACACCACCACAACACTTCTGACTGCCAACACACCACCACAACACTTCTGACTGCCAACACACCACCACAACACTTCTGACTGCCAACACACCACAACAACATTTCTGACTGCCAACACTTCTGACTGCCAACACACTGCACAACATTTGTGACTGACCTTTGGCATAGCTACTATGACTGTAATGAGGCAGTGACTGCCACCACAACACATCACTTCTGACACACCTCCAGCACAGCTACTATCACTTCAATGTGGCACTAACTGAAAACACACTTATTATCTTATAGTATATGCAGTGCTGCTATCACTGTAAAGTCATGCAAAATCTCTGTGAATTCCCAAGTTTACAGCCAACCCCCACCTACAAAGACAATGTCTGACAGAGAAAAGAGAACTCACTCCTGGCCTGTACAGTCCTGCCTCAAATGGTGACTTGGGAACCTTGTCAAACTGCAACATGCCCAGACAGAACCCATCCTACAATTATACATCATCATCATTAAATCATCATCCTCACAACTGGACATCTTCACCCATCCTACAATTATACATCATCATCATTAAATCATCATCCTCACAACTGGACATCTTCACCCATCCTACAATTATACATTATCATCATTAAATCATCATCCTTACAACGGGTCCGCGGAAAAGCACGCACCGCTAGAAAGCGCACAAGTAGAAAAACACAATGAGTGAGTTCACTGCTAAAAAGTGTGCACCCGTTAGTGTTGCGTATGTGATTACTTTTAACTGACACTGTTCACTACATGAATCGTTTCTATATGTTTCTAGATGATCCAAAGCTCACACTACAAACACAAACAGCTGGCACACTAAGAGCAGCCTACAGCCATTTTCGCCTGTTCTAGATGATGCCAAAGCCACACTACACACACACACACACGAAACACACGCCTAAGTTCAGCAGACAGAAGGAGCTGGAATGGCTGGAATGATGGAGGAGAATTTAGCATCATGGAAACTACCACAAACCACGACAAGCCAGCCCAGCTTGTAACGGCTATCTGTTCGTTTGGACAGAGCACGGCCAACGGGAAGACTGGAGATGTACCAAAAGAGGTTGTCCAGCACGTGCCGGACTGACGTGGGCAACAAAAATTGCAGTACTGCGCCAGCACGTGGAGCATTGGCGCTAAAAACCAAAAGGACATCGCGTCACAACTGTTTCGGAAAGCTCAAAAGACGCAGTGCTGAGGACTTGTTTTCAGCGACCGTCCAAAATTATGAAACAACAGTTGCAGCAAAATGATGACGATAATATCGACTAGCAGACATCGAGAAGACGCGAAAGGCGAAGTATCAGCAACGATGAAAAACAGCTCCCAAACTTCCCAAAAGTCGGCTGAAACCCACGAAGCGTCGCTGACTACGACATGACATCCAGCCGAGGCGAACACCATGGTGCAAGTCAACGAATTGCTGCCAACGTTATTATCATTACACACACCAACACCAACCTCCAGCTGCTCTGTGACTAGGCAGTCCAAAATCTTTGGTGATGGCACATTTAAAACCTGTCCGTAACATTTTCTACAAAATACACACTTCATGCTTTGAAAAAAGGGAACAATATGTGCCTTGTGTGTTTGCCCTCCTGCCATCAAAATCTTGGATGTTACAACATCATGTTTCGACACATCAAGGCACTGTGCGTTGACCATGGCCTGACTTCAAACCGGACGAAATCCATCTGACTTTAAAGCCAACTCCTACAGCTGCAAGAGACGTCTGGCCCAGATTGCGATAAAGGTTTTCATTTCCCCTGGGCCAGTCATGGCACCGGAAGATCGTCTCCCAAGGCCTGGGGATGATTACAGAGCAAGGAATTCTGAAGTCGGAAGCTGGCTAAAAAACGATTCTTTCGCATGATGTTCAATCGACCCCACGATGTTCAGGACACTTGCTTTGACTTTCGGTGAATGCCCGATGATGAAAGGTGCAATAGTTTTGCTGAATACATGTGAATACTTACGTGAGATCAAAGCGACATTCCCGCCTGAAATTTGGGCTGACCCAGATTCCAAGTGCCAACCGACAACAAACGCTTGCGATCGTTATTCATCGACATTTTCTGACTGCTGCCATTATGCACATCCTACTACTTTGAACTGATGGAAAGACTAAAAGATGTGCAAGCAAACTCCTACATCAAAATCAACACTTTGAATGCTCGTACCGGGCCGATGCAAGCCGCCAATGAGGACTGCAAGGCGCCTGAAGCTGCAAGAGATGATCGCCTCAGAGCACAGTATTCAGAGAGGTAACACTTTGCCCGAAAAGACTTCTTAAAAGGATGGCTTGGTAAAACCTACCAGTGGTGGTGTAATATACTACTTTTAGAAGAGAGATCGTGTAAATGTTAAATAGTGAAACTTTTATGCCGTTTTCAAGTTTTAAAGATCTGGTGGACAGAGGCCAGCTGTAAAACACTTCATTTGAAAATTTTACTAGCGGAAAATAAAGTGAGTATAATAACGATTAGTGTTTTGTGAGGGTGTTTTCGTGTCGGCGTTGTATATTGTGTGTGGGAGTGTGTATGTGTGCGTGGTGTGTGAGTGTGTGTGGGTGTATGATGTGTGCGTGTGTATGAACAGAGGGATTCCAGAGCTGGCGTTGCAGACCTAGATACAGGCCTGTCAGCCCCTGGCACTCTACCGCTCAGCGGGTCAATTACCGCCTGTAGCGGGCACCACTAAAGAGCAGCCTACAGCCAGTTTTATTCGCCTGCCGTGAGATTGGATTCGTCCAGCCTGCCGCTTTCTGTCATAGTATGGAGACATCATCGTACATGACTTGCGCTTCTATCATATATACGAGGAGATTCGCGCTTATAGAAATTTGGGGTAATGCGCGCTAACCGGACGCATCCCTACAACTGGACATCTTCACACCATCCTACAATTATAGATTATCATCATTAAATCATCATCCTTACAATGGACATCTTCAAAACACACCTGTCACTTAATTAAAGGACTGATTTAATCGGCATCATGACATTAAAACTCTTCCACATTTTTTGCTGGGCATATCAATAAATTCTGAGGAAACAAAATAGACCAAAGCAGCGCAAAACTGGCCACAGTTGAATTTAAACTGAATACAGCTGAAGATTTTTTGTTTGAAAAAAGGATATCATGTGTGTCGTAAGTACTATGTATATACCTGTATAATACACACATATATGTGTGGTGTGTGTGTTGTGTGAGGTGTGTGCGGTGCGTGTTCATGGATCCATGTGTGCATCGGCATGTGCGGTTGGACATGGAAAGAAATAGCCTCTGTATCGATGTCGTTTCCACCCATCTAGCTCTCTCACAGATAATTCAAACTACAGCATTTCCTGCCTACGAGTTACACAGCTCGTAATAACAAGTTACCCTTTAAAAGAAAAAAAAAGAAGCAAAACCACCCCAAAAACCTGTCAGAAATGGGCGAATACATCAGATACTGTGCACATACTACAAGAGAAAAAATTAATCCATGAAAATTCAACTGTCATTAATTCTCTTGCAACTGCACACATGTCAGGTTAAAAATTCCACGCTGGACAAAGCTGGGAACTGGTCTCTGCAGTTGCTACAACTGACTTGAAGTTTAATCCCTCCCTTGTAACTGAAAATCCTGAGAACTTCAACTGCTCAGTTCCCCGAAGTTGGAGTATGGCTGCCTTAATGGCGGGATAAGAAACGGTCATACACACAAAACTCCACTCCCTCTACAGGGGTGTCCGCAGGAGTATCAGCCTGCGTACGCAGCAGCAGAAGAGACAACTGCTCAGTGTCAAGACAGAAACATGCCAGCACAGCTTTCCTTGCTGCTCCCTGTGCTGCTTCCCTGAATCCACTCTGCTTGCTCAGCTTCTAAATCCAGACATCTCATCACCCTGCATGGATGAAAAGCTTTCCCCATTTGCTTTCATTTACACAATGCAGTCTTCTGGTTCCTTCCTTTGCAGACTGTGTACCACAGACCTGTTGATTCCCAGTTCCAAGGCAACCAGTTTCCTTTTTCTTCAGCTGGTAATAGCTAACAATTCACCACAGACCCTTTTGATTCCCAGTTCCAAGCAACCACAGTTTCCTTTTCTTCAGCTGGTGCAATAGCTAACAATTCAGATTTGGCATTTGCTATATGCCCTGACTCTGGCAATATGTACCCTTGAGAGACTGGCCTGTAAGGACAACTAACACATCATAACCTGCACTCTGGTGGATTAAACTGTATGTTAGACTGACAAACTTACGCCACTCTTCTTCTTCTTCTTCCTAAAATACTGGTTCACTCAAAAACGAGTAGGTCACCAGCGCGCATGTTAAAAAGTAAAATAAAATAACATAAAACAGTGCGACTCAGACTGTTGGCCCCTGGAGCAAATTTAGCAACAAGGGTCGCACTCGATATCAAGAAGATAAAAGCAATGGCCAAATTCAGGCCCAGGTAATAGTAAAATATCAGGGAAGTAAAAATAAAAAATCGTCAATATGCAGATCTCAAAACTGTCGAATCAATTTGTTTTTTGAATGAGATTGCATTTGTGGCAATCTTGATGGCACCCGGCAGTGAGTTCCACAGCCGTACAGAACTGGGATAAAAAGAATGTAAGTGGCTGTCAATATTTGATGCAGGTATGGTATAACACTGACCGCCACTCCTGGTGCTACTTTTATTCAATTACTAGTTGTTCCATTGAATATCAATTACTTAGCTCTGCCTTTGAAAAAGGTGTTAAGTTTAATAAAAGCTCTTCTCTCTTCTAAGGGTTTCCATTCTAATTTCCTCATGTTCTTCCTAGTATTCCCCTTTTTCTCTGATGTGGTTCCCTGTTACGAACCGTGCTGCTCTCTTCTGAATCTTTTCGAGGTTATCAATGTCCTTTAGATGGTAAGGATCCCAACTGATCAACCATATTCCAGTACTGGTCTAACCAGTGTTTTGTAGCAGTCGTCTTTAACCTTTTGGGGGCAGCATTGATATTCCTGTGTAAGAAAGCTAAGATGTTATTGCTTTCTACATACTAAAATTGTAATGTTCTTCCATTTGAGACGACTACATATAATCACGCCTAAATATGTTTGCAGCATTAGATTTCTTAAGAATAGTATTATGGATAGAATAATCTGATCTAATTAGTGAGCGTTTGTTACATATACCAACACTTGGCACTTTTGAGGATGAATTCCCATTTTCCAAGTTCTTTCCCACTCTTGTAAAGCGTTTAGATCTTCTTGTAGAATGCGTGTATCATTCTTGCTTCGATTGTTCTATATACTAAACTGTCATCTGCAAAAAGCCTTATAGTAGTTCCAGGAGAGAGATTTCTACTTATGTCATTTAATAAATTAAGAAAAACAGGGCCCAGAACAGTCCCTGTGGTACACCCGACAAGACGGTTTACAATGGATGACGACCTTCCACAACAACTTTCTGCGTTCTCCCAACGAGGAATGATCTAGCCCATTTTAGCAAAGAACCGCCATGCCAATGTGTTCTAATTTAAGCACGAGGCCCTCATGGTCAACCTATCAAAGGCTTAGAAAAATCTAATAAAATTGCATCTATTTGCTGTCTGTTGTTAAGACAGTTACTAAAATCATATGAGAGTTGTTATAAGTTGAGTCTCACAACTCCTTCGCTGTCTAAACCATGCTGGCGTTTATTTAAGAAATCATATTGTCAAAATGGTCCATTATGCTACTTATATTATAGGTTCAAGTAATTTAGCTGATATGGATGTAAGAGATACAGGTCTATAATTCTCTGCTTTTGTTTGTCACCCTTTTTAAATAAGGGAACAATGCTCGCATCTCGCCACTCATCAGTATTACTCCCTGGTCCAGTGAAGCTTGGTAAAGTAATTGGTATACCTCACTCAATTCATTGGCACATAATTTTAAGAGCTTGCCAGGAAACGCCATCGGACCAGTAGCTTTGTTTTCATTGATATTGGTCAGTAACTTAAATACTCCTGCTGTTTTACTTCGATGTTTTGCATTTCAGGGAGTTTATCATCATCCTTTAGTCCAACCTAATTAAAGGTTTGGGATTTGAGAAAACTGAACAAAACTGCTTGTTTAGTAAGTTTGCTTTCCCTTCAGGTCCTGTATTAGGTTATTCTGGTTGTTTCTCAGGTCTGAATCCCAATTTGTCCTGTCTCTTACTCCTTATGTAAGACCATAATTTCTTGTTTTGATGATCACCTTCCGAAATCATCGAATTAACATAATTGGAGTGAGCAAGTCTACATTCTCTCTGACACCTTCTCTTAATATGTTTTATACCTAACCAGTAATCTTTCTGAATTAGGAATGTAGTTTCAATTTCTTAAAGAAACGATGTTTCCTTCTCAACAAACGTTTAGTTTTAGTAGTAATCCAGGGCTGGTGGTTCTTGCTTGAAGTTATTTAGTAGTATGTGTCATCCATATTAAATTCCAAGTTAGTTTTTTATACACTTCCAAAGATCACTGACATTATCTTTAACACTATGGGACCTCAAAAAAAGACGACTGAAATTATGAGTATCCCTGCGCAATTTTGGTAAATCTGCTTGGTTCCAGAGTCTGATGGTACGTTTAGGGGGTTTTCTTCGAAAGGGTGTAAAGTTACTCCTAAGAGAACTATGTCATGATCACCCAGGCCTGCAATTAATTCCTGATTGCCTAAAGCCCTGGACAATTGGTAAAAAATAAATCCAGGAATGCCTTACCACGAGTTGGTGATTCAACTGACTGTACTAATCCAAGGTCTTTGGTGGCAGCAAAAAACTGAGTATTAATATTTTACTGTATTGATTACCAAGTATGGCATCTTCACCCCAATCAATATCTGGTAAATTAAAGTCTCCACCAACCATAATATTGCCTTCTATTGGCCAAAACAATGTTAGAAATGTCTCTGCAAATAGACATACATTTTCATCTGAGTCTGGAGGTCTGTAAACTGATCCAACAATGACAGGTCTCTTATTCTTGAAATTAATCCTACACAATAAACTTTCACTATTTTGCCTGATAGTAAAACTCACTGCTAAGTTCTTCCTAATGGCAATCAAGACTCCCCCACCTCTTTTTCCAAGTCTGTCCTTTCTATAAATATCAAAATCCTCCATTAGAAGTTCACTGCTGGAGTGTTCCAGTTTCTAGCCAACTTTCTGTTCCAATTACAACATCAATGTTTTTTTCAGTGACTAAATTACTGAGTTCTTCCTTTCTTAATAAGAGATTGGAAATTTACGACTATGCATTTAAGTTTATCTTTTTCTCTTAATGATTTAGGGTTCAGTTGCACTTTATGATTTGGGATTTTATCAGTTTTAGAATCAGGGGTGGATGCAAACTTAGGACAAAATTTCAAGTTTTCTTTTGGGATCGGTCTGGTGAGATAGGGTCAAAACGGTTGCTTTCTGAGCTGCAGTTTTCAATAGAATCCTCAAAAAGTCTTGAACTAAAGTTTGGAAGCCCGCAGTAAAACAAGTCCATGATATATCACTAATTGCATAATGCTTCATAAACTGCTGAATTCATTAACATACATTTTAGTGTGATACCATGATTGCAGACGTCACAGGCAACTGCTTTATGTTTCCATGTGACTCTCAAATTGCAAACTCCGCATGGATATTTTACTTTGGTGGACGGACCAGGATTGAGTTCAATGTCTCCTGATAGGATAAGGCTTAAAAACCATAATTAACTCCTCTATGTCTAACTCTTTAATCAAACAATTTCCTTATCACTGTACTATTTCTGATGTTAATTGAAATCAGGGTTCAAATTGGCCTAGTAATAGACGTAAGAACAGTACTCGCACAGGTGCACACAGGAGACTAACATGGTTCAGGTTGCACAAAGTTTAAAACCTGCAAAAATGGAACTAAAGGCGTCTACATCAACATCTAAAATTTCAAAATTAAACTGAGTGCTAGGAATATTGTTGTTCCTGTCACATGACACATTCACTGAACATCGCACAATCCGGACACTTAATACAAGGCCCCTATTGGACATTTGGCAACCCTCATTATCTCACACCAAAGCTACTGCTGTGTGGCAAAATAAGGCAAACATGACAAACAGAACCTGGCTTACCAAGCTCTGGGCTCCATCCAACCAGTGGACTCTCAACACCCAACATTAATGTTCTCTGCAGCATTGTTTACCTTCCTTCCCTTCTGTATCAACTAGCAACTTATCAATATCCCCCTGTGCAATACCTCCTTCACACCCCCCCCCCCCCCCCCCCCCCTCCACTGTCAACTACTTTCCACCTTCTTTGCCGCTGCTCCCCACCCCCATCAACACACACAAAAAGTGCTGATTTCTGGTTAGCTGACCATCCCCAGTTGAACAATGCATGGTGCAAATGATGAGTCTCTCAACACGGAGACAAAGAGAACGCAAGAGGTGAGATACTGATCATTAAATGTAGGTGATTAATAACACATCAGTCCTGAACACACTACTAAGCCAAGACAAAGGAGTTGATGAAAGGCAGAAAATGGAGAGAAAAAAAAATGATGGCAACATGTGCTGCAGTCCATAAACCTGCCAGGTGCCAACAGCAAAGCCTTTGGCTGCAGAGGAGGAAGCACATGTCATCTTGTGTTGTCTGCTTCAGACAGATGGTAACTGGGCCTCTTCTTGCCGCATTAGCCACCAACATCTGAGCCACAACAACGTCCAACTGCTGTAGTTTCAAGGTACAGTAAGTGATGCCAAACAAGCACTAAACGATCAAGTGACAAATGCAGTTCTCACCAGGTGTGGGGGAGGGGTTGGTACAAGGATGAGGGCTGGCCCAGCCCATTGTAGCTGTTGTGCTGGTGCATGTGTTGGTGGTTGTGTAGATGCTGATGGGCGTCTGTCGCTGAGCGTAGGAATGGAGAGGGTGGCAGAGGGCCTGACTCCGCTCCACGATGAGCCAACAGCCGATTGTTCAGGTCCTGGTGGAGGTAGTCTTGTCCTGTGGGATACATAGTCACAGTTCAGTCACTGCTCTCAGGATCACTTCGGTTTTAAACCAGGCCGTCCAACACTGCACAGCGGCAGGCCAGCAGTTATCCCCCGCATCAAGACAGCCTTTATGTCATGTGTGAAACCTGTCCATAATACCGACCAAACAACACAATCTGTCATCTGCTTCCTTCATCTTCCCCTAGAAATCTGTGGTCATTTCTTTCCCTGCCTAGAAAAAAACCTGGTGCATGTTTCATGGACACTGATTCCATTTTTAATTGGACACTGCAATATTTGAACTGAAAACTACAGTGCAGTCAGTATAATGACTTTTTAGATGTCAGCTGAAACACATGAGCAACCCTGTGCAACATAAATTGATGGAAGGCCATGCTAAGTGTGTGTGTGTGTGTGTGTGTGTGTGTGTGTGTGAGTTGTGTGAGTGTGTGTGAGTGTGTGTGTGTGTGTGTGTGTGTGTGTGTGTGTGTGTGTGTGTGTGTGTGAGTGTGTGTGTGGAGTGTGTGAGTATGTGTGAGTATGGTGTGTGTGTGTGTGTGTGTGTGTGTGTGTGTGAGTGTGTGAGTGTGTGTGTGTGTGTGTGTGTCTGTGTGTGTGTGTTTAAGTACACCGAGACAACCTATCACAGTTCACCAAGACAACAAATTACAATTCACCATGGCAACACACTGCAATTCACCAAGTCAACAAATCACAAATTTTCACCAAAATAATCGCAATTCACCATGAATATAAAAAACACATTTTACCACGACAAATCACATTTCACCAAGGCACCTAATAACAGTCCCCTGAATAACAAGTCATGAGAAAGAAGAGGGTGGGTGCGGATTTCACCACTGTATTATCTTGCTCCCCTGGTGGTGCATCCCCCCCCCCCCCCCCCCCCCCTCCTGCAGTGTCACATTCAGTGCTATTTATTCTAACAAATTTAAGGCACCTACAACAGCTTCCTGAAGTCGATGGCCTTCAGAGATGCAGAAACTGAAAGCTGGGGACATTTCAGCTTAAGTGTCAGTGGTTTTAGTTTGACAAGCAATAACAAACAAATTCATTCAAGCATTTGTAAAATTCAAACATTCAAACAATTGTATTCATTCACCTGACACTGATGACAACAACATTCAATAATTGTATTCATTCACCTGACACTGATGACAACAACATTGGTACCAGAGCACTGAACTGGGGGGAAAAATCAAATCTGGTGTGATGAAGATGAAAGAACAGTTTTCCTGGTCTGTTTTCCCCCACTTATTCGCTGGCAAGTATGTGTATGTGTTCTGTTCTGGTGTGTCCTCCCTTGCTGATCCACCTTAAAGTGATCTCATTCATATTCATATGGGTGGGGGGAACATATGTCCAGATGAGCGAGTGAGCTAGCTTCATTTGCTTGAACAGCTTGTACATATAGTTGCTTTTTTTTTTCTCTCTGTGTTTCTTTGTGCTTATTGTTTAAACAGTTTGTATGCACAGTTACTTCTTTTTCTGTAGCCTGTACATATGGCTGATATAACAGTCCATAGTGAAAACTTAGCAGTGCTCCTCCCTGGGCAATAATCAATAGAGAGACACAGAAAAATGTCAGTCCTGGGTGTAATGCCCACGTCATCAATACATCTACTTTAGTTTTCATTTTGTCTGATCTGATCAGAACTGACAGTTTGGGTGATCATGGGGATCATATGCAAGCAGCAGCTTTGTCAGTGACATGTCCCCTCTTGATGTCAGTGTGTGGACAGCTGGGCTGCAAAACAAAACAATCCACAACTGTTTGAACTAAAATAGCAGAAGCAACTAAACCACACTGAGAGAATTATGTGAGGGAGACACACAGTCACACAGAAAGAGAGAGAGAGAGAGAGAGAGAGAGAGAGAGAGCAAGTTCATGCTCCCCCCCCCCCCCCCCCCCCCTTCCCTTCTTTAAAAAAACTGGTTGGTAAAAATACAACTTTCTTAGCCCAACAGCTCGCATGTTCTGCATCTCTTATATACATCCTTGAAATAGTTATGTCTCACAATTGTCTCTTAAACTACATGGTGTGTGTTCATTTTGTGATATGGAAGACTTACTATGTCAGCGTCCCACAGAAATGTGTGCAGATTTCAGGCTAAAACAAAGGCAAATAAAAAGATTCTATAATCTGGGGACTCTTATCATATGATATGAACACCTGTGAAACTGTGTTTTCAAATTATGGAGTAAAACACAATTTGATAATACAATTTGACTGGTGTTCATATCATAACTTCACATAATGTTACATCACAAAGCAAAAAATTTATGAGTTTATGATTTGGGAATTTATCTCATGATTTTGCTTTCTGTCCCTCCACAAACAGCTGCCAGGGTGGGTGTTCCATTGTGACTTAAAAAATCTGAAGCTCAGTGTGTGTGTGTGTGTATGTAGAGAGAGAGAGAGAGAGAGAGAGAGAGAGAGAGAGAGAGAGAGAGAGAGAGAGAGAGAGAGAGAGAGAGAGAGACAGAGAGACAGAGAGAGACAGAGAGAGAAAAAAGAGAGAGAGTATACAATAAAAACACACAGAAAAAAAGCCTTGCTTCCCCATATCATTAACGGAAAATGTTTCTCTTTGCTTGAAAATGATACTTCGTAAACAACCACGCAGCTTAACACACATGAATTCGGGTAGAGGGAGGGAAGTCATTTAGATCTCACTCTTTTAAGTGTGATTTTTATGAGCTGGGAGGGTGGGACCAAGTGTCAAAAGTTAAATTTATCATCATTTGTGCTAAAATAAAATTGGTTGTTGAGGGTATCAAACACACACACACACACACAACCCTGGAGTTAAAGAATTAATCCATATAAAATGACCTAAAAAACACAATGTTTATCAAGCTTTACAAACAACCACGATAAAATAAACATGGTTTATTAAACTTAATGAACCAACACAAAAAAAGTTTTTTAAATTACAACTACCACAAAAACAAGATTTATTAACCTATATTAACCAATAAAAGCATTGATTACTACGTATATCAACAACACAAAAACAAATGCTTTTTGCTAAAAAATCAAAATCAACATTCTTGACTCGGGCAGAAAAGATTTTAGTTGACAATTTCTCTCCCTATAATAATGTATTATTGTTGTAGCCCCCCCCCCCCCCCAACACACACCCCCCCCCCACCCCCCAGCTTCCGGAGCAGCTGTTGCCTCAGCATAATGACATAGCCAAGTGGCCCTTCTGTTGCCACACTATAAAGCACACAGTCTACAGAAATCCTGCAATCAATAACAGCCCTGTAACCTATGTCCCAACTGTTCATTGGCCACCATTTTCAAGATGCCCCAGTTACTTTTACAACACTGCCCTATTGTCTATCAAGATCAACAAAGTAAGTGTCGACATTTTGTGCTTGAGAACCTCCACTTGTACCCTGTTATCTGACAGTGTGTGTGTGTGGGTGTGTGCGAATGAGTATGTGTGTATGTGTACACCCATATCTGTCTGCATGTGCGCATGCATGCTTGCACATAGATACATATCAACATGCATGTGCCTTTCTCATTTCCCCTCATAGGTTATATTGTTCTGCAAAGACAGTAACTGAGAAAGAAAAGAGTGAACTAAAGTTGATAAATGTATGTGCTGTTCACCTACAGCAGTTTGCACACAAAGAGAGACCCCCCCTTTACCCCTCCCAGCGACTCGACTGTTTCAGAAACCAATGACAAAAGAATGAACTGATAAACACATTTGCTGACTAATATCCATGACACAGGCACATGCTTTCCCTGTCCTCATCTGAAAAGCACACAGAGAGGGACTGACCACTTATATCAACTTAATGAACAAATATAAGCACAAAACCTCAGGGAAAATCGCACAGACTTTCAAAAATATCATCCAAGTTCTGAAGAGGGCAGGGTGGAAAATGGCGAGCTGATCCCCCTCCCCGAGATCTGTAATGTGGACCATATCTAGAATGAAAGAATGAATGAATGAAAGAGAGAGAGAGAGAGAGAGAGAGAGAGAGAGAGAGAGAGAAAGACAGGGAGAGAGAAAGAGATTCTGAAGAGACCTCTGTATACTTTCTTCTTATACTTTCTAAAACCAGCAAAAAAGAGAGAGAGAGAGAGAGAGAGAGAGAGAGAGAGAGAGAGAGAGAGAGAGAGAGAGAGAGAAAGAGAAAGACAGGGGAGAGAGAAAGAGATTCTGAAGAGACCTCTGTATACTTTCTTCTTATACTTTCTAAAACCAGCAAAAAAGAGAGAGAGAGAGAGAGAGAGAGAGAGAGAGAGAGAGAGAGAGAGAGAGAGAGAGAGAGAGAGAGAGAGGAAGGAAAGGCATTGGGGTCTTCAGAGCAACAAACTACATTCACTGGTCACCACTGATTCGTAGACAGCATTTCATTTTCAAATAAGCAACCTAACATGCATACAAAAAAAACATCATCATAATCTGTAGTCATCATCTTCTTCTACCTATTTAAAAAAAAAAAATCAATGCAAATATTCTTGAAAATAAGCAACTTCAAAACCTGTTCGATGATAACCTGTATGGGGAGGGCAAAATGGAAATGGGAAGAACCTCCTCACTGGCTCTTACCTGGCAGGAGGTCAGTGGCGAGGGAGGGTGCTGCCGGGGTGGAAGACAGGCCTGCTGAAGATAGTGCTGAAGGTCCTGGAGGGATGGGGGGTGCAAACATTCCGTGAGAGGAATGAGGCACTATGGGTGGGGGGTGAGTGGGCGCAGGGGGCTGAGGGTTGGGATGGAGAGGGTGGTGAGGAAAGCTTGGGGTATGGTGAAGGGTGTGCAGAGGGGAGGGGGGTAGGTGAGGGTGGGGCGAATGGCTGTAGGCAGACACAGATGGACCACTGCAACAGAAAACAGAAGATACAAAATCCATGACATCTTCCTTTTCTTACCTACAGAGAGAGAGAGAGAGAGAGAGAGAGAGAGGAGAGAGAGAGAGAGAGAGAGAGAGAGAAAGAGAGAGAAAGAGAGAAAGAGAGAGAAAGAGAGAGAGAGAGAGTGGTATGATGGGGGAGAAGGAAGTGGTGTGTGTGAAAATTATAAAATGACATTGATTTTCTTCATAAGTAATAATTTAAGTATAACGCAAAACAAACTGCACAATAATGATTTGTTGTTATTCAACCATGATTCATTTGATCAAATATCAAGACTCACTTTTAGACATAAAAAAGTAGAAAAAAAAGCGCAAATTAATCTTGAGCAGTGCTAAAGCATCATTGAATACACCGAGAATAGAGTTACTTCAACCTCAATGAACATATTGTGCACATTACTCCTGAACAGTGCTCAAGCCTCAATGAACACACTGCACATGTGTACATTACTCCTAAACAGCGCTCAAGCCTCAATGAACACACCGTGTACATTACTCCTGAACAGCGCTCAAGCCTCAATGAACACACTGTGTACATTACTCCTGAACAGTGTTCAAACCTCAATGAACACACTGTGTACATTACTCCTGAACAGCGCTCAAGCCTCAATGAACACACTGTGTACATTACTCCTGAACAGTGCTCAAACCTCAATGAACACACTGTGTACATTACTCCTGAACAGTGCTCAAACCTCAATGAACACACGTTGTACATTACTCCTGAACAGCACTCAGACCTCAATGAACACACTGTGTACATTACTCCTGAACAGTGCTCAAACCTCAATGAACACACTGTGTACATTACTCCTAAACAGCGCTCAAGCCTCAATGAACACACTGTGTACATTACTCCTGAACAGTGCTCAGACCTCAATGAACACAATGTGTACATTACTCCTGAACAGTGCTCAGACCTCAATGAACACACTGTGCACATTACTCCTGAACAGTGCTCAGACCTCTATGAACACAATGTGTACATTACTCCTGAACAGACCCCAGACCTCAATGAACACACTGTGTACATTACTCCTGAACAGACCCCAGACCTCAATGAACACTGTGCACTTTACTCCTGAATAGACCCCAGACCTCAATGAACACAATGTGCACATTACTCCTGAACAGACCCCAGACCTCAATGAACACAATGTGCACATTACTCCTGAACAGACCCCAGACCTCAATGAACACACTGTGTACATTACTCCTGAACAGCGCTCAGACCTCAATGAACACACTGTTTACATTACTCCTGAACAGCACTCAGACCTCAATGAACACACTGTGTACATTACTCCTGAACAGCACTCAAACCTCAATGAACACAATGTGTACATTACTCCTGAACAGACCCCAGACCTCAATGAACACACTGTGTACATTACTCCTGAACAGACCCCAGACCTCAATGAACACACTGTGTACATTACTCCTGAACAGCAATCAGACCTCAATGAACACACTGTGTACATTACTCCTGAACAGGGCTCAGACCTCAATGAACACACTGTGTACATTACTCCTGAACAGTGCTCAGACCTCAATGAACACACTGTGTACATTACTCCTGAACAGTGCTCAGACCTCTATGAACACACTGTGTACATTACTCCTGAACAGTGCTCAGACCTCAATGAACACACCGTGTACATTACTCCTGAACAGCGCTCAGACCTCAATCAACACACTGTGCATTTCATTACAGACCTCAATGAACACACTGTGCATTTCATTACAGACCTCAATGAACACACTGTGCATTTCATTACAGACCTCAATTAACACACTGTGCATTTCATTCCAGACCTCAATCAACAGACTGTGCACATTACTCCTAAACAGAGCTCAGACCTCAATGAACACACTGTGTACATTACTCCTAAACAGAGCTCAGACCTCAATGAACACACTGTGTACATTACTCCTGAACAGTGCTCAGACCTCAATGAACACACTGTGTACATTACTCCTGAACAGTGCTCAGACCTCAATCAACACACTGTGCACATTACTCCTGAACAGTGCTCAAGCCTCAATGAACACAATGTGTACATTACTCCTGAACAGACCCCAGACCTCAATGAACACACTGTGTACATTACTCCTGAACAGTGCTCAAACCTCAATGAACACACTGTGTACATTACTCCTGAACAGTGCTCAGACCTCTATGAACACACTGTGTACATTACTCCTTAACAGTGCTCAGACCTCAATGAACACACTGTGTACATTACTCCTGAACAGACCCCAGACCTCTATGAACACACTGTGTAAATTACTCCTGAACAGTGCTCAAACCTCAATGAACACACAGTGCACATTACTCCTGAACAGCGCTCAGACCTCAATGAACACACTGTGTACATTACTCCTGAACAGTGCTCAGACCTCAATGAACACACTGTGTACATTACTCCTAAACAGCGCTCAAGCCTCAATGAACACACTGTGTACATTACTCCTGAACAGTGCTCAGACCTCAATGAACACACTGTGTATGTGTACATTACTCCTGAACATTGCTCAGACCTCAATGAACACAATGTGTACATTACTCCTGAACAGCGCTCAGACCTCAATGAACACACTGTGTACATTACTCCTGAACAGTGCTCAGACCTCTATGAACACACTGTGTACATTACTCCTGAACAGTGCTCAGACCTCTATGAACACACTGTGTACATTACTCCTGAACAGTGCTCAGACCTCTATGAACACACTGTGTACATTACTCCTGAACAGTGCTCAGACCTCTATGAACACACTGTGTACATTACTCCTGAACAGTGCTCAGACCTCAATGAACGCACTGTGTACATTACTCCTGAACAGCAATCAGACCACTATGAACACACTGTGTACATTACTCCTGAACAGTGCTCAGACCTCTATGAACACACTGTGTACATTACTCCTGAACAGTGCTCAGACCTCTATGAACACACTGTGCACATTACTCCTAAACAGTGCTCAGACCTCAATGAACACAATGTGTACATTACTCCTGAACAGTGCTCAGACCTCAATGAACACACTGTGCACATTACTCCTGAACAGTGCTCAGACCTCAATGAACACAATGTGTACATTACTCCTGAACAGTGCTCAGACCTCAATGAACACACTGTGTACATTACTCCTGAACAGTGCTCAGACCTCAATGAACACACTGTGCACATTACTCCTGAACAGTGCTCAGACCTCAATGAACACACTGTGCACATTACTCCTGAACAGTGCTCAGACCTCAATGAACACACTTTGCACATTACTCCTGAACAGTGCTCAGACCTCAATGAACACAATGTGTACATTACTCCTGAACATTGCTCAGACCTCAATGAACACACTGTGTACATTACCCCTGAACAGTGCTCAAACCTCAATGAACACACTGTGTACATTACTCCTGAACAGTGCTCAGACCTCAATGAACACACTGTGTACATTACTCCTGAACATTGCTCAGACCTCAATGAACACACTGTGTACATTACTCCTGAACAGCGCTCAGACCTCAATGAACACACTGTGTACATTACTCCTGAACAGTGCTCAGATCTTAATGAACACACTGGGCATATCACTCCAGATCTCAATGAACACACTGGGCATATCACTCCAGATCTCAATGAACACACTGGGCATATCACCTCCAAACCTCAATGAACACACTGGGCATATCACTCCAAACCTCAATGAACACACTGGCCACTCCAGATCTCAATGAACACACTGGGCATATCACTCCAGATCTCAATGAACACACTGGGCATATCACTCCAAACCTCAATGAACACACTGGGCATATCACTCCAAACCTCAATGAACACACTGGGCATATCACTCCAAACCTCAATGAACACACTGGCCACTCCAGATCTCAATGAACACACTGGGTATATCACTCCAGATCTCAATGAACACACTGGGCATATCACTCCAGATCTCAATGAACCCACAGGCCATATCACTCCAAACCTCAATGAATCCACTGGCCACTCCAGATCTCAATGAACCCACTGGGCATATCACTCCAGATCTCAATGAACCCACTGGGCATATCACTCCAGACCTCAAACATGACACTTTCCATCACATAACACATCATAGGAAAAGGAAGCTTCCAGATTTGTCCAGAGAACTGGTCAACAAAGTTTGAGGGCAAACAGTTCACTGACTTCTTCACCGCTTGGCATTCCATTGTTTGCAGTCTTTTTGTTTTTAAACATGATACTGGGCAGATGACGTTTTGGATAACCACAGATTGAACTGTGACAAAATAGCAGTATGTCAGGATACATACTGGGATGTGACTGGTAGGAGGAACCAGGCTGGAACAGCTAATACTTATCTGATCCATTCCAGCCAGGCCCAGTCAAACTTGTAGCAACATTCGTCATCAATGTCTTCACTCTGAACACTGTTTGTCCGCTGTAACATCCTCATGATTTATGTGCCTCTCAAACGAAAAAATATAAACATTGCTGCTAGAGTAGAGATAGCCGGCCAACCCCAACAAAGCTGGCCTGGCCAACCCCAACAAAGCTGGCCTGGCCAACCCAACAAAGCTGGCCTAGCCAACCCCAACAAAGCTGGCCTAGCCAACCCCAAAGCTGGCCTGGCCAACCCCAACAAAGCTGGCCTGGCCAACCCCAACAAAGCTGGCCTAGCCAACCCCAACAAAGCTGGCCTGGCCAACCCCAACAAAGCTGGCCTGGCCAACCCCAACAAAGCTGGCCTGGCCAACCCCAACAAAGCTGGCCTAGCCAACCCCAACAAAGCTGGCCTAGCCAACCCCAAAGCTGGCCTGGCCAACCCCAACAAAAGCTGGCCTGGCCAACCCCAACAAAGCTGGCCTAGCCAACCACAACAAAGCTGGCCTGGCCAACCCCAACAAAAGCTGGCCTGGCCAACCCCAACAAAAGCTGGCCTGGCCAACCCCAACAAAAGCTGGCCTAGCCAACCCCAACAAAGCTGGCCTGGCCAACCCCAACAAAAGCTGGCCTGGCCAACCCTAACAAAAGCTGGCCTGGCCAACCCCAACAAAAGCTGGCCTGGCCAACCCCAACAAAAGCTGGCCTGGCCAACCCCAACAAAAGCTGGCCTGGCCAACCCCAACAAAAGCTGGCCTGGCCAACCCCAACAAAAGCTGGCCTGGCCAACCCCAACAAAAGCTGGCCTGGCCAACCCCAACAAAAGCTGGCAACAGCAGCAACAAAACAAAAAACAGAAGAAAAAAAAAGAAGGTGGGGGGGGGGGGGGGGGGGGCGGAGTAGAGCAGCAAACACAATGCATTACACATGAAGTGCTATTCCTTCACACTCCTAAGTAGGTGTTAAGCCAACACAAAGCAAAGGTTGGTTTGTTTTGTTTTGGTCTGTTCCCTTTTCCTGCCCTCGCTCTCCGCAGAGTTCATTAATGTGTTTCACTTTCATATCACCGGATATCTGGTAGTAAATGATGTGCTCAATGGCTCGGACACTATCAAAACCTGACATAACCAGTGGTGTTGATCAACTGTTGAATTCAGCTGATCTGCTGCAGGGCCAAGAACACCTCAGCAGGTAAAGTAACCAAAATGCAATTCCTGTGGGGCTTGCGTAACAGCCATTGAATTTTTGAACATATTTTATTCCTTATTTCCAACATGCTGTTAATGAACCAAAAAGTTACAAATTCATACACAAAAAATTGCGAAAGACAACAGTCTGTCATAACGTCAAATTTTAAATGAATTACAATACATAAACCATAATATAAAACCAAGGTATGTATGTAGCATGAGAAAAAGAATCTCAACAACTTCACAACTAATGGCAATTTAACTAATCCCCCACCCCTATCCTTCATGCATGCAGACATGCCTACCCCCAAACTGATGAAACATGACATGACAAAAAGCATGAAAAAACTAAATTTCAATAATGTTCAAGAACAGTCTGCCTTTCCCATTCTGTCCCCATAAATATGGGCAACATTCATTATTTCCTGAAGGTTTGACCACATTCATTTTGTTCTTGTCGTTATTGTTGAGAGAGAGAGAGAGAGAGAGAGAGAGAGAGAGAGAGAGAGAGAGAGAGGAGAGAGAGAGAGTGTTTGTGGGTGAGAGTGTGTGTGTGTGTGCGTGTGTGTGTGTGTGTGTGTGTGCACGCGTTACATTGGGATTAACTGTCTGTCTTCTTCAACAGTCTCACATTCTGATTTGGTTGCAACAGCAATTTTTTCAGTGGTTTCTTATAATTTCTGCTTATCTCCCTTTCTTCCATGGCCAGTTTAAGGGCTTTGTGCACATGCACAGTTGGAGTTACAATTTCCCATCTGCCATCAGGTTTGTCCACCTATGAAAAAGGGTGAACAAATTCGTTTTCATTTTTTACCTGCAGGAATAAGCCATCTGCAGCCACACTGTTCAGAACTGTCATAGGTTTACACATTTTTCAGCACAAAAAAACACAGCTTTTCTAGGACTTAAGGCATGGATGCATCCACATGCACACACACACACACACGACAGCTTATCACTGTGCAGTTTTTCTTCCCTTAAAAAGCCATGGAGGTTAGTCAGAGAAGCCCCAAAGTAGATACTACAAGTGATGACCCACAACGTGACACCATGTTATGTCTATGAATTGGAAGGGATGAGTTCTAGAGGCACTAGTCTGTTAGAAGGCAAAGATACCTATCACAGTGACGACCTGGCTGTGGCTCAACCACCTCAATGATGACAGAAACAATGCCACCACATTAAAGAAGGGTATCAAGCCGACTGACCTTGGCCAGAGGGGTTTGGAGAAGGCAAGATTGGCCGCAGGGTAGCCAGGCCCTGGATGGTGAGCTGAATGAGATGAGAGAGCGGAGTGAGAAGAGTGTACAGATGAGCTCTCCCGCTCCCTTTCTCGTTCCCTCTCCCTCTCCCGTTCTCTTTCTCTCTCCCGTTGCTCCCGTTCTCTTTCCCGCTCTCTGCTGGAGGAATGATGATGAATGTGTTGGTCCTCACGATGGGCTGGTCGAGGGATGTGTGCTGGGGGTCGGCCCCGCTCCTGGCTGACCAGGGGCAGGGATGGGATGGAGGGAGGGCAAGGCTTGTTGTGCAGGCCACCGACACCTGACACAGGAGGTGCAGGCAGTGGTTTGTGAGTCAAGGGCGATCCCGGGGTGGGGCGTCGGATTGGTGTAGCTGCTGCTGTTGGGATGTTCTTCTGGAAGCTGAAGGTGGAAGAGCTGAAGGTGGAAGAGCAGAGGAGGGTGGAAGGGTGGATGGAAGTGTGGAGGAGGATGCGGATGAGGCAATGGTAGTGACTATGGAGGGAGTGATAGGAGTGGGGATGTTGGTGGTGGAGGTGATAGTGGTGACGGTATTGGCAGTGACAGTGGCGATGGGGGTGGCGGGGATGGTGGTGGTGGGGTTGACGGTCACTGTGGGTACCACTCCATTGCACAGTGGAGTCGCCGTTGTGCTGGGAGGACTCACAGCCACCACTGGTCGTACATGGTTTACCAGACCTGAAACAATGCCATCATCATTTTCATTTTGCTGAGGTGCATACTTTTGTGAGTTTGTGTGTGTGTGTGTGTGTGTGTGTGTGTGTGTGTGTGTGTGTGTGTGTGTGTGTGTGTGTGTGTGTGTGCGAGTGCAAATGTGCGTGTGCATGTACGCGCACATGCACATTCATGTGCCTAGCCACACCTGCACAAACAAGTACATGTGCTCACAGAATGTATGCTTTTGTTCCACTTTCAAAACAATCTAACTAAACATTGTTTATCATTTTAACTCTGATCTTGATGATTGCCGTGAAAAATTACTGAACTACTTGACTGAATGGCATTTTTTTTTTTTTTTGCACTCCTCTTACGAAAGCAAAGTGGGGCCCACATAACCCCTCTTCTTCTCTAAGAACCTCAGGTTCAGACCCACCTCTAAGTTGGATATTCATTGTCGCTATTCCTCCTCTTTCTGTCTCATCTAAAATCAGTTCATAAGTTTTACTTGCTGCTCTCGGTTGACTTGCTTCTGTCCCAGTTTAAAGTTAAGGAAAAGAACGGGAGTAATTTGTTTCAAACAAACGTATAGACTGACCAAGCCAAGCACTACTGGCAGAACTTTCAAATACAAAATGCTAGCATATGCATGTCCTCATGACTCCAACAGTCCATAAACACAAAAAAACCCACTGCCTAAAATGAGTCTGAATTCAATTTCTTCCAATCTGTGAAGTTTATTTTCCAGAGTCAACATGGGAGCTTCTACTGTTGAAACTACATGCATACATACATCAACTAATCACACTTCTCATTGTCGGTGTTCCAAATGCTTGTCACCAAATGCTTTTTTTTCATTTTTTTTTGTTTTTTTTGTGTGTTAGGAACAGGCTTTCTTGCTTTCTACTTTAAGTTGCTCATGATTCCTACTCACTGCTTAACCCCAGTTAACTTCCTTTTGTCTCTGAGCTCTGTTCGTTCCTTCTTTTTATTGTCAGTCCTCATATAAGATCTGTCTCTGTCACCACTAACTCTAAACCTGATGACAGCTCTATGAGCAGAAAGCTTGCTTTCCTTCTTGTTCCCCCGATCACCATACTCAAACCCTGGTGAGTGCACTCTTCCACCATTTTCTTCTTCTTGTCACCAGACCTTTGGTCTCAGTTCAGTTTTAATATTATACCCCTCACATATTGCCTTTCACAAGGGCTTGCACAAAAGGGGGGGGGGGGGGGGGGGGGGGGGGGGGGGATCTGAAAGAAGAAACAACAAAGGCGTATCTATCTGTATGCATTGAAGCAGCAACATGTCAGCTAGACTAGTGTGATATGGGTCAGCAAGGCTGGTGCTGTGCTGTGCTGAAAGTACAGACATTCCTCATTTTCATCCCCAGTTTGTCGATAAAACTGAAAGCAAAATAAAACAAGTACAAACATACATACATTTAATGTAGCATGCATGCATGGGTGCACGCACGTGCGCGCAAAACACACACACACACTTAATGCAGAATGTATGTGCATGCTAACACACACACACACTTAATGCAGAATGTATGTGCATGCTAACACACACTTAATGCAGAATGTATGTGCATGCTAACACACACACACACTTAATGCAGAATGTATGTGCATGCTAACACACACACACACACACTTAATGCAGAATGTATGTGCATGCTAACACACACACACACTTAATGCAGAATGTATGTGCATGCTAACACACACACACACTTAATGCAGAATGTATGTGCATGCTAACACACACACACTTAATGCAGAATGTATGTGCATGCTAACACACACACACACTTAATGCAGAATGTATGTGCATGCTAACACACACACACACTTAATGCAGAATGTATGTGCATGCTAACACACACACACACACACAGAGGAGGGAAAGGCACATCTGTAAGCAGACAGCAGAGAGATGGGCAGCCAGTGTCCACAGCTGACAGCCGATACACTGGGACTGCATGATTACACCACCACAGCTGACAGCCGATACACTGGGACTACATGATTACACCACCACAGCTGACAGCCGATACACTGGGACTGCACGATTACACCACACAGCTGACAGCCTATACACTGGGACTGCACGATTACACCACCACAGCTGACAGCCGATACACTGGGACTACACGATTACACCACCACAGCTGACAGCCGATACACTGGGACTGCACGATTACACCACCACAGCTGACAGCCTATACACTGGGACTGCACGATTACACCACCACAGCTGACAGCCTATACACTGGGACTGCACGATTACACCACCACAGCTGACAGCCTATACACTGGGACTGCACGATTACACCACCACAGCTGACAGCCTATACACTGGGACTGGAACATTACACCACCACAGCTTGCAGGTTAAAAGCTTGTTTCCAGTAAACATTTTGTCCAAACATTTTGGAACAAGGCCAGGGGGTGGGCATCTTAGGCAGGAAAAGCAGTAGATGACAGTATGAAGACATCTTAGGCAGGAAAAGCAGTAGATGACAGTATGAAGACATCTTAGGCAGGAAAAGCAGTAGATGACAGTATGAAGACATCTTAGGCAGGAAAAGCAGTAGATGACAGTATGAAGACAAAGCAAAAGATGAACACAAGTGCAGAGAGGAAGAGAAATGAGGAAGTGACTCCTGCTGACACAGGACTTGCAGACGGTGGAGACAATTGGCACTGACAGCCCCTGGGAGCTGGGGCTACAGCCTGCAGAAGACATCAACAGCTTTCAGCTGTGCATTACACTGCAGACAGTGGAGACAATTGGCACTGACAGCCCCTGGGAGCTGGGCCTCTGTGTCCTTTCTACAGTCTGCAGAAGACATCAACAGCTCTCAGCTGTGCATTACACTGCAGACAAAGCCCAGCTACATTTGGACTGCCACATTTCAATGAAGTCAAAGTTGTCAACTGTCAACATTTTTCTCTTATTTAAATAAAAGTATGGTGACCGCAGACACACCATATGTGTCATGAAAACTGAGCTTCTCTTAATGGTCCCAGTTTACATCTGGGGGCTTCTCCCCCCCCCCCCCCCCCCCTTTCCCTCTCTCCACCCCCTTTTCTTTTTTAGCACTACTTCTTGAGCAAAACCCAACAAATCTTGACAGGGTCACATATATTTGCGAGTGCACACACACACATCATCATCATTTAATGTAGCATGCATGCACGTGCACAAACACAAACATACAGAACACACGCACCAGCGCACGCGCGCACACACACACACACACATACACACCAACAGCAAAAACTCCACAAGAACTGATGGTCCATTCTACTGACAGGAAAATTAATGAACACACTTCTATATGTTGACCATCTTGTTTTTCACCCCACTCTCTCCCCTCCAGTCCTCCATCTCTCCCATAGGCTCAGATGTATTTTTTCTCCTTGGTCAGAACAAGCACATGCTTTCTCTGAATTAAATCCTGGAAAACGACACCCTTCAGGCAGCACCAGTTTTACACCCAAAACAAGAAATCACCTCCCTCCCTGCAGCAATCTGTACACTCCGGTTTCATCAACATTTCTCCTCCCTTTTTCTTTCTTTACTCTTCTGCTTTCTTCCTGTTCCTTTTCTTTCAACCCCCCCCCCCCCCTCTTTTTTTTTTCTCCTCCTTTTTTTCTTTGCATATGAAGAGTTGTGCAACAGAGCTGTAAAGTTCTCAGCCACCACACTCTTTCATCTGACAACAAAGCTGTCTGCATGGCTTTCACTGCTACACCCTCAACTCCTTTCTTTCTCTTTTTTTATTTTTGAATGTAGCAAGAGGAAAAGTGCTAGGAAAACCAAACAGGCATATCAGATGGGCAGAGTATGTGTGTTACAGAGAGAGAGAGAGAGAGAGAGAGAGAGAGAGAGAGAGAGAGAGAGAGAGAGAGAGAGAGAGAGAGAGAGAGAGTGTGTGTGTGTGTGTGTGTGTGTGTGTGCTTGCTATCCCAATGAAAAACAAGTCACTTTGTAAAGAATCTGAATCCACTGGAATTAGCCAATGTTGAAGGGTGAAAAGGAGAAACGAAAAGGAAAGGCCATGAAGCAGAAGAGTGGAGAGAGAGAGAGAGAGAGAGAGAGAGAGAGAGAGAGAGAGAGAGAGGAGAAACAGCACTAAGGCTTACAAAGTAATTTCCTCTCCTCCATCAGTATGCTGGGGAGGGGAGGGGGGGGGGGGGGGGGGGGACCCTCCTCTTTCTATGCACACAAGGTCGATTTTTTCCCCTCTTTCCCTGCATCCTTGTGAGCTAGTTCAATTTTCTCTCCTCTCTTTGGCCCCTCTTATCTCATTCCTGGGGCATTAAAGTCTGAACTCGCCCTACAAAAACTCTTTACAATTGCTATGGCAACCAGAGGTTGCAGCAAGGGAGGCGACCAAGCGTTAGACTGTCAATTTCTTGCACTTTGAGTCCACCCCCCCCCCCCTTCCACCCTCTTTACCCTTACTCCTCCCCTGCTCTGCTCGCTCTTCTCCCCTGCCCCTCTCCCCTGCCGAGAGTAATGCTTCAGATTTCTCTGGTGAATACTGGCTGAAAGGGATGCTTGTCACTTGTGAAGTGGTGCCAAAACAGGCCAGGCACTTTCTTTTGTTTTACCTCCCTGTTTTTCTCTCCTTACAGCTCCACCCCTGTCATCACCAAACACTTCACACACACAACGCCCCCCCTCCCCCCCAACACACACACACACCCACTCACACATATCCATTAATCACACACACACACACACAGGCACAGACACACACAGGCCATTTTGGCAGTCCTCACCACTGATGCTGTTAGCCATTATACTGCATTCATTAACAGCCTCGTTTGTCTACAGAGCTAGAAATGTGGGAAAATGCTGCTGTGGTATGACTGTGAGGCATGTGGCTTCATAATTACAGGGACATGAAACGAGGGCAGAGGGAACAAGGGGGGCTGCATACATGGAAAGCAGGAAAGACCATGTTTGCTGCTGCTGGAAGCTGGAACATCTCAGGGAGGGGAAAAAGTGAATGACTCCTCCTGTCTATCTTCAATAACTGATCCATTTGATGCTGACAATCATGGAGTTCAAATTCAGACTGTTCAGCATTTGCCAATTAAGCAACTTTCAAGTGTCTGTTAGCCTTCAATGAGCAACTTTCAACTGACTGTTAGCCTTTACTAAGCAACCTTCAACTGTCTGTTAGCCTTTACTGAGCAACCTTCAACTGTCTGTCTGTTAGCCTTTACTGAGCAACCTTCAACTGTCTGTTAGCCTTTACTGAGCAACCTTCAACTGACTGTTAGCCTTTACTGAGCAACCTTCAACTGACTGTTAGCCTTTACTGAGCAACCTTCAACTGTCTGTTAGCCTTTACTGAGCAACCTTCAACTGTCTGTCTGTTAGCCTTTACTGAGCAACCTTCAACTGTCTGTCTGTTAGCCTTTACTAAACAACCTTCAACTCACTGTTAGCCTTTACTGAGCAACCTTCAACTGTCTGTTAGCCTTTACTGAGCAACCTTCAACTGTCTGTTAGCCTTTACTGAGCAACCTTCAACTGTCTGTTAGCCTTTACTAAGCAACCTTCAACTGTCTGTTAGCCTTTACTGAGCAACCTTCAACTGTTAGCCTTTACTGAGCAACCTTCAACTGTCTGTCTGTTAGCCTTTACTAAACAACCTTCAACTGTCTGTTAGCCTTTACTAAGCAACCTTCAACTGTCTGTCTGTTAGCCTTTACTGAGCAACCTTCAACTGTCTGTTAGCCTTTACTGAGCAACCTTCAACTGTCTGTTAGCCTTTACTGAGCAACCTTCAACTGTCTGTCTGTTAGCCTTTACTAAACAACCTTCAACTGTCTGTTAGCCTTTACTGAGCAACCTTCAACTGACTGTTAGCCTTTACTAAACAACCTTCAACTCACTGTTAGCCTTTACTGAGCAACCTTCAACTCACTGTTAGCCTTTACTGAGCAACCTTCAACTGACTGTTAGCCTTTACTGAACAACCTTCAACTGTCTGTCTGTTAGCCTTTACTGAGCAACCTTCAACTGACTGTTAGCCTTTACTGAGCAACCTTCAACTGACTGTTAGCCTTTACTGAGCAACCTTCAACTGACTGTTAGCCTTTACTGAGCAACCTTCAACTGACTGTTAGCCTTTACTGAGCAACCTTCAACTGACCAAGTCCCAAGGACCACATTTGATGCTCTGAGGTCTTGGTGGATAATCTGTTCCTTACTGACTACTGAAGATTCAAACTCAAACTACCCTATAGCTTCCACCTCCATCCTGCAGCCTGAAGGTCAGCACTAGCCAAGGACCCTAATACTAGCTGGCCTGTGATCCTCTTATCTACCACACTCAAACTGATGGCATTTCAAACCTTTAGCCTTCCATGAGAAATCTTGACATTCTCAAACTGATGCTGGCAAAGGCAAGAGCAAATGAAACTAGGATCAAGCTGACATAAAAACAAAGTTCTGTATCAGCACATAAACTCATGACATTTCAAACAGAAATTCCTGTTACAGAATACATGACAGGGCAAAACCAGTGCTGCGTTCAGTCTGTTTCAGACATGCAAGGACACAACACACAGATGACAGATTCTGAACCAATACCTCAGATTCAATCTAATGGTTCTGGAACTACAAAAATTATAATCAATCTGATTAATTCAGTAAAAATTTCAGTAAGTTGTTTTTGGTACTAAATACAGAAGTAATAGAAGTTGAATTAAGCATGTATCCAATTGAATGCTCAAAAATCGACATATTCTGTTTATACTGTTGGAGAGAAATTCATTCCGTAATAGAAAGTTTCAGTTTCTAAGTAAAAATGTTTTCTTGACTACCAATCTTTTTTTTTTTTTTCACAATTAAAATTTTTCAGGATGCATGAGGAATTTATGTAAAAAAAAAATATAAAAAAGAACAAAAATTGTCAACACTTCTGTTGCAGACTGTCTTCAGGACAGGTAGCATAAATAAAAAGACAATGACGTGTCAAATACATATGTAGCATGTCTGATGGAGAGAGTGTGTGGTGTGTGTGTGTGTGTGTGTGTGTGTGGGGGGTGTGGTGTGGTGGTGTTGGTGTGTGTGGTGTGTTGTTTGTGTGGTGTGATGGGGAGAAGAAAACAGAGACAGAGGAAGAAGCAAACAGAACCGAGTTGAGGATAAGAAAATCAATATGTGACAGCGTGGGTTTTATTCTTGTAGGATGGTGGCCTGGGGGAGGAAGGAAGGGGTGGGGAGGGAGGTGTTTATAAAGATCTATCAAATGGCCCAAAGGATCACACATGTGTATGGTCTATATGGAAGCATACTTCATTATCGTGGCTATGGGGTGGTGGTGCATTGTTCTATATGGAAGCATACTTCATTATTGTGGCTATGGTGTGGTGGTGCATGTGTCTATATGGAAGCATACTTCATTATTGTGGCTATGGTGTGGTGGTGCATTGTCTATATGGAAGCTACTTCATTATTGTGGCTATGGTGTGGTGGTGCATTGTCTATATGGAAGCATACTTCATTATTGTGGCTATGGTGTGGTGGTGCATTGTCTATATTGGAAGCATACTTCATTATTGTGGCTATGGTGTGGTGGTGCATTGTCTATATGGAAGCATACTTCATTATTGTGGCTATGGTGTGGTGGTGCATTGTCTATATGGAAGCATACTTCATTATTGTGGCTATGGTGTGGTGGTGCATTGTCTATATGGAATGCATACTTGGATTGTGGCAATGGTGTGGTGGTGCATTGTCTATATGGAGCATACTTGGATTGTGGCTATGGTGGTGGTGTGCATAATGGATGCATACTTGGATTGTGACAATGGTGTGGTGGTGCATTGTCTATATGGGTGCATAATTGGATTGTGACAATGGTGTGGTGGTGCATTGTTCATATCTGAGATGGCGATGGGCTGTGACATAATTAGTCAGATGGGATGATAATGGAATAGGTGGGAAGGTGGGGGGATAAGGGGAAGGCGAGGGGAGGGTGAAAGGGAAGGAGAGGGGAGGGAAAGGGGGAAGGGAGGGGAGGGAAAGGGGGAAGGAGGGGAGGAAAGGGGAAGGGAGGGGAGGGAAAGGGGGAAGGGAGGGGAGGGAAAGGGGGAAGGGAGGGGAGGGAAAGGGGGAAGGGAGGGGAGGGAAAGGGGGAAGGGAGGGGAGGGAAAGGGGGAAGGGAGGGAGGGAAAGGGGGAAGGAGGGGAGGAAGGGGGAAGGGAGGGGAGGGAAAGGGGGAAGGGAGGGGAGGGAAAGGGGGAAGGGAGGGGAGGGAAAGGGGGAAGGGAGGGGAGGGAAAGGGGGAAGGGAGGGGAGGGAAAGGGGGAAGGGAGGGGAGGGAAAGGGGGAAGGAGAGGGGAGGGAAAAGGGGGAAGGGAGGGGAGGGAAAGGGGGAAGGGAGGGGAGGGAAAGGGGGGAAGGGAGGGGGAGGGGAAAGGGGGGGGGAAAGGGAGGGGGGGGAAAGGGGGAAGGGAGGGGAGGGAAAGGGGGAAGGGAGGGGAGGGAAAGGGGGAAGGGAGGGAGGGAAAGGGGGAAGGGAGGGGAGGGAAAGGGGGAAGGGAGGAGGGAGGGAAAGGGGGGAGGGAGGGGAGGAAAAGGGGGAAGGGAGGGGAGGGAAGGGGGAAGGGAGGGGAGGGAAAGGGGGAAGGGAGGGGAGGGAAAGGGGGGAGGGGAGGGAAAGGGGGAAGGGAGGGAAGGAAAAGGGGGAAGGGAGGGGAGGGAAAGGGGGAAGGGAGGGGAGGGAAAGGGGGAGGGGAGGGAGGGAAAGGGGGGAGGGGAGGGAAAGGGGGAAGGGAGGGGAGGAAAAGGGGGAAGGGAGGGGAGGGAAAGGGGGAAGGGAGGGGAGGGAAAGGAGCAGAGGATGAAGCGGGGGAAAAGAATGGCTGAGCTAAAGGCTGGAATGATTGAAACTAACAGTGAGCTAAAGGCTGGAATGATTGAAACTAACAGTGAGCTAAAGGCTGGATGATTGAAACTAACAGTGAGCTAAAGGCTGGAATGATTGAAACAACAGTGAGCTAAAGGCTGGAATGATTGAAACTAACAGTGAGCTAAAGGCTGGAATGATTGAAACTAACAGTGAGCTAAAGGCTGGAATGACTGAAACTAACAGTGAGCTAAAGGCTGGAATGATTGAAACTAACAGTGAGCTAAAGGCTGGAATGACTGAAACTAACAGTGAGCTAAAGGCTGGAATGACTGAAACTAACAGTGAGCTAAAGGCTGGAATGATTGAAACTAACAGTGAGCTAAAGGCTGGAATGACTGAAACTAACAGTGAGCTAAAGGCTGGAATGATTGAAACTAACAGTGAGCTAAAGGCTGGAATGACTGAAACTAACAGTGAGCTAAAGGCTGGAATGATTGAAACTAACAGTGAGCTAAAGGCTGGAATGATTGAAACTAACAGTGAGCTAAAGGCTGGAATGATTGAAACAGTGAGCTAAAGGCTGGAATGATTGAAACAGTGAGCTAAAGGCTGGAATGATTGAAACTAACAGTGAGCTAAAGGCTGGAATGACTGAAACTAACAGTGAGCTAAAGGCTGGAATGACTGAAACTAACAGTGAGCTAAAGGCTGGAATGATTGAAACTAACAGTGAGCTAAAGGCTGGAATGATTGAAACTAACAGTGAGCTAAAGGCTGGAATGACTGAAACTAACAGTGAGCTAAAGGCTGGAATGATTGAAACTAACAGTGAGCTAAAGGCTGGAATGACTGAAACTAACAGTGAGCTAAAGGCTGGAATGATTGAAAGTAACAGTGAGCTAAAGGCTGGAATGACTGAAACTAACAGTGAGCTAAAGGCTGGAATGATTGAAACTAACAGTGAGCTAAAGGCTGGAATGATTGAAACTAACAGTGAGCTAAAGGCTGGAATGATTGAAACTAACAGTGAGCTAAAGGCTGGAATGATTGAAACTAACAGTGAGCTAAAGGCTGGAATGATTGAAACTAACAGTGAGCTAAAGGCTGGAATGATTGAAACTAACAGTGAGCTAAAGGCTGGAATGACTGAAACTAACAGTGAGCTAAAGGCTGGAATGATTGAAACTAACAGTGAGCTAAAGGCTGGAATGATTGAAACTAACAGTGAGCTAAAGGCTGGAATGACTGAAACTAACAGTGAGCTAAAGGCTGGAATGACTGAAACTAACAGTGAGCTAAAGGCTGGAATGATTGAAACTAACAGTGAGCTAAAGGCTGGAATGATTGAAACTAAGAGTGAGCTAAAGGCTGGAATGACTGAAACTAACAGTGAGCTAAAGGCTGGAATGATTGAAACTAACAGTGAGCTAAAGGCTGGAATGATTGAAAGTAACAGTGAGCTAAAGGCTGGAATGACTGAAACTAACAGTGAGCTAAAGGCTGGAATGACTGAAACTAACAGTGAGCTAAAGGCTGGAATGATTGAAACTAACAGTGAGCTAAAGGCTGGAATGATTGAAACTAACAGTGAGCTAAAGGCTGGAATGACTGAAACTAACAGTGAGCTAAAGGCTGGAATGACTGAAACTAACAGTGAGCTAAAGGCTGGAATGATTGAAACTAACAGTGAGCTAAAGGCTGGGATGATTGAAAGTAACAGTGAGCTAAAGGTTGGAATGATTGAAAGTAACAGTGAGCTAAAGGCTGGAATGATTGAAAGTAACAGTGAGCTAAAGGTTGGAATGATTGAAAGTAACAGTGAGCTAAAGGCTGGAATGATTGAAACTAACAGATCAGTTTGAAAACTGAGTCAGCCAAAAAATGTGGTGTCATGGCGGAGATGATTGTTGTCTCCAGAACTTTTCTTTCTGGAACTGAGGAGCAATTTAGCCAGACAGCAGTGATGGAAAGATGGGTCTGACTGTGGCAATCACCATGGATCCCCCACTGGTGTTGGAGGAGATAACTGAATGGCCCCGAGATGCTTGACAAAGCGGTCATTGAGGGTGGGACATGTCTCACCGATATACCACTTCCAGCAGTTCATTTTTTCATCAAAAGTAACGCCTGATAACAGATGTTTGGACTAATCAAGACACAAGTCTTAATGCTACTACTAATAACTGCTCCGCCCTTGTCTGCAGGTTTAACTATGTCCGAGTGACTCTCAGTTTCTCCTAGAGCCTTAAAGCTTTTGGATGTGGAGGTTTAAAAGTTTCTTGGGGGGTTAAACACAACAAAGAAATTTCCCAAAGGCAGGTGTCTAAATAGTAGCGTAGGGTTCCACATTGTTGTACTGGTCTTGGGTCTAGGCGCGGGGCTTCACTTCCAAATTTACCAATCTATATCTTATGAAAAGTGAGCTGACATGATCAGACTATTGTCCCAGTGAACCAAAGGCCACAGCAGAGCCGCCTTTTGCTATATATCAATGCCTAATTTTAGAGACATTTTCAGGTCTTCATTTTCACTCCTTATAATTTTCAGAGAGCTTGAAAAGCTTCATGAGAGTTTTTTCTGTTCAGATACTTCCCCACTTCTTGGGAACCAGGACAAGAAAACTGCTCATAACCCATGCCTGTACCTTTCCTGTCATCAACTGTCAACAGCTGACATGAGTTTAGTCAACCTATCCCCATGCCTGTACCTTTCCTGTCATCAACTGTTCACAGCTGACATGAGTTTGGTCAACCTATCCCATGCCTGTACCTTTCCTGTCATCAACTGTTCACAGCTGACATGAGTTTAGTCAACCTATCCCCATGCCTGTACCTTTCCTGTCATCAACTGTCAACAGCTAACATGAGTTTAGTCAACCTATCCCCATGCCTGTACCTTTCCTGTCATCAACTGTTCACAGCTGACATGAGTTTGGTCAACCTATCCCCATGCCTGTACCTTTCCTGTCATCAATGATCACAGCCGACATGAGTTTGGTCAACCTATCCCCATGCCTGTACCTTTCCTGTCATCAACTGTTCACAGCTGACATGAGTTTGGTCAACCTATCCCCATGCCTGTACCTTTCCTGTCATCAACTGTTCACAGCTGACATGAGTTTAGTCAACCTATCCCCATGCCTGTACCTTTCCTGTCATCAACTGTTCACAGCTGACATGAGTTTGGTCAACCTATCCCCATGCCTGTACCTTTCCTGTCATCAACTGTCAACAGCTGACATGAGTTTGGTCAACCTATCCCCATGCCTGTACCTTTCCTGTCAACTGTTCACAGCTGACATGAGTTTGGTCAACCTATCCCCATGCCTGTACCTTTCCTGTCATCAACTGTTCACAGCTGACATGAGTTTAGTCAACCTAGCCCCATGCCTGTACCTTTCCTGTCATCAACTGTCAACAGCTGACATGAGTTTAGTCAACCTATCCCCATGCCTGTACCTTTCCTGTCATCAACTGTTCACAGCTGACATGAGTTTGGTCAACCTATCCCCATGACTGTACCTTTCCTGTCATCAACTGATCACAGCCGACATGAGTTTGGTCAACCTATCCCCATGCCTGTACCTTTCCTGTCATCAACTGTTCACAGCTGACATGAGTTTGGTCAACCTATCCCCATGCCTGTACCTTTCCTGTCATCAACTGTTCACAGCTGACATGAGTTTAGTCAACATATCCCCATGCCTGTACCTTTCCTGTCATCAACTGTTCACAGCTGACATGAGTTTGGTCAACCTATCCCCATGCCTGTTGTACCTTTCCTGTCATCAACTGTCAACAGCTGACATGAGTTTGGTCAACCTATCCCCATGCCTGTACCTTTCCTGTCATCAACTGTTCACAGCTGACATGAGTTTGGTCAACCTATCCCCATGCCTGTACCTTTCCTGTCATCAACTGTCAACAGCTGACATGAGTTTGGTCAACCTATCCCCATGCCTGTACCTTTCCTGTCATCAATTGTTCACAGCTGACATGAGTTTGGTCAACCTATCCCCATGCCTGTACCTTTCCTGTCATCAACTGTCAACAGCTGACATGAGTTTGGTCAACCTATCCCATGCCTGTACCTTTCCTGTCATCAATTATTCACAGCTGACATGAGTTTGGTCAACCTATCCCCATGCCTGTACCTTTCCTGTCATCAACTGTCAACAGCTGACATGAGTTCGGTCAAGCTATCCCCATGCCTGTACCTTTCCTGTCATCAACTATTCACAGCTGACATGAGTTTGGTCAACCTATCCCCATGCCTGTACCTTTCCTGTCATCAACTGTCAACAGCTGACATGAATTTGGTCAACCTATCCCCATGCCTGTACCTTTCCTGTCATCAACTGTTTACAGCTGACATGAGTTTAGTCAACCTATCCCCATGCCTGTACCTTTCCTTTCATCAACTGTTCACAGCTGACATGAGTTTGGTCAACCTATCACCATGCCTGTACCTTTCCTGTCATCAACTGTTCACAGCTGACATGAGTTTGGTCAACCTATCCCCATGCCTGTACCTTTCCTGTCATCAACTGTTCACAGCTGACATGAGTTTGGTCAACCTATCCCCATGCCTGTACCTTTCCTGTCATCAACTGTCAACAGCTGACATGAGTTTGGTCAACCTATCCCCATGCCTGTACCTTTCCTGTCATCAACTGTCAACAGCTGACATGAGTTTAGTCAATCTATATATGTATACATGCACCTTTGCTTTCATCAACTGTTCACAGCTGGCATGAGTTTGGTCAACCTATCAGCCTATGAACAGTACAACCTTGGCAATTTGTTTCCATCTGGATGGAGTCAGCTTTCCAAGGCCTCTTTCACACAGCCACAACACACTAAGCCAACCTCACACAGGACAGATTTAGACTAAATAGTGTCAGTGCTCTGAACAATCATACCAGATTTAACAGTTGCATTACATTAGCAGAAGGGCTACTACTGTGATGATTTGAAAACCAAGAAAGATTGGAGGCAACGTAAAAGGCAAAATCTGACAACAAATACCCGTTACAATACTACATTACAAAACAAGTAGATGTTCTTTTGTTCAATTCCTCTTCACCTGTCTCTGCTGTATGCAACAAGCATGCACATATATATCTAACAGCATGTGTGTGTGGGGGTGGGGGTGGGGGGGAGGGTGGAAAGAGAGAGAGAGAGAGAGAGAGAGAGAGAGAGAGAGAGAGACAGTGTGTGTGTGTGTGTGTGTGTGTGTGTGTGTGTGTGTGTGTGTGAGTGAGAGAGAGAGAGAGAGAGAGAGAGAGAGAGAGAGAGAGAGAGAGAGAGAGAGAGAGAGAGAGAGTGTGTGTGTTGTGTGTGTGTTAGTGGATGTGTGTGAGTGAGTGAGTGAGAAAGAGTGTGTGTGTATGTGTGCATGCCTGCATATCTATTCAAGCATTAGTGAACAACAGTTCTCTGTTATGGCATGAACAGAAAGCCCTTTCATTCTATACATGGGGGAAAAACCTTTTTTTTCCCCTACTACGTTTTTGCAAGTAGTACTTCAACAGCAAAGAGCAGATAAAAAGTGCACACACACACACACTCAAACTCACACAAGTGCGCGCGCACACACACACACACACGCGCACACACACCCTATCCACCCCCTCTATCCTGAACTGGTGGCGGAGGAGGCCCTTCATTCACATCACCCTCTACAGTCTGCAGTGATGCCAAGCTGTCATTTCCTGTGGCCATACTTGAGGGGCCCCTTTTGCCTCTTGACACGATCACTTCAGCACACGTCCCAGCCACAGCCACATGACATCACACTTCCCTCTGACGCAATCACTTCAGCACACGTCTCAGCCACAGCCACATGACATCTGACACTGGGGAGAGACGTGTACTGTGTGTACTGCAGCACTGTATCATCTCCACCACTGACACTGGGGAGAGACGTGTACTGTGTGTACTGTAGCACATCATCATCTCCACCACTGACACTGGGAGAGACGTGTACTGTGTGTACTGTACTGTAGCACTGTATCATCTCCACCACTGACACTGGAGAGAGACATGTACTGTGTGTACTGTACTGTAGCACTGTATCATCTCCACCACTGACACTGGGGACAGACTGTACTGTGTATACTGTACTGTAGAACTACATCATCTCCACCACTGACACTGGGGAGAGACATGTACTGTGTGTACTGTAGCACTGTATCATCTCTAACATTGACACTGGGGAGAGACGTGTACTGTGTGTACTGTAGCACTGTATCATCTCCACCACTGACACTGGGGAGAGATGTGTACTGTGTGTACTGTACTGTACCACTGTATTATCTCCACCAATGACACTGTAGAGACGTGTACTGTGTGTACTGTACTGTAGCACTGTATCATCTCCACCTATGACACTGGGGAGAGACATGTACTGTGTGTACTGTACTGTAGCACTGTATCATCTCCACCACTGACACTGGAGCGAGACGTGTACTGTGTGTACTGTAGCACTGTATCATCTCCACCACTGTCACTGGGGAGAGATGTGTACTGTGTGTACTGTAGCACTGTATCATCTCCACCACTGACACTGGGGAGAGACGTGTACTGTGTGTACTGTAGCACTGTATTATCTCCACCACTGACACTGGGGAGAGAGACGTGTACTGTGTGTACTGTACTATAGCACTGTATTATCTCCACCACTGACACTGGGGAGAGACATGTACTGTGTGTACTGTAGCACTGTATCATCTCTAACATTGACACTGGGGAGAGACGTGTACTGTGTGTACTGTAGCACTGTATTATCTCCTCCACTGACACTGGGAAGAGACGTGTACTGTGTGTACTGTACTGTACCACTGTATTATCTCCACCAATGACACTGTAGAGAGATGTGTACTGTGTGTACTGTACTGTAGCACTGTATCATCTCCACCACTGACACTGGGGAGAGACGTGTACTGTGTGTACTGTACTGTAGCACTGTATCATCTCCTCCACTGACACTGGGGAGAGACATGTACTGTGTGTACTGTAGCACTGTATCATCTCCACCACTGTCACTGGGGAGAGACGTGTACTGTGTGTACTGTACTGTAGCACTGTATCATCTCCACCACTGTCACTGGGGAGAGACGTGTACTGTGTGTACTGTACTGTAGCACTGTATCATCTCCACCACTGTCACTGGGGAGAGACGTGTACTGTGTGTACTGTACTGTTGCACTGTATCATCTCCACCACTGTCACTGGGAGAGACATGTACTTTGTGTACTGTACTGTAGCACTGTATTATCTCCTCCACTGACACTGAGGAGAGACATGTACTGTGTGTATGTAGCACTGTATCATCTCCACCACTGACACTGAGGAGAGACATGTACTGTGTGTACTGTAGCACTATATCATCTCCACCACTGACACTGAGGAGAGACATGTACTGTGTGTACTGTAGCACTATATCATCTCCACCACTGACACTGGGGAGAGACGTGTACTGTGTGTACTGTAGCACTATATCATCTCCACCACTGACACTGGGGAGAGACGTGTACTGTGTGTACTGTACTGTAGCACTGTATCATCTCCACCACTGACGCTGGGGAGAGAGACGTGTACTGTGTGTACTGTACTATAGCACTGTATTATCTCCACCACTGACACTGAGGAGAGACGTGTACTGTGTGCACTGTACTGTAGCACTGTATCATCTCCACCACTGACAATGGGGAGAGACATGTACTGTGTGTACTGTACTATAGCACTGTGTCATCTCCACCACTGACACTGCGTAGACATGTACTGTGTGTACTGCAGCACTGTATCATCTCCACCACTGACACTGGGGAGAGACGTGTACTGTGTGTACTGTAGCACTGTATCATCTCCACCACTGACACTGGGGAGAGACGTGTACTGTGTGTACTGTACTGTAGCACTGTTATCATCTCCACCACTGACACTGGGGAGAGACATGTACTGTGTGTACTGCAGCACTGTATTATCTCCTCCACTGACACTGGGGAGAGACATGTACTGTGTGTACTGTACTGTACCACTGTATTATCTCCACCACTGACACTGGGAGAGACATGTACTGTGTGTACTGTACTGTAGCACTGTATTATCTCCACCACTGACACTGGGGAGAGACATGTACTGTGTGTACTGTAGCACTGTATTATCTCCTCCACTGACACTGGGGAGAGACGTGTACTGTGTGTACTGTAGCACTGTATTATCTCCACCACTGACACTGGGGAGAGACGTGTACTGTGTGTACTGTACTGTAGCACTGGATTATCTCCACCACTGTCACTGGCGAGAGACGTGTACTGTGTGTACTGTACTGTACCACTGTATTATCTCCTCCACTGACACTGGGGAGAGACGTGTACTGTGTGTACTGCAGCACTGTATTATCTCCACCACTGACACTGGGGAGAGACATGTACTGTGTGTACTGTAGCACTGTATTATCTCCACCACTGACACTGGGGAGAGACATGTACTGTGTGTACTGTAGCACTGTATTATCTCCACCACTGACACTGGGGAGAGACATGTACTGTGTGTACTGTAGCACTGTATTATCTCCTCCACTGACACTGGGGAGAGACATGTACTGTGTGTACTGTAGCACTGTATTATCTCCACCACTGACACTGGGGAGAGACATGTACTGTGTGTACTGTAGCACTATATCATCTCTACCACTGACACTGGGGAGAGACGTGTACTGTGTGTACTGTAGCACTATATCATCTCCACCACTGACACTGGGGAGAGAGACGTGTACTGTGTGTACTGTAGCACTATATCATCTCCACCACTGACACTGGGGAGAGGCGTGTACTGTGTGTACTGTAGCACTATATCATCTCCACCACTGACACTGGGGAGAGAGAATTGTACTGTGTGTACTGTACTGTAGCACTGTATTATCTCCACCACTGACACTGGGGAGAGACATGTACTGTGTGTACTGTACTGTAGCACTGTATTATCTCCACCACTGACACTGGGGAGAGACATGTACTATGTGTACTGTAGCACTGTATTATCTCCACCACTGACACTGGGAGAGACGTGTACTGTGTGTACTGTAGCACTGTATTATCTCCTCCACTGACACTGGGGAGAGACATGTACTGTGTGAACTGTACTGTAGCACTGTATTATCTCCTCCACTGACACTGGGGAGAGACGTGTACTGTGTGTACTGTACTGTAGCACTGTATCATCTCCACCAATGACACTGTAGAGAGACGTGTCCTGTGTGTACTGTAGCACTGTATTATCTCCTCCACTGACACTGGGGAGAGACATGTACTGTGTGTACTGTACTGTAGCACTGTATTATCTCCTCCACTGACACTGGGGAGAGACGTGTACTGTGTGTACTGTATCATCTCCACCACTGTCACTGGGGAGAGACGTGTACTGTGTGTACTGTACTGTAGCACTGTATTATCTCCTCCACTGACACTGGGGAGAGACATGTACTGTGTGTACTGTACTATAGCACTGTATTATCTCCTCCACTGACACTGGGGAGAGACATGTACTGTGTGTACTGTAGCACTGTATTATCTCCACCACTGACACTGGGGAGAGACGTGTACTGTGTGTACTGTACTGTAGCACTGTATTATCTCCACCACTGACACTGGGGAGAGACATGTACTGTGTGTACTGTACTGTAGCACTGTATTATCTCCTCCACTGACACTGGGGAGAGACGTGACTGTGTGTACTGTAGCACTGTATTATCTCCTCCACTGACACTGGGGAGAGACGTGTACTGTGTGTACTGTAGCACTGTATCATCTCCACCACTGACACTGGGGAAAGACATGTACTGTGTGTACTGCAGCACTGTATTATCTCCACCACTGACACTGGGGAGAGACGTGTACTGTGTGTACTGCAGCACTGTATTATCTCCACCACTGACACTGGGGAGAGACGTGTACTGTGTGTACTGTAGCACTGTATTATCTCCACCACTGACACTGGGGAGAGACATGTACTGTGTGTACTGCAGCACTGTATTATCTCCACCACTGACACTGGGAGAGACATGTACTGTGTGTACTGCAGCACTGTATCATCTCCACCACTGACACTGGGAGAGACGTGTACTGTGTGTACTGTAGCAGTGCATCACCTCCACCACTGTCACTGGGGAGAGACGTGTACTGTGTGGACTGTAGTGTAGCACTACATCATCTCCACCACAGACACTGGGCCCCCATTTGAAGGTCACCAACACTGGCCTACTGGTCTTTTTTCAGGCATCACAACAACAAACAAACACTGACCATAAGCAAAACAGACATGGGAAAAGTAACAAACACTGACCGTAAGCAAAGGCAAGATGAAATGAATGAACACACACTGAAAACAGGCAAACAAGAGGGAAGAAACCTAGAGCAGAAAAACCATTTTTCAGTCACTAGTGGCTATGAAAATGACCCACCAACGGTCTGAAAATGAGGTGAGTTAACAAAAAGGATGTTGAATTAACAAAAAGGATGTTGAAGTATACATGTATATATATGTAGCCCTTCACTGACAACAAAAGGAACCGTTCACTTCTGTCTTGTGTACAGAACCATTTGTTTCAAGCTCTCTGGAGTCCATGCCACTGGTCTCCATGGCTGGGTGTGGCTGTGGACTGGTCATCCCCCCACATGGTATCTAACACAGACCACCACCCATGACTTGGAAGGTCTTTCTGATACCATGGGGTCAACATCATTATCCAACAGATTTCCACAGGGGCCAGCCAGAGAAGGGTAGACAAGGAAAATAGAAAATGATATCATTTACCAAACTAAGTAATAAAGGATAATAATAATAGCATAAAAATAAGACAACACATCTGAGCTTGTGCTTAAGGATGAAAAGAATACCAGGAAATTACATGGATATACAAAACATCAAAACAGCTGTACCTACTGAAGTCTTCTATCTCAGCTGTAGCTACTGAAATCTTCTATCTCAGCTGTAGCTACTGAAATCTTCTATCAGCTGTAGCTACAGAAATCTTCTATCAGCTGTAGCTACTGAATTCTTCTATCTCAGCTGTAGCTACTATTCTATCTCAGCTGTAGCTACTGAAGTCTTCTATCAGCTGTAGCTACTGAAATCTATCTCAGCTGTAGCTACTGAAATCTTCTATCTCAGCTGTAGCTACTGAAATCTTCTATCTCAGCTGTAGAGCTACTACTGAAGTCTTCTATCTCAGCTGCAGCTACTGAAGTCTTCTATCTCAGCTGTAGAGCTACTACTTAAGTCTTCTATCTCAGCTGCAGCTACTGAAGTCTTCTATCTCAGCTGCAGCTACTGAAGTCTTCTATCTCAGCTGTAGAGCTACTACTGAAGTCTTCTATCTCAGCTGTAGAGCTACTACTGAAGTCTTCTATCTCAGCTGTAAAGCTACTACTGAAGTCTTCTATCTCAGATGCAGCTACTGAAGTCTTCTATCTCAGCTGCAGCTACTGAAGTCTTCTACCTCAGAGACAGTCAATTCTAGATATGTATTAACAAATGGCTCTGTTCACAATATGACACTCAACAGTTTCCATCATAAATATGGAAGGGTTTATAATTTACACTTAAACATTCTCTCTCTCATCCCACCCTTCCCCCTCCCCTCCCAATCATCTCCTTTTAAGATCGTTGTTGGCACATTTTCACTGTCACAAGTGACTGAGAGCTTCCTTTCTGCACTTGGTGTCTTCCCCACTGTCACTTGTGCACTGATTGTCACTGTGTCTGTTTTTCTTGTCCTGCCTGAAAAAGACCTATAGGTCATTACTTCAGTGTTTGTTTGTGTATACAGTGTTCGTTTATATGGCAGCTCTGTCTTTCAACATCTATTTCCATGTTTGAACTTCAGCTCACAGTCTTTACACTTTGAAGTGGGGAGGAAAAAAAAAAGAAAAAGAAAAGAAATTAGGTCTGAAAGTTCTACATCTACTACTGGGTGGGAGACAGTCTTGGGAATGGGTGGGAGAGTGGGTATAGATGTGACTTTCCATTCACATCTACTGCTGGGTGGAAGACAGTCTTGGGAGTGGGTGGGAGTGTGGGTATAGATGTGACTTTCCATTCACATCTACTACTAAGTGGGAGACAGTCTTGGGCTGGGTGGGAGAGTGGGTATAGATGTGGCTTTCCATTCTGACCCAAGTAGAAGTACATGTAATAACAAGTTGCTGCATAGCTGAATGGAGACTGTCATTCCCAAAGTCATCTGCATCTTGAACTAATGAACTACCCTTTCCCCTTTCTCTGCTAATATTCACAGCCTTCCTTGACAAAGAGTGGAACAGTTGACAAAGCCCCCCCCCCCCCCCCCACCTCTCTCTCTCTCTCTCTCTCTCACTCCCTTCAGAATCCATGTGACCTTTTGTTGGTACTGTTTGTGACAACTTCCTCCTTGATTATCAACAGCTGTCACCACTTCCCCTGTGAGCAGGAAGCTTCACCACCATCCAGCCCCCCCCCCCCCCCCCCCAAAAAAAAAAAGCTTGAGAGGGAGGTGGGGGTTGTCTAATTAGTCTGGTAATATTTTTGGCTGACCTTGAACAAAGTCTTTCAAAGCTGTCCTTTGGAAAATAAGTAGATGATACTAATCAATAAAAGATTATGAAGAAACGAGGAGAGAAACGAGGAGAATTGACTGGTGCGTTTAAAAAAAAATAAAAAATTGCGAAATTAGTTTTTCACGTTACGAGATTTTTGACAACTTTCGCCGGCCATACACTGATCATGCACTTCCCCGCTAACTTCCACATTCCTGCGCGCGTGTAAAAGCAATGGCAGCCGAGGCGACTGATTCATCACCAGAACAACAATCATGTTTGCCACCATCAGAGGTGAGTCTTTTTGCAAAATGTATAGATTTAATCATTTTAAACTGACCCGTTTTGTTTACCGCACTTAACAGCAGCAGTTATCACTTGTTCGCTGGCATCTGAGAGTGTTGAAAGAGTGGAATCAGGTCAGTGCAGAATCAAGCCGGTTTAGTATGGCGAACTGTTTGTGACACAAACGCACCTTTCCCGCAAGTCTTCACGTCTACAACAATTACCTTTTCGCTTGTCTTACTGCTGTAACTGTATTATAATAGGTTTCTAATTCTGTGAAAGGAAAAAACAATACGAGCTTAGTAAGTCATTTAGTCGGGCTATGTTCATTTTCACCCCTTGAAAGCACCACAGCAACTCATACACATCTAAACTCACGCCCAAAAGTTAAGCAACCCAGTGAAAGATTTCAAAACTGATTTTTTAATTAATCACTCGGAGACATTTCGTTAAAGAACTCAAAACGTGTCGGCCAAAACACAGTCACACATCCACTATTATTTCATGGCATGGTCCATTTCAGGTAAAATTTTATCACCGTTCAAAAGTTGTGCAACGTCCAAAATAGTTGCTTAACTTTTTGCCTTGAGACATCTGGACTCCCCCGTCCAGCCAGCAAGCATCTTTTGGCTGACTGTCTGTGGTCACTCTCTACACAGGAGAATGCCAAGTTGCCAGATGATGTCAAAGTAGTCCTTGACGGTGGTGATGATCTACATCATTGTCTTGGGGGAGAGGAATTACCTACAACCAAGTTGTGGAGAGCTACGTTGACAACGTCGTCCGGAACTATGGCACACGAGCAAGTGTGGTGTTTGACGGATATGTCAGCGACCCATCCACCAAGGACGCCACGCACCTTCGGCGACAAAATGGTCGCAAAACATCCTGCGATGTTCACTTTGATGGTGAAATGCTCATCTGTGACACGAAAGAGAGCTAGCTTTCTAACCCAGGTAACAAACAACGCTTTATCTACACCCTTGCACAGTCCTTCATGGAAAATGGAATTAAAATATTCCATGCCGATGGTGATGCAGACTGCCTGATTGTGCAAACAGCCCTCACAAAAGCCACAGAACATGCAGTTGCTGTTGTTGGGCGAGACACTGACTTGCTTGTGCTGCTGTTGTACTACTTCCAGCCACAAGGTTGTAACGTGTATTTCGACACAGGATGGAAAATCTGGGACATTGGAGCAGCACGAGAAAGTCTAGGCCCACAGATCTGCAGGAAACATTCTGTTTGCCCATGCACTTGGGGGCTGCGACACCACTAGCAGCCTCTTCAACATGGGCAAAAAGCAACTGGTGATACATCTGAGGGAATCCGCCGTTTTCCGTCAGATGGCACAAGTCTTTAGCAGCGGCACCAAGCGCACCACACAAGAAGAGATCATCAAAGCGGAAGAGAGGGCTCTGGTGGCTTTGTATGGTGGAGCAGAAGACGACAGCCTAAACAAGCTGCGCTACATCAGATACAACCGCCATTAGCCAACCCCAAAGCAGCAGCAGTGGACGCCAGAAGTTGCCACCAACACACTCTGCTGCGAAGTTCCACTCCCTTCTAACTTATTTTCAAGTCCAAATATGGAAACGGCTTGAAAGTGAGCAGGCTATGCCGCTGTCTGCAGAAGACTGGGGTTGGGGCGTGACAGATGGCATGCTCCTGCCTGTTTATACTGACGCTGCTGTTGCCCCTGAAGACTTGCTGCACGTTGTCACGTGCAGCTGCAAGACAGGCTGTGGAGTAAGTTGTGGGTGTCGACAGCATGGACTGGTCTGTACAGCAGCTTGTGGTCACTGTCGTGGGGAAAGCTGTACTAACAGCGTCATCAGTGACACAGCTGCTGATTCGGATGTCGAAGACTGAGGTCAAAGGGTGAACGGGCTGTTACGGACAACTTGCATCTTAAAGGTTGGTCGAAGTTTCCATGTCATTCCCTTAGTGAGAAACATTGCATTCAGTGCTGTAGTTGGAGTTATCAATCATTCAATTGTATTGTGGAGAGGTACATGCCAATGAATTACTATTTTCACTTGTGGTTAACACTGGACAGGTTTTAGGTCATCCTGACATCTGCATGTTAAACTTTTTATCTTGTGCCGGACCGAGCAAAATTAACCCGTTCAGTGCCCCACAATAGTACAAACAAAGGTGTTCCCCAGGTGCCTGGGAAATCTCATGATTTGGGGGTCATAATTAACAAAAAATTCTAGCTCAGAAACTACAAAAGATAGAAAAATGAAATCTATATCATTTTTGAAGGAAATTGAATGAAGATTTTGAATCTGGGCTTCTTTTGTTTTAATTTTGATAATAAAAAAGTATTTAGGCTTTTAGATTTGGATAGATTTTTTTGCACGATCAAAAACATATGTATTTACCACATCCAAACAAGAACACACAGCAAAAAAGTTGAAAATAAAGTTTGTATTGTCACACTACACCTGTAAATGAAAGTAAAACAGTTTGGAAGTCTATCAAGACGCTCACACTCGATGCAGACTGACCAGTCCACGACCAACGCCCCCCCCTCTCCCCACCACACCCCCTTGCTCAACTTCAACCCTCTTTTCACCCCTCATCTTCCCCTTCCTTTCCGTCTGCACCGTGTGTCACGCCGCGAGCAGGCCACGCTCCCCTCTCGCGCTGATTTTCACATCACTGGACACCAGCACGCGGTGCAGAGTACACACTTGGCTGGCTCGTTCGACGCTGTCAGCTGAACACACACTGAGGTCACAGAGCCCTACTCAATAACTGACGAATATGGTCTCGGCAATTCCACCACTATCATCATCTCACCTTCATGCTCGAGTTAGTCGTTGAATAAAAGATTATTGTGTTTGTCAAAAAATCATCAGCAGAGCCTGCTCAGCTGTGTAAATAACGTTGATTTGGTCGCTGGGCTTGTCGAAGGTTGCGTCGCCATCTTTGCAAGCGAGACACGAAGTGCTGGCTGGTCATCCAGTCAGTGATAGAAATAAATGGGCTTTCCCCTCACGTGTGGTCATTTACATATTATTTAAGACTACAGACAATATAAGGCTTTGTACGCAAACTCTATTTGAGTCCGTTGATAGAAATAGTAACGAATGAAAATTCAAGAAAAATGCATGACGTCAGGGGACGGCCCATAGGCACTGGAAAAGCACTTTTATTACCGCGTCAGCTGACCGACTAAATGCACTCAACGGTTAAGGGGGTACCATGAGAACGGTTGTGTATTTTGATACTTAACTGAGGAATGTCCTCGACTGTGCTGTGTAGTTCAACTCAAAATAGTTCATGTTTAAGTTTGCAAACAATTCCACTTCCAATCTTGGGCTGCATGTCTCTGCTGGTGATGTACAATCCGACATGCATGCCAATTTGTCACGTGGTTTAGGGTCTCGTTTTGATATTATTGAGTATATCAACCAAACTGCTGAAGAACTGGTACTTAGGATCTTTATATTTGGCTACTTACATCTTTTGAAGCATAAAAGTAACTTGAGTTGCCAGTTTGTTATAGTGAATGCTGATTTATGTCACGGAGTGGATTTTGCCCGTTTTCGCTTATCGTGCAAGCCATTATTCCGCTAAAAAAAAATTTCCCCCCATTACATTTTTCTCGATTTTGGTTTGTGAGAAGGGTCATGTATTTCGAGTTTAAAAAACATAAAACGAGCTTTGAAAGACTTTGTTCAAGGTCAGGGCATATCAGGCCAAAATATTACCAGACTAAATGGAGAGAGAGAGAGAGAGAGAGAGAGAGAGAGAGAGAGAGAGAGAGAGAGAGAGAGAGAGAGAGAGAGCAACTGCAGAATGATTACTCACGATTTTGACAACTGCTGACAGCACTGAACAGATCTGATCCTGATTCTGAAGCCTGGAACACACAACATGCAGTTTCATCATTAAAAATGCATTGTCTCACTGTACAACCAGTTGTCCAGTTAGTCATCTTCATTCTGATCCTTTCCAAAGCAACGGCCCCCAACCCCTGCATGCTAGCAATTCAGACACATGTAAATCACACAGCTGAAAGTGTCTCAAATGCACTGCACAGAGATGAAAGTCTTAGAGATGCAAACTGCAGAGAAAGCCCATTCCATGTGAATAACATAAAGCTCAAATGAAAGACAGAAATAAAAGGACACAGATGAAAGTTTCAGTGATACAAATGTATTCCAGACAAAGCTGACAGCTTAAAACACAAAGCAACTGACAGAGATATCTGAAACGCAAAGCCACATACATCTAACACAAGAATTTGAAGAAATGTTTGAAACAGCAATCAACACCAGTATGAATAGACTGGAAATTTCCTTTCTTTCCCTTTCGTTTTTCTTTCTTTTTGTTTTGTTTTGTTTTTTGAGTAATCATGATCATAAAGGTATATAAATATTAACAAGTGTCAGATAACTGTATACACAAACACATACATAGACAAATACACACACAGACACACACATGCTTATACAATAACCCACACACACACACACACACATGATGCTCACACACATAACACATACACACACATGTTTCGGGCAGAGGCTCCAATGGGTCCGTTCTTACTTGTGGCCATGTTGTCAACATTTGTAAAAGAGCATAGTTTTCACAGATGACAGCGTCAAACTCACTGCCTCAGCCACCTGCTGAGCCTTACCAATGCAAGGTTGGAATGGCATTGTACACTTGTTAGTTGGATCCAACGATCTGAGAAGACTGGAAGCTCTGTTTACAACCCCTACTGTGGCATTTGTCTTGATAATAAAGGCAGCAGGGGAAAGGATGCTTCCCTGATAAAAAGACAACTTCTGTTTGTGGAATTCAAACAGCCTGGTGCCTACACAAACTGGAAGCCCTCAATTTGCCACAAATTGTGGATGGTGATTAGGAGACAGCCTTGGAAGGCTGCTTTTAAAAAGGTCCAAGTTCCTGGTATTGTCATCTCCCAGTCAAAACAGACGGCTATCAGCACTTTCTATAATTTCATGTGTGTATTGTGGACAGTAGAACTAAACAGGCCAGTGGAGCATGTATTGTGGACAGTAGAAATAAACAGACCAGTGGAGCGGTCCTTGCCCAAAATGCAGATTCTGGCAAGTCTTAGTTTCCACACGACACGAGAGTCCATAGTTTTTCAATCAGTTTACAAACGCAATGTGTCTGAGATATTAGATTATTTACTCTGGTTTGTGAAATCTTTTTTGTTTTGTTCTTCTCATTAATCTTGGCTCTCCTCCAGGAAGATGAAGACCTGTAGTACAGATACCGATAGCAAACTTTTCAAATAGTGTGCAGACAGCCTTGTGGGAGACGTTTCAAAGGGTGACGGTGAATTTCGTGAAAGCCAGAAACAGTCATTACAGGTCTGAAGAGTGAGTTTGACTTCACCGAGAGAATGGGCAGCTCTAACTCTGTCAGTTTCTACCATTTGTTGACAGGCATGGCCACAGGCACAGAGCTGGCTGTGTTTGTGTTGACATCAACTGTTAACAAGAATGAAAACACTGGACCTGCTTAAAGAGTGGCCATGTATTGCATAACCTCAGTGAACTCCAGGCTCCCCCACCTTCCTCTCATCTATTATTCAAACTGCGGCCTGCCCACCCCCTTCTCCCAGGACCAGGCAGCCTGCCCACCCCCTTCTCCCAGGACCAGGCAGCCTGCCCACCCCCCTTCTCCCAGGACCAGGCAGTGTGGCCTGCCCACCCCCCTTCTCCCAGGACCAGGCAGCCTGCCCACCCCCCCTTCTCCCAGGACCAGGCAGCCTGGCCCACCCCCCCTTCTCCCAGGACCAGGCAAACTGCAGCCTGCCCACCCCCCTTCTCCCAGGACCAGGCAGCCTGCCCACCCCCTTCTCCCAGGACCAGGCAGCCTGCCCACCCCCTTCTCCCAGGACCAGGCAGTGTGGCCTGCCCACCCCCCTTCTCCCAGGACCAGGCAAACTGCGGCCTGCCCACCCCCCCTTCTCCCAGGACCAGGCAGCCTGCCCACCCCCTTCTCCCAGGACCAGGCAGCCTGCCCACCCCCCTTCTCCCAGGACCAGGCAGCCTGCCCACCCCCTTCTCCCAGGACCAGGCAAACTGCAGCCTGCCCACCCCCCTTCTCCCAGGACCAGGCAGCCTGCCCACCCCCTTCTCCCAGGACCAGGCAAACTGCAGCCTGCCCACCCCCCTTCTCCCAGGACCAGGCAGCCTGCCCACCCCCCTTCCAGGACCAGGCAGCCTGCCCACCCCCCTTCTCCCAGGACCAGGCAGCCTGCCCACCCCCCTTCTCCCAGGACCAGGCAGCCTGCCCACCCCCCTTCTCCCAGGACCAGGCAGCCTGCCCACCCCCCTTCTCCCAGGACCAGGCAAACTGCAGCCTGCCCACCCCCCTTCTCCCAGGACCAGGCAGCCTGCCCACCCCCCTTCTCCCAGGACCAGGCAGTCTTAAGCCCTGGCCTGAAGTTAGTGCACAAACTGTTCAAGCAATGACCAAGATGTCAGGTTTCCATCACCATGGGAGGTCTGGCTCAATGGGTCAAAGGCAGTCTAAGCCAAGGAAACCTGGCGGTGGCAATGGAAGGGAAAGACAGCAACATGAAAACGTGTGTGGTAGGCTGATCCCGTACAAAGCTGTTCCCAAAAAGAAAAAAAAAAGAAAAGAAAAAAAAAAGAAAAGAAAAAAAAAAAAGGCTGGGTGTGGGGGTGGTAGTGTGGGGGCTGAAGTGACAGAAACCCTATCCATTCACACTCTCTCGTCTTCAAGTTGGCATTGTGTGCCTGTGTGGGTCAACATAACAAGGAAATGCAAGAACACATACTGGCTAAAAGCACTGGAGATACTTAAAGACACTGAATAAAAGAAAAACTCATACAGGCAACTCTCTGACTTGAGACTGGGTGGTTTTCAAAGACTTCCCAAACTTACACTGGACCTGGAGGTCTACCCATCTGCCCCCTGACACAGTGCAATGCTGGAAAAGGTGGTGTCTCCAGACACTGTCAACGAGGGCAGCCTAGAAGAGACAGGGAGAGAGAAGGGGTGGGAAGATGGGAGAGAGTGGAGCCCATGGAGACTCCCCCACCCCCACCTCCTACACATTTACAATATTTGTCAAAAAAAACCCAAAAAAACCCTACATCAACCAAACAAAATCCCCCACACCCACCTCCTACACATTTACAATATTTGTCAAAAAAAAAAACCCAAAAAACCCCTACATCAACCAAACAAAATACTGTTGTTCTCAAACTGTTTAGTTATTTTTCAGTTCAAGAGTTGCAGTCTATCACCTATTCGCCTGCTTGCAAAATGAAAACAAATGCTCAACAACATCCACATGTATGCCAACTGATGTATCACATACACATCAACGAAAGTATGAATAATCAATAAGTGTATATAAAGTACATATATATGTGTAAACATGCATGTATAAATATTAACCATATATGCAGTGTGTGTGTGTGTGTGTGTGTGTGTGTGTGTGTGTGTGTGTGTGTGTGTGTACACACACTTTAAGTTCAGCTGATTTCTTTTTTTAACCTGATACACCTTAGTATTATGCTTCCCCCCCCCCCCCCCCCCCCCCCCTCCCTCCTTTTCTTTTGTAAACATGAATTTCAATGCCGACCCACATTTCAAACCTGTTTCAAAAGAAGGCTTTAAGACCCATGACCGTTGTGTTTTTTTAAAAAAAAAAGTCATATTTGTATTTGTGCTTTTCTCCACAGTAAGCCTAAAGCCAATACATTTGAACTGAATAACCATTTTCTGTTGTGTTTTACGACAATTCTTCTGTTCTTTTTCATCGACTTTCTGTCTCTGATAACAAAACATCTTGGCATGCATGCAGTAAGCCTGGATAGACCGCATCATCCCTTCTCACACACAACCACCATATCCCCCAACCCACATGAACAGGCTGATAGACCGCATCACCCCTTCTCACACACAACCACCATATCACACCCCCCCCCCCCCCAATCCACAGACACATGAATAGGCTGGATAGACCGCATCACCCCTTCTCACACAAAACCACCATATCCCCCAACCCACAGACACATGAACAGGCTGGATAGACCGCATCACCCCTTCTCACATAGACCGCATCACCCTTTCTCACATAGACCACATCACCCCTTCTCACATAGACCGCATCACCCCTTCTCACATAGACTGCATCACCCTTTCTCACATAGACCGCATCACCCTTTCTCACATAGACAGCATCACCCTTTCTCACATAGACCGCATCACCCCCTTCTCACATAGACAGCATCACCCCCTTCTCACATAGACAGCATCACTCCCTCCTCATATAGACCGCATCACCCCTTCTCACACACGACCATATCCCCCACCCCACAGACACATGAACAGGTTGGATAGACCGCATCACCCCTTCTCACATAGACCGCATCACCCCTCTCCACACACAACCAATCCCCCACCCCAAAGACACATGAACAGGCTGGATAGACCGCATCACCCCTTCTCACACAAACCATAACCCCCACCCCACATACACATCAACACCCTTACTAGCTGGCTACATGTAGATATATGTCACACATACACGTGTGCAAACACACACACACCTTTTTTCTTCTGTCTTCCTTCCTTGTTTTTCTCCGGTCTTCCTTCTCTAAGTTTATCCCTATGACGATGTAGCAACTCCACAAGACATAACCCCCCCCACATGCACCTACTGCATACCCCTTCTCTAAGTTTATCCCTATGACGATGTAGCAACTGCACAAGACATAACACCCCCCCCCCCCCCCCACATGCACCTACTGCATACCCCTTATCTCCCCCCCCCCCCCCTCCACCACACACACACACACCTGCCTCAAACCATACACAGAGAGAAACATTTCTGTTTGTACCCCATAACATACACAATTTTACCCATTCATACATCCAGGCCTTTTTTTGCTGCAGAAAATAATGAGAACACTGACATGATAAGGAAATGTATTTAATGGCTATCGATTTGAGTTAAATAGCTTGTGACCCCTCCTGGACTAGGAGTGGTCTGTCCATGACATGACCATTTTCCCATTGTTTAAAAATCCATCAAAACAGAAAAGGCTTCTGCACCAGAACACCGTAATCATATAAAGAAACCACCTGGAATCTTTGTGCTGCAAATATTTCAATGAAAATTCTTCAAAGGCCAGACCCAGCAGAATCTCAATTTGATTAAGTGTGCTAAAAACCTGCGTTCCTGTGTCTTCCAATAAACTTCAATTGGCAAAACCACACTGGTTTAATTCTGACTGCCAACAAATTACAAAAGAACGAAAACAGGCTCATTGTTGTGTTTATTACAGACAACCAGTGCTTAACACTCGAGCCCATCAAAAACTGCGAGCCAAAACGACTCATCTAAATGTCAATAACATATGATTGGCTATCTTCTTTGATTTGGAGAAAGCTTATGATACCACATGCAGAGCTGCCAACCTGCTCATGCGGCTTACAGTAGCATTTCACAATTTTCACAGTAGCATTTCCAATTTGACAGTAGCAACTTAATTTTGCGCGCGTTCTAAAAAGAAATCAGGCCTATAACCAGTTTTAACGGACCACATTAAAGCTACAGTACTCTTAGTATATCTATAAATGTTATTATACAGAGATGAAGCAGAGGAAGAGGGCAAATTGTAAAAAAAAATCTACGTGCTACAGTAAAACCGAAAGCGGAAATGCAGTTCCGAAAGACCGATAGAGACGTTACTTAGCGCTGTCCAAACAAAACGAAAGTATCTTCGAATTTTTTTGTTTCGCCGTAGCAATTTAATGATCGTAGTAGCGTCGTAGCAAGCATTCTCTTGGCATAGCAAACTATGGCGATCTCGTAGCAGTTGGCAGCTATGCACATGGAAATAGGGAATCCGTCTATATCTTCATAACCAGGTTTTCTGGGTCATCTGCCTATTTTTATGTAATTTTTTTTTTTTTTTCTGACTGACCGGCAGTTCAAAGTTCTTGTTGGCACCATGCTCTCAGACATCCATGAGCATGAGCTGTGTGTACACCAGGGTAGCATTCTTTCTCCTATTCTCTTCAGCATCAAAATCAGATTGTCGGTTCTGTAGACCAGGTTTCCAGTCCTCTTTGTTTGTTGATGACTTTGCACACTATGCAGAAGGAGCCACCTATGCCAGCCCAAAACGTCAACTCCAACTTTGCATGGATAAGATCCTACAGTGGGCTGAGGAAAATGGGTTCACCTTTTCGGTACCCAACTCAAGTATATTTCACTTTCACAATTTTCAAAAGTTCTTCGCAAATCCTGATATTTGTCTTAACAAATCAACCATTCCAACAGCAAGGGCAGCCAAACTCCTGGGTGTTACTTTACTGGGGCACTCATAAGAAAAACGTTCATCTTTACAGGGCTCTGATCCGCTCCAAACTGGATTATGGCTATGCAGTCTACAGTTCTGCCAGATCTCTCTACCTGAATACATTAGATTCCATCCGCCATCCAAGACTTAACTCTCTGGGTGCATTCAGCCTATATGCTGAGGCAGGGGAACCATCCCTCTCTAATCACTGGCTGAAACTCACCTAGAGCTACTGTTTGAATCCCCTTTCTGAACCTAAACTCTGCTTATAACTATGTCCTTGACCTGAAGTTCCAAAAGGAATTTGGAGACCACCGCTATTCCATTCCACATTTGGGCTTTCACATTTTCCCCCATTTGAACAATGCTGACAGAGACCTTGGAGTGGTGTGTGATTTATCCCAGTTTCCTGATGACTCACCATGGACTTTCTTCACTCCAGAGATCTGGTTGTAATTATTCACGTCAATGTTGGGTCATATGATTCATTGAAATCTCTTCTCGTTTCTTCATAACTATTCACATCAATGTTGGGTCATTCATATGATTCATTGAAATCTCTTCTCGTTTCTTCATAATTATTCACATCAATGTTGGGTCATATGATTCATTGAAATCTCTTCTCGTTTCTTCATATTATTCACATCAATGTTGGGTCATATGATTCATTGAAATCTCTTCTCTTTTCTTCATAATTATTCACATCAATGTTGGGTCATATGATTCATTGAAATCTCTTCTCTTTTCTTCATAATTATTCACATCAATGTTGGGTCATTCATATGATTCATTGAAATCTCTTCTCTTTTCTTCATAATTATTCACATCAATGTTGGGTCATTCATATGATTCATTGAAATCTCTTCTCTTTTCTTCATAATTATTCACATCAATGTTGGGTCATATGATTCACTGATGTCTGTTGTTCTCTTTTCTTCATCATCGTTCACATCAATGTTGGGTCATATGACTTGCTGATGTCTGCAAACTGTCTTGCCATTGGTAGGAAACCCACTAAAATGAAATGTGTTGCTGATGTTCCCACAGTCAACGGAGTGAAAACCCAATGCAAACACAGTGTCTATGTAATGTAGAGAGGTGAGTGCAACAGACCATGCCCGGAGTGAAGACCGTACCCTAGGCATCATACAGATCACTCAGTTGAGCCGATTCACATCAAGGCAAGCAATCAGGGCGGTGCACTCTGTCAGCGGTGACATGCATGAGCGTGCACTAAGTGGTTTTAGTGTGTGGCTGGCAACCCTCTCCCACACCAGTCAGGCCTTCAAACCCTCATTCACAGTGGCCTGGAAAAACTGCTTCACTCCTGTTAGACACTGGCTTCTAATGCGCAACCCACCTGCATGTGGCTGCAGTCCCACCTACTACCTGAAAACAGGGCTTCTGAGCTGGTCTGACCTTGGTCAGTGTGCACAACAGTAAACAGATAGCATTGGTCAGTATGCAGAACAGTAAACAGATAGCATTGGTCAGTATACACAATAGTAAACAGATAGCAGTGTTTTCACTTTTCCTTTCTCTCTTGGCTGAATGGTCCAGAGAGGATACAGCTGGTTCTTTCTCTTCCCACACCTCACTACATCTACAGCTGGTTCTTTCTCTTTCCCACACCTCACTACATCTACAGCTGGTTCTTTCTCTTTCCCCCACACCTCACCACATCTACAGCTGGTTCTTTCTCTTTCCCCTCACCTCACTACATCTACTGCTGGTTCTTTCTCTTTCCCCTCACTACATCTACAGCTGGTTCTTTCTCTTTCCCCTCACTTCATCTACTGCTGGTTCTTTCTCTTTCCCCTCACTACATCTACAGCTGGTTCTTTCTCTTTCCCACACCTCACTACATCTACAGCTGGTTCTTTCTCTTTCCCCTCACTACATCTACAGCTGGTTCTTTCTCTTTCCCACACCTCACTACATCTACTGCTGGTTCTTTCTCTTTCCCCTCACTACATCTACAGCTGGTTCTTTCTCTTTCCCCCTCACTACATCTACAGCTGGTTCTTTCTCTTTCCCACACCTCACCACATCTACAGCTGGTTCTTTCTCTTTCCCCTCACTACATCTACAGCTGGTTCTTTCTCTTTCCCACACCTCACTACATCTACAGCTGGTTCTTTCTCTTTCCCCTCACCTCACTACATCTACAGCTGGTTCTTTCTCTTTCCCACACCTCACCACATCTACAGCTGGTTCTTTCTCTTTCCCCTCACTACATCTACAGCTGGTTCTTTCTCTTTCCCCTCACTACATCTACAGCTGGTTCTTTCTCTTTCCCCACACCTCACTACATCTACAGCTGGTTCTTTCTCTTCCCCTCACTACATCTACAGCTGGTTGTGTCTATAGTACAGTGTACCTAAGATCCTTCTTTCCTACAGCTGGCTGTGTCTATAGGATAGGGTACCTAAGATCCTTCTTTCATACAGCTGGCTGTGTCTATAGTGTACCAAAGATCCTTCTTTCCTACAGCTGGCTGTGTCTATAGTGTACCTAAGATCCTTCTTTCCTACAGCTGGCTGTGTCTATAGTGTACCTAAGATCCTTCTTTCCTACAGCTGCTGTGTCTATAGTATAGGGTACCTAAGATCCTTCTTTCCTACAGCTGGCTGTGTCTATAGTGTACCTAAGATCCTTCTTTCCTACAGCTGGCTGTGTCTATAGTATAGTGTACCTAAGATCCTTCTTTCCTACAGCTGGCTGTGTCTATAGTATAGTGTACCTAAGATCCTTCTTTCCTACAGCTGGCTGTGTCTATAGTATAGTGTACCTAAGATCCTTCTTTCCTACAGCTGGCTGTGTCTATAGTATAGTGTACCTAAGATCCTTCTTTCCTACAGCTGGCTGTGTCTATAGTATAGTGTACCTAAGATCCTTCTTTCCTACAGCTGGCTGTGTCTATAGTATAGTGTACCTAAGATCCTTCTTTCCTACAGCTGGCTGTGTCTATAGTATAGTGTACCTAAGATCCTTCTTTCCTACAGCTGGCTGTGTCTATAGTATAGTGTACCTAAGATCCTTCTTTCCTACAGCTGGCTGTGTCTATAGTATAGTGTACCTAAGATCCTTCTTTCCTACAGCTGGCTGTGTCTATAGTGTACCTAAGATCCTTCTTTCCTACAGCTGGCTGTGTCTATAGTATAGTGTACCTAAGATCCTTCTTTCCTACAGCTGGCTGTGTCTATAGTATAGTGTACTTAAAATCCTTCTTACCTACAGCTGGCTGTGTCTATAGTATAGTGTACCTAAGATCCTTCTTTCCAAACAGCTGGCTGTGTCTATAGTATAGTGTACCCAAGATCCTTCTTTCCTACAGCTGGCTGTGTCTATAGTGTACCCAAGATCCTTCTTACCTACAGCTGGCTGTGTCTATATTGGACTTAAGATCCTTCTTTCCAACAACTCTTACATGTACTGATTTTTTTCTCTTTCCTACACCTTGCTAGGTCTACAGCCTGATTCATTTTTTTTTCTTCCCAACACCTTGTTAGCTACAACCTAGTTCTTTCTCTTTCCTACAGCATGCAGGTCCACAGCCCGATTCATTTTTTTTTCTTCCCAACACCTTGTTAGCTACAACCTAGTTCTTTCTCTTTCCTACAGCATGCAGGTCCACAGCCTGATTCATTTTTTTTTCTTCCCAACACCTTGTTAGCTACAACCTAGTTCTTTCTCTTTCCTACAGCATGCAGGTCCACAGCCTGATTCATTTTTTTTTCTTCCCAACACCTTGTTAGCTACAACCTAGTTCTTTCTCTTTCCTACAGCATGCAGGTCCACAGCCTGATTCATTTTTTTTCTTCCCAACACCTTGTTAGCTACAACCTAGTTCTTTCTCTTTCCTACAGCATGCAGGTCCACAGCCTGATTCATTTTTTTTCTTCCCAACACCTTGTTAGCTACAACCTAGTTCTTTCTCTTTCCTACAGCATGCAGGTCCACAGCCTGATTCATTTTTTTTTCTTCCCAACACCTTGTTAGCTACAACCTAGTTCTTTCTCTTTCCTACAGCATGCAGGTCCACAGCCTGATTCATTTTTTTTCTTCCCAACACCTTGTTAGCTACAACCTAGTTCTTTCTCTTTCCTACAGCATGCAGGTCCACAGCCTGATTCATTTTTTTTTCTTCCCAACACCTTGTTAGCTACAACCTAGTTCTTTCTCTTTCCTACAGCATGCAGGTCCACAGCCTGATTCATGTTTGTTTCTTCCCAACACCTTGTTAGCTACAACCTACAACCTGGTGACCTACTCGTTTTTGAGTGAACCAGTATTTTAGGAAGAAGAAGAACCTAGTTCTTTCTCTTTCCTACAGCATGCAGGTCCACAGCCTGATTCATTTTTTTCCCCCAACACCTTGTTAGCTACAACCTAGTTCTTTCTCTTTCCTACAGCATGCAGGTCCACAGCCTGATTCATTTTTTTTTCTTCCCAACACCTTGTTAGCTACAACCTAGTTCTTTCTCTTTCCTACAGCATGCAGGTCCACAGCCTGATTCATTTTTTTTTCTTCCCAATACCTTGTTAGCTACAACCTAGTTCTTTCTCTTTCCTACAGCATGCAGGTCCACAGCCTGATTCATTTTTTTTTTCCCCAACACCTTGTTAGCTACAACCTAGTTCTTTCTCTTTCCTACAGCATGCAGGTCCACAGCCCGATTCATTTTTTTTTCTTCCCAACACCTTGTTAGCTACAACCTAGTTCTTTCTCTTTCCTACAGCATCAGCCCTGATATGGCCCTTTGCGGTCGGCTGGGCTATAAGCAACATTATCTTTCCTACAGCATGCAGGTCCACAGCCTGATTCATTTTTTTTCTTCCCAACACCTTGTTAGCTACAACCTAGTTCTTTCTCTTTCCTACAGCATGCAGGTCCACAGCCTGATTCATTTTTTTTCCTTCCCAACACCTTGTTAGCTACAACCTAGTTCTTTCTCTTTCCTACAGCATGCAGGTCCACAGCCTGATTCATTTTTTTTTCTTCCCAACACCTTGTTAGCTACAACCTAGTTCTTTCTCTTTCCTACAGCATGCAGGTCCACAGCCTGATTCATTTTTTTCTTCCCAAACACCTTGTTAGCTACAACCTAGTTCTTTCTCTTTCCTACAGCATGCAGGTCCACAGCCTGATTCATTTTTTTTTCTTCCCAACACCTTGTTAGCTACAACCTAGTTCTTTCTCTTTCCTACAGCATGCAGGTCCACAGCCTGATTCATTTTTTTTCCCCCCAACACCTTGTTAGCTACAACCTAGTTCTTTCTCTTTCCTACAGCATGCAGGTCCACAGCCTGATTCATTTTTTTTTCTTCCCAACACCTTGTTAGCTACAACCTAGTTCTTTCTCTTTCCTACAGCATGCAGGTCCACAGCCTGATTCATTTTTTTTTCTTCCCAACACCTTGTTAGCTACAACCTAGTTCTTTCTCTTTCCTACAGCATGCAGGTCCACAGCCTGATTCATTTTTTTTTCTTCCCAACACCTTGTTAGCTACAACCTAGTTCTTTCTCTTTCCTACAGCATGCAGGTCCACAGCCTGATTCATTTTTTTTTCTTCCCAAACACCTTGTTAGCTACAACCTAGTTCTTTCTCTTTCCTACAGCATGCAGGTCCACAGCCTGATTCTTTCTTCTGACTACTCCATCCTACCTCTGCAGCCTAGCTGCCCCCCCCCCCCCCCCCCCTTCACTAGTCTACTGCTTGTTTGCTTCTCTTCCCCACTCCTTGCTATGTCTACAGCTTGCTTCTCTTCCCCACTCCTTGCTATGTCTACAGCTTGCTTCTCTTCCCCACTCCTTGCTATGTCTACAGCTTGCTTCTCTTCCCCACTCCTTGCTATGTCTACAGCTTGCTTCTCTTCCCCACTCCTTGCTATGTCTACAGCTTGCTTCTTTTTCTTTCAGTATTCACCCTTTTAGTTAGATCTACAGCCAATTCAGTCATGCCAGACTTCTCTGCCAAGCCAATTCACCAGTTTATGTTCCAGCCGGAATGTGTAACTGATCTCAATGCACTTTTCTTCTTTAAGGTTTTTCAGCCTTGTGAAAAAAGAGAGCTGAGAAAAACACTCACAGTGACATGGCGAGGGACCGCTCTCTACACAATACATGACCAAGGAGACGGGGAAGGGAAGAAACTCCTCCCTGCCAGTGAATAGCCACCCAGGGGTCGACAAAGCCGGAAAATGGTTGAATTCATGCTTGAATTGGACCCAGCTCCTGTCTATTTCAGACTGGCGGCCATTCAATGAGATGAAAGGAAGAAAGGAGAGCAGGGGGAGAGGAGGGGCAGGAACAGGGGTGGTGGAAGTCGATCCTATTCAGGCAACCGGTACTGGCAGACCCGTCTTCCTTTGCAAACTGTTTTATGGCCAAGTCGTGGTGGCAGGGAGTGAGGGAGGTGGAAGGGGGTGGTGGGAGGTGGTTACTGATGGGATGATAGTTTCACTCCTACATAGTCTTGATGGCTCAAAACACAAAATAATGAAGGCTACTACAACCACCGTGATTCTAGTCATTTCAGAGCGACTCTTGTCTTGTTTTGTTGTTGATTTTCTCCTTGGAAGTTTCTGCTTGTTTGTTTGATTGATATGCATGTGTGTGTGTGTGTGTGTGTGTGGTGTGTGTGTGTGTGTGTTGTGTGTTCTTAGTTATCTACATATAGCTGCAATGCAAGTTCCTAGGGCCTGTCCAATCACACTTAAAACCACCATCACCACCACCTACACACACTTCCCCCTTCGCGGAACAAATAAATCCCAACCTCTTTCAGTACTATTTTTGAGTAGAAAAAACAACAACAACATTTGTCAGTACTCTTTCTGCTGTAAAACAAAAAACAACCAAACAAAACAAAACAAAAAGACTCTGTCTGTACCATTTCTGCTAAGACTTGCGCTTTTCAGTACCATAAAGACCGACGTTTGGGCTTTCCATTTCTGCTTTACTGACATTTCAAACATATATGGGAAAACGGACCAATCTTGTGGACTCCTGGCTTTCAGGTCAGAGGTTCAATCCTCATCAACCATGGCCAGTCTCTGCGCCTTTTGTGCTATTAAAAAAAAAAAGAAAAAAAAGTTTTGTCAGTACCATTTGTGCTAAACACACACGTCAACACTGTAAGCAACATTTTGCAATTAAAACAAGCAAAAA